>BSBM01000377.1:1200000-1800000 GCA_027924585.1 Larix kaempferi
GAAAATGAAGGCTTGGACACGAACTATGATGTGAATTTGGAAGAAGAAAAACTCTAGATGATAGATTAAAAGAAGATGAGGTGTGCTTACTGCAACAAATTTTGATATAAAGGAATAAGTATTTATTTATTGTTTAAATAGATAACTCTATTTTTCAAGAGTTCTTGCAGCTGTTAGAATTCTTAGAAAAAGTAAGGTCTGCAATAATAGTGACTAAACATCTGATATCCAAAATATTTCTTTTGCAAAGAATATAGTATTAGTTTGCAACACTGGTTAGTATTGAATAAATATGTAATTGCCTTTCTTCCATGACCAAGTGCAGTAGAATACTTCCTGTAACTGTCATTATATACTATTCTATTTCTAGTTTTTTTTAACATGTAACTGATAGAATTTAGAAGAACACTACAGTCTAAATCTATCTATTCACTTGGCATTCTGCCCATCAATTATCTGATCTTAATTTCATTTCCTGTACTAGAGTACGAAGCAGAAACCAACATGGGGAAAAATACAGTGAAGTAAATTTATTAATCTTTTCATCTATTCATCAATGTAATTCAAAATCAACCACCTCTGCTGGAAAGAACAAGGTTAACAGATATAGAAAGTAGAACCTGAACCAGTAGCTAAGAGGACAAACACCCAAGAGGCCTGTTCCACCCAACCTGCTCCTGAAACAGCCAAGATGTCTGTCTTAGGACCCCTGAGCCTGTTCACTGAACCACCAGGAGGAAGAAACTTAGAAGCTTAGGTCATCCACTTGCAGCAGCAAGTAATTTCTCCAGTCTTACAGACTCAGCAGTCAAAGAGACCTGCACCAGTGCCTCTGGTTTTCCTCTTCAGAAATAATTTGCAGACTTACAATTGCACTCTCACATAGCCTCCCTATTCGAATCTCTCAGTCATCACCTGATGCACATGAGGAATATTTATGCAGAAATAAAAATTGTAGGAGCTGCCTGCTCAATTCGAATTGCCTTATATAGGCTACCTAGGCCTTTTTGTGAATTAACTGGTCATTAAATGAGCTGCCTTCTCACTCCTCCACCTGGAGAATAATGCCATAATTTTAGGGGTAGTTGTCCCATAACCAACAGCTAGTGGTGGAGTGCAAATGCTGCCATCTGTCCCATGCCTTCTAGCAGCTTCCATTCCTCCTAGTGGGCCAGTGAACACTCTTGTAACAGCTTTCTTGAGTGTTTGTCTCCTTTTCTAGTTTATTAAATAATAATAATGAGTCATTACAGTCATCTTTGACCAGATTTGGTCATAATTACAAAACTCTGTAATTATAATAAAGTATTTTTCAAAATAAAATAAAATAATTATTCTCAAAACTTGGGTAGATGACAATTTTGTATACTTTTTACCTCTAAACACCTATTGCAACAAAAGTTTAAGGGAGGATACCTGAAGCTTGGTCTCTGCTTCTAGACAATAATTTTTGCAAGCGGCAATGTTGGGGACATTGCCACCTAGTGGCTCTTGTTTTATATGATTATCTATTTATTTTGCAAATTGATTTTTGTTACATTTTATATTACTGGGAAGTAATAAATATTCCCTTTTTTACTTGTTAATATAATTTTAACTCTCCACTTCGTAGGAATTAGACTCCTTTGAAGGCAATATTTATTGGAGCATACAAGATTTAAATCTTAATTTCCTCATATCAAGTGCCATTACTTATAATTCAACTACAAGGAAATGGACACTTCTTACATAGTACATTAATGGCAAGTACAAGGGTTTGATAAATTTTCGAGGGATCTTCGAGAACAAAGTACATAATCAAAGTATAAATGCATACAAGTTGTTAGCAATAAGTTGGTAGGAGTTTCCAGGGTTTTTGATCGGTGTCGCCCAGGAGGTCGACAGGGGGACAACAAAGTCGACTAATTGAGTCGGATACTGTTATGGCGGACGCTGATAGTGCTAGCTTGATTAGAGAAACAACAATGAAGAATAGCATACACCAAACAATAAACAACTGCAAAATTTAATAGACAATACCAATCACAGAAGAATGTGAGATAGGAATTGATAATGGACAAACCCCATGGGTCAAAACTCTAGTTGTATTGAGCAGTTGTCGTAATAGGTCGAATGTAGGAACCATTGGGAACCAATCGAGCCTTCTCTTTAGGAACGTGTCTTAATCCAACCAAGAGAAAATAACCAAAATATTTTTCATCTTCGAGCTTACAAGTATTTATACAATTATGAGGGGCGCTTGGATAACTACCCGCCGCATTTTAGTTACAAAGAGATCATATGTCTTCTTCCCATTCACAGTTACAAAAAGACAGTTACAAAGAGAAGTCGACGGATCCGTTGGGACGACCGAGTCCAGGATATAACCAAGGAGTCTACTGGGACTAAGCAATAGTTGATGGATCCAGTCAAGTCTTGGGATGGATCGTACTTTCCCCCTTAAGTGGGAATGGTCCCCATTCCCTGCTCACGCAGATGAGGAAACTTGAGCTCCAATTCAGGGATAGGATACCACTTTCCTTGAGATGGTAGTTTTCCTACCTTGGCCACCTAAAACAAGGGTATTGTTTGTGTCCTTGTATGATGTGCTTGGTGTCCAACGATGGTGTCGACGACAAGAGGATCTTGAGCATCTGGGTGTATATCTTCTGGATCTGTCGATTGTAAGTCGATATATTCCAATAATGGCAGAAAATACGGTCGAAGAAATCCACATTGATTATTTGATGCAGACCCAGGTATGGTGGAATGCTACGCTTAAAATCATTTTCCCCAATCTTCTCAAGAATAGTATAAGGACCATATTGTAAAGGTTTCAGCTTCCTGTGCGGGTCACTGAATCTTTCTTTCTTGGGATGCAATCAAACCTAATCCCCAATGTTGAATGAATGAGGAATACGATGCTTATCGTGTCGGGCCTTGGTTTTTTCACTAGATCGTTGCAACATCTCTTGTGCTTGTTTATGAATGTCACACATGTGATCCTTGAACTTGAGTGCCTTGTCGATTTCTCGTTGTCCATGGGTGGTGTCGACCAAGCTAGTCGGTCGTCTGACTAATTCAATAGGCATTGAGGGTTGAAATACATAACATCTTTCAGATGAACTCTTGCATGTCGAACTGTGTTGCACTCGATTGTAGCTATGATGGATGTAAGGAATACTTTCGTCCCATGTTTTGTGATGCTTGTGGTTGTACATGCGAAGCAACTATACCACCGTGCGAATCACAACTTCTGTCTGTCCATAAGTCTGAGCATGGAACGATGTCGACATAGATAGTTGTGTGTCGAGCTGTTGTCAGAGCGTCTTCCAGAATGTGCTAACAAATCTGGAGTTGTGGTCGGGGATGATTGATGTCGACAATCCATAGTGCTTCCAAACATTCTCAAATGCGAGTTGAGCAGTCTGCTGGGATATTGTGGTATTCTTGCAAGGAATGAGGATAGCCATTTTAGAAAATCTGTTAACCACTACCAGGATTGCATCATCTTGGTGTTGGGTAACAGGATATCCAGACAAATAATCCAAGGAAATAGATTCCCATGGTCTACTAGGAACGAGAAAGGGCATATACAAACCCTGTCGTCGGTTCAATGGCTTAGCAATGGCACAAACCACACATGACTTGATATACATGTCGACGTCTGTTTTGAGTGAAGGCCAGTAGAAATACTTTTGGAGCACAACAAGTGTCTTTTCCACTCCAAAGTGTCATGTTGTTTTGTTGTAGTGTGCATCCTAGATGAGCTCATGTCGGTGCTCACCAGAATGTACGCAAAGTTGTCCTAGCTTGTAAAGCAAGTTATCCTCATGTAGTAGTTCAGTACAATCGACTGTTCTATCTAGAGTTATCGATACACCATCGAAAAATTAGTGTTGTCTTCATACAATCGCGTCCAAGTAATGGTGTCATAACCATGCATACTTAACACCGTAAGAAGTGAAGTAATTGGTGGTAGGCTAAGGCAATCAACTGTTGCATTGGTTTTTCCTTTCCGATGCTTAGTTACCAACTGAAACTGTTGTAGGTAACCAATCCACTTGATTTGTCTCATCGTTTGCAACTTACATTGTGACAAAGTGAACTGTAGAAGCTTATGGTTGGTATGGACGACCGTTTCTTTGCCTAAAATATAATGTCTCCATTGTTTGAGAGCTTGCACAATAGGATACAGTTCCTTCTCATAGGTAGAATACTTACAAGAAGTATCACTGAAGGTTTTCGAGTGGAATTCTACTGGGTGGCCTCCTTGCGTAATCACAACGCCCATGGCATAGTTTTATGCGTCGGTCTCAATTTCGAACGGCTAATGCAAATCAGGTAATACAAGCATTGGAGCGGTGCAAAGCTTGTTCTTAAGCTATTCAAAAGCTCGTTGTTGTATTGTAGTCCATTTGAAAGTTATTTTTCCACCTCCTTTCGTCAACTGATTTAGAGGCCAGGGTATGTGGCTGAATCCCAACACAAATCTGTGGTAAAAATTCAACAAACCAAGGATACCGATTCTTAACTAAATTTTTATTGAGGATACCAATTCTTTACTGAAATTTTATTGAGAGCCCTGTAGTCAATGCACATCTGCCATGTCCCGTCTTTCATAGGAACTAAGACGACTAGACTTCCACAAGGAGAGGATCCAGGTCGAATATGCCCTTTGTCGATCAAGTCTTGAATTTGTCTACGGATTTCTTCATTTTTTAGAACAAACATTCTGTAAACAGATGCATTGGGTGATGAAGAACCAAGAACAAGATCAATGGAGTGTTTTACCTAGCAATGTAGTGGTACTCCAGTTGGATCATTGAACACATCTTTTTGTTCTTCAAGTATTCTATCAACTTGTTGTTGTTGTCGAGAGTCTTAGTCGGTGGATAGACAACTGGTTTCTGTGATCTTCTGGGAGTGTTGAGGTTTGATCATTAACAACATAAATTTCTGAGCATGGTTAATCATCTTCTTGGCTTGCTTTCTTGAAACCATCTCGTCTGTTGGTGTGGGTCGATGTTTAGGAATGCCATACCATTGATTCTGAATTTTGACAATCACTTTCTGTGGTCTTAATTGATACCTTCCATGTCTATCCCACAAATAAGGTTTTCCAAATAGTACGTCGGCTACAGAAAGCGAAGCAACGCCGTAGAGCACCTCATCCTGAAAAGGCTTGATGAAGTAAGGCAACTTGCACTATAATGTGATCCTAAGTTCTTGTCCATCCTTCATCCAACCGATGTTGTAAGGTTGTGGATGTGGAGTAGTAACAAGACCTTGACAATATATTCAGAGACAAAATTCTTTTGACTACCATTATCCACAATCAGATGCAATGGGCGATTTTGAACCCATATTCGTGTATGGAATAGTCGTTTTCTTTCCTCTTTGTCGACAATAGTCGAGTTTGTGAGAGTTGTCGAAGTCAATGCTACTAAATTCGAAGAGTCGAGGTCAGGCTCCACAACTGTCTTGTCGGCTAAGTCAGAAATAGACATATGTGCTAGGTATGTCTTCTAAGATTTACATTTTGATGCATCATGCCAAGCTGAATTGTGGTAGTTGCACCAATTTCCTGTAGGAGATTGTTTACTCGATTTTCCCTTGTCTTTCTTGAAAGGCTTCTTACCGTGTTCCAGCTTCTGGGTAGTAGTCGGAGATTTCTTGCGAAAGGTTGACCAGTCGGTTTGGTCAAGAAACGTCCTTTCACCTTCAATTTCATCTCAAGCTTGATGGTGTAATGGAATTCGTCTGCAAGAGTGACAATAGTGAGAGATTCCATCTCTTGTTGGATATAAGGAGCTAAACCATTAATATATTTCATAACAAGTATTTTTTCTTCCTCCCAAACACCAAGTCAAGCCATTAGTCGGTGGAATTCGTCGATATAACTTTGTACAGTTTGACCCTTCCATTGTCTCAACTACTGCCACTTCTTGTATTGTGGTTCTATGTACTTGGGTGGATAAAATTCCTTCTGGACATGTTCAACAAACTTGGCCCATGTGTCGATGGGGTTACCATATTCATCATATTTCGTCGAGATATTCTCCTACCAACAATGTGCAGACGTCGACATCTTCAAAGATGCAAGGGTGACTTTATCAACCTCGGAAAGTTGGTTCATAGAAAAATAGGACTCCAACTGTTGTATCCAATTGTCTACAGGTTTTGCATCGTTCTTTCCTTCCAGGTTTGGTATATCCGAGTTCATTTGCACCTTAAAGGGGCTAACCTTGTCAAAGTCATTTCTCGTCAGGTTGCTAACAGAAGTCGAGCCAAATGAACTAGTGAGTCAAGCAAGAATCTCATTGAAATGTTCATACATTTTCAGTTCACTGTTGAGTGAGTGCTTGCTCGATGAGTCGTTCAGTTTCACTATCAGGCATGCTGCCCTCTATTTCACCTGCCATCTTCGGTTTGGGGTTGTGAGAAGATAAATAATCAGAAGTCGAAGGTAGAGGTATCTTGGATGACTGAGTCTTAGAGTGTGTTTGAACATGCATATATTGGTTTAACTACGCAAGTAGTGTTTAAACAAGGCTAGGGAAAATAGGCTTTAATGCATTGATTTGTGTCACCCAATAGGTCAATAGGGGGACAACAGAGTCGAATGACTGATTCGGCTACTGTTATGGTAGACACTTAGAGTGTGAGCTTGATCAGATAAACAACTATGAAGAATAGCATACACCAAACAATACACAACTTTAAAATTTAATAGACAATACCAATCACAGAAGGATGTGAGACAGGAATTGATAACGAAGAAACCTCACGGGTAAAAAATCTGGTTGTATTGAGAAGTTGTCTTAAGAGGTCGAATGTAGGAACTGTTAGGAACCAATCGATCCTTCTCTTTAGGAACTTGTCTTAATGCAATAAGGGGGACAACATAGTCGAATGACTGAGTCGGCTACTGTTATGGTAGACACTTATAGTGCAAGCTTGATCAGAGAAACAACTATGAAGAATAGCATACACCAAACAATAAACAACTTCAAAATTTAATAGACAATACCAATCACAAAAGGATGTGAGACAGGAATTGATAACGAAGAAACCCCATGGGTAAAAACTCTGGTTGTATTGAGAAGTTGTCGTAAGAGGTCAAATGTAGGAACTGTTAGGAGCCAATCGATCCTTCTCTTTAGGAACTTGTCTTAATGAAAACAAGAGTAGAGAACCAAAAGTTTTTTCATCTTCGAGCTTACAAGTATTTATACAATTTTGAGGGACGCCTGGGTAACTACCCGCTGCGTTTTAGTTACAAAAAGACAGTTACAAAGAGATCACATGTCTTTGTCCCATTTTCTAGCTAGAAGAAGATGAAGAGACATTGTTTCCACATTGATGGTGATTCGGATGCCTTTCAACTGCTCAGAATGTTATTTGACATGTGTTGGATTCATCAACTACCATCGGGCATGTATCGTCGGTCGTGTGTCATCGAGTCGCGAAGTCAACTAATCTGTTGGGACGACCGAGTCAAGAATCCGACCAAGGAGTTGACTAGGAATAAGAAATAATCGATGGATCTAGTTGAGTCTTGTGATGGATCAATTTCAAAGGTAAATATCTATATATTGTTAGCAGTAAGTTTGTAGGAGTTTCAAGGGTGAATCTATGTGTATTGTGTGTGTGTTATTGTTTAAATCTCCATTTTTTTTAGGAATATTTATACATTGTTTCACTTCACATGTTTAAAAATTACAATGATTTGCCCTATGGTTTGATTCACCATCCATCAGTCTTAACTTCTGTCTTGGGACAAAAGACAATAGTAGGATTCTCATCCTGAAGATTAACAGTGTCTGTGGAAACTGGATTAGTCTGAAATTGTCAAAGCTTAAGGGCAGAATCCCTATAAGACTAATTCTTCATGAATTCTGTTAAATGAATGAGGATTTTGATTTTATTAATTTCATACTGAATGTTGAACATAGAGGAATACTTTCCTACATCTTCAGTTTTTGCATATTTATCCTTGATATTTTGTTGATTTTGATTCCTATCAGGGCCATTTACTGACACTTGTTTAACAGGAGCAGTGACCCTTTTATTCTGATTTTGAGAAACTCTCTTAGACCTAAACCTTAAGTCATATTTCCTTTGCGGAGCAACTTGAAAATATCATTAGAATATACTGAATTTGAAACATTGTGTTCAAAAATTTCTCCACTATCCTAATTAACATCCAAAGAACCTTCATAATCAAACTGAGTCAAGTAACTAAGAGAAGAATCACCTTCGATATGATTCATTTCCGGATCCTCGTCATCCATTTCAACTTCATAAACCTCTTCAATTTCATCGACTAGATTGTTTTTAAAGGGGGGTTGCACTCTCTGATCATCTTTATTTCTTCTTTCTCGTGGCATAAACCTTGGATTGAAAGTTCTTCTAAACTGGTTTTGATTTCGATTATCACCTTCTTTAGCAGGTTTGTTGTGAACTTTATTTTCCATTTCCAACTTCGTAATTTTTTATGAAAGGTTTTTAATCAATTTTATCATTTATTCAATTTTATCATCTAATGATTGTGATTTAGAAGGGACAATCTTCTTTTCTTCCTTAAGTTTCCTTTTACTGCTAGTACCTTCAACATCAACTACTTTCCCGTTGAGTTTGTCAGATGCCAAAATCGTTTATTCAACCTCCAACACTGCATCAAGCATATTAATCAACGCCACTGAACTTAATTCTCCAAGTAGCAAAGAAAACTCTGCATCAAAAGCATTGGCATAGGTAAACTTAGCAGAGGTTTATGTTGGCTTAATCTCAGTTGGGATCTTTTGTACATTTTGTTAAACCTCTTAGTGAAATATGACACTGATTATCTAGACTTTCTTTTCAAAGAACCAAACTCAATGATGTAATACAAATAATCCTTTTGATCTCCTAATTGTCTTAGAAAGATCTCGTCTATATCATCAATGTTAGGGATAGAATTTGTTGGAAGCTCCCTAGACCATTTCCTAGCCTCCCCATCCAAATTTTGCACAAAAAACCTCATCCAAACATCTCCATTTTCAATATTGTGGTTGTCTACGAAGCTATAAAAGGTTGTTAAATGTTCTTCAGCAGTCACCTCCCCCTCACCATTAAACCTAGGAAGGTATTTAAAATAATCTCCTGCAGGGAAAGGATTTAAATTTTGTGGCAAAGCCAAAGGAGCATATC
This sequence comes from Larix kaempferi, assembly GCA_027924585.1. Taxonomy (NCBI): domain Eukaryota; kingdom Viridiplantae; phylum Streptophyta; class Pinopsida; order Pinales; family Pinaceae; genus Larix; species Larix kaempferi. Next base: position 1,209,175 of record BSBM01000377.1, read on the forward strand.
TTGCTACAATTATTGAATCCATCCTATCAACAGGTTGACTAACCATTATTGATGAAGTTTGAACTTTAACTTGTCTAAAAGGGGGTGTACAAAAGGTTAAGACAAGTATCAAAGGTTTTGGGGAATCATGCTCTTCAATTTCTTGAAATTATTCCTTAACTGCCTTTGACACTAAGGGGTTTGAAATTTTTTTATAAGAAGCAGTTCGAGTCTCTAGATCAACAATTTGGTGTTTAGGTTTGATAACGGATAGAAATTGCTTCCAATACCCTTATATTAAAGGTGGAAAATCACTCAAATGAGTGCTTGGGGTAATCTCTTGGTTTTCTATATTTTGAATCATAGAGGTTTGAATTTCTATAGAAGTACTGGGAACTTCCTTATGTCGATCCCTTGCTTCTCTGATTATTTTCTCTAGATCCGACTGAGGTGTCATGTTTGGAGATTGAGGATTAACCATGGTTCCAACCCCTTTCAAAGCAAGAACGGCCCAACTAAATCACAAGTGAATAATATACTCAATTTAAATGCATTGATCTTGTTCACCACTAAAATCAGATTGAAATGTTGTCGATACCCAGGGAAAATATTTCACTTCCGTCCCTGGCAACAGCGCCAGAATATGTTAGTCCTAAAGTATGTACTAAACTATAAGATTACAGAGTTTAGGCACCTCTAAGTTTGTGATTGGGTTTGAAGGTTTTGGTTGTGTAATGGGTCAAGAGACTAATCATAACAAAAAGAAGTATTAAACAACTTGATCATATCAGACTCTAAAAATTACAGTAAATGCCCAGACTTAAAAGAAAAGAGATAAGTATTCAAACATAGCCAAGGATTAATAGTTATTGAAGATATGGAGAACAAATAGTTCATTCATACATTAATATTGTAACATCATATTTAGAAAGACATTATAAATCAACCATGAATACAAATACAGAGCATGGGCATTTAGAATAAGCATATAATTATAAAGGATTCCATAAGCAAACAACGGTTTAAACTAAACTGCAGATGTATTCAAATTAAAAGATAGCAAAACCTGGATCATGAAATATAAAATATCATCTCCAAATAACATGTCTTCAAAACATATTTTACAGAGCTTACGTTTACAGACTTTAAATATCCTCTCTCTCGACCTTCATACAGCTAACCCCTTTGCTTATGTTCTCCTTTATCTTTTGAGTACATTCAGGTAGCATTTTTTACCAGTCTGTGGTCAGAGGTTCGAACCTGTGAAGCTTTCCACTTGCTTTTTTTATTTCTGCAAAATGTTTTCCCAAAGAAGAAACAATAGCGTCATTGTAGCTAAACAAGGTTCAATAAGTCGTTGCTTCTTTAGTTGAGAAAATGAACTGAAAAGAATGTTCATGGACACTCGGGTAACCAATTCACAAGCTCATAACCAATCATAGATCAAAGTAGGATAAATGAAACAATGAATCAAGTTAGAACAATGTCGTATCAAGTAACGAATGTAAAATACACATGTTAATTGATAATAACACCATTTGATATCATAACGTATAATAATTACTTGAACACCTATGAAAATTCGGCTTGCACCATTTCGAGCTTTTCCGACAATGCACATAATAAGAAAGGCTTTGGGTTTCGCTGCCAGAATCTTCAAAATGTCCAACCTTTAAAATTTAGCACTTGAAACCTAGCCTTTTGAGCTAGTTTTATGACCTGCATAATCATTAAAATAGCAAAGTTGTTAGGAGAGATTATCTGAAGATATTAGGGCCGGGATAAAACCATCGATTAAAACAAAAATACATTGCAATTGAACAAAAAAATACCCTAAGGATTAACAATTAAGCTACCAATATAGACTCAATGTGGATCTTTAAGACTCCAAAAGGGAAGAGTAAAGGAAAAAGTTTTGTGTAACAATTTTAGGACTAACATTTGGCTCCGTCTGGGGATGGTATTCTTCTTGTGAGATACCAAGAACAGTAGACCAAGTGCCTTCCAAAACTGAACTTTATTGCTGCTAAAACTGCAAGTGCTATAAAAAATTGAAAGTTGATAATCAAAGTACAAATCCATTGGGATGGAGTCTTTACTGAATAAACTTGAAAAATCACCAATATTTACAGTGGAATTAGGTCACCCATGACCTTAGCAAACGTGAAAATGTTTGAGGAATCACCCATTGACTGGGCCTGCAAGTTCTTCGCCTTTTAAATTCAGCAGAACAAATGTATTGTTTCCCAAGACCTTTGCAATTCTAAAAGGGCCAAACCACAAGTTGTCAAATTTTCCATGTTTTCGTTTTTCATCCCTCCTTGCATCCCATCTGAGAACCAGGTCTCCTAAAACAAAATTGGCTTCGTTGGTTTTTCTATCAAACATTGCCTTGATTTTATCCTTGTGTGCTTGAGCTTTTTTTGTCATCAATTCTCTTGATTGTTGCACCTCAATTAGTTGGTAGATCCTTCTATGAATTTCATTAGGCTCCTCCATGTCATCTTGAATAAATTTCATTACTACCAAGCCTAGTTGAACTAGAAAAACAACATCAGTACCATAAACTAATTGAATGGGTGATGTACCAATAGCTTTCTTAGTAGTTACTATGTTTTCCCAAAGAGCATATTTCAGCTTGGTGTCCCAAGCTCTCTTGTTTTGAGATAACAACTTCTTAATGTTATTGATAAGGCTTTTATTACTTGACTATGCCAACCCATTACCCTATGGGTAACAAGGTGTGGAATGCTTGAGCATTATATTATGCATTTCACAAAAATGAACCATAGCAACAGATTTGAAGGCAACAACATTATATGTTAAGATTTTTTGAGGACAACCAAACCTACTCAAAATATGTTCCTCAAGGAAGTTAATGATCACTTTATTAGTTTCATTACTAGTAGGAATTGCCTCTACACATTTGGTAAAGAAATCAGTAGTTGTTAAGATCCATTTATGTTACCCACTTGAGGGTGGATGAATTTAATAATTGAAATCTAATCCCCACTATTGGAAAGGTGCATCTATTGCAATAGGTTCCAAGGGAAAAGAAAGAAGTTTATGCTTACCTACAAACTTACAACATTCAATACATGCTCTAACTTTAGCATAAACATCATAAAACATTGAAGGCCAGTAGTAGCTTGCATTGAGGATTTCAAAGGCAGTGGATTTCCAATAATGGTGTCCTCCACAAACCCCTCCATGCAAATCTGCTATTATCATCTAAGCTTCATCTTCATTTACACATCCGAGGAGTATGCCTCCACGGTATTTCCAAAATAAATCATGATAAACTATACAATATTTCAGGGCTTTTAATTTCAAGGATCTAGACTTTCTTTTGTCTAAATCTAGTGGGCACTGTGAATACAAAAGAAATTAAACCACGTCTCCATACCAAGATGAAGTAACATACTTGTCATAACCTGCTTTTTCTCTTGTTCGGCTGGTAATTCTAATTCTCATGACTGATTTAGAATACAATTTAGACCCAAGGCCTCACAGTTTGAGCCTATCAGGAGCTCAACAAGTCCTTGTCTTTAGCTAATTTTGTGGGACTAATCTCAAGATCATATTCCATGATTTTTGCAATCCATTGTCCCCTCTTACCTTCACTATCAAGCTGTATGAGCACTTCTTTAACAACAACATTAGGAACATAAGCTATTACCTTGAGTGCAAAATGTAAATCTTGAAGAACTTAAGTGCTTTATCTAAGGCATAGGCCTGCTTCTCAATTGTATTGTACTTAAGTTCGGCATCTCTAAAAGTCTTATTGAAGAAAGAAATAGGCTGCTCTAAACCATCTAAATTCTTTTGTAACAACACAACAACCACAATATCTTCAGACACAAAAGATAAAGTTAGAAACTCTTTAGAAAAAATAGGACTTACCAGCACTAGGGCTTCACCTAGAGCCTATTTTATTCCTTCAAAAGATGCCCTAGTTTCAGCTGTCCATTTAACTTCTCGATCTTTCTTAAGCATCCTTGTTATCTACTTTATGATTTCTACAAAATTTGGAATGAACCTGTTATCACCTAAACTGTAGTTGCACCTATGGGTGTATCCATAAATGGATGGCAATAGGGAAGGACAACTCAAAGGTGGAACCACGATCACCTCGACCTCCAATAGATGGTTGTCATGCCAATCGAGGCAACCTTCACTTTATGCTATCTAACCCAGATAACAAAGGGGGAGAACCAGATCTACTCCCGAAAGGAGAGATCAAACCAAAACACCCAAATTGAAGTATGAATGAAGTATTTTAAGGTGTATGGTGTATCCTAGACCTAAGGATAAAGTCACAAGACAAGTAAGGGGTTCAATGAGTATAGCTTGGGTTCATTGTTGATGTGAGAGTGACTTATAGTGTTTGAAATGAGATCCAGGATTAGAGTACTAGTTCAATGTGAGAAAACCACTGCCTTGGGAACTGTGTCCAATGCAGGGTAGTTTAGGGGTTGAATTGGCGCTAACTAGTACAAGTGACAAGCTTGATCGTGAGATATGATAACATCAAAGGGTTTAGTCCACCAAACAAGGATCAAACCACAAGTTAATCCAACAATCTAGGAAAGTCGAATTGACTTGGAGAGAGATCAGTGCCTTGGGAATTGGGATAAATGGAGTCAAGAAGAGATTGACTTATGGTTGATGACTCCTATGTCATAAGACAAGTGGGATAGTAAAGGTTTGATGGATGAATATGTCAAGATCCAAGAGTTGATGGTTTGACATAAGTGGACCACAATCCCTTTAAACAAGGAATGCTATCCACAAGGCAAGATTTCACAAAGTGACCCACTAGACCTAGGTTTCAAGGTATGCTTGTTCCAAATCCACCAAAATCTTATGTACCCATGTCCTACAAGTGGACCAACTCCAATCTCCCAAGAAGTGCGACTTTGCCCAAGGAGAGTAAAAGGTGGGGTAAATGGGATCAAGACAAGTCCAGTTGCATCCAAACTTTAGATCCAAGCAGTTTAAGCAGTTGATAATGTGGATCTAGAAATTCAAGGCAATCCAAAGGTTAGATCTTACTAGATCTGAGTTTTAAGATACCAAGTGGTCCAAAATGGGGATTAAATCCCTTAAAATGTGGAATAGGGCCCACAAGGTAGAAATTTCCAAAGTAACAGTCTAGGGGTAGGTTTTAGGATGTGTAGATCACGAATCAAGTGAAATCTCAACTACCCATGTACCAAATCTAGGTCAACTCACCCAAACAAAGAAGTGTGCCCTTGCTTGGAGAAGCTAAGTTGGCTTGGGAAGAGGGTCAAATGGAGGCCAATTTTCACCAAACTATAGATCCGGGATGCCGTGGATACTGTAGAGGTGGGTTTAAAATATCTTACCCAAGGAACCACTAGATCTTAGTAGATCTGAGAAAATGTAACAATGAGGGTTTTGATTAATTAGGGTTTTATCAATTATGTGTTTGTGCCAATGGATTGGAATCAAGATAAGAGAAACAAACCTGTGGATCTTACCTGGGTAACCTTGTAGATGCCTTGATGATGATGATCTATGCAAACCCGATCAATATGAGAAGCTTTGAGGTAGTTTTCTATGAAGTCGATTTAGTCCAAGAAGCCAATGCGCCCTCTCTCCTGCACAACAAACGTCAACAATATCAGATTTGATGCAATCAAGAGATAAGACTAATGCCACAAGAGAAGTAACAGAAAGATAGCATATATCACAATGATAATAATGATAACCCCCTGATACAAGCGAAAGCCAAAGAGATCGATTTGAAGAAGCCTTGCAAAATCGCCCTAGTTGAAGTCGCCCTCCTGTAGACAAGACAAAGATTTCCAAAAAAGATAGATTTTACCATAAATTCCCAAATGCTAGGATGCAATAGACTTTCCAATCACCATCTAAGAACACCAGATGCAAAGGAGACCACAAGAATTTCCACAAGAGAATTTTTCTATATCAAGAATCCCAGAGCTAAAGACCCCTTTACAATGAGAAGCTCTCTCCTTTAAATAGGAAGGAGAGGCATCAAAACCCTAACCACTTTTTGAATGAGTGGCTAAGATTAAAAGGTACAAATGTCTAATCAATGCTTGAGATGAGCTCAACAATAAAATACATGGATCACTGATAAAATATAACCATAAGTGGACAAAATCGCCCTAGGAGAGGGGAATCCCACCAAATCATGATGACAAAATATAATAAGAAGCTCATGGTGGGTCCAGGGGATAATTTTAGCCACCCTTGGTCAATCCCCATAGCACAATAATAATAAAATAGTCATCAATATACCAAATCATGCCTCTATGGACAAATCGTGGGCCTTAGGAGGCCTCAGAAATCATCAGAAAATGCCATAAGTGATGGATGCGGGTCCCGATGAAGCAAAAATTGCTGGGGAAGGTGTGGAAGACATCCCACTCATCATCACTGATCACCCCATGCCAAAAATTTGCCTCAGTAGCCGAAATTGAATTCCTCTGTAGCCATTTCTACCAATCATGAACTGCCTCAGGAAGCGTGAAACTGCCCAAACTGCCTCCTGGAGTGCCTGCGCTGTCAAGGTGAGGGCACCAATGTGTCTGGGAGCGGGGTAATATGGTAAAAACAAGTGGCTAGACCACCCCCTCCATGCACAGCGCCCTAGGTCAACCAAATAAAATCCATCTCTGCTCTGACAGGGTCTCCGATAGACCAAAACTGCACTAGGATAGCCTACTGAGGCTCAATCATCACTGTAACTGCCCAGAACTGAAAACAAACTGTCTCATTGGACTCAGAAGGTCCAAATCTATCCAACATGTGTACTAATACACCACATGGATCTCTGCATGATCATATAATACATCCAATATACCGGAACAGGTGAAATAATAATAATCTGTAAATGATCAAATAATGGTGAAAACCATAAATCATCATCATAACCCCCGTATCTGCTGCATAGAACCATCATGTACATGTACATAGACCATATATCATCTATCTGTATCATCACACGGTCGAACCATCTCATGTCCTGTGGTGGACCTTGGTCAAACTAGGTTTGACCAAGTCAACATGACCAAATAAAACTCAGACTATCATCAGAAGCTGCTGCAAAGTGTCAAAGGTTAAAGCATGCTCTACAATTTATTCAAATAACAATTATAACACAAAGTAATCATTACTGGCGATCTAAATCCAAATATATAATGTCATTAATTATTATTTAACTCAGACTAGACTTTCAGGACCATACTCACTTCATAGTTGTGATCAATTTGCTAGCGAAGGGTGAAGGCTAAAATAACTGGCTAGGCTAAAGGATGACTTGACTGTCTTAACATGGTGACACTTTGGAAAAGGGAAAGGGAATACACACCATAGTATATACTGAATGAGCAACAACACAGGGAATGGCGGTGTCTCACAAATGGATGAATTGTTCAAAGAGGGTTTATTCACCTTTAACAGATGCGCACAATCCATAATACAAATGAGGCCAGCAATTATTTAGATATAGCATTTAAGTTCCATTGCTTTTTGGGCCTGAAGTTTCCATAGCCTTTGATCTATGTGTGTTTATAAACACATTGCATAGATTTACTTTTATTTGAGGCTTTCTACTACAGGTGTGTTTTTAAGGCACTTATTTACCTGAGCACTTCTAGGTGTGTCACAGACAACTTGTTTACCTAGGTATTTACATTTCCAAAAGATATAACATTTTATTTTCATGGCCATTTTCATTTGGCATGCCTTTCATTCATGTGTGTTTAGAAACACATTGCATGAACGGGCTCTTCATACAAGATATAGCTTTTCATTTTCCATACTTTGTATTCATGGCAGCACTAAAAGTTTCAGGTTTAGCCAACACAACTTTAGTGACTAGGGGGAATTCACGAGGAAATCCAACTCACCATAGGTAAGTTCTGTCACCAACTCAGAGCCAAGACACAATAAACAGAGAAGCTCATCCAATATAGAGGCTACAGTCGGGAAAAGTCCTTCATGCCACTAGTCAAGTAGTAAGTCGGGGTGATAAACTAAAAGGTAGGTAATGGATGGATGAAGACAATGAATAATGGAGCCAACACTAGCAAGCCAAGGTATGGTGGAATGATCACCTCTTTTCTCCCTAAGGAGGGTAAAACCAATGAGTATGAATAGTGAACTTCTAAGTCTGAGTAGGGACAATATAATATATATAATAAGATAAACCAGGTCCACATATCTATATGATCACCAGATCATGACACTAAGTGCTAAGACATGCTATAAGAATAAATATAAAAGCAATATAACCACAACACTATGATATACCTGCTGAGTCATATACCCGAATGCTCATCCTCTGAACCATTATCTGTCCTCTGAAACTGCTACTGTAACTCTGGGCACTACTAACTGCTCTGTACAAATGGTATAATGGCTACATCGGTCATCTCTTTGAGTGTCCTGAGACTCAGTCATGGCATGGGGCATAAAACTGCTGTCCAAATCTGATAGTGATCCAAATAGATGCTCATCTCAGCATCTCAATGTAAGGGAACTGGCTGAATAGTGCACTGGAATCTGACAAAAAATGTATGGTAGCCCGACTACTATATATGTGATAACATCTAGCTCCGGCTCGGACAAGTGCTCTGTTGAAAAAAGCGCTTGAGAACCTCAGAATCTCTGGTCCTCAAACTCTGCTACTCGAATCCTCGATCCAGCACTATACCATTTTGCTTCTCGCTTTTATTTTATTTTGCACCTATTTCTGCATTCACAAACATCAAAAATACCTCATGCAACATGTATGGGAAAACTATAAAATCCGACTGAAATAAAATCTATTCTATGATAGAAATATAAATGCATAAATTAAATTACTAACATAACTTGCAAAGTTTGAAATTTATTGTGCAGGAAAAAGAAAATGACAGATACTCAGTCAAACTAGGAGCTTACAAAGGAGCTTAGGAAAAGGTGCCAGACTCAATGGTTGAAAAGAAAAACTAACTACTGCCCGAGCAAGCTTATTCAGTTTCCTACCTACTCTAATCTAACCGGTCAAACCAAATGCTAGGTAAAATCATAGATCCAGTGCAACCATTCATCGAACAAGTTAATGATTCTTCTTTGATTTTTGCTTAGAGAACGAGTCAGGGCTAGATTAAGGATTGATGAAATTGATAGCACAACCTTCCTGACTTGTTCAAAAATCGAGAAAGGAGTTGAATGGTGTAAAATGAAATCATGCCAAGGGAAAGACTGATTACTGCAAACATCCTCCATCCAAGAATTGATAGGGTCATAAAAATTGTGCAAGTTATTATTCAAAATATATGGAGGAAAAAGATGTGATAACAAATTTAACTCCCCTTGTTTCAAATTACTTTCCTCATCTACCTGACCAGGACATTCAATTCTGAGAGCTCTAGGAATGATGCACAAACCAAGTAAGGATAAATTGTGAAATAAAATTAAGATTGAGATTAGCCCCACTTGTTGTTTAAGGATGGAAAATCGATGAAATTGATCTTTATATACCCCTTCCAGCCACCAAGAAGATTTAAGAATGTTATTTGTTAAAGATAACTGAAAGGGAAAATAAAACACTGTATCTCCATTTATGCAACAATATTTAGACTCTGGTTTGAAAATTTCAACAGTCAAAGATTTACTAGACCACAAATTCAAAGTAGACTTAGAAAATTGGGATGGGGGGGTGGATTGAAAATTGATTGACCCAATTTTTTGAGAAAAAGGACAGAACTTATTGCGAGCATCCAACCCCAACAATTGAAAAAGACAATCCTGATTAAAAATTGAATTGGAAAAATTATAAACATTGAATGAGTTAAATGGAGGATTATTTCCAAGCTTCCCAAAAACATTAAGATATTGGTTTGAGGATTTGATTAAGGAAAACTCTTGATCGGTTTGATTCACCAACCCATCATCATGAGACGTCTCTTCAATTGAATCATCACTAAATTCATATGACGATAATTTATTAGGAATAGCATCGACCAACTGATTAACAACCATTTGAACATTTTCATAAAATTGATCTCTAAAAACAGGATGATCATTGGTTTCTAAAGAAACTTGGTTGTTGTCCCTACTTTCCTCTTCAGTGTCATGGTAAGAAAAATCATCAATTACACAAGGATTATGAAAAGGGATCTCAAAAATATTTTCAAAAGATTCACTAATGGAAGACTCAACCATGGATGCTTCTTGATGGAAATCATTGGAATCATCCTCTTCATCTGAAACTTATTCAGGTAATGATGATAAAATTCTCATAAGTTCCCCTCTTATGTCAATATTAAGGCAATAATCCTGAGGGGTTGAAATATGCTCAATGTCATACATTACCTCGTCATGAGACTCAATTGGCTCGGGAGAAGAGGGATTACTTTGATAAGAACAATTGTTAGTTAACTCATTATCGTAATATTGATCATCTTCATCAAGTTTATTTTCATCAATATAATCATCGTCTGATTGCCCTTCCATAGATTCACCAATTGTTTCTTTCCATTGACTTACTAGCAACTGTTGGAACATGTCATACCCGGTGGTGGATCCCGGTGCTAGATAATCAAACCATATTCGAGCATTTCCCTCTAGAGATGAACCCAGAGCCCTCATTAGAACATCCTCCTCGGTTGTTCCCAAAATATCCATATAATACCAGAGATCATACAAATGATTTATAATTGAAACACCATCGCTTCCATTGAAACGAGGTAATCTTTGATTAAAATTGTTTGGCATAGGATGAGGTGCCCCATAAATTTTAGAGAAGTCAAAGGGAGATGGTTTGGCTTGTTTTCTAACTTCCCTGGTTCTTCTGCTAGGAGTTTGGTCTCTTTTAATTGGCTTATTCGAGGAAAAATTATTAGATGGATGAGGTGAATGATGGGTATCATAAGAGTCTTGATATCCAGGGTCATACCCATAATTATTTTGATAACTATCCTCATACGTAAATTTCAAATTTCTATCATTAATTTTTAATTGTTCTTTAAGATTTTGAAGAATATCTTGGTCCATTGTGAATTATTAGGACTCTTAGTGGATTGTATACATGGGTTCGCTTCTCAGCGGAGTCACGATTCGGAGTCGCCAGGTAGACTTTTTAAACTCTTCTACCAAGATATTTGTCGTTTAAAATGCAGGAGAGAGTGAGTAATGATTACTATATTGAACCAAGGTAAGCCTATGCCCTCCCCGACAGCGGCGTCAAAATGTTATCACCTAAACTGTAGTTGCCCCTGTGGGTGTATCCATAAATGGATGGCAATAGGGAAGGACAACTCAAAGGTGGAACCATGATCACCTCGACCTCCAATAGATGGTTGTCATGCCAATCGAGGCAACCTTTACTTTATGCTATCTAGCCTAGATAACAAAGGGGGAGACCCAGATCTACTCTCGACAGGAGAGATCAAACCAAAACACCCAAATTGAAGTATGAATGAAGTATTTTAAGGTGTATGGTGTATCCTAGACTTAAGGATAAAGTCACAAGACAAGTAAGGGGTTCAATGAGTATAGCTTGGGTTCATTGTTGATGTGAGAGTGACTTATAGTGTTTGAAATGAGATCCAAGATTAGAGTACTAGTTCAATGTGAGAAAACCACTGCCTTGGGTACCGTGTCCAATGTAGGGTAGTTTAAGGGTTGAATTGGGGCTAATTAGTACAAGTGACAAGCTTGATCATGAGATATGATAACATCAAAAGGTTTAGTCCACCAAACAAGGATCAAACCACAAGTTAGTCCATCAATCTAGGAAAGTCGAATTGACTTGGAGAGAGATCAGTGCCTTGGGAATTGGGATAAATGGAGTCAAGAAGAGATTGACTTATGGTTGATGACTCCTATGTCATAAGACAAGTGGGATAGTAAAGGTTTGATGGATGAATATGTCAAGATCCAAGAGTTGATGGTTTGACATAAGTGGACCACAATCCCTTAAAACAAGGAATGCTATCCCCAAGGCAAGATTTCACAAAGTGACCCACTAGACCTAGGTTTCAAGGTATGCTTGTTCCAAATCCACCAAAATCTTATGTACCCATGTCCTACAAGTGGACCAACTCCAATCTCCCAAGAAGTGCGACTTTGCCCAAGGAGAGTAAAAGGTGGGGTAAATGGGATCAAGACAAGTCCAGTTGCATCCAAACTTTAGATCCAAGTAGTTTAAGCAGTTGATAATGTGGATCTAGAAATTCAAGGCAATCCAAAGGTTAGATCTTACTAGATCTGAGTTTTAAGATACCAAGTGGTCCAAAATGGGGATTAAATCCCTTAAAATGTGGAATAGGGCCCACAAGGTAGAAATTTCCAAAGTAACAGTCTAGGGGTAGGTTTTAGGATGTGTAGATCACGAATCAAGTGAAATCTCAACTACCCATGTACCAGATCTAGGTCAACTCACCCAAACCAAGAAGTGGGCCCTTGCTTGGAGAAGCTAAGTTGGGAAGAGGGTCAAATGGAGGCCAATCCTCACCAAACTATAGATCCGGGATGCCGTGGATACTGTAGAGGTGGGTTTTAAATATCTTACCCAAGGAACCACTAGATCTTAGTAGATCTGAGAAAATGTAACAATGAGGGTTTTGATTAATTAGGGTTTTATCAATTATGTGTTTGTGCCAATGGATTGGAATCAAGATAAGAGAAACAAACCTGTGGATCTTACCTGGGTAACCTTGTAGATGCCTTGATGATGATGATCTATGCAAACCCGATCAATTTGAGAAGCTTTGAGGTAGTTTTCTATGAAGTCGATTTAGTCCAAGAAGCCAATGCGCCCTCTCTCCTGCACAACAAACGTCAACAATATCATATTTGATGCAATCAAGAGATAAGACTAATGCCACAAGAGAAGTAACAGAAAGATAGCATATATCACAATGATAGTAATGATAACCCCCTGATACAAGCGAAAGCCAAAGAGATCGATTTGAAGAAGCCTTGCAAAATCGCCCTAGTTGAAGTCGCCCTCCTGTAGACAAGACAAAGATTTCCAAAAAAGATAGATCTTACCACAAATTCCCAAATGCTAGGATGCAATAGACTTTCCAATCACCATCTAAGAACACCAGATGCAAAGGAGACCACAAGAATTTCCACAAGAGAATTTTTCTATATCAAGAATCCCAGAGCCAAAGACCCCTTTACAATGAGAAGCTCTCTCCTTTAAATAGGAAGGAGAGGCATCAAAACCCTAACCACTTTTTGAATGAGTGGCTAAGATTAAAAGGTACAAATGTCTAATCAATGCTTGAGATGAACTCAACAATAAAATACATGGATCACTGATAAAATATAACCATAAGTGGACAAAATCGCCCTAGGAGAGGGGAATCCCACCAAATCATGATGACAAAATATAATAAGAAGCTCATGGTGGGTCTAGGGGGTAATTTTAGCCACCCTTGGTCAATCCCCATAGCACAATAATAATAAAATAGTCATCAATATACCAAATCGTGCCTCTATGGACAAATCGTGGGCCTTAGGAGGCCTCAGAAATCATCAGAAAATGCCATAAGTGTGGATGCGGGTCCCGATGAAGCTGAAACTGCTGGGGAAGGTGTGGAAGACATCCCACTCATCATCACTGATCACCCCATGCCAAAAATTTTCCTCAGTAGCCCAAATCGAATTCCTCTGTAGCCATTTCTACCAATCTAGAACTACGTCGGGAAGCGTGAAACTGCCCAAACTGCCTCCTGGATTGCCTGCGCTGTCAAGGTGAGGGAACCAATGTGTCTGGGAGGGGGGTAATATGGTCAAAACAAGTGGTTGGACCACCCCCTCCATGCACAACGCCCTAGGTCAACCAGATAAAATCCATCTCTGCTCTGATAGGGTCTCCAATAGACCAAAACTGCACTAGGATAGCCTACTGAGGCTCAATCATCACTTTAACTGCCCGGAACTGCAAATATACTGTCTCATTGGACTCAGAAGGTCCAAATCTATCCAACATGTGTACTAATACACCATATGGATCTCTGCATGATCATAGAATACATCCAATATACCGGAATAGGTGAAATAATAATAATCTGTAAATGATCAAATAATGGTGAAAACCATAAATCATCATCATAACCCCGTATCTGCTGCATAGAACCATCATGTACATGTACATATACCATATATCATCTATCTGTATCATTACAAGGTCCAACCATCTCATGTCCTGTGGTGGACCTTGGTCAAACTAGGTTTGACCAAGTCAACATGACCAAATAAAACTCAGACTATCATCAGAAGCTGCTGCAAAGTGTCAGAGGTTAAAGCATGCTCTACAATTTATTCAAATAACAATTATAACACAAAGTAATCATTACTGGCGATCTAAATCCAAATATATAATGTCATTAATTATTATTTAACTCAGACTAGACTTTCAGGACCATACTCACTTCATAGTTGTGATCAATTTGCTAGTGAAGGGTGAAGGCTAAAATAACTGGCTAGGCTAAAGGATGACTTGACTATCTTAACGTGGTGACACTTTGGAAAAGGGAAAGGGAATACACACCATAGTATATACTGAATGAGCAACAACACAGGGAATGGCGGTGTCTCACAAATGGATGAGTTGTTCAAAGAGGGTTTATTCACCTTTAACAGATGCGCACAATCCATAATACAAATGAGGCCAGCAATTATTTAGATATAGCATTTAAGTTCCATTTCTTTTTGGGCCTGAAGTTTCCATAGCCTTTGATCTATGTGTGTTTATAAACAAATTGCATAGATTTACATTTATTTGAGGCTTTCTGCTGCAGGTGTGTTTTTAAGGCACTTGTTTACCTTAGCACTTCTAGGTGTGTCACAGACAACTTGTTTACCTAGGTATTTACATTTCCAAAAGATATAACATTTTATTTTCATGGCCATTTTCATTTGGCATGCCTTTCATTCATGTGTGTTTAGAAACACATTGCATGAACGAGCTCTTCATACAAGATATGACATTTCATTTTCCATACTTTGTATTCATGGCAGCACTAAAAGTTTCAGGTTTATCCAACACAACTTTAGTAACTAGGGGGAATTCACGAGGAAATCCAACTCACCATAGGTAAGTTTTGTCACGAACTCAGAGCCGAGACACAATAAACAGGGAAGCTCATCCAATACAGAGGCTACAGTGGGGAAAAGTTCTTCATGCCACTAATCAAGTAGTAAGTCAGGGTGATAAACTAAAAGGTAGGTAATGGATGGATGAAGACAATGAATAATGGAGCCAACACTAGCAAGCCAAGGTATGGTGGAATGATCACCTCTATTCTCTCTAAGGAGGGTAAAACCAATGAGTATGAATAGTGAACTTCTAAGTCTGAGTAGGGACAATATAATATATATAATAAGATAAACTAGGTCCACATATCTGTATGATCGCCACATCATGACACTAAGTGCTAAGACATGCTATAAGAATAAATATAAAAGCAATGTAACCACAACACTATGATATACCTGCTGAGTCATATACCTGAATGCTCATCCTCTGAACCATCATCTATCCTCTGAAACTGCTATTGTAACTCTGGGCACTACTGACTTCTCTGTACAAATGGTATAATGGCTACATCGGTCATCTCTGTGAGTGTCTTGAGACTCAGTCATGGCATGGGGCATAAAATTGCTATCCAAATCTGATAGTGATCCAAATAGATGCTCATCTCAGCATCTCAATTTAAGGGAACTAGCTGAATAGTGCACTGGAATCTGACAAAAAATGTATGGTAGCCCGGCTACTATTTATGTGATAACAGAGCCACATTAAAAATTTAATCTTCCCAATGAAAGATTGAATCTCTTTTTTGTTCCTGGGAATGCAGATTTTATGAATAGCCTCCACACGAGCGGGATCAATTTTGATACCTTCAATAGAAACTACATGGCAAGAAGTTTACCTTCTTGCATGGAAAAATGAGACTTTATCAGATTCAAAGATAAACCAAATTTTCCTACATTTGAGAAAAGTCTGTCGTAAATGCTTAAGATGCTCATCATCAAATTTTGAAAATACGGTGATATCATCTAAGTAAATGGCCACAAACCTTTCCCTTTCGCCCACAAACACTATATCCATAGCCCTTTGAAAGGTTTCCCCCGCGTTCGTGAGACCAAATGTCATCTTATCATACATGAACGTGCCCCATGGAGTAGTAAATAATGCCTTTTCTCCATCATTTTCATGTACAGCTATATGGTTATATGCAGAGAAACCATCAATCATGGATATCCTTTAAGCACCTACGACTTTTTGCAAGATCTGATCTATCTTTGGCAATGGATAGTTATCGTTTAGAGAACACCTATTCAAGTTCCTGAAGTCTACACACAACCTTATCTCTCTATTTTTCTTTCAAACCGGGACTAGATTCGCTACCCAGGTATAATATCTAAGAGGGACTATAATCTTAGCATCTAAGAGTTTCTTTACCTATTTTTCAATTACTGGTAGTAAAGGGTGATTGATACGTCTTAACTACTGTCTGAAAGGCTTAGTACCCAGTTTCAAAGGGATCTTATGTTGAATGATACTAGTGTCATAGGTTCTCAAATCTTCATATGACTAATAAAAAATATCTACAAATTCTTTCATCGGGTCTGCGTACCTCTTTCTTTGCTCATCTGAAAGTGCCTTTGATAGTTTAATCATCCTTGCTTCTGTTGCAGTCCCAATATTACAGTTCACCACATTTTGCTCGGAAGGCTATATAGTAGGCTTCAATAAGGTATCATTATTAGAAAAAAGAGTTTTTAAAGGTATAAGACCTTTTGGAATGAAATTCCCTTCGAGTTCAATAATGTCATAATTGGAAATTGAGTTTTGAAAGCAAAAATCTCTATGACTTACCTCGGTATCCTCGTCTTGATCTATTTGAGATGTAGAGAACTCAATAGTCAGCTCCAAGAACCTTTTAATCTCTTCACTATCGTTAAACACTCTCCAATGCTTGATGTTATCAGGGACTGATGGTTTATGTCTAATCTCAACAACATATCTAAGTCGAGGGTCTGTGGGCACTTTAAAATTGCTAGCTTCCAGAGCTAATGAATCAGTTGTTTGATTAAAATATCTAGCAATGAAAGATATATTGGATGATGAGAACAAAATTCAATGAGATCCCAAACTTCATTCCTATAAATCTTTGATAGTTGTTGCTTAACTTGATACACATTCTTTACCTGTTGAACAACCAACTCGGAGTTGCCAAAAATAACCAACTACTGGATATTTAAATTATTTGCATCTCTCAAGCCCGTCACTAATGCTTCATACTCAGCTATGTTGTTGGTTGTTTGAAACCCTAATTTATACATTAAAGTAATTACCTCATCACACAGAGAAACCAAAACAATACCTGCACCAACTCCTTGCTTAGATGATGAACCATCAAAATGCATCCTCCATAGGGCATATGTATTCTCTCTACTCTGCTGATCTAAAATTGTGTTCTTTGCCAATACATAACCTAAAAACTTATCATTCAAATGCAATATAAATGACCCAATATATTCTTGAACAACATAGATAGGGTGATTGGTTGGGTTTTCACGATCACTAACAATACAGGCAAGTTGTACCTCTCTATATAGTCTTCTTTGTTCTCCTCCAAATACTGGAATTGTTGCATAGGAAAGATCCATTTGAAAATTTCCGCCTAAATTTTTAGTCCGAGACCTTGATAGGAGCATTCCAAATTTGGGTGGGATATCAACAACTACGATATCCATTAAGTTGCTTTTCATGGGAAGTTGAGTGAGGCTGAAAAATAATTCCTTTATCACCCCTAAACACTTAACTGCCTTGGAATCAAAGGAATATAGGTCATGATAGGGCTTGGTGATGTTCAGTCCTAATACTTCCATGACCACTTTAGGCATTAAGTTATGGGAAGCACCGGAGTCTAAAAGGCAATTATGTAACATTTTGTCATGGACAGTAAGGGTAATGAAAAAAGGTGGAGATAAATCAGTCTTCCCTTATGTCTTGGGACCAAAGACAATAGTAGGATTCTCATCCTGAAGATTAATGGTGTCTGTGGAAACTATATTAGTCTGAGACTGTAAAAGCTTAAGGGCAGAATCCCTATAAGACTAATTCTTCATGAGTTATATTAAAGGAACAAGGATTTTAATTTTATTAATTTCATGATCAATATTAAACATAGTGGAAGACTTTCCTACATCTTTGGTTTCTGCAAATTTATCCTTATTATTTAGTTGATTTTGCTTCCTAACAAGGCCATTTACTGACTTTGTTTAACAAGAGCAGTGACCCTCTTATTCTGATTTTGAGAAACTTGTTTAGACCCAAACCTTAAGTCATATTTCCTTTATGGAGCAGCCTAGAAAATATCATCTAAATATACTGAATCTGAAACATTATGTTCAAAACGTTCTCCATTATCCTGATTAAAAGCCAAAGAACCTTGATAATCAGACTGAGTCAAGTAACCAAGAGAATACTCACCTTCGAGATGATTCATTAACGGATCCTGATAATCCATTTCTACTTCATCAACCTCTCCAAGTTCATTGACCATATTGTTTTGAAAGGGGGGTTGCACTCTCTGATCATCATTATTTCTCCTTTCTCTTGGCAAAAACCTTGGATTCAAAGGTCTTCTGAACTAGTTTTGATTTCAATTATTACCTTCCTGAGCAGGTTTGTTATGAACTTTATTTTCCATTTCCAACATAGTCATTTTTTATGAAAGGTTTTTAATCAATTTGGTCATTTCTTCAATTTTATCATCTGATGATTGTGATTTAGAAGAGACAATATTATTTTCTTCCTTAAGTTTCCTTTTACTGGTAGTACCTTCATCATCAACTATTTTCCCCTTGAGTTTGTCAGCTACTCAAATATTTGATTCAACCTCCAACGCTGCATCTTGCATATTAATCAAGGTCACTGATCTTTGTTCTCTAAGTAGCAAAGAAAACTCTGCATCAAAAGCATTGGCATAGGTAAACTTAGCAGAGGTTTATGTTGGCTTAATCTCAGTTGGGATCTTTTGTACATTTTGTTAAACTTCTTAGTGAAATCCGACACTAATTCTCCAGACTTTCTTTTCAAGGAACCAAACTCAATGATGTAGTACAAATAATCCTTTTGATCTTCCCATTGTCTTAGAAAGATCTCATCCAGATCATCAATGTTAGGAATAGAATTTGTTGGAAGCTCCCTAAACCATTTCCTATCCTCTCCATCCAGACTTTGCACAAACAACCTCTTCGAAACATCTCTATGTTCAATATTGTGGTTGTCTGCGGAGCTATAAAAGGCTGTTAAATGTTCTTCAATAGTCACCTCCCCCTCACCATTAAACCTGGGAAGGTATTTAAAACAATCTTTTGCAGAGAAGGGATTTAAATTTGTGGCAAAGCTAAAGGAGCATATATTGTTGCAATTATTGCATCCATCATATCAACAAGTTGACCAACCATTGTTGATGAAGTTTAACTTTAACTTGGATAGAATGGGGTACTGTACAAAAGGTTAAGACAAGTATCAAAGGTTTTGGGGAATTAGGTTCTTCAATTTCCTGAAATTCTTCCTTAATTGCCTTTGTTAGTAAGGGGTTTGAAATTTTTTTATAAGAAGCAGTTCGAGTCTGTGGATCAACAATTTGGTGTTCAGGTATGATAACGAACATAAATTGCTTCCAATCCCCTTCTACTAAAGGTGGTAGATCACTCAAAGGAGTGCTTGGGGTAATCTCTTGGTCTTCTCTATTTTGAATCACAGAGGTTTGGATTTCTACATAAGTACTAGGAACTGCCTTATGTCGAGCCCTTGCTTCTTGATTATTTTCTTTGGATCTAACCGAGATGTTATGTTTGGAGACTGAGGATTACCCCTAGTTCCAACCCCTTTTGAATCCAGCTTTGCCCAACTGAATCACATGCGAATAATATAGTCTATTTAAATGGATTGATCTTGTTCACCATCAAAATCATATTGAAATGTGGTCGATACCCAGGGAAAATATTTCACTTCCATCCTCGACAACAATGCCATAAGATGTGTCAAAACCCGAAATTTCCGAAAAATTTAAAAAATTTTAAGATAGCAATAAATGTTATTAATTGCATTCTTTGATCTGTTTGTTTTAGTTAAGTGATCATAATTTCGTATAAATGATCTGTTATTGTACTTATATTTTAATGTGAGTTTTTATTTGTAGTTAAAGATTGTCTTCTGTTCTCTAACCTCAAGGGAGAAATTGCCATAGCTGACTGGCTTACTTAGCTTTCGAGCTAATGCATAATCCATTCCTTTTCTACAGGTATACAGGTTAAGTATGGATCGTTGTCAATGATTTTTATAAGCATAAAAATTCCTTTTACTGTACCATAAAGCTCAGTAAAGATTTAAATATCCTTGACAGGTTGTCACGTGTAAGAAGGTAGAATTCCCTTCCTGTAATATTCATGAAATCTTACTTGTTAGAGAGTTAACAATTTAAATGAGAATGTGACAACTATTGATCTGGATCAAAATGATTTAAGCATTCCTATGAAGTATTGTTCTTTGATATTATCATTGTGATGAAACAATGTCTCTTATTTCGTACTGTATAAATTTACTGGATTATGTTAATCATATCATTTTTATTTGTCTTGTTGATATTGTATCATTTACATTTCCTCTTGTAACGGATCTGTAATACTTCCTCGTATACATTGCTTAATACTAGCATTGTTTACTATTTTGTCAGTTACATGTTCCATAGATGGATGTAACTTTTGTCTCTTCTCATGAGACTGAGGTTATGATACGATAGTGTTATATTATTCGGACCAATTATAGTTTACATTACATCATTCTCCAAATGACTTCTATCATGCTATTTACTGTTTCCATATGTGATACTTTGAACAAAACCATAAACTTGTTTAAATCTAGTCTTTTGTTTTCAATAAATGATTGAACTCATCATGTAATAATGATAGAAGGGACTTCAAGTTTCTATTGAACATGATACAAAGTGTTAAGACATCATCCTAGGTTTTGATGATTGATATTTGAATTATTCATTATGAGGATTTTACCATATTGTTTTAAATATACATGTTATGAGTGTTTGTTTTTCAACAATGATAAGATTATCATTGAGATCGTTGATCATTGAAGTTATTATCACCAATACCTTTCTTGTAGGTCCAAACTTTATGGCGTTCTGATACCAATTCGAGGTATATGTTAACATGGAAAAGTTGACAAGTTTATAACTTTGGTTTATCATCCTAATTGGGTATCATTGCTATGATTTTTAATCGATTAACGAAAATTGGAAAGAAACCATGGAGTCTCAACCCATGGCAGGGAAAAATTTAGACTGCTACGTGGTTGAATGTCAGCTTAGTGCTTGGGGATATATATAATATGAGACTTAACCCTACCTCATTATTTTCCTCCGCCTTCGGGCTCGGGTCTGTCTGCAACAGCTCCAGGTCTTTGTCTTTGTTACAGTGTTGTTGGTTCGGCTTCCAAGCCTTTACAGTTCCCTTTGCTCAATGTTGTTTGTTTGGAAATCTCTGAGAGTGACTGTTGATAATTCTGAGAGTGATATTACGCGTGGGGTTTATACTTTGAGTTCGTTTGTTGGCGTGGTCGCCCATGTTTCAGCGTGCTTGGCAGCTTGCATGCTGCTTCATCCTTCGCGTTATTCGTAGCTTCGTCTGTGAGGCATTGTAATGGTTGCTAATAACTGTAGCTGGTCGATAATCTAGGGTTTCGTAAATTTTGTTAACTGTGGAGTCTCTTGTCACGGCGTGGCCTTGTATTTTTGCTTGGTTCTTTTGATGTTTCCACGGTAGCACACCCTTCTGTTGCTTACGGCTATCAGCCTTCCTACTGTACAAGTCTGCAATCAACTCGGGTAAGCTTATAGGTTTATTATTGTCTTTTTGAACACCACAGGGATTTTTAAGACTCGTTCCTTTTTATACATATGAATAAGAGTATTAATAATGCTGTTATGTTGTTGCAGGCTCGGACTCCCTTCGCATTGTGGATGACTCAGGCTTCGGATGTCGGTTGCATCTCCGGGTAAGCCTGGTTCTACCATGGCAAGTCCTCCTTATGGTTGTTTGGGTGGTAGGGTTTTTGGTTTGACTTTGAGAGTCACGGCACCCTTGCAAAAATCTTGTACTGTATGATTTAGATGATTAGACAAGGGTTTTAATCCCTGCGTTAGTTTGGTTATGTGGTTATTGTACTCCTTTCGATACTTGGTTTGTTTTTATACAGAAGGACTGTATTGTAGAAATGAGAAAAGAAATCAAGGCTTGAGAGCCTGTTTTGTAAATGAGGTTACGGCCTCCAGGTTAATACTGTACCTGTACTTTGCTTGTGGATTTTATTACTCAGGGTTTGTAAAAGTCCTTAATACGACTTATGTCTTGCGAAGGCTTGTTCTATGTCCGCGTTTGATTTAGCTTAATGCTCTAAATTATAATAAATTGATCTTTGGTTTTTAAAGAGGATTTGGGAACTCGGCTGTAGGTTGGATAATGTAATGTCAAGGTTTTGCTTCTGCGTTTGTCCTGTAAATTTTTATCTTGTAAAGAAAATGACTTATTACAGCCATTCTGTAAGATATAGTCGATGTATGGTGGGTGTGTTCCAGGTTCGAAGATTTATGTTGGAAGCTTTTATAAATAATAAGGCTACGGCTGTAGATAAAATTTATTGTATGAATTTAGTTGTTAGGATGCTACGTATAAATGTCTCCTGTAGGTTTTCGAGTTGATATGTGTGACATTTCGACTTTATGTTTTAAAATTGTCTAGACTTAGAAGTCTGGCTACGGCCGTGATCGAATAGTTCTGTTTAAATCGTGTGGCCAAACATTTAAGACCTAGATTTTTTTTTATCTGATAACAAAGTTCTTATTGTTAATAACTAGAGTGTAGGGTTTGTTTCCGAAAAGACAATAGTGGTTTTGTTAGATGTTGAAATCTACGTCTACGATTTTTGTGTTTAAAAGTTAATATAATGTTCTGAAAATGTTTCTGTTTGTAACTGAGAGAACGTGTGAAAAATATATACAGAAAAATAACAGATGAGCTCGATAACTGAGCTAAAAATACTTTTCTGCAGTTGCTAAATTTTTAAAACAGCCATTAGGTTTATTCCTCTGTCGTTGAATCAGTAATGTAGAACTAGGGTAATAGGATTCATCCCCTATCACGATATTGTTTAGCTCTAACTCAGTTAAACAGATTACTTATTCTGTGGATAACATGGAAGCTATGGAAAATAAGACTAAACAAGTTAAGCTCGATATCGAGCTAAAATAGTTCTGTTGAATCCCCATTCTTAAAACAATAACTGGTTATTTGTATATTAATAAAATCTGTATGATACAATTCTGGTAATGTTTACTGCATAATCGTTTCGTTGAAGGATAACGAAGATTAATCTTTTAGCTAGGGTTAATACTCTGATAAACATACCCTAATTGTAGCTATAAATATTCTGCAAGATAATCATAATGCTAACGAAAATTACAAGAATAAGCTAGATTGATAATTACAAACATTAACTAAAGCTTACAGTATTACTACTGTATGGCATGCATTATATTACCACTGTATGACATGCATTGTAAATACTTTATCTGCAAGATAATAATAGTATAAAAGAATGCTGAAACACAGTGATTCTTATTAAATCCACCGCTAATAATCAGGGATTGCAGACTCATGATGAATTAAATACTACTCAGACATAATAAAGATAAACATAATGTACAACATTTACATTTAATAACAAACAGGAATAAGTAGCAGAACCTGTTTCAAAACTGTGGACAACAACAGCAACGGGAGGCTATTCCTCCCTACCAACTCCTGGAGAGTGTTCAGACAGCACTTCTCAGGACCCTCGAGCTTGCTCTGGTCTCCCTGGCTGGAACTAGGTGCAGCAAAACAATTCACTCAGCCAAACAGCTAAACTGGAACCAAGTTACTGCAGCTTCCTATCTCAAAACACTTCCTTACTGACTTTCCCTCTTCCTCAATGGGACTCCTGAATAGCATTCACCTGAATGTATTCTCCCTCCAGAACTATGTTGAACCCCCAGCTCAGTTCATTGAGTACTATTTAAAAGATTGCCTAGGTCTTAGTTGGGTTAACTGTCATTAATGAGCCACCTGCTCAGATTCCACTTTCTTGGGGAATCATGACCCCAAAATATAGGGAAGTTGCCACCTGCAACTTAGGAAGTGTTTGAGGATGCTGCCAATTGTCTTTTGCCTTTCCACCTAGTTCCATCCACCAGTTAGACCAGTAACCTCTTTTAACAGCTCTCCCATGCTGTTGTCTCCATAATTTATTTATCAATAATAAAATATTCAGAAATTACATTCCATTTCTGGTGACTCTGCTGAGTCATCAATTCCTACTTAGCATTAAATTTAACATAATGTCTCAGGAATATAAATAAAAAAAATTACATTATTTTTGCAAAATTGGGGTATGTGACAAGATGTTAGTCCTAAAGTATGTACTAGACTGTAAGATTACATAGTTTAGGCACTCTAAGTTTGTGATTGGGTTTGAAGGTTTTGGTTTTGTAATGGGTGAAGAGACTAATCATAACAAAAAGAAGTATTCAACAACCTGATCATATCAGACTCTTAAAATTACAATAAATGACTAGACTTAAAGAAAAGAGATCAATGTTCAAACATAGCCAAGTTTTAATACTTATTGAAGATATGGAGAACAAACAATTCATTCATACATCAATATTGTAACATCATATTCAGAAAGACATTCTAAATCGGAAAAAAACCATTAATACAAAGATAGAGCATGGGCATTTATTAAAAGCATCTCATTATAAAGGTTTCCATAAGCTGAAAATAGTTTAAACTAAACTACGGATGTATTCAAATTAAAAGATAGCAAAACCTGGCTCATGAGCTAAAAAATATCATCTCCAAATAACATGTCTTCAAAATAGAATTTATAGAGCTTGACTTTATAGAATTTCAATATCCTCTCTCTCGACCTTCATACATCTAACCCCTTCACTTATGTTCTCCTTTATCTTTTGAGCACATCCAGGTAGTGTCTTTGATCAGTCTGTGGTCATAGGTTCGAAACTATGAAGGTTTCTACTTGATTTTTTCATTTATGCAAAATGTTTTCCCAGATAAGATACAACAAAGTCACTGTAGCTAAACAAGGTTCAATACGCTGATGCTTCTTTAGTTGAGAAAATGAACTGAAAGGAATGTTCATGGACACTCGGGAAACCAATTCACGAGCTCATAACCAATCATAGATCAAAGTAGGATAAATGCGATAATGAAGCAAGATAGAACAATGTTGTATCAAGTAACGAATGTAAAATACACATATTAATTGATAATAACACCATTTGATATCATAACGTACAATCATTACTCGAACACCTGTGAAAAACCAGCTTGCACCATTTCGAGCTTTTCCGGTAGCACACATAATAAGAAAGACTTTGGGTTTCGCTGCCAGAATCTTCAAAATGTCCAACCTTTAATATTTAACACTTGAAACCTAGCCTTTTGAGATAGTTTTATGACTTGCATAATCATTAAAAGAGAAAAGTTGCTAGGAGACATTATATGAAGATATTAGAGCCAGGCTAAAACCATCAATTAAAACAAAAATACATTACAATCAAACCAAAAACTACCCTAACGATTAACAATTCAGCTACCGGGATAGACTAAATGTGGATCTTTGAGACTCCAAAAGGGAAAAGTAAAGGAAAAAGTTTTGTGTAACAGTTTTAGGACTAATAATGTGCTTCCTCTAGCCACCTTAGAACCGGTAAAGATAATTCAAAGAGAGAGACCTCCTCCTCAACTTGCCTATACAATGCATAAACCACCACATTTTCTATACCCTTCCATATATGATCTTGTAATCATACCCCAACATCTTAGTAACCCACTTATGCCACTCTAGTGATGACAATCATTGTTTTAAGAAATATTTTAAACTAGGGTGGTCAGTCTTGTTTTGGAAATTCTTCCTGATTAAATATGGGTGCTATGTATCAACTACTTGAAGTATGGTCGTCATCTCTTTTCATTTGTGGATTTTCCTAAATTTCAATCACATAAATACTTATAGGTGAAGGCTAAAGGGCTTCCTTCACGCATCAATGTCGCTCCACGACATCTTCCTAAGGGATCACATTCTAAGAGAAAAGTCTAGTGAAATACGACATTACTAATACAGGGATAGTGCACATGGCATCCTTTAAGGCAGAGTAGGCCTACTCAGTTGCTTCACTCCATACAAGGGCATTATTTTTTAGCAAGTATGTTAAAGGAGTTGCAATTTTTTCATAAACTTTTTATAGTAGCCAATAAGTCCTAAGAATCCATGCAAGCACTTCAAGGTATTGGGGTGTGGCCAACACTTTAAGGTATTGGGGTGTGGCAATTTTTTCATAAACTTTTTATAGTAGCTAATAAGTCCTAAGAATCCATGCAAGCAATTCAAGGTATTGGGGTGTGGCCAGCCTTGCATAGCTGCCACTTTCTTGGGATCCATGCGTATTGCATCCCGACTGACCATATGACCCAACTATTCAACATTAGTAACCCCAAAAGCACATTTGGAACGTTTCACAAATAATTGGTGGTCCCTTAATAATTGCAAGGCATGATCAACATGCTCTATGTGGCATTCCCATGTTGTGTTGTAGATCAAGATATCATTAAAGAAGACCAACACAAAATTATGGAGGAAAGGCCATATATCTTGTTCATGAGGTTCTAGAAAGTGGGTGGGGCATTGCAAATGTAAAAAGGCATGATTAAAAACTCATAATGACCTTCATGGGTGTGGAAATATGTCTTAGGGATGTCTGCTTCTTTCATCGTAATTTGATGGTATCCTGAATGCAGGTCCAATTTTGTAATACCCCAGTTGTTAAGCCCTAGACTTATGATCTTTATGTGACTATGGACTTATGTTCTTTTGCATGTTAATGTGATTATGGACTTATGATCATTGTTTAATTATATGACTTTGGACTTTGGCACTATTATTGATATTAATGTTATTATTGGCATAGTTGTTATCTTTGAATATTGTTGTTATTGATTAATTAAACAACTGGCTCAACAAAGGCAACTAAAATAGTATGGGAGACCATGGATCTCATAGTGTGAGGGAGAATGGGGGACATCCCTAGCACCTTAGAACTTGTTGTCGGATGAGAGTTTTCCATCCTAGTTCATTTTGAGCCTTGGTGACATTAGTAGTGTTGGTCACCCAAACATTGTACAACAGACCCTATTTTTATTTATTTATGTGGATTATGGAGTTACTTTTGCACCTTATGCATACCTAAGTGAGCCCCTCTTTCCTAGTGCACCTTCCTTGGGAGAGATTCCCTCCCATTTATGTGTCTTTTGTCATTTATGAGCCCTCTCCCTAGATTATAGGAGTTGTAAGCTAGATTTTAGCTTCCACAAGCTAGAATTTAGCCTCCACCTCCATAAGTGTGCCCTACTCCTCTATTAATGGAGATGCTCCTTATTTTTGTGCTTACAGGTTATTTATGATCCTATTGGAATCACTCTCTCACCTCACATGACTAGTACGCCCTCCTTGAGATATTCTTAGCCTCCACTCCTTGGTTTTTGGTAACTCCTCCTCATGATGCTAATCCAGGAAAGGTAATCTCCTAACTAAGCCACCACTACACTATTTCAAGTTAAGTCTCCATGATGAAGCTTAACTTTACCTTTCTCTCTAATTTGAGTTGATCCCCCAGGGTAAGAGTTGGCTTCCTTGTGCTATACATTCATATGCCCACTCCTTGTTGAAGCTAATCCTATGCTTTGGATCACTTGCCTTGTGCTATCTCACTGGTTGTGAGTGTTGACAGTCTTGGGACTATGTGGGGATTGTATTGAGACTAAGTATTTGTTGCTGGATCCTTGAGAGGAGTAGTATGTTGTCCATTCCAAAGAGTTAGTCTAGTGGTTTGCCACCACCCTTTGCTTCCATATCACTCTACTAGTCCAGGTTCTCGTAGAGGAAGCCAGCAAATCGGACAATAGACTAAGTGTGCCTCTACTTGTGGATCCATGGTCTCAGCTTGGGGGTGACCTGTTTAAGTGAGGAAGGCTTGACCGTGTCTACAATTGGGAGGAAATTTGTCCTGCTACAACCAGTTGCCATTAAGATAAGTATTTGTTCATATACTTAGTTATGTTTTTTTCCCATGTTTATGTGCCATGGAAGCTGAAATGAATTATGGATTTGTTTATGGATTATGTGCTAGGGTTTGTATGTAGGGTGGATGACTCTCGGTACATTGTATTACCATGAAACTTATTTATCCTCTACTCTTTCTCTCCTCCTTCATGGTTTATGAATGTAACTCTCGCGGTGATGTGAGGGGCGCAACCATAGGTTCTGGTTTACCCATTTCTGTTCATTTCTAGGTCATGAGACCTATTTGTTTGCGTCCGAAGCAGTGTTTCCAGTAAGGAACACCTTTTGTTCCACTGGAAAAGCTTTCTAGATGATCAAGTTATCACTATTTTGGCCGACAATGTTTTCGACACTTAAGGGAACACACCCTGTCTTTTGATTAAGAGCACTTTTGTTGTTGCTCTGATTGCAACTTTACAAATTTGACCATGTTGTTGTAGATATGATCATGTTATGGTAAATTTGATAGTAATGGTGATTGATGGCTGGAGGGAAGGCAACCATTCAATCTAAATTATACTAGTGAAAGTTGGTTGTAGGGGACAACCACAAGATTGATTATGGAGGCTGTAGTTGGAAGCCTGTGCCTTTGCCTTTGCTTTGGGTTGTGTGGCTGTGGCTATGTTCTAATGCTATTCTTACTTACTGCTTAACCACTACTATAAGCACACACGTCACAAAATTGATAAGTAATCCTCACATGGAAGACAATTATTATGCAAGCAAATGTTAATTACAGTACTTACTACTCGTGTCCATTATAACTTTACAAACCAATACTTACTATCAATTACTCGATTTAATTACATATTCATGATCATACTGAAGATTCAAAATACCGCACATTCATATTACGAAATGCAATGTTGATATGTTTAATAAGTATGCACATTTGGGAAATTAGATGTTCAATTTTCATGCTTTTCATAAGGCTAAGTTCGGGTGGAATGGCTTGTTGGCCTAACCTTAGGCCACTTTATTCTGCCGTGTAGTAATTACTTTAGCATTTTTCTTAGACTTCTAGTGCCTTTGGCCTTAGTTTGGGGTCGAGGACACTACAAATTTAGTGAAGAACTTCTCCATGAAGCTCATCAATGACTATAATAAGAAATTTATCCTTGATGGTCAACTTATTGAGAACTCGAAAATATGGACACATGTGCCAAGTGCCCTCTTTTTTCAATACCATAACCATCGGTGAGGAATAAGGGTTGACACAGGAACAAATGATGCCTCCCTCCAATAACTCTTGAATGGTCTTTGGTGTTAGTTTTGTACCTAGGGAAGTGTTCCCCAAGTGACATTTGCCTAATGTCACTTAGAAGGGGGAAAAAGGTGACCCTCACATTAAAAGTCACTTAATGAGACTTTATAACATTAAAGTCACTTTTTGCTAAAGTTGAGTGGGTGAGTAAATATTTATTTAAGTGATTTAAATTAAAGTGAATTTTACTCTCATTGATTCTTATCCCTTGGATTGGATCTATCTCCACCGTCAGATTAGATACCCACTTAGGGTTAGAACAAAAAGCTTGAGGGAGGCTTGAGAGCTCACTTTTGCTGAAGGAAGTGAGACATAGAGAGAAGATAGAATAGCTGGAGGTAGCATGATTTTCGAGGCAGCCATTTGAGGAGTTCATTGGCACAGAAATCGATACATTAGTTTTTAGCTTGGAGAGAGGGCACACATTTCGAGGTTGTTCATAGAAGCATTTATGAGTGGCACAGTAATCGAGGAAAGTACATCAGCGTGATTCTGGGCACTGAAACCGAGACACTCAGCTGGGCACATATCCCGAGACAGTCATGGTTTTCAATGTATTAAATGCTGGGCACATTTCCCAAGACAAGGGCACGAGTTTCTATGCTGATTCTGGGCACGGTTTTCCAGAATAATTTATGCACTATTTCCTAGATCCGTACGGACTGTACTTGTTGCATAGTTTTCTAGACTGTTTTTGCACAGATTTCGAGACTGTCCTTTGGCACAGAAACCGAGGCAAAATTGGCATTGAAATCGAGACTGTAGTAGGCACATAAATCGAGGCAGGTTGGCACAGGATTCGAGACAGTGTTTGGCACAGATTTCAAGGCAGCACTCAGGCACAGAAATCGAGGCAGCAATTTGGCACTCACTTCGAGATATTTTTTTGGGTGAAATTTCATGGTGGAGATAAGTACATTTCTACTGTAAAATTTATGTACTGTGATTTACTAAAGAAATAATAAACTCTCTCTCTCTCTCTTACTGGTTTTCCCTGTGGGGGTTTTTCCAGGGCACAGTTGCCAAAAATTTCCTGAGTCTACCTTACATGGCGTGCATGTGATTAAATATTTGTTTACAGCTATTAGTGGTAGTTTACTGTGTGTTTAATTGTTACAATATTTTTCATAAGTAGTTTGCAGCCTATGCATAACCGGCTGCAGATGAAAAACAGTTGAAAAGATGACATAAACCAGCAAGTAGTATAACCAGAAAAATCTACATTTGGGATTTCATTTTTTGTGCAAAAGATTAATGATATGGGTGTACATTGGGGCATTGACTACCTTGAATTAAAGGAATGCCATGGTCATGCTCCCCATGAGCTAGTGGTAAACCCTTGGGTGTTTCAAAAAACATGTTTATGTTTAGAGAGAACCAACTACAAGTCGAGGTGAATGTCTTGTGGTGGTGTGTTCATGACTTGGATGGCATTGAATTGTGCAATAATACTTGAGTGGCCTTTCTTCAATAAATTCTCCATAAAATGAGAGGCAATAATTTCCAGATAACCTGAAGTCAGCCCTCTGAGGTGATGTTTGTGCCCTTCCTTATAAAGAGATCATTGAAATCCACGGTGACTAGTCCTAAAGTCCTTAGCCATTCTGCCCCATAACTACATCACAACTACCCATTTCAATGATGAACATATGGGTTTTGAGATGGTAATCACCCAAATTCTGGAGTTTCACATTTTCACAATGAACCCCACATTTCATCATACCACCATTGGCCATCCTGATTTGGAAATTTAGTATAGGTCGAGCATAATAATGGGTTTCTTCTACCACTCGCATATGATTACAATTGTGGTTGCTGCCACTGCCATTAATATAATTACTCTGTGGTGCTTGATGTAGCCCACGAGCTTCACTGTTTGGGGTGTTGAGAAATATGATAAGGCATCGAGTGATATTTGTGGTTCCTCCTTAGGAGCTTGCACTGTGTTGCCATCTTCCATGGATTGAGCAATATCCCCCACTTCTGGTTCTTGAGTGCCTTCAACTATTATGTCTTTTAGGTGATCATGTGGGGATACATCCACTTGGAATAATTTAAGTTCTTTTCATTTATGCCCTTTGAAATATTATTCATCGTAGTTATGGCAAATTCTGAGGCATTGACGTTCGACCTTTGCTTATGGAGACAACTTTTGGATTCTTAATGGTGGTGTGTTGGAGGTGTTGGGAGTAGGATCCATGGGGGACATAATGTGAGTAGGAAAGGAAGGTATTTTGGTTTGGGCGTTTATCACCGTCTCGACTTCTCTATCAATATCATAAGCTTCCAACCATATTGTGGGGCACTGCATTAGGACATGTGCTCGAATTGCCTCTTTTAGGCCACTGGTGAAACGTGATTGAAAACAAGAATCAGAGAGGCCATCTGTGCGGATTGACAATTGCTTAAAGGATACAATATAGTCCATAAATGTGTTGCTTTAGCATAATTTGGTCAACCTTCCCAGACGGTGAGTGTCACGTTCAAAATGATCATGGAGGATCTTCACAAATTGGCTCCAAGGGACATAATAACGATAAGATTTATAGTACTATTGCCAACATCGCCAACGTTTTGAGTCTAAATATAAGACCCAAATTTTAAACTTTTTCGAGGTCATCCTTAATGCCATGGAGAGAAAATTAGTATTCCATTTGGGCACCCCAACCCGAGGAATTTGAGCCATCAAATTTGCACATGTTGACCTTTGGGAAACAATGCCATGAAATGTTATCTTGAAAGGATGGAGACTAAGTTTCTGGAAAGAGAGCGTGAGAGCCTTGTTCTCCATATACAAATGCCTCAATGGTTGGATTCACTTTTTTGGGTGCTAGCCTCACATGTTGAGTGATGGCATCCAACAAGTGTTGGTGGTTAGCCATATTGATGTTGATATGGTTTGTATCGATGTTGATTTGGTCAACTTTTTGGTTCAATGTCATGACCATTGATTCCATAACCTTAGTGTTCTTGGGTGGATCCTTATTCAGGTTCTCCATGTTTGAGTGCTTATGGGTTTTGATCATAGAACCACTTATGATCTAAAAAGTATTAACACTAGCTTATCTCAAAACGACCAATGCAAAAGAGGAGTCGTTTGAGATGTACCACCAAATGTGGTAATGTCAGGTCCACAAAAAAAAACTTGTTAGAGATGTGTATCATGATCAACAAGATGTAAGGAATCTTTTGAGATAGGTATCCCACAAGGTGTTGGTGGATCCCAAATTCCTTTTTTTTTTTCAATGCTGAGTGGAGTATTACTCCCCACTTAGTATTATTGTATTGACATAATTTCCAAATTCATTATGGATGTAGAAATTTATTTGGAAAGTCGTAGAGGATAGGGTTTCTAGGGTCTCAAGGACAAGGGATTGCCAGGTTCTATAGCTATTTGATATACTTGTAGGGTCCAACAATAATACTCAGTTCAATCTCTTAGGGCACTAACTAAGGAGGTTCAATCATGTCCTTAGTTGTACTACCCGACTACCCAAGTGCTAGAGAGTAATCTTTTTGAGTGTTGTGCTCGGTGCTACTATAGTGCAAGATGATTGATAAGTTTGTCTAAAGATAGTTTAAAGTTGCCTAGGGGACTTCCTATATGCCCTAGGGTACGTGGAAGTGAAATTCCGTGTATAGGTGTTGTTGATGCGATATTACTCGAATGGGTACCAACAAAGGTTATGGGTGTCCAATAATGCGACTTAGTACCAAATGCATTTTTTGTGTGTATGCTTCCCCAACCGCAAGTTTACTCGGTGAATGATAGATCTCTGCATTATTTAATGACACCGAAACACGTCCTTGGCCTTAAAAAACCTGCAAAAATTATTTAGGTGTGCTGGCTCAGGAAAGTGTTATGATACCACTTGTAGTGTTCTTAACCCTTAAACTTAGAACAACAACATGATATACATAGATTTATGATAAAAGAAACCATAAATTATATTGCAAAATAACCAAACACAATACAATAAAGAAGATAGATGCTACAGAAAAAACCCTTGTATTATGATAATCAATCAAAAAATATTGTTGATGTGCTTCTTTAGGTTGGACAACCTTTCACTCGAGTTTAGCTCTTTAAATATGCTTCCTATCTCCCAAACCCTAACTATTTGTGGTCCCATGAATGGATACTAACTACCAAGTGAGCTGTAATTAACAAAGAGACTTTGTTTACATTAATTAATATTTCACTAGTATCTAACCGACCTTATTCATGGGAGATGGCCTTATACATTAATTGATTAACTCCCATATAACTTAAAATAGGGGTTTAAGGTAAGACACTCAACTACCTCAAGTTTAATTTTCTAAATTTGAACTTTCAACACATTCTTACCTTTGATTCTATTTGTGAATTTTTAAAGCAACGCATTTCTAGCTTTATTTATATGTGTAAGTTTAAAATGATAATTGATGACTATATTTGTTTGTTTAGCATTTTCTTCCTTCTTACCTTCTATGCAAGAAGTGTTGGTGATACAATAGCGTTTACAAAAGAGATTTTCATACATAAGAGAAGCATCTCTGCATCGATTTTTATTTTTAAGAAACATCATCGATTCTCAAATCTCGTTTTTATGTAAGAGAAGCACTTCTGATCGAAACCCCGTCACTTTTGTATGAAACACCATCTATTCTCGAATATAAAACTACCATTGTTGGTTGAAGGGCCGTTTGAGGAAAAGAGATGCAGAGAGGCTACTGAAACCTCGAGGAATAGTAGGGTTTTAGATTCGAAGGTCCTTGTAATGGAGACGTGGTGGGTGTTTCTGCTGTTGGTTACATGCCTGGCAGTAGGCGCTGCTGCGGACGGTATTAACGGATGCGGAGGTTTCATCGAGGTAAATTTCAATTTCTTTATTCAGATCTGATTGATCCTTTTGCTGTAATCACTTCATGCTTTCATTTATTTACTGTGATGCAGGCAAGTCCATCTTTGACAAGGTCGAGGAAGCCGTCGGATCCGAAGCTCGACTACTCTCACATTGTTGTATGTACTCCCCCTTTCCCCTTTGCCCTTTCACCTTCAGTTCATTCATATCAACTGTAAATCATTCAAATCAGAAGAATTTGATTTAGCTTTGATGGTGATCAGCAGCTTAATGAGTTCAAGTTCATTACGGAATTAGTCTACCACACTATTCACCCCAGTGGGCATTAGTTCATTGCTGAGGTCAACAAAGTGTTAATCCATCCTCGAAGTTCCTTTCTCTATGTAGTTTGCCCTACTTGTATGACATGCGTTTCACAGGAACGAGGTCAAGTGCAGATCCCAGGCACATACACGCAATCAAGTATTTATTAGAGGGAGGCCTGACCAAGTTGACTTCCTTAGTAGGTTCAGTCAAAATTTCAGATAATGTAAAAATAGCGGATTCGAGAAGACCAAGTAATTCGGTATGGAATGGATGCATATCAAGGGCAACGGATTACCAGAGAAGACCAATCCATAACGGAATCTATGTATAACAAAGGGCCAGGCAACTCTTTCTACTCGTGATTCGCATAAGATATCCTCTAAGTCCTTTGGGGTCTGTTTCTTGAAGCAGTTAAAAACATTAGCTGATCTTTTAAAGTGCAGATCCCAGGGACATGCACGCAATGAAATATTTATTAGAGGGAAGCCTGACCAAGTTGACTTCCTTAGTAGGTTCAACCTAAATATCAGATGAGAGGATTCGAGAAGACCAAGCAACTCGTTATGGAATGAATGCATAACAGGTGCAAGAGAGGACTTGAGAAGACCAACCCATAATGGAACCTATGTATAACAAATTTGTGATCGGCATAAGATATCCTCTAAGCCCTTTGGGGCTTGTTTCTTGATGCACTGTAAAAAGTCAGCTGATTTACATACACCCCAGCAAACATTTATTAGAGGATGTCCTGGCCAAGCTGACTTTCTTAGTAGGTCTAGCCCAAATCTTAGAGAATAGAAAACAAGAGGACTTGAGAAGACCAGGTAACCCAGTATGAAATTTATATCTGACAAAGGGCAAGAGAGGTCTTGTGAAGACCACGTAACCCGGTATGGAATCAATACCGGGTTAAGCCAACGAAGGGCAAGCCAACTATTGGCATTTGTGATTGGCACAAGCATGTCCTCTGAGCTTAAAACGACATGGAGCACAAGACAAAGAATCTGCAGCTCATTAGACACAAGAGTGATGGAACTGGTTGAGGAGTTTTAGTGCATCAGAGCTACTCCAATGCAAGCAAGCTTGGACCATGTCATAATCATACATAGAGATCGCCACAGAGTCATTGACAAATGTTAAAGATAAAGGACAACAAAGGACAAAAATTTAACTAGATACTAGTCTCGAAGGCCTCTTCACACACTTAAAACACCAATGAACATATTTTTCTTCTTTCAGCTTCACAAAAATGAAATTTCAAACAGCAAACCATGACTGAATGTTGAAATCCTCTATACCGCATGTATCTGTTATTGAAATTGGTAGGATTACGGAAGGGATAATATCGATTCACATCTTGAACCCTTGGCATGGTTGACCAATCACCAAACCACAAAGGTTGGCAGTTTCGGTGCAGCTCCTGTTTATCTCCTTACAATTGGAGTTCCTATGTATAGGAATTTGCCTCTATCACTTTCTCAAATAATTCAATATTTTTATCAAAATTTCTTTAACTCCTTTAGAATTATTTCAACAAAAGATATATTTTTTTATAATGCTTTATATACTCTGAATGGGCCTAACAGTTAAGTATATGTGTTTTCTTCTTAGAGGTGACATGTTCAAATCCGGAGGGGTAGGGTATATACACCTCCATAGAATAATTAGTATGGAGAGACCCCCTTGTTACACAAACAAGGGGTCTCATACATCAATTTGGTGTCTGGCTAGACTGTGACCTTAAATTAAATTATTATTACTATTATCATTATTATAAATTATTCTTGTATCAAGTCTTTATTTGAGTTACCATTTTGATTCAACTTATTGATTTCATTTTTGTACAAATCCACTTTTTCGTTTGAGCATGGATTGCCCTTATTCAAATGCAAGAATTGATCTTTGCATATCACGTGTGCATTATTTGCTAGATGCATTGTATATTTTGGGGACGATTTTTGAATTTCAATAATCTGATGATGTTGGAACTCAGGAAGTGCCATCCTCTTTTTTCTTTTTATTTCACTGAAAACAAGAAAGTTATTTATTTTATCATTCCTCTTGGGATAAAGATTGCACATCAAATACAAAAAATGAGAGAGTTTGCTCTTGCAAACCTCTCTTTGATCATTGGTCAAACAATAAACTAAAACCTTTTAAATTGGGCCAACTACCGTGAAATTCTATAAACATTAATCGGAAATTTCTCAAAAGTTCAGGATTATATAGAATATGTAGTTTCTTTTGAAATAGCATACCTATGAATTGAAAATGAAAAGGACGAACAATTACTGGCTTTTGCATATATTTTCTTTGAGGATTGATCTTTATCTACAAGTTGTTTTTGCCACTTTTTGATAATAAGTCGTCTTGGTATCTTATCTTCAAGGAGAATATTTAGGTGTTTCGTCATTCTCCAATCTAAGTTCGATATTTTTGCTTGGTTTATGAAGACTACCCTTATGATGATTGTGATGCTGCTTTCCATGCTTTTCATTCTTTTGAGCATTACATCCATGTCTTTTTGGAGCTTTGTTGGGGTCCCTTGTGGATTATATTCCATTTTTTCTTAGAAGCTTGCTTAATCCCCTAAGGGCTTGGTGCATGCCTCATTTGAGTTGTGTTGCTAGAATGAAAACATTTCATCTTGGCATTGAGTTTGTAGGATCATTTAGGCCTAGCCTGAATGTTTTTCTCTTTCTTGTTTCCTACCATCAACCATTTTTCAATACCAAGCCTCACCCTCCTATGAAGTTATAGAGATGCTCCTACATACACCTTATTGCTTATATTTTCATGGTGGGTGCTCTTTCTAGTCTTAATGCCCCTATTGTTCCTTGAGGCATTCCCCCTTCTTGAGCCCAATGCTCTTCTTTCCTAAATTTCCCTTGTTGCCTTCATTATTCTCTTTTTGTGGGTTCTAAATAGGCGTTTTTGTTTCTTTTGCCTTACTATGGATTCATTTTGCATTTTTTGATATTAAGACTTCATAGTTTGACTCCTAATTTTGTTTGACTACCCCTTTTCATTTAGACCAATTTGATATGGTATGAACTTGAGTAAGATTTCTATTGCCATTAGTTATTTGTAACATATTCACCAGTAATGTTGTAAGATGACGATGGCCTTTGCCAACCTTGGAACACAAATGTGGATTATTAGATGGGAGATGGTGTCTATAAATTGCCCCACCAAAAAATCGTATTGGTGGAAGATTTGAGATAAACTATAGTCCCTTTTTATTTAAAATTATTGCTAAAAGTCTAACGACAAAACTAATTCCAAAGGGAAAGATTGGAACTATGTATAAGATTGAAAATCTATACATTAACCAAAGATCTTTTGACCTTGATTTGCTAAATGTTCTCTTTGATGTCATTTATGAACCAAGGATTTTGCACCCTCATTTTACTTGTAGTATCAAATTTGCTAGATAGAACACCTTTGTTGGTTGGTCTTCTTACATGTTTTTTTTGTAAGTAAGCTATATCATATTAACAGAGTGTACAAAAAAGGTTACATCTTTCACCACTCTGATTGCCCATCATGGTAGTCTGGGACAGTCATCAAAGAGTGACCAAAGAACGATATAACATGTTGTCCCTACAGCCCCTCCCCTAAAGGAGAAAACATAACTTACAAGCATAACTACTAACATTTTTCTATCCAACCTATAACAAAAGGATAACAACATAAAACCGACAGCCTCGACGCATGCCAAGACCCCCAACTCATCTCCTTAAACAAGCCCAATACATCCGGTGCAGCAAAACAGGGGACAAACCATAGACTACACAAAAACAAAAATAGAGACACCGGCCTTAGAATCTAGTTGCTTTTGGAATTTGATCTTTCTTTAAATTATATTGAATTTCTTGCCCATTTATGACTTGGATTGGTTTGGTGATTCTACGTTTGGTACCTACTACCAACACTTGCCTAGAGGTGACAACAAGTGGTGCTATATTTTCTAGAAATTGTAGTAATGGTGCCCCTTGGCTCCAAGTGTTAGCCAAGCTAGTTAGGGTTCTCTTCGACCAAAGTTCTAGAGGAAGTGAATGGAGCTTCATCCACATAGGTTGTTTATTCACTTTCCCTCTCATAGGATCAAACAAAGGTGTCCGCTCATTTAGGGTCTTGAGGGATGATATCGAGCTATCCTAGTACCATTAACCCCTCAGTATGTTCTCCTTGTCCTTTGCATGTTGGAACACAAAGGTAATCCATCCTCTAGTCAACGAATGGAAGATATGAGCATAACCCAACTATTGCCTCCATACCCCTTGTAATCCAAATGCTCATATATTTCTTTGAAATCAATCTGCCATGATATTTTCCAATGAGGGCCATGGTTTGGTACATCTGCACTTGCTCCATAACAACATTCTGATTTATTTACTTCATCATCCCTACTGGCTTGAGTTTGACACACCTAGGATTCTTCTTCTTCCTCTTGACCAACCCTTTTGTTTTAGAACCAACAATTGTATTTCTTTCGGCTTTGTCTATGATAACAACTATAACAATCCTTACCTACTCAATATCCTTCTCTTTTTCACTATCTTTCCTGGCATACTCCTTAAATACTGGATCCACCACCTCTGACGAACCCCTCAAACCATCATTTATGTTCATGGATAGAGATAATGTTGGCACCACCCTACCAAACATCATTTTCCTTATACTCCACTCCATCTCGACTATCCTTCTAAGCAACATTGTGTTCTACCTCCTCACTAATACATGTCAGAGGTGGAAATCCGACTAGCATTATGATTTTGATTCATATATAAGATAAGATAAGATAATTTTATTAATGTCCAACAAATGACCACAAAAGTAGGTCAATGGGACTAAAAGATACATCTTAAGTACAATGTGGGAGTGCAAAAGCAACTCATAAAAGAAAAGGAAGAAAATTGAAAGTATAGTCTATGTAAATATCCGACTATGCTAAGCCCTAGGTCTAGCTAAAACCAAAACTAAAGTGTATATAACAATATTGTAAGTGCGATGTTACAAAGTGAGTGTCCATGGTAGGAATTGGACAACTCAATACTATTCGAGAGAGAAATATCTGAGGAAGAAGCTAATGAGTTCAATGTCTCTTGGATATGATGATCGATGGCAAGGGGGGCAAGGGGGGTCACACTGGCTCACTATCAGAGTCCTCAAGTACTGTAGGGGGATCTAGTTGTATGGCCCTGGGGGGAATGTAGGAGCGAGGAAGCTCCGTTCTCCTATCATCCGAGGTCGAAGGAAAGAAGCTCTGAATAGATCTTTGATTGCTTCGTTGGGGCTGGGAGGCAATTCGACGAGTGAGAGGTGCCTTGTTCGAAATCCACATGGAGATGAACCCTCTTTCACTATGGGGATATGTGGTCAGATGGATGGTCTTGCACCTCCAGACAAGTCTCAAACATATCGGTCGATCTCCCAAGGGGGGAGGCTTTGGGGAGACCCAAGGTCTCACCACTCTACGATCTGAAGTACTCTGGAGCTCGAATTGTTGTTTGTTGCTCCGATCTAATGGAAGGGCATGAAAATATGAGGTGATCCTCCTAGTTCGCTCCCGGTGGGGGGGGGGGACATGCAAGAGTTGGGATTTGTGGCTGAGAATCTCTTTGATAAAAAGATCTAGGTACCTTTGATCCTGATATCGAAAGAAAGTAGAGAGGGAGCTCATAGTACACAAGGCACTGGAAAATGAGGTGACTCTTTGTCTCTGGTTCTTGTAGATGACACATCTGGCAGCCAAAACCTCCTTTCATGATTTGGTACCATTTGAAAATTGCAGTGGCTTTGGAAAGACAACTCCACCCTTGATTTGAAAAAACCCTTTGGCTCTATCCTTGTTTTTTGTTTCCCCCATGATTTGACCTTAAGAGCACTACCCAAGAACCAACGAGAGACATAAAGTTGTCAACCCATTCCACTAGACTAATGACTTCCTTCTAGCCTATTTCGACAAATAGAAGCATAAAGTTTCTTGTAGACACTAACCATGAACACAAAGAGGAATAGGTCAGTGAGACAATGTTTGAACCAACCAGCTCTATACAACGCCATACGGGCACGTGTGGGCCCACTAAGTTCACCTAAAAACCAGAAAAATACAAAACATAAAGGCCTAAACCTAATTTTGAACCCCTTCACTATCTAAAATCCTACAGTTTGCATATTTGTGTAAAATGGTTTGGATTTGCATGGATGTAAATGAATATATATTTTTAGAGGAAATTTAATTATTTTATATATTTTTTGGTTGACCAATTTTCATGTCTGTATTTTACCAGTACCGATCCAATTCTAGTTCGATTCCTTTTTTTGGGGTCGATTGATTCAATAACTTGTTCGGTTATGATAACATTGTTTAATATATTACCATTATAATAATCTAATTTGAATACCCTCCCTTAATGGTCACATGGTAACCTCCTCCAAATACCGAAGACATTCATATATTCCTTCACATGTTCCTCAACAATGACTACATTACGTCTGTATATACCTATTCACTCATTGCGCATGAGGCCCCTTCATTAGGCTGATCACTATTGCATATACATTTACTTCATCTATATATTTAGCTCCATATATGCCCTCTCTTGGGGTCATACCATATACATTTAACCCCATGTATGCCTCCCTTGGGCCATAACATATTACCCTCCTTGAAAAGGTTTTGTCCTCAAAGCTTTGCAGTTAAGGGATTTACATGTGATGAAACCAAGTAATAGGATTTCCTTATATTCCTGCCTTCTTGTTTCCATTGATGATGACCAACCCATCCAAAATTGATTCTTTTCGGTCTTAATCCTTGATAGTTGGTGGTTGCATAATTTTCTTTTATTTCATTCGATGTGTTGTTGATGTGACTTCTCCAATTGTTTTAGTTTCTGGTCTCTGATAACATCTTGTTGAATAATGATTTTGTTGATGCCCTGTTCCATGAATATCGTTGATTATTCCATCTTCTTCATTGGTAGTGTCGATGTAGATCTTCTTGTTTTGCTTGGAATCTTTCTTGGTAAAAAGGATGTCAATATGTTTTCACATTTGATGGTTTCCCTTCCTTCTACATACTCATATCATCAATCTTTTTTCAGAGATAATGGTGTCTTCTATCCTCTATGCATGGTTTTTGATTACTTTTTCCTTTGAGATAATACCCTCATATTTGACATGTACATCTTTAAGTTGGAGCTCAACTTCTTCAAGTATTTTTTGTTGACCTTCTTGAATCTTGTCTTCCTTCTCCTTTTGAAGCTGCAATGTGATGCCATACATCAAATTCTTAAGTCCTTCAATTCTAGTTGCATCTCCGCTTTTACGTCATCCGCATTTAGAGATTTTTCAACCTTTTTGCAAATTTCTTCTTCAAGTCTTTTGGTAGTCTCTTCATCCAAGATCCTTGCTTTTTCTTGGTTTTGACCATGCTTCTTTTCTTCTTTCAATCTCTTGATACCAAATGTTAAGAATCAAATCCTTAAATTATCATAAGAGACAAGAGTACACACCTTGTACAACAATGTAAATATGGAGCACAACTCCAAGATTGATAATAGAAATGCGTTACATAATAACTCCTTACAAAATAAGTGAACCTTCAAATATCCCAAGACATTGATATATTCCTTTCACATGTTCCTCAACAATGACTACATTACCTCTAAGGCTCTATATATGCCTATTCACTCATTGCACATGAGGCCCCTTCATTAGGCCAACCACAATTACATTTACATTTACTTCATTAAATATATATTTAGCTCCATTTATTCCCCCCCTTGGTGTCATATCATATACATTTAACTCCATAATATGCCCCCCTTGGGCCATAATAGTAGGAATCATGAATGCTTTCCTCCACTCATTATTATCTTTTTTATTAACCTTGGACTCAACAACATTTGAACAAATAAACAAATCAAGGAATACTAAATCAACAGAACCTTGTCAATCACACTGCTTGCTTTCTTTTTCTTACGTTCCACTTGTCCCTCCATTACTAGACTGGAAGTATCTCTTCCTTTTCATCTCTGGCCCTGTTCTTCTCTAGCTGAGCATCCTAATTTTCGTGCTTCTCCTGAAGCATTCTTGGCATCTCCTACTTCCTGTGCTACCTGCATATCATCACATTATCACATGATGATTGTCCACCATTCTGCACTTGTCTTCTTTGTAGATGCATTGATGTTTCAGTCAAACCAGCCACCATCAACTTTATCTGAACTTTCAATGATTTTTGATCCATAAATACGGGACTTATAGCCCTCGTGTCTCATCAACAATGATGCTCTGTGGAAATGAAACTTTGTTTCTTGGTCAGGCTGAGTACAAGCTCCACAGCTGTTCTTCTCCAACAACATGAAATGATGGTTCTATTTGTTGGCTTTGTATTGCCAAGGTAATTACCAACAGTGGGAAAACAATTGCAGTGTGCACGCTGTCAATGCCAAAAGAGAATGGTACTTAGGTGTGCAATATCCTAATCAACATCAGATCTCTAACTCGGTCAGTGCAACTGAATTGTCTGCATGTACTCAATCCCTGTAGGAACAATGCACCCGTTCAACATACGATATGTATTCTGTGTCTTTGTTTCTGTTCTGCTTCCAATGGAAACATCCAAGGTCGATGCCCATC
Organism: Larix kaempferi; assembly: GCA_027924585.1. Classification (NCBI taxonomy): domain Eukaryota; kingdom Viridiplantae; phylum Streptophyta; class Pinopsida; order Pinales; family Pinaceae; genus Larix; species Larix kaempferi. Next base: position 1,252,490 of record BSBM01000377.1, read on the forward strand.
AATACTCTCCAATGGATTGCCAATTAAATGGGCCACACTCTGTCTTCTGCTCACTCTACCCAGCACTTGAGATTCTCATCAATCAAATGAATGAATGGGCTGTGTTTATTGTTCTATAAAATATAACCATCACACAAACAGCCTCTCTCACTATCACGCTTTCTTCAATAGTTCTTGTAGAGCCAAGGCGAAGTATATGAGACTATTCACTTGCTCTAAATTGGCTGCTACAAACTCCAAATGCTGCTTATGCACACATCATATCCCAGCTCTTTTTCACAATACTCCATCACAAAAGGAATATAAACTGCTCCAGCATTACCAAATGACATAAGTGCTTTCTCTGAGGTGAAAATTACCCAACATTGATGCCAATATATAAATGCAAATTCAGGCCAGCAATTAAATGGTAAATTACTCTTCAGTTTGTTTTGAAGGGAAGAAACATTTCAATGCACTCTCAAAGGAAAGATGCTTCATTACCATTCATTATCACCCGACAATGTGTTGTTAAGGAATACATAAACATATTTTAATTCCTACATGTGGCTGTAGGAAATAGTGATGGCCATCCATATTTAATGGTGCAAACAACTACATGAAGTATGGCAGTCAAGACTAATAAAATGTGCCGTGGATGCTACAAGGCCAAGCCCAGCGTTGTCATACTCTGCATTAACTGTTAGCAATTTAATTAGAGCTTCCTCATACCCAAACACATCGCACTCCCTTGTTTCTCACACATAAGACAAGCAATAAAATTTCCAATGTTTAAAAAGGAGAATGTATTGCCTTGTCACCAAACGCAATAATTGAACATTATTATTTAGAACTCCAAACTAACTCGACGTATTAGTTGATGGCTGCTGGATGTAACCCAGTGTAGCACTATGAGAAAGGAGTGAATGCAACCAACCTTCATCGTTTTGGACAGAGCTTGCTCCTGTACAAAGATTCCAGCCTTCAAACAATGGCTGAATGAGTCGATTTGAATTATTGGGGAGTCTACTCACTGCCAGACAGTAAGAAACCTAACATTGAGTGCGTTCATTCCTGTAAAATGCCCATGGCCTACATATGGAGCAAACTGGTTAGATATAAGGAGCTAGGAATGGAATTTAGCTGTAAAATTGCAACAGCTATATCATTACAGCCATTGATCTCATTTGATACCAATAAATGGATGGTCTAAGGTTCATAGCTATTGTAGTTATGAAAACAATCAAGAAGTGATTTTAAACAAGAATGAACTGTAATACAGTCATAAAATTTTACAGCAATTCACTAAATCGCAGCTGAGAACCACGATGCTATCACACAGAGATTGCACAGCAATAAATCGAATGCATACTTGACACAGAGATTTTACCCTGTAAACCCAAACGGGAAAACCAGCTTAATGGTGATGCTTAGTCTTTATTTTTGAAAATTACAGGGTTACAATTCAGGTTCAGAGCTCTTTGTGCCATTTAACAAGTTACATAACTAGGGTTCTCTTCTGCCTCCTCTCCTCTTTGCCAAAGAAAAACCCTTTGTGAGTCAAATTGCTGAAAGATATAGGCAGCATTGGGGTAAAGGGAAGGTGAAGCGTCCTTGTCCCTTCATTTCCCATTCCCCAATGTTCTTTTTCCTATTTCATCCTTTTCTCATTCATTTTTCTTCCTCTTTTCTTTTGTTTAATTTCGTGATGTCTTGCATTGTCCATTCTTTTTTTCTCAGCCTAAAGATTTTAAATATCTCACCTTTGGTTTCTTCCCAACCAGGCCACCTCAAGTGTGATGAATATCACTCCTTTGGCGGAACTCCTATTCAACGAGCATATTTCTGTATGCAATGCTTCCACTTAATATCTATTTTGTACCGATTTTGACTGCAATATCTTCTTTGCCATTACTACGACTCTTCTACTTGTCTTTTAACAATCACCTTTTTACCTCTGTCTCCTCTCTTTCTTACTAAAGTTAGTAAACATATCAAACTCCTCTCTAATGTTTAATGTGAGAATGCTCATTGTGTTACCACATTCTTCTTCAATTGTTGCCTTAAAACTTCTTCAAAGCATCCAAACCATCTCACTTTTCTTGAAGAAAGAAGACCCATAGTTTATGTGGAAAACCATTGAAAATAAGCAACACCAGAAACTAACAATGATGGTCTGTTCACCGAACCACAAATCTCCACTTGCATAAGTGCCATTTCTGTGCTTAATCTCTGAGCTGTACTCATGCCAACAACCTACTTATGCCTTCTCATTGCCAAACATGTTGGACATCTCCCTTCCTTCCCCTGAATAACAGGTAGACCAACCACCATCTCTAACCTACTTAGAAGAACTCAGGACCTTTTGCTTGTGGATATGGATCCTTAACTAAAACACTAAATTAGGTTGTTTGACAAGGCACCCACGTCATCACTCTTTTATGCTTGCATATGGAGTTGTTGATATCTGGCAAGACGGCTTAGGGGATGGAACTCAATTTGCAGTGTACCTTTCTTGTCCTGAGTAGTAGGGACTCAGGGAGACCAACGGCCATCTTTAACCTACTCAGCAGATAGATGCAGAAAATACAAATGCCCATACCTTTGATGCCAAAGCTGACACCATTGGTATCTCCACTGTCGACCATTTCCTGTGAATCTGCTACATATTTTGACTTCTTCATTGCCACATCCTTGAATGAGTACAGCGGGTAACCCATGCTCTTCCACTCTTGAAGCTAAAGTCGTTTTGCTTCTATCTTTTTAATTTTTACCATGCATCTGCCGGTTGTGAACACAGTTTGTACATGTGGACTTTGCTCCCCAATCTGGCTAACAGAAAACATATTTCTACTTAGAAGTTAGAATACGATGTAAAGAACATTTTTGAACATAAACTTCTTAAACTTGATGGTTGTAGTTGTATATATCCCCTTGCTCTTCATCAACAAGAAGGATGGTGTGGTCATCGGAGCCGAGATCTCCACATGCACAAGCCTCAATGCTTTGCTTGCTCTCCAAGCTCTACCTGTGTTAGCTACCTTCTGGTGCTGCTCAATTGCCAAACGTGCTGCACATCTATCTTCCTTCTCCTGAATAACAAGTATACCAACAACCATCTCTAAACTACATAGAATCTGTGTTTTTACATATGGGTAGGGATCCTTAACCAAAACACCCAAGCAGGGTGTTCGACAAGGTACCCATGTCATTTCTCTTTTATTCTTGCATATGAAATTGCCATCTAGCAAGATTACTTAACTCAAGATGCAATCTTTATACCAAATAGTAAGTAGTCTGACAACCATCTCTAACCTACTCCCTTCCTTCTTTATACCAAATCGTAGGTGGACCAACAACCATCTCTAACCTACTCTGAAGAGAGATATGGAAAGAACAAATGCTGATACCTTTGAGGCCAAAATGAGCTGACATTGATGTCTCCATTGTCAACCATTTCCTTTAATGAATCTGCCACAGCTTTTGACTTCTACACTGCTGCATCCTCAACCTGTACAATCCATGCTCTTCCACTCTTAAAGCTAAACTCTTTCTGCTCAGTCTTTCACCATGCATCTGCCTTTCATGAACACAACTTCTAGATGTCGACTTTGCTTTCCAATCTGGCTAACAGAAATAAGATTTCTACTTAGATCAGGATATAAAGAATATTTTTAAACATAAATGTCTTACTGCTCTATAGTTGTAATTGTACACCCCCATGCCCTTCAATCATATGAATTCTGCCTTTGCTAAACGTAGATGTTTCTGCTGTGGACATATCTTCCACAAATGACACATAATATTCCCTTGTGTTAGACATATGCTGTGAGATACCCATGTTAAAATATCACACGTCCCTCTCACACCCAAAAATATCTACATGCCTCCACTGACAGTGCTTCTGAGAATCTGAACTTTGCATGCTTTCCATCTTGTAAGTAAATAAACTTAAAAAAGGAACAAATAAATCCCAAAACAAGAATCTCCGACACTTTTCTGCCACCTTTTCTACTGTGCGATAAAGTACACTGTTGTAGCCTCCCGGAGCTTTTTCTCACCCCCAGTTCTCTTGCTTCTCCAACAAAAATCAATATACTCTTCCACACTATGGATTCCTTGGGAACTTTTCTGTCAACTTTCCTGCAAAGGGCTTCCTTTTTCTGTCCCTTTTTGTTTTGGTCTCCAGTCTTATGCTGCCTGAAAGCACCCATGCTTGCTTCCCAGAGCTGCGTTATGTGGGCGACAACCACGTCTACAGCTGATGATATGAATTGAAAATGTAAACCAAAAGACAAAATCAGAATTAAATACCTTACTTCTTCTCTTTCCAACTGCTAGCTTCTTTCCACTGTGATGTACTACTGCCACACACCTCTTGCTCCGCCTAACACTCCTTCCAGACGCCTCTGCCACCCTGAAATTTCTCTTTCTTCCACTCTGCTCGTGGACTCTTGATACCTCCCTGTAGCTTCCATCTTTGGATTTCTCTGCTCCGTGGAACCAATTCTGCGCACGCTGCCACACTTCTCCCTCCATATTTATCTTTGACCTTGAGATATGTTCCTGCCTCAATTTCTGTGTCTGTGTCAAAATCTGTGTAAGAAATGCTTCAATTTATGTACAAAAATACCTTGATTTCTATTCATAATTTCCTTGATTTCTATGCACAAAATTCTGTTTCAAGCTTGTTTCAGGTATGTTTTTCACACTTTGGGTTGCATCCCTGTCCCACATGCCAGTCTTGCTCTCTTTCAGGGTTTTACGTACAGTTTTATATCGTTACAAGTTACAACTTACATACAGTTCCATATGGAATGTACCTCGTTTTCTGTGCACATCTGTACCTTGCTTTCTGTTCTCCTGTCTGCCTGTTCTGTGGCTTTGTGTGCAAATCAGTGTTACCAGGTTCACGACTTCAACTGACGATTCTCCGACTTTGAAATAGATTGCCACTAGATGAGTTTTTTCAACTTGTCCAAGTCAAAATCACATGTTGACTGAGTTTGACATGCGAGTAAGAGTCTGACTCAGTTTGATTGAGTCAGACTTGTCTCACAGCCACAGGGGCTATAAACTGATTGAGTCAGACTTGTCTCACAGCCACAGGGGCTATAAAAGCACTATGTTAGCCTGAATTTGGCCTTTTTTGGTCATTTTTACCTGCGCTGGGGGATTTTATTTAATGTCAATGAATAATTCTTTTCCTCAAAAGATATATCTTTATATATTTGTACTTTCTGAGTTTTCTGGATTTATTCCCGATTCAAGGCAAACTCTTGGCTCTTCTACCTTGCTGAGTTTTTCCTGATTGTGAGTCTTGTAACTTTGGTGCAAATTTTTGATTTGTTACAGTGCTCTACTTTGGGCTGCATGCTTCCTGTGCAGAAATTTGGTCTGCTACAGTTCTGTTTCAGGGCTCTGTTTCGCTGCTATAGTGGCTGTTCCTTGCTGTTATATTTCTGAACCTCAGGTTGTGTGCTTCATGGATCCAAATTCTGACTGTTACAGCTCCAAATTATCACTCTTGCAGTGCCATCCATGACAACAGATTTCAGGGTTTGTTTTGGGTTTGTGGTTGGTCCCTTTCTCAGAAACGTAACACACTACTGCCTATAGATGAGGGAATCTCTCTTCTGCACTTCGTATGCCAATTAATCCCTTGACCACGATTCCATGTTGGTATGCTACAACAGTCCTCTGGTCTCGCTTCGCTAACCTTGACTGTCTTCCAGAGGCCAATATCTAACTTGGTTTTGATACTTTGTTAGTAAATGCATACAACAATTGTGGAAAACAAGTATGCCAGCAATGAAAGAGAGCTATTTAAATTGGTAACTTCATATTTCAAAATACATCTGTATGTGGATACATCGAGTGAGTGCCTGTTGGTATTCCCATAATCAGAAACTAATTAAATGTTTCAGCTAAGCTAAATATGACATGTGACTTTATTAATATAAGTCACTCTATTAATGTAAAGCACAACTTAACTATAATGAACATATGACCATAATAATAATCAAACTCAAATAAAAAGCTTTGCTGTAGCTTATTCTTTCATAATAATAGTTATTTATCTCCCTCATTGAGATAAGAGGCCCAGGTTATCTGTTGCAGCTTGGTAAATTCACTTTGTTTTTAGGGCCCATTTCAGGTGTACAATGTGCGGTTCAGTAGACTAATAATTTTTTATGGATGATATGATGCGCAAAATTTATATGATTACTGAATAAATTATTTAGGTGGCCATTTCTTTTACTGCTAGATTATGCCTGCGTTAGCTTTAATTATGTCCATTTTGTGATGCATCCCAAGAAGAGTTCACTTCATCTGCTCATGAGTTTTTATTCTAACCATTTTCTCATTGAATTCAATGTGATATCTCTTGCAAGATCTCGTGGTTCAATGTCATGAGTTACTGCTGGTGGTTCAATGTCGTGTTACTGCTCATAAATGACACTGTGATGATAGAAATTCGACATTGCAACCAGGATTGAATTTCTATTACAAGAGCACTCTATATGGCTTAGTTGTTTTGGAAATGTCTCAGCAATATAGGGCAGAAGAATATTCAGCATTCTGGTTTCTGCTTAAAACATTGCTGACAAAAATAACGTGGCAGTTGTATGTATCTAGGTTATGGTTTCAGCATTTTGCTTGCCACGCATTGAAACATACAGTTTAAACTTTAAAGGAGCATTGATTCTATATAAATGTTGTTGCAGGTTGAGCTTCATACCATTGATGGTTTGGTCAAGGATAGTACACAGTGTGCTCCAAACGGATATTATTTCATTCCTGTATATGACAAGGTAAATAGTTTGATGATGGACATGATTTTTTTGTTGCATAATCTGGATTACATGTTGGTTGATGGTATTCCTTCTGCAATATAATTAGAAATAAGTTACTTCTAGGAATTACAGTAATGTGTTTGAACTTTGAAGTGCTTTCTTGCAGAAATGTGGAACTATGAATCTCGGTGCAAGTATTCAACACCTTAAGTGAATTCTCAAGAACAAACTTTTTATAATTTCCATTTTATAGTTGCAGGTTGAGCTTCATACCCTTGATGGTTTGGTTGAGCAGTTGAACTTTTAACAATGCTTTGTGTCCAAACATCATTAGTTTATTAAAATATTCATACCAATATAAGATATTATATTTGAACAATAAAACATTGCTCTAAATTATTGGCTACGTCTCTTTGTACACCACCCAACCTCTTTGAATATATATAGCAATGCGTTTGACTTCATAGAGCATCAAACTTATCAATTATGAAATGCTTTTGATAATATCCAATATCGACTGTATCAGAATGCCATGTTGTATGAAGATGGTATCAGAGCAAAGGGTTCTGACTCCAGAATTCTTGGGAAAAGGCATGTGCACTACCATCTGCTACTATTAAAAAAATTAACACAAAGACAAAAGACCGGGGAAAAGAAAGAAAGAAGTAGAACTAGTTGCTGAAAAAAAAAATGCTGTAGTACCACAAAGATAAGGAAGAAGACATTGTCCAAGAAGGGATGAGATTTCCTGGAGAAGAAAAAGGGAATAGAGCTGAATTGTGCACACTATTGAAATACTGCTATGCTAAAGAGAAAAATCTCCAGCGCTGAGCATAGAAGACTGCCAAAAAAGTAAACTTCTATAAAACTGTCCAAACAGTGATGAGAAGTTACCTATAATCAAAGAGAAGATTACTGCTCCACTGAGAAGAGTGGATTGCTTAACATCATACAGACATTGCTGTTAAAAGAACCGCCTCTAGGGAAGAGAGATAATAAGATAAAATAGTTTTATTAATGTCCAACGATTGACCGTAAAAGTAGGTCAAAGAGATGTACAGTTACAATCCAGTGTAAATACAATGTGGGAGTGCAAAAGCGACTCCAAGATCAATATTGAATGTAAAAGTAGAGGTAAGTATCTAGAGTGGAACTAAGAACTAACTGTCTAGTAGACAGAAATAAAAGAGCAAAGAGTATGGATATTGTGATACAAAAGGGGAAATCGAGAGCGAGGATCTCGTTACTGCACAGGAGAGGGAAGAAAATGTCAGAGCATGCAAGTCTTGATCATTGAGGGTGAGCGTGTGGACCTGGATGCAAGCTCGTTGTCGTAGTTGTCAACCATTGTGAAAGGGCTGATACTCCAGCGGATGATATCCCCATGGGAGTGATTGGCACCAAGGAGGCCTGATTGTATGATCGTGGGGGGATGACTGAATGAGGAAGCTCGGCTCTCCTACCATCCAAGGTTGAGAGAAAGAAACTCCTAATAGAGGCCTGGCCACATGGCTGAAGTTGGGGGGTAGTTTGGTGGTCAGGTGTACTTTGATGTTGGGTTTGTCTGTCGATCTAGTGATATGTGATTTGGAATGACAACGCCTCCTAGGCTTTGAAGATGTAAATCAGCCACCCAGAAGGGGAGGTCGTGAAGAAACTTGAGAGGAGACATAAGGACTGTAATATCCCAAACTGATATTTTTTCTTTTTTTATGATGTTCTGTTGTTTGCTAGTAGTCTTATGCCCAATGTTTTAATAACCGGAACCGGGAATCAAACCGGTCAGGGGTCAACTCGGACGGAACCGGAACCAGAAATGAACCGGAGCGGTTTGATTTCAATGAACTGGACTATTAAAAAATACAAAAAAAAATTACAGACTGGCTTACTATGATGGTATCTGATGTCTCTTGCAAGATATCGCACCAAATGAATTCATACCACAGAGTTCCTTTGTACTTGAGACCACCAAAATACTACTGTAGACCATACAAGACATCAAATATAATACTCATTCACTGTGTATTTGGTTGACATATTTTAGCAAACATTTAGAGTACCACTGGCTGTAGATGGCTCTGAATAGTACTGGCATGGAATTTACGTAAACACTTTGATGCTAAGCTGCTGTGAGATGCCTTCTGTCTTAAGGATTGTGTAGCTGCTATCTTTTAACTTAGGAATCTGCTGCACTGAATAGAGTTCCTGTAGGTTGCCTTAGTGTGTATGAAAATTCTCTTGTAGCATATAGAACTCCTCCAACATTTGTGTCACAAATTTCAAATTTTCAATACAACAGAGCAACTATTTATGCCAACTAAATTAGGGAGTATGCCACTTCAATGTCACAATTATTTATCGAACATAAATCTGATTATAAATAGAAGTATTTAATCAACAAAGATATGGTTACACAGTAGTTTCCAGAACTGAGATTTCACACAAGAAAATAGTTAACTTACAGGAAGAAACACAGACCTTGGAAAAATGGTGGATTTGAGCATGCATTTGTGCTGATACTGAGAGACAACAAGTTTATGACTCATGTCCTAAAACATGTGCCTCCTCCCTGAGAAAGTCGCCCAAGCAGAGAAAACGTCTTCTTCAAGGAGTGATGTGCTGGTAACTAGCTCAAGAGTCAAGCTGAGAAGACCTTCTTCCAGGGGAAGGGTAATGTTGCCGCTCTCGGAAGAATGGAGCCAGAATGCATGAGAAAGGACGCCTGTAGCCTGTGATGCGAATAGATATGTCCTTGAGCAATTCGCTCATGCAAGGAGGGCGAATCCCTCAATCCAGTATATAACTCGAATCCTGTAGTAACTGAAGAATAGAACCTAATGATGAAGCAATGCTGAATCTGGATGATCCAACCTGATAGTGACTAGGGCAGATAGATTTCGCTGCCAAAATACACTAGTTAGTTGAGTGTGTGCACTCAACCCCAAATTAGCTCACTAAGCAAACCCAAATTAGCTCACTGAGCTCTCCAATTCGAATTCAAAAATCAATAATCATATAAGCAGGTCTTTCTCACTTGCTTTACCTTTCTTTTATAACATTCACCTGTCAGACCTAACTTTTGACCTAATTAGGTCGCTTTATCTTCTAATTTCCAGTTGACTTGCATGCAGTGCTTTCAGAGTGTTTGGAGACCCAATGAAGAAGTATCAGTGCAAGCAACATGAAATATAGCTTGAATGTTATGCATGCAAGTGGCCCTTAGTTCATGTGGCCCCTATTTACCTACTGATGATTTAATAGCCATGCTAAAGATCTTCTTAGGGTGCATATGGCACCAATCCTCAGTTAATTCCCTGAATGTCAGTGCCTGCTTGAACCTATGGGAATCAGATACCTTAGCGGGATGGTCCTCTGTGCTTAAGCATAAGAGGACATTACAAGGCCTTACCATTCCATGATTTGAAAGATCTTAGACCTTTTCTTGTTGCTTGCTGCCGAGATTAGATGGGGCAACCTAGAAGTAAGACGTGATCCCCCTAGAAGCCTTAGGCCGATGTGATGCTTAGAATGATTGATATTTGTATCTTAGCACTTCTCTCATGAAGAGGGAAAAGCACATTTGGCCGAAGTAGTGCAGAGGGAGTCTTTGGAATCCCGATAAAGGTAGTAGTAATGACCTCAAATCTTATAATAGAAATGGCACTTGAAAATGAGCTGCATTTGTGTCTCTGGCCCCTATAGGTTGTAAATTTGGTAAATCCTTTTGGGGTGTGGTATGTGGTGATTGGTCTGAATATGCAGGTTAAGGTGATGGCCTCAAAAGAGCAAAGTGCTAGGTAGGGGTAGTACCTATCTCTCTCGATTGTTGAGTCTGTAATGTCCCCAATTTTTTTACTTTGGACCACTCCATTACTAGGGAATTCAATGGTCTAATGTCACTTGGATAAATTAAAGAAGAATAGTAAGGTAGTGAATTGGGGTCATGAGGCACTATGGCAAACCAAGTTTCAAGGGAAAAATTTATAGAGCAAGGAATCATTCTCTCCTAAAACTCAATTTTATTAATATTTTGAGATAATTTGGACAAGGAGGGCACACTAGTGGTGGAATGAGTCTAAATGTGTGGTGTAACTCCCATCCAAGGTGGAAGGAATCCTATCATGGAGGAATCTCATGGGTTGTAACTCCCCGAGTTAAAAATAGCAAATCTATGACAACTTATGACATCTATGACAACTTATGACATCTATGACAACTTATGACAAGAATCAGGTCCCATGACAGCTTATGACAACTTATGACAACCTATGACATCTTGTAGGTCCTAAATTTAGACAAGGAGGGCGATAGAGGAGAACAGTCGGCCCACATGCTAATGTAACTTCTCCAAAATCAAGCTAAGCCTCTCAAATTCGAATTTCCAAGGTAGATGGAGTTATTATTTGGCCAAATAACATTAGAGAGGAATTAAATGAGCCCCAATGTGTCATTCTCTGATAAAAATAACATTTATTAATATTTTATTGAATATTTGTGAGAGAATTCTAGAATGAGGGGGAAATGCTCCATGAAGATTTATAAAAGGGATGAAGACACAAGTGAAAGGGCTTTTGGTCATTTGGATTTTGGTATTGGAGAGCCATTGAGCTTCTCAAGCTTGGGAGATGTGCCCCTTGCATTTTTGAACTAGTTTCGATGATAAAAGATTCCACCCTAGCTAGTAGAGAGGAGGAGATCATCTAGATCTCTTTATTGTGCTTCATTGCAGCTGATTATCGAGGAGAGAAATCACTTTCAGATTTCTCTACAAAGGTTTATTGCAGGTTATATGTTCATCTACAGTAGTGGGGTCAAATTCCTATCATTTGGAATTAATTTCTATTGATTTAGAGGTTTGACCGGTGTTGGTGGGCCGAAATGGTCGTTCTGGTTTCGATACTTATGAGCATTTCTTCCCTACGAGACCTATTCCATTGCATTGAAAGCATCATTTCCAGTGGGGAAACCTTTTCTTTCAGTCAAAAAGGTTTTCGTATGCCCGAGATATCATCCTTTTACTAAATCTACTCCATTCGGCATCTCTTCTGGTGGAGGGGCGCACCACTACTTTTCTATCTCTGTATTTCTTGGATTTCGAGCTTATGTAAGAGCCATATATTGTTGTATTAGTATATTTATTGTTTCCATACATTCATAATAAAGATTTATAGAGCCTTTCATCATATGGTGTTCCATGTTCAAGTTTATGGGTGATTTATGTGCAAATCTGCTAGTATGGTTAAGCAATCTTAAGACAATGTGTATAAAACTTTCATAACAACTCCTTGAAGTTTGTTAGTAAGTTATTTGTTTTTATTTGAACTTTATTAGGAAGTGTTTGGGTCAAGTTGAAATACTAGTATTCCAATGTGGGGGAAATCGAGCTAGTTTCTCACTAGTCTTGAGAGGATGTCTTTCATACTTCTTTGGAAGTTCTTCAGAGTTTATCAGTGGGTCAGCTATTTTTATTTGAGTCTATTTGAGTCCATTAAATTGATATTGGGAGAATTCGAGTTGCTCTGGTAGTGTTTGGGAAGTGTTGGAAACCCCGTGTTCAGTGTGGCCAAAATTGAACTAGTGTTCCTAGTTTCTTTACCAGCTTCCAATTTTATATCAGATCTGATTTGGGACACATATCAGCGGACTCTAAACACATTGATGAGCTGTACACCTTTAATGGACATCAGAAATACACATACACTCCACTGTTGTTGAATGAGAACATCTCATAAGCCTTCATAAGCCACTGTTTGGGAAAAAGTTGAAATTCAACATAATTAAAGTTGGAACCTCGGAGATAAGATTCCTAATTTCTGATTGGGCACATTACAGTGGTATCATAGCATGGTCCTTGCACCCGTGCGTTGGATCATCCATTGAAGAAGAAAATTGCCGCCATGTCCTACTCTGATGATGATTTCTATGAGTTGTATGAGGATGATGAGCAGTATGAGGATGATGAGCAGTGTGATGATGACTATGATGAGCAATATGAAGAGTACTCTAGACAGTATGAGGAACAAAATGTCCAGGAGGTACCTTCTACAAGTATCTCCCATCAGATCACATTTGGAAGGAGAAATGATGGTTATTCTTATAGCCATATGTATGGAGAAGATGCATGTTCCACAGTCAAAGATCATCCTACTTGTGAAAAGAGCAGCAAAATATCCGAAGCTTCATTGGATGCATGTGTTTCCTACTTGATGAGAATTTTTGGATCTTCTTCAAAAATAGTCTCCAAAGATCTTGATCCTAAGGCAACTAAGGGGCAAGATGCATTAGCTTGCTTGAAGGAGCACAAACAAAGTACCGATTAGAGCAAAGGAGAAGAAAGGAGGACAAGGATGAGCATCTCAAATCCACCCCCATCATCCAGAGACACTTACTGATGGGTGTCATGATGAGGTACTTATTGATGAGTGCCCAAGCTTTGGAAGAGCATCTACTGATGGATGCTCTCATCTCTATATTGGTGACATAGAGATCAACTTTGATGAGTTTGTTGCAAGTCCCAACTCCATGGAGAACGAAGAAGAAGACCTTGTAGCAAAAAATTATGAACCAAGATCAACTTTCCAGTCACCACTTGAGCTTCCATGTGAAGTTGATCCCAAGAAAAAAGAAGAAGAGGAGGTTCGCTCTCATGAACTGTCTTTCATTGAAGGGTCTTTGAAGATGAGTGAAAGGAAGATCTATGTGGCCCTTAGCATACTCCATGACGCTCAAGCATTGGTGTCAAATTCTTGTTGGAGAGTTTCTTCATTGGAGTAGCCATCCTTCCTTGAAGACATGGAGAAGATTCAAAGAGCAATGTGCAACATCGAAGGTAATTTCATGTCTTTGCTTTTTGATAGAAACAATTTGGTTGAGCTTAATGAATGGTTACATGAGGCATACTTGAAGAATAATGACGATATTCATAAGCTCAAAATTCAAAATGAGCAACTTTTTGAGAGGTTGTAAGATACTTGTTCTTCCTCCTATGTTTGAAATTGTCATATGGTAGATTTCTTGGAGGATTCTCATGACATGATGGATCATGAGAAACATGGCGATTTGCATGAGTTTAATGTGTTTGAAGATGATCTTGATGAGAGCAAAGCATTTGTTGTGGTGGAAAAGGAAGTTGAGTTGCATGTTGATGATGGTTACACACTTTTTGAAGAAGTGCATGATTCCACTGCCTTGGAACCAACCTATGCGGAAAGTTTCACACTTTTGAGGGAGGTGCATGATCCTACCCCCATGGAGCCTTCACATGATGAAACTTTTGCACTTTCTGATCATTTGGGTGAGTTGGTTCATTCTCCTATATCCTACACTTCCACATTTTGCAGCATTCATCCTAATGAAATATGGGTGAAAGGTTTCTTTCTGATGGTGCCACATGAGGAGTATGAAACTCCTATCTCTCCTTTTGATGATGACATGACTAAGGCACCTTCTTCTTTATATTTGCAGCAACATCCTTTGTTACTTTATGATGATACACATCTTCATGGATGCACATATGGTACTCCTTTGAGCCCCTTGAAGGCTCATTGTTCTCTTTGCTCCTTACTTGATGGGAGAGTTCCTTCATCCATTGTTTGGGTGAAAGGCCACATGGCAGAATTACTTGACACCTCCCACACCTCCTTGGAGCAACATCCATTGCTCTCATTTGATGACTCTCACATTCATGGATGTATTGATGAGATTTCTTTGAGCCACTTGAAGTCCCCTTGTTTTCTTTGCTCCTTACTTGGTTCAGATTTTGGTGGAGGTTCTTCATTCACTTCTTGGATGAAAGAACACATGGCTGATTATTTTGACGCATCTTACATTCTTTTGGAGTAGCATTATAGGACATGGGATCCTCACCTATGTCATTGGAGTAGATTTGATATGATACTTGATGCTTGTGTGTATGGGGCACGTGATGATCTCTTTGCTTGGATGGACAAACACTTGGTGGATTCTTTGTTGCAGAATCTCTTTGGTATATCATTGTATGATTGTATTATGTTTCATGATGACATACCTCTCTATGTATTTCCGATGTATTGGATGATACACATTAGATCATGGGATCATGGAATCCTTCACATTGATGTATTGTTCTATATTGAAGGAATGCGCCAACTATGGGATCCTGGCATTACTTGGAATGACAGACTGCTATAGGTGATAGTGATGATGTTTGGAGGTGTGCAACACATACAATGGGATCTTGGTATTGCTGGGTTCAAGTGTCTTAGACGCTCTACATTTCTCAGCTTCATTTGGGACCCTAGGATCATTTTGGGACTCAATTGTTTCAGCTGGGTTGTTGGCAGGACAGTTGGGGAGATGGAGCTATCTCTAGAGGGGATGATTATGATCGGAGTTGCGCAACAACAATAGGGTGGTTTCCTTTTGGAGATTAGTTGGGGATCTTAGAGTTATAGTGCAGGGCATGTTTTTAGCAGTAGACTTGGAGTTGAGAGACAATTTTGGCTTTCATATGATGAGATTCTTAGGTTGACTGTCAACTGTCAAAGATCACCAAAAAATGGCAAAGGCATCAATCTGTTTTTGACAATGTTCCATGGGGATGCGTCCCGCAGGGTCAGGGACGCATTTCCCGCGTTTCCTGCGTCCCGGGGACCTTGGGGACTCTTGGTGAAATGTTTCCCCACCTATGCCCCCGCGGGATGCATTTCCTGCGTCATGGGGACTTGGGGACTCTTGGCGAAACGTTTCCCCACCCATGCCCCCGAGAATATTTTTTTTATGTTTTTCCATTATTTTCACTTTTTACAATCCCTACTTGGTACTACTTAGAAAATAAATCAATATATTTAGTATTTACATTGTACAATAATGAATATACATCAAATGAATTATTATTTTTGGTGATTTATTTTATTTTTATAATTTTAGAGACGTCCCCCTGTCCCCCTCGAATTTCCCTAAAATTTGGGGATGGTTTCTAGGTGTCCCGAATGTGTGTTTCCCTCCTCTCGCAAAGAGGCCAATAGGATCAAGCCATCGACAAAGAGGAATAGGGACATTGTTACATGTTGTAGGAGGCACCCGTCACCATCCTGGATGTGCTCATGGAGGAAGGATTCCAGTGCGTCGATGTATTCCCAAAGAGGGTTGGGGAGAGGGGTCATTCCTGCTTAACGCCAATGGTGTTGTGAATGAAGTCAGAGAGCTTGTGCGATTTATGGAGATAGCGAATAATTGACTAGTAAAGTCTTATGATGGTTTCTATAAGGATATCTGAGAGGCCAATGTGATGAAGCCTTTGGAACAAAGCCATTCTTGGAATTGTATCAATCGATTTCTAAAAGTTTAAAAATGCCAAAAGACTTTCAACGAGCGATGAAGGCCCTAGGAGTAGAGATATGATCGGTCATTTGGTGCCTTGGGAAGATGTTGACCAACCGCTAGCCCTAAGCTGTTTCTTCTCCAAGTCATTTGAAAGCCGCAGGTGTAGAACTGTAGAATAAAGATTGGAGAAAGTGTGCCCAACACAAGATGGAGAGCACTATTTCAGAGTATGCTTTGCAAGTGGGATTTTGTAAAATTCCAGAGAAGAATGTAAATTCAATGAAGAAATTAATAGCACAACAAGCCATGTTAGCATCATGCTTATCTGCAAATAAAGAACTTTAAAATGCCTATCACAAAAGAGAGTCCTAAATGAGACACGGGAAATAAAATAATAATAAGCTATTGTTTGATTAAGTTTGCTTCTCAAGGAGGGTCGATTAGATGACACGACTAGGTTGAAGGTGGTCAGCTGGATGGCGAAGGTTGTTAGGTTCATCTTTTGGGTTTTTGTTTTTTGTTTTTTTGGCTAACTGTGCCCAAAGGTAGGTGGTCCAGTCACCAGTGAGTCAACTGACTCAGCCACATGTTTGGACAGGTTTGGCCAAAAAGTTTAGTCGAACCGGAAGAGTCAGTTTGACTCGGCTAGATATAATAACACTGAGATAGACTATCCATAGTGGTTTTAAACCTTACAGGCCAAGCAAAATAATGGTGGAATGTTAAGAGGCATAGAGACAGTCAAATTCTTCAAGAGTCAGATTGAGCAAAATAACCACTATGATAGATAAGTTTTTACTTCAAAATAATAAAATTTAGTCCTTTGCCAATAGATAAAGTCCAAACAATAGGATGGAAAACCTAGACCACTAGAATTATAACCACGACCATAAAATACTATATAGTTCATTTCATAGATAGCCTAAAATCTTATATATGAAACTTGGAAATCTCCACTGAACTCAGAACTTTACAAAATACCATCAGTTGTGCACCTTAATTAGAAGGATCAAAAAATTTTCATTCAAACATTTTGCAAGGAGAGAAACTTTGAAAACACAGGCGAGTGAAATCCACTTGTCAAAAACCTTCCCTTCAAAATAAACTTCTTTAAAGCAAGAAAATTAGAATATAAATGTTGTGGAGGCCCTCACCTTTTCTACAAATGCATAAAACTAAAACATTGGAAATCAAGAAGAACAAAAGAATAGCCAAGAACTGAAAAGACAGGAGGAATCAAAACTTAAATAGTTAACACAGTCTGTAAAGAAAAGTATGCAGAACTACTGAGGTCTTACACAGAAAGTGCAAATATCAACAACCACGAAAGCACAATCTGTAGTAGATCCAAAATCCGCAAGCACAACTTCAAGACCTTGCATGAAAAGCTTACACCCAAATTTTAGAGACGTCATAATCATACAAGGTAGGATTGGAATATGGGCATTTCAATAATGAAACATTTTTACACCAAAAGACCCTGTAGATAAGATAATTTTATTAATGTCCAATGAATGACCACAGAAGTAGGTCAAAGGCACTGTTGGGTACAAAATGTTGTCAATACAAAGTGGGAACACTAAAATTATTCATATGAAAAACAAGATGCAGAAATTAAAGTATGAATCTAATCTAAATTCCAGAAAATCAACTCCAAAGAGAGAGTCAATCCGAGAGAGAGATGTACAAATAGAATGGATCTAGAATCTGTGAACAAATGGTAAACACCTGTCATGCTCTGTTGGAACCATCTCTCCTAACATCTGAGGCTGAATGGAGGAATCTCAACATAGAAATCTATCTAGAGGAAGAAATGGAAGAGCTGAACCGTTTAATGTGCTGCTGCTTGGAGGAGGGGCCCCATCATTATGATTTTGATGATATTGACAGAGTCCTTGTATGGGGCTAGGGTTGGCAGTGCTGTTGGGGTCTCGCAGAATTGGAGGTTGTCGTCGGGGTCTACACAGATCAGGGGTTGAAAACAAAATTGCTATCCATCTGCCTCTTGGTGCCCCTAGTAGATGGCACCTCTGTGAAAAAGGAAGTGATCCGTTGAGTGAAGTTGGTCCAGGATGTGGATGTGGCTAGAGGATGAGGGCACGGAGCTGAAGGACCTCTTGCATGTATAAGGCCAAACATCTCTGGTCAGGGTACTTGAAGAAATTGGCTAGAGTCTGAAGCTCCCTACAAAGACAGTAGAAGATAAGATAAGATAATTTTATTAATATCCAACAAATTAAATGACCACAAAAGTAGGTTAATGGGAATAGTTAATACAATGCTCTCAAATACAAAGCAGGAGCACCAAAATGACTCCTATAAAGAAAAAGCAAGATACAGAAAGAAAGTTATAATTCTAAAGTAGGGTTTGAAAAATTCTAGACTCCTAGCATAGATGACTACACTAGGAGAAGGATGTACAAAACAAGATGGATTTAGAGATTGGGGAGTAGATGAAGATGAAGAGGATGCAAATAAGTCATGTTACACTAAATCCATCTCTCCTAACATTCTAGGCCAAGTTGAGAAAACTGAGGAAAAGCTGGGAGAAGATCTAGATCATCCACTGAGCTATTGTGTGCAAGGGGTTGTCCTCCACTGGACCTTGGGTGGTCCCATCTGCTTGTTGGTAATGGATATGGTTGGGTAATATCGTTGATGTCTTTGTGGGGGGGGGAAGCGAAGGTCCCTTTGGTTTGTATATATTTGGAGTTGGATACCATGTTGCAATCACTCTGTCTCTTGGTGCCCTTAGTTGATGGAAGCACCATAAAGAATGAAGTAATCATTTGGGTGGAAGCTGGTCCAGGAGGAGGCTCGAGAGTATGTCAACGAAGTTTGAAGGTCTCCTGAATGTATAGGGCCATGCATTTTTGGTCGAGGTACCTAGAGAAGCTTGAGAGGGTTTGAGGTCCCCTAAAAATACAATGGAATTGCCTAATGATCTCATAGTAGATGGGCAACAAAATATGAAATGATCCTCTATCTCAACCTCCAAAGGTGGCATAGCTGAAAAATCTTGTCTAATTGAGAGTCTATGTGAACCCACCAAGAATACTTGCTGGTGTACAGGGGTTGGATGATAAGTCCATCCCTCACCTCCATGAAGTGCTTAGTGTAGAAGGTCATCTTTGGATGTAATCCTGTCAGGGGGTTTGTCCAAGAGACATGAACAAACTTTTTGTAGATGTAGTCTCAAATGATCCGGTTTAATTCCTGCCTAGTTGATAAAATGCGGCTAGGTGCATCAAGGCAATATCTAAATAGAGGAAGACAGTCTATCAAGATACTGATTGATGCTAAAAGATTTAAGATACTTGCAAACCAACACCGCGCATGAGCCAGAGGGTTGGTTGAGGCAGTGGACTCTAATGAGCGATAGACCAAGTATGGATAATTGTCCTGCCCGTCGAGTCGATAAAACTTCGAAGGTGGTGTAAAAGTGAAACAAGGTTGAACATTGTCTTGACCTAGAATGGTTCTGCCTCGAACTCTGCGAGAATGATCTATTGAGGGATAGTTTGCTTGCATGGAAGATGCTTTAGAGGAGAAGGGTCTGCACTCTCCTAGTTGAGGCCTAGTTAGACTCTAGTAAACAAGGACCCCAAACCTTTGAGCCATAAAGTATTGTGGGTTGGACTAGGGTATCCATGATGGAGAACTTGGATTGTATGTCCTGGAAATGGTGTCAGAAGCATTGTCTCTTGAGAATAGCTAAGGATATGTAACCCTTGTTGACTTGGGGTTGGAGAGCATGTTTGAGACTGAAGCATGGCCTTGAGAACTGTACCCCCAAATAAGTATAAGTGCTGGTGATTCTATCCCTACTCTTTTGAATAGGAAGTGGCGATCTTGAAGGGCCTTTTTCGACCCATTGAAGATCATAACTTTGGTTTTATCCAAGTTAATTGTCAATCATTGAAGGTCACAGATTAGTGCCAAAACATTTGGCTATCTTTGGAGTGCCTTTAGGGATGAGGCTAAGAGAACTACGTTGTCAACAAAGAGGAGGGTGGATATCAAGGCATGGTGGAGGAGGCATCCATTCCCATTCGGGATGTGATCCTATAGAAAGACTTGAGCTCGTTGATGTAGATACCAATTAAGGTGGGGGATAGGGGGCACCCCTATTTGACTCCAATGACACTCTTGATGAAATCTAACATCCTGTGAGTAGTGTGGAGACGACCTGGGATTGACTTGTATAAGCGCATGATGGCTGTCAGCAATGTCTCGGAGATGTCGATGTCTTTGAGTATCTAGAAAAGGGCATCTTGGGGATAGAGTTGAAGGCTTTCCAAAAGTCTACAAATCAACAATAAACTTTTGAAGAACGATGTTGTGCCTTGTCAATGATGGCTCGAAGAGTAAGGATGTGTTCAATAGTCTGATGTGTCGGTCGGAATCCAGGCTGTCCCCTAGCTCTAAGTTGTGTCCTCTCGAGCTCTGTAGAAAGCTTCAAATGGAGAACTGTAGCTTAGAGCTTGGAGAAAGTGTGGCCCACCGTGATAGTCTTGTAGTTATTTGTATCTGCGCTGGGGTCCAATTTGTGGATGAGGTGAATGGTGTGGTGCGACCAAGTCTGTGGGAAAATGGTACAAACAACATGGTTAAACAGGTCTGCCAAGTGCTCATCCAGAGCGTGAAGACCATGGTTGAAGAATTCTGCCTGAAACTCTTCCTCATCTGTGGCATTGCTGGTATTCATCACCCGTACTGCCTCTTGGATGTCACAGTATGAGAACAGGTAGCAAGAGGGAGGGGGGGAGGTGACCTGAATCTGGGGCTGCCTGGGAACATCATATAAAGTGAAAGTATGGGAGAACACGGAATGAAGGTCCGGAACACAAGATACAGTTTGAATTGTGAATTCATTCTAATCCACAAATTACAGTTTTGAAGATTTAAGGAAACCAATCCTTATTGACTAGAGCATATCCCACTAGTATTCAAACTACTAAGCTCTAATTTCAAATAAGATGTGTGGTACTATGAGAATGATAAATGATCTGTCTTGACTCTTAACCATTGTAGCTGTGCTCTTTTGTTAATATTTTCCCCTTTTTTAAGGTTTTTATTTTCTTTGACAATTCAACTTCTGAGAATAAGTTTTCTGATATATTTAAACCTTCTTTGTTGTTCCTTAAAAAGACATTAATGCTTCATAGAATGGGCCTTTTTATGTGATATATGTAGATCATATTGGCTCTTCTTGTTGACTATTCAATTTATGTAGAACGCTTTAATGTGAAATATGCATCATTCTTTCTTATATAATTCTTACTGTTTTTCAATCAGGGATCTTTTATAATCCGACTCAAAGGTCCAGATGGATGGTCATGGGAACCGGATCAGGCAAGATTCACTTCACTGATGTTTCTGTATTCTTTCCTTTGGCCTGTGCTATGATTTAGTCATTTTTGAAATTTCTATAATCTGTCATTTTCATGGAACTTGCAAAATATGCCTAAAATTTAAGGAAGGCCAAGGTTGAGGACAGATCTAGAAGACTATGAAGATGACAATGAATTTTTAAAAAATGTGAAGGTATTTTGGTCCAATGAGAAAAAGCTTGGTAGAAGATGTTTTATTTTATTATGTAAAAGTGTGTTATGTCAATAAAGCCCTGTAAATGGCTACCTTATCAGCGTTAATGATGAGAGCCTTGAGTTTAATTTGGAGACAATTTAAAAGGGGAGGGGTGCTATGATTTAGTCATTCTTGAAATTTATATAATCTATTATTTTCAGGGAACTTATAATATATGCCTAAAATTCAATGAAGGCCAAGTTTGAGGAGGATTTTGTTTCAAAATAAGCATTAAGGGGGGCATGTTCTCTAGAGGGATGTGTGGCTCATTAATGGCCACTGTTAACTTGTTAAGGGCTCTAGATTTAAAAGTTAACGAGCTTTGTAACAAGGCTTGTCGAGTGTGGTGAGTAGTCATCATGTCAACTCGACTGACCAACTTGGAAAGTTAAACTGAATGCTGTGGTTAGAAACTTAGATGATGCCTTTTGACTTGTGATTCCCTGCCACAGACTGGATACAGTAGTTCTGAGCAGAAAAGGGTTTCAGCTCCTTCCTCTGCACAACACATTTCCCATGGGCAGGAGCACATTAGCAGATTCCCTGCCTCTTGATGCTTTTAGTTTTAGGCCTTGAATGTTTGGAGAGATTCTCTGTGAAACCCTTGGCTACTTGCCTCTACCTAGGGGCTCCATTTTGGCTAGATGTCTGTCTAGAAGTTATTATCAGATGCATTATTGGCGATTTCATATTGATTGGTGATTCTGGCCCCTCCTTTGGTTTATATGATGGTTAGAGGTTGCTTGGTTGATTTGATCTTTTCATTGTGACTTCACGTGCTTCTCATCTAATTCTACTTTTGTTGTAGAACAGTGATTGTTTTCTTGCATAGTGTTTTACCTATAGTTATTTCCTTTTTAGGGCTTACCCCTTTAAACTTCCCATCTTTATTTGCATTTCTTTTTGCTTCAGGAACTGCCTTCGGCACTCTCACATCACTGATTCACTACTATGACTTGTACTTTCTAGTTCCATTGATCTACTCTGGTCACTTGGATGTTAATACAATTTCTTCTTTCTTTATCTGTCCTTTACAAGAGTTTTCTTTACTACATGGTTTAGGGTTCACCCTCTCTTTTACATATTATTGTCAATTGTTTTCGTTTTTTTCTTGAGTGGAGATGCCATAACCTCTTCCCATTTGTTTGTTTATATTGATTTACACTTGAGTCCCTTTTGGATGTTAATACTGGATGTATACTTCAGCCCAATTGACCTGGTTCTGGTCATTAGTATCCATTAATATAATTTCTTTATTCTATTTTTAAAAATGTAATTTCTCTTTTTTTAATGCATTATTTTCTTTAAATTATGGAGCTCACCTGCAGAATTAAATGTAGATTAACATTTGTTTAAATTAATTAAAATCTGTCCATGATTGGCACTGTAAGGCAGATTCTAAATTGAGGAGCATATTTGCAGGTTCCTGTATCAGTGGATCATAGTGGTTGCAATGGCAATGAAGACATCAATTTTCGCTTCACTGGGTATAGCTTGGAAATCTCTACTTCTGTATTGGCAGTTAAATATATTTTTAAACTGTTCTTTAATTTTTCTAGTCATCATCAATGTTAGATTGCAGATTGGAGACAAGTTTTCAAGTATGCTATGGTCTTTGTAGGTTCACTATTTCTGGGAGAGTGCTGGGAGCTGTTGGAGCTGAAAGTTGTCCAGAGATAAATGGAGGTCCTGCCAATGTGAAGGTTGAACTCATTTCCACCAACAATGGCCTAACTAATGCTGTGCTTACGTCACAGGGAGGCAGTTACAGGTTTACAAACATTACTTCAGGTGTGGAATACTGTGTTTTAAATATCTTAAGAATAATGCCTTTTCCAGAAACACTGTTAGCTATGTCACAAAATCTGATTTTGTAAGAGGTCCAATTTAATCTGAAGACTACAACGCCCATTTATTAATACCAAATATATTTACCATGAATTTGTTGGTTTTATATAGTGGTAAATGCATATCTTTACTGAGGATTTTGATACGAGAACAGAATGAAGGAATGAGGAGACTCTAGAGAAATCGCTCTCAAGAGACTGTGTCTCCAAATTTGTGGCTTTGTATTATTCAAGAATATGTATTTATAATACAAGTTTGTGACAAAATTAGATTCCAAGGATAAAGATTATCCTAAAGATAAATATACTCATAAAGATCAAACTAATCTTGAAGATAAACCTAAACTTTATGATTGAGCTCATCTTCGATGCCTAAATTAAGCTTAGTTTCTTAGACAATTACTAACATGTGAAAGTTTTTGAGAACCCCAACCCGGTTTCAAGCTTGATAGCTTCTTTGCATAGTTTAATGCCCAAACCCATGTATGCACATTTTTCTCATAAAAATGACTGAACTGAAACACATGGAATTCTTTTTGAAATTTAAACAACTCAGAAAATTTTAATTTTCAGCCAATAAATTCGTGTTCAGAAAATTAAATCAGCCATCCACATAAAATTTTGACACAGGAATTTTTTACCAAATTGGTCCAGGATAAAACCCTGAAGGGAAAATCTGACAGAGAGAAATTTTTATTTTCAGAGACAACTAATAAAAAAAAATTACAGCAGTACTTATCTCAACCAAATTTCATCTCGAAATTCGTGCCAAACTGTCCCAGTAATGGCTTGCTGTGCGGACTTTCCTTTTCTCAAAAACTGTGCTTAACAGGCTGCTGTACGGCCTCTTTTCCTGTGCAGAACCGTCCCTTAAAAACTGTGCCAGAATTCTGTCCCGGCACAGACTGTACAGACAGCATTAATTGCTGTACTTTTCGGCCTCGAATTCTGTGCCAATTCTCACCCTTGAAAACTGTGCAAACTTCCTTGAATTCTGTGCTGGTATGGACAGCATTAATGCTGTACGATTCTCCTCGAAATCTGTGCGATATTTGTACTGTGCGGTCTCCTTGGAATTTGTGCCAACCTGCTGTACGGAATTCCTTGGGAACTGTGCCTGAAAATGTCTTTTCTCTCTAGGTCGACTTCTCTCAAAACCTAGTTTTCTCTCTTGCCCCTCTTCAAAAATTCTCTTTGAAAAGTGAATAATGAATAATGAATGCCTTGCCCTAGTTCTTTTTGTTCATGATAACTTCCTATTTCAATCCAATGGCCCAGATTAGATTAGATGAGAGGTTCTCATTAAATGCTCAATTAAATAACTAATAAATGACATTTAGTGCATCTCATGTCATTTAATAAAGTATGGGTACCCTCTTTTAATTAATCAGTCACTTGACTTTTATTAAACATGAACTCACTTGACTTTTATTAATCACTCACTTGACTTTTATTAATCATGACTTTAACTTTTAATGAAGTCACTTCAAAAATATAAAGTGCATCTCACTTCATTAATTAAAATTGACTAGGGGTCACTAATTAAAGTGTTCTTGTCCACCCGAAGGCATCACTAGGTGAACAAACACTTCTTAGGTAACTTTTCAACAATATGAAGTAATATCTAAAAATAGACTAAATCCCATGTTTCATCTTTTGACATTTCCTCCCTGCTTAGAGGAAATTGTCCTCAGTTTCTGCTACTCCAAAGGGTACTCCACTTCAACGAACTATGTAATGTAGTTTGGGTCATGGTATGGAGTAGTGTGTCTTTTGATAATGGTGTTAGGAAATACTCAGCAAATGTACTTTGGGTCTTTCATGTTTGCTGACCACTAAGGGTGTATAATAAATTGACTTTTGAGGGCCATTGGAGCCACAAGTCAATTTAGCAAACATATATACAATATTTCCCTTAAGATTGATTTGGGTATACAAATAAGAAAACTTGGAATAAATGATATTTGACCAAGTAGATATTACATCCTAACATTCCCTCCTAATATACACTCGGGGAAAATGTGGTAAACAAAAAATTTGGTCAAATAGACATTGTAATAATTCCCCCTTAATGTTTAATAATTTAATTGGGTAGGGAATCCAATGAAGATCGACCATGATGAGGTCAGAAACATCTCTAAATGGACAGTCCATATGTAGAACTGCAACCTCCAAAACACCTTCAGACAAACCTCATCGGAACTGATGAAGTAAACATGTGTTTAAATGGGAAGTCTAGCTTCAAAATTGTAGCCTCCAAAACATCTTCACAGGAACTCTGGTGAAGCAAACACAGGTTTAAACCAACATATGCACTAGTGGGAACTCAAATCTGTGCATGCTGTCAAAGAAAAATGTCCAAAAAATGACATAGAAGATGGCAAAAAGCCTGTTGAAGTTGAGAATGATCCAACGACGCTGTAGGCAAGTGTCAAACTTTCAAATATCATCAAGAATGCTTTTAATGTCACCATGACCAATATTTAATCAAAACATAATAAGTCTTAATTGTGGGTATTGATATACGGTTTTTCCATCTATGCCTCTTCACATTCAATCTGTAGGAAGAGCGACTATTATACCGATGATTGTGCTGATGATAATGTCGATACCTGGATAGATTGTGAGAATGGCTCTTACTGTGATTAAGATGCAGATATGGCTAAGATGTGGATGGTGAAGAAACTAGTTCTTGCTGATCAGAAAGTGCAGCATGTGACTCCTGATGATCATCAGATGATGTAGGTTTAGGTTCCATCTTATGAGAATTAGATGAATCATCAGATTGTGGAAGATCCGGTCCTTGCAAAACCATAGTAGCATAAGATGCAGGGTCAGGTTACTGCGAAACAATAACTGCACTAGTATCAGGGTGACTTGCACCTGGCAATGAAGTCTCAAAATATCCAAAGCCCACTTTTAATGGTCTCATCTCAGTTTCAATTTGAGTAACAATATCCTGTCCATGTTTAACAAGTCCACCACTTGTATAACCCATCAAACTAATGCCTCTAGTATGTTGCTCAAAGTTAGGAAACGACAGTCCATGTGTCCAATAGTGCATGAGAATATGCATCAAAAGAAGACTAAATATTCTTTTGCGAGGTGTTAAGTTTGCCTTCACTCTCCCTCGATTCAACTGGGAGTGTTTGATATGAGATTTGAACATATAGATCTAGGTACATCAACTAAAGAGATATACAGTGAAAATCAAATCAGTAATCAACTAATTATGTAACAAATGAGATATCATAGATCATTACACAAAAAAGAAGAAGATAAGAGAAGAAGAGAATGATATATTTCATGTAACTTGAATGAATGATGGTGAACAATATTTGATAAATTTTCCAGAGGTCACTACTCACTCTGGAAATCTCAATCCCAGCTTTGCCTCAATTAACAACAAGCCTCATGCATACCAAACCCACTTCTTTAAGCCAAAGAAGTAATAATGAAAGCAATATACTTAAAGAACACGACACATGGAATATACTTATCATCAACAACAACTGCAGCAGACTCGATGAAGGGAAGAGACCCGTACCCTTACCTAGCATACTGCTCTTCCGAGGCTATTGCCCGTTCTACTCATTCGGGCCGGGCTTGATGTTGGTTTACAGGGGTTTCAGATCTCCTAGAGGCAGCGGGTATTCAGGTGGATCGTCTCCCCCCTCTTCGATATTCATTGGATGCTCCTAGTCACCTTTTACCTACTAGATAGGGACTGAACAAGATTATCCGAGAAGACATCTACAGACTGTTCGTCCAGGTTACCTGGGTCCCTCCTCCGGGAGGGTTACACCCAGAGATGGCCTTTTACGCAGAGCACTTCCTGGAGCTGAGAGACGGGCTCATGTTCCGACCCCAGTATACGTTTTGTCATTGGATGCATGCTCTTCGCATCCCTCTAGGCTAGTTCAGAGTCGGTTCTCATAGACTTTGAGTAGAGACGGACTACCAGATTGATATACCAGATAGAATCTGCCAAGTATGTCATCTGCAGTAAGGCACTTCATTTTTAGATGCCCCTTTTACTACGAGATCAGAGGACGGTTCCATTGTTTGTTTAGAGACTCTTAGACTCTCGCCGAGTTTTTCCGGTACCTCGATCAGAGATGTTTGGCCCTCTATATGTAGGAGGCTTTCAGGTTCCAAGCGCATATTCTTCAGCCTCCCATGAGAACAGACCCCACGCAGAGGATCACAACATTTTTCAGGGTATTACCTTCAGACAGGGGCACCAAGAGACCGACCGATATTAGTTCATATCCAGGCTCTAGATCAGTAGGACCTCACCCTGACTTACGAGATCTCAACAGTAGATTCATCTCAGACCTCGTCCTGAGAGACGGGCTAGGTCCTCCAAACCTCAACAATATACGAACCCCTCCAGGCAATGAGTATGTGGGCAGTCTGCACTCTCTAGCAGCCCTTCATCGGGACAATAGACTTTGTTGAGTTTTCTTCAGCCCTCTTCATTCAGCCTCAATTGTTAGGAGAGATGGACCAGATCCTCAGACCTATTTGCTCCTGGATCTTTTCTGCTAGGGCATCTCCGCCCCATTGCGGGTTTCTGGATTCGCGTCTACAGTCGAAGCTCTCTCATACTTCAGTCCAGTTCACTTTGTTCACTCTTTTCTTTCTTTTTTCATGCATTGTATCTTTTTATAGGAGACTGTTTGGTTCTCCCGCTTTGTACGGACATCATTGTAATTAGCAGTCCCTTTGACCTACTTTGTGGTCATTAGTTGGACATTAATATAATTATCTTATCTTATCTTCTTCAAATTTTTCAATCTGATTTTGCAATTCCAATCTTATTTCTCCAATCTCTTCTGCTGGTGCATTACAGGGGTCAATTTGGCTTCTTTATACCAGCCAAGTGTTGCTTCAGTCTATGAATACCCCTCCCTTTGATACGTTTCTTGCAAAATTTGTAGTACATCCTATTATCAACAACATTAGCATGGACCCACGCAAGGTCTTTCACTCTTGGGGCCATGGTAGATGCAAATAAATCTTCAAATGCAAAATGTGCCAACCCTATCTTGATTTTTTTTGTAAGAAAACATAAAAGATAAACATGTGGAGGACCTCTTAGTTCCTAGGAGATTTGAGTACGGTGGTCATTGGCAGCAATTATTCCGTTTGCTACTCTCTCCAACCCACCAATGCATTTCCCATTAGGTGATTTGGTATGGCAGAATATTGCAAAGTAATGATTGAATTGCTCTACTTTGTGGCCAATCTTACCCTAATGAGGTTTGATGTCCCAATTGCATTGAATTTCACAAGTTTGTTGATTTCAAGTCCACACAATTATTTTTGCCATAAACTTTCCAACTGAAGAATGAAATTTCATGTGACATCCATGACACTACTCCAACAAAGAATGCTAAAGTATTAGTTTGTAGTAATTATTAACCAGGTGGACAATAGAAGGCATGGTATCACATATGTAAGAAATTAAGTCATGCCAACGTTTGACACAGGACGATGAGGTGATCGAGTTGGGGGAAGATCCAGAGATATCTAAGTCTTTTCTGTGGATGCAATAGGGATGACAGGTACAGTCTTACGTTTGAGGAATGGTTTGTGTATAATCTATTTATCATATCTCCAAGTATTACAATTGAAGTTAGTGTTCGTATGCGTGGAGGCTTGACAGCTTTAAGTTACATACCATATTGAAGCAAAAGAAGCCACACGTTTTTGGATGGTCGAGATCAAGAAATCTCACTTACCTTGGGTGTCATCCAAAGTAATTGTTTTCTTCAACGCTACGAGGACAAAGAGTTTTGAAGGAAGGCATGTAATGAATATAAATCATAATCATAATATTAATAATATGATAATAAAAGGTAAAGAGCCTACTAATGAAAAGGTATGACTCTTCATAGGGATGTATAGTATACTCAGGACCATCCTTGTCGTAATTATCTTATCTTGTGAATCAATTACTCAGTATATTATTATCTTTATTGCACATTATTGTCTTTATTGCATATAAGCACTTCTAAGCCTACTTAGAATTATTTTGCATGTCCTTGTTTATCGAAATTCAAGGGGGACTGAATAGCAATTTTGCAGGTTTGTTGTGTGCTTCATGATGGTTTCTTAATTCATGTTTCTTGGATATTACTGATACTTGTATATTTTTCATCTATAGGGAAATATAAGCTGGTTGCTTCCCATCCAATGTTAACAATTGTGCAAAGAGGCTCTCCAGAGGTTTGTTTTTTACAAATGTTATATTTGTACTGAATCCGAACCTCAATTCGATTTCTCTGACCTTGTGTTATGTTGGCATGCACAGATAGAGTTGGGCTTTGGAAATCTGGTAGTAGATGACATCTTTTCTGTCCCTGGTTATGATATGGATGGCTTGGTTGTTTCTCAGGTATGTTTTTCAGGCTGATAAGAGAATGGAGTTGTTTCATTATTTATGTTATTTGACTATTTGGTTGTTTTTTCAAAAATAAATATATACTTTATCAAATTCCAGAACTTTAGGACCTATGTATGGAAGCATTTTTTCTAGTGTAATTGACATTTCGTTTCTCTAACTACGTAATGTGTATTACTTATCAAACTTGGGTCTGGGTCCTACCAGCATTGCAAAAACAATCTTTCTATGTAGTCGTACATCAACTGTTTATCCCTTGATGGACATAAAGTTATCCATGGCAGTGGCTTTTACATTTACATTCCAAATGCAATCCTTTATCATCATGTTCTCTTTCATCTTTGGGTAGAATACGAACCTTATGATAGTGAAATATGAAGGTGGCAGTTATAATGAGAGCCTCTGTTAAGCATTCAAAAGAACAAGATGCAACTTGTCCTAAATGGGAAAGTGGTAGTTATAATAATACTACAGTACTACTTCTCTTGGTCCTTGAAGTGAACACTGTCTATTTGATGTCCTTGGGTTTATATATGATAAACCTGCATAGCTTTGTTTCGATCTTTATATTCTTTATCTACTACAGCTTTGATATCATCCTTTTAGTGCTTCTTTCATAGAAGGAAACAACTTAATGCTAGGAACAAACATTTATTGTTTTGCCTACTCAGCAAATAGGGCCCTTATGTGTATTCTTTGTCTCCATATAAAGGTTTTGTTATACTAAAAGGAACCCTTTTGAATTAGAAAATTATAGATGCAGGAGCATCTAGATGCTGTCTGCGAAGCGATGCATAGGATGATGAATGAGGAGAATGCGTAGGATGAGAAACAAGTTTGGATGTCCAAATAGAATGTTGGTGTGTTGGGGAGACAACAGTCGCAAAACAATGAGCACACAAGGTCATGGACTGTTGTGTGCACTGAGGAAGATGAAAGGTTAGATGTAAAAGAGGTGTTGACATGGCAGTGAGGTCGAGCCAAGTAACAATGAAAATAAATTGTTACCTGAAGGTTGTGGAAGTCGTTGGAAGCCCGACTGTTGAGGGAAAGAACTATTTAGTGCAGCAAGGAGAAAATTGGGTTGTCTTCAAGGCAGCGTGTTAGCTCCAAGGAAGTGCAAGTTGGCTTTGAGACAAAGTGACTTACTCTCCAAGAAGAAGAATTGTCTACAAAAGGGACTACCAAAGAGAGAAACGCACAAATAGATTGTGAGGAGGGATGAAGCATATTGGTTGCTACGAGCAGAGGATATGCATGTGATGTTGAATTTTAGTTACTTTCATAAGCAGGTAATTATGTGGGCATATTTTCAAAAATTTCATCCATCATATCATAATTACACATGAAAGTATCAACTACATTAATTGCTTATAAGCAGTGTAACATTAAAACACTTATCATGACAATAAAAGTAAATGTATCACATCACATAAATAGACATGCACAGTAGACAACATATTTTATCTTGGGAAAACCCTCTCTCCTCTTGAGGAAAAAAACCCAGCAACCTTTCTTATGATAGATTCAGTAATAGAAGAAAAAGTATACATCAAGTTGTTAAATTTCATACATTCATAGCATAAAACATAAATGCATTACGAAGATCACTAGAAGTAAACTGTAAGACAAAGCACAAAACAACAACACAGAGGTTACCCTGGGAAACCCAAATGGGAGAAAACCCAGCAACCTTCACAGAAAGATGATAATTCTGAGATTTGAGTACAAATGAAGAAAAGAGAAAGAATGTGAAAGTGTCTTTCACAAGTAGATGCCCCAATAAACCCCTCTTCTTCTAGCGATGCGAAAATCTCCTTCTCCAAGTGATGCACACTTCACAAGTGTGAGAATGATCTAATGAGGTGCACAAGCCTCTTATTTATACATGTGTGAAACTGGAAATTCCCTTATGGGGCCAACTTCACCTGGGGGCAATAAATAATTTATTTTTAATTCTTTTATTTGTTTCTTTTGCACCCCAAGGCTTACATTGATTCTTTCATGTGTTTACATCATTGATTACATAAAGTTCTTCTCCCTTAGGAGGTATAAACAAGTACAATGAAAGTACAATAAAATATAATGAATAATATCTTCCGAAGTTGTACAAAATCCAACACAAGTGACCATGAGCATCAAACCCTTCTCACACATAAGGGTGAATATAAACAGAGAGACCAAGTATTTATCTTTTCATTTAGGGTATGAGGTTGCAGAATCAAGCGCTGCTACTTCATCCATTGATGCCATAACTGAAGCAAACCCTAGGGTCAAACCCTAGCAATGATGCCATCATTAACTCACGAGGAGAAAACCAAACATATGCAAGGTGAAGAGCTGCTTGCTGACATAAGCCCTTCAAATGATGATGTCAGCCCTGGTCTTGCCTTCTAGGGCCTGTCCAAACTAAAGCAGTCTTGATCTAACCCTTTAGGATACTTTATTTCCCTGCTGCAGGCCACAGTGAGTTGAACTGAGGGATATCCCTGCCTGCTGTTACCCACAGTGATCAGTAATGAGCCCTTTGAGGGCTGATCTAGCCTACTGCAGCCTCTGATGATTAGATCGGTGCCCTCTAGGGCCTGCTGTAGCCTGCAGCAACCGTCATCTGCTTAAATGGAGCCCTTCTAGGGCTGTCTAGGCTGCGGCTTCCCTCTTAGGGCCTGCTGTAACCTTCAAAGGCTTGCTGCTACTTGATCCAATCCCTCTAGGGGCTTGTCTATCCTACTACAGCCCACTGTCACCTGATCCGTGGCCCCTAGTGCCTATTCACCTGGCCGCAACCATTCTAAGGGCCTGTTCTCTTTGCTGTGGACCCTATATGGTCTACGTTGAGCCCTCAAAGACTTATACAACCTGCTCCCAATGATCTGAGCCCTCTAGGGCCCTACTGTCAGCCTCTTGGAGTCTGCGTGGATCCCTTTAGGGGCTTGTCTTGCTTGGTGCAGCCCCTAGTGACCTTGAACGAACTCTTTAGGGCCTGACCAGACCTGCGGCTGCCCTCTATACCCTGCTGTCAGCTCTCTAGACCCTACGGCTGCCTTCTCCAATGCTTCACGTTGAAGAGAAAGAGATAAAACGAGCTCATAACCCCACACAAATGCTTTTTGGACAGATATGATGATATTAGGATGTATATTTATCATGTGAGAGAGCTGCCTTATTTATATTTCATCATTGGGTAACATAAGGGGTAAACTCTATAAGTCAAGGAAACCTCTTAACCCAAAACCAACAATTAAAAAATAACTTCAATAGTTTAGTTAGGGTTCTTTTAATTTCATTGTGGGCTTTTAAGACCTCATTGGGGCTATGACATTTCATTTGGGCTATTAACCCAATCTTCTTGGGCAAGTAATCTTTAGGCACGATCTTAGCCCTTCTCTTTGTCTTCATGGTCCACACGTGCCCTAGAACCCTCAGAACATGTGTTCTAGTCTTAGGCTCTTTCAAGTGCTTCTAGCTTGAGTCCTCATTAAGTACTTTACACTGGGTCCTCTTTCCCTTTCAATGGTCAAATTGTCTTCCTGAATCTTCATAAGAAAGGTCTTCTTATGTTGATGTAGTCTCCTCTTGGAGGAGATCAAGTCACATCAACATCCTAGTCCCTAACTAGGTCCTCAACACCTGGTTGATGCCAATCTCCTGGAGAATGGCTCTAGATGTTGCCCAAAAATCAACACTACCTCTCAGTGAGAGAGGCATTCTCTGTCAAGCAAGCTCCAAGACGGATAAATGAAGTAGCTTGATTCACCATACACACATTGATGCATCTCATGTGTCATCAATGTCCCGGTAACAAACTAGGTACCTCAGTTCTAGGTTGCATCCATTCTCCCAGAGAATGAAACTTGATGATGTAATCATCTTTAAACAATGTGATCATCTCGTTCTCCCCACTAACACCAAGGTCATATGCTAGTTACTGCAACAACGGGTGGTCAGTCCCTTGAGGAGGTCGCATAGCTCAACCATCTCGATTCTCGAATGACCAAGGAGAGGAGTACATCACACATCATCTGCCTAGACCCAGTATAGGACATCTCACATTGATCTGCATCAACGTCCTGGTAACTGACTAGGTACCTCAGCCCCAGGCTGAATCAAGTTGACCTAAGTCAACATCTTGGTAACAGATCAACTGCCTCAGTCCCAGATTGACTCAAGTTGATCCTCAGTCCCAGATTGACTCAAGTTGATCCTCAGTCCCAGACTGAATAAAAAATGATCAGCTCCTTGGTAACTGAGCAGGTGCCTCATTCCCGTACTGAAATCATCCTCTTGGTAATTGACCAGGTGCCTCCATTCTCCCAGAGAATGGCTTTCATGTGTGGTGCTCATCACTAATCTCAATAAGTGATCCATAGGGCAATGATCTTCCAGAGACTGACTCCCTCTTGTTTTCTTCCAAAAAACAAGTCATCACTAAGATCAATGAACTATCTCATTCACATTACTTCTTTTGAATACCATACTCTGGGAGTCTGCAAGGTACACATAAGTCTATCTCTGAACTGGAGGAACCAACTGTCTCTGCTTGTGCAGATCACAACTCAAGTGATCCTCAACCATCAGTGATATTTCATACGGATCAAACTGATAAGAAGACCCTCGTGCTCTCCTTCTGTCACTGAATGGATCTCCAGGCTCCCTCTGAGCCCAACAACAGATTGTCTAAGCAATCTGCAACCAGAGCATTTCATACTCTGCATACTGAACCAAGCCACTGAGGAAGGTGGTTCGCACATCCAGTAGATGTAATCTCAACTCATCACTGTACATCCAAATTGTACTGGGGACATATGATTCTTCATAGTTCACTCCATCCGAAAGAGTCTCCTCTTCAATGCTGCTTGCTGCTGCATGCTCAACCTCATAGAGCTATCTGGAAGTCTCATAGACTTCTACACATCGTACTCCTCAACAGACTGATCAAAACATCTGAACATACCAGCCTACTGAATGGCTCGGAACCAGTGATGTGTCTCATACAAATTCAGACTTCCCCTGATAGTCCACTGACAACAGCATGGTTCTCTACCCCTGGCAGAGTCTCATGAGACCACACAAGTCTCTCACAGTAGCATCTCAAACTTCAATCACATGCTCAAAGAGCTCTACTCTCTCCCTTTGACTGTCCTATGAGTGAATATCTGAAGTATAGTAAACCCCATTCTTTGGAGTCTTATGCTCCTCATTACTGATCTCCAGGTGAGATTCTGGAGTCTGGACCTCTTGAAGGTTATCAACATATCAGGACAACAACCTGACAATCTCAATCTAACTCTTTCTTGAGGAGAGTAGAATCTGCAAGATACTGAAGTCTCACTGAATCATTCAGGGGTAACCAATTCTCTGGTAGGTGAGGAAGATAAATAACTGACCATATAGTCATCTGTACAATCCTCCCTCTCGAACACAAAACAAGGACTTGTCCATCCGCAAAGACCTTAAGCACCCTTTGTCCTCAAACTGCTATATTGAAAGTGACCAGTGCATAACTCACACATGGAATTTATGGGTTTTGATTGTAATGGAAGCTGATTCAAACCCTTACTTACTGAACTTCTCAAAGGATGGAATTAAGATCACTGAATAAAAAGATCTTTCTGCTCTTCTTAACCTTCTTTTTCCTTGTTGAATAGAAAAATAATGTGTTGCTACCATATATCCAAGCAGAATGAGAATAAACGCAAAAACAATTTCCATAAATCCATAATCCATTGCATTGCAGCCAATTTTCTTGAAAGAAGCCATGTCAATGCCATTTAATCCTTCTTCTTCATTTTATATTCTATACTGTTAGCTGCATAATGCCTACTCCTAGTACAATTCTTGATGTCCCATTGCGCTGCGATTCCTGAAGTAGTGGCATATCTTAATGCCTTTTCCAAGTTCACTTGATGATTATATAGTTCTGGTTCCAACATTCTCAGGAGACCTGCAACAAAAGCATCATTTGTGACAGACCTGTCATAGTTAAAGGGAGTAACAGCTTCTGCCTTTGGTACTGAACCTTCAAATGTTTGTGTGTAGTAGTATGGATTTGCACCATCATTCATAATCAAAAGCTTTATATCATCATGTCGTAATGAGAAAAATTCCTCCCGTGTATATAGTAATGCTATTGTGGTTTCATTTCACTTTCTAAAAGTGCAGAGTATTGAAGACCCATATTTTTTCCTTTTCTCACTGTAATCCTTACCAAGCAAAAACTCCAACTCTTGCTTGCTTACCTCAATAACATTCGAAAAATTCCTTGCTTGCAGAATAAGTCTCCAAGTCTCATCACGGGACCCCCAAAGTGGCAATGGTAGACTTACATCAAAGAAGACAATCCTACCACACTTCCTTGAGAATTTTATTGTAGCGTGAAGAGTTGATGGCATGGACTTTCTAAGGAGAACCATAGAATTTAAATGAAACATCCTAGCCTTCAAATTAATCTCATAAATGAGTAGAGAGTCTTCTGCACATGGTTTTATGTCCCTCATCCCTAATTTTTCCTTTTGGTAGGTCAACTTCATATAAGAAACTGATGTGGATGAAAAAGGGTCAATTTGAATGCCATGCATCATTGCCAAATTTGCTCATAACTGCGACTCTGCCACCTAAAGTAGAAGGAAGTCTTCATCAACACTGCAAGGCTTGGATGACACCTTATGAGGGAGGTAGTCATTACCATTTATTGTGCATGCTAAGATCCACTGCTCAGCTACCGATGTTCATTGTCCAGAACATCCATCAACTGTTATACTGCTCCATGTCCAGGATCTTTTCTGCGCTGGTCAAGGGAAAACATCAGTACCAAGCTTTGATACCATGTTGAATTTTAGCTACTTTCATAAGCACGTAATTATGTGGGCATATTTTCAAAAAATTCATCTATCATATCATAATTACACGTGAAAGTATCAACTACATTAATTGCTTTTAAGCAGTGTAACATTAAAACAATTATCATGACAGTAAAAGTAAATGTATCACATTATATAAATAGAGATGCACTGTAGACACCATATTTTATCTTGGGAAAACCCTCTCTCCTCCTGAGGGGAAAAAACGAGCAACCTTTCTTATGATAGATTCAGTAATAGAAGAACAGGTATACATCAAGTGACCATGAATATCAAACCCTTCTCACACATAAGGGTGAATATAAACATAGAGATCAAGTACTTATATTTTCATTTTGGGTTTGAGGCTGAAAAATCAAGCGTTGCTATTTCATCCACTGATATAATCATAACTGAAGCAAGCCCTAGGGTCAAACCCTAGCAATGATGCCATCATTAACTCATGAGGAGAAAACCAAATCATATGTAAGGTGAAGAGCTGCCTGCTGATATAAGCCCTTCAACTGATGATGTTAGCCCTGATTTTGCCTTCTAGGGCATGTCCAAACTAAAGCAGCCTTGATCTAACCCTTTAGGATACTTTATTTGCCTGTTGTAGCCCACATTGAGTTGATCCGAGGGATATCCCTGCCTGCTGTTACCCACAATGATCAGCGATGACTAAAGCAGCCTTGATCTAACCCTTTAGGATACTTTATTTGCCTATTGTAGCCCAGAGTGAGTTGATCCAAGGGATATTGCTGCCTGCTGTTACCCACAGTGATCAGCGATGAGCCCTTTGAGGGATGATCTAGCTTGCTGCAGCCTCTGATGATCAGATCGGTGCCCTCTAGGGTATGTTGTAGCCTGCGACAGCCCTCCTCTGCTTGCATGGAGCCCTTTTAGAGCTGTCTAGGCTTGCGGCTGCCCTCTTAGAGCTCGCTGTAGCCTTCAAAGGCCTGCTGCTACCTAATCCAAGCCCTCTAGGGGCTTGTCTAGCCTGCCGTTGCCCACTGTCACCTGATCCGTGGTCCCTAGGGCCTATTCCACAGCCCTTCTAAGGGCTTGTTCTCTTTGCTGTGGGCCCTATATGGTCTGCTTTGTGACCTCATGGGCTTATTCAGCCTATTGCCAATGATCTGAGCCCTCTAGGGCCCTATTGTCAGCCTCTTGGAGTCTGCATGGAGCCCTTTAAGGGATTGTCTCGCTTGCTGCAGCCCCTAGTGACCTTGACCGAACTCTTCTAGGGCCTGACAAGACCTGCAGCTGCCCTCTATACCCTGCTTTCAGCTCTCTAGACCCTACGGCTGCTTTCTCCAATGCTTCACGTTGAAGAGAAAGAGATAAAACCAGCTCAGAACCCCACACAAATGTTTTTTGGACAGATATGATGATAATAGGATGTATATTTATCATGTGAGAGAGCTGCCTTATTTATATTTCATCATTGGGTAACAAAAGGGGTAAACTCCATAAATAAAAAAACCTCTTAACCCAAAACCAATAATTAAAAAATAACTTTAATACTTTAGTTAGGGTTCTTATAATTTCATTGTGGGCTTTTAACACCTCATTTGGGCTAATTACATTTCATTTGGGCTATTAACTCAATCTTCTTGGGCAAGCCATCTTTAGGCATGATCTTAGCCCTTCTCTTGGTCTTCATGGTCCACACGTGCCCTAGAACCCTCGAAACATATGTTCTAGTCTTTAGGGTCTTTCAAGTGCTTCTGGCTTGAGTCCTCATTTAGTACTTTACATTGGGTCCTCTTTCCCTTTCAGTGGTCAACTTGTCTTCCTGAATCTTCATAAGAAAGGTCTTCTTATATTGATGTAGTCTCCTCCTGGAGGAGATCAAGTAACATCAACAGCCTAGTCCTTGACTAGGTCCTCAACCCTTGGCTGATGCCAATCTCCTGGAGAATGGCTCTTGATTCTGCCCAAAAATCAACATGTCAGTGATTGGTTGCCAACGGTAGAGGAATATGAAGAAGGAAGATTGTTTGTAGAAGCTTGATGTAATTCATAGGTGAGAGAAGAAGTCCAACAATGTGAATAGTGTGTTGACACACAAAGATTGCAAGATCCATAGGAGGAATTAGGCTAAAGAGAGGAGAATGAAAGGATGTGAAAGTTTGTGATATAGCTAGACATGTGTATGTAATCCCAAATATGAATAATGAGAATGAGTAGACCTGATTGAGCATTCTGTTATATTTCATATCCTATCTTGTGTGGAGATATTCCCATTCTCATTTCTTTGTTGCAATTACCTCTATGCTGTTGGTCTGGATAGGTAAGGGTTGACTTGGGTCCATTGCCTTCCTTGCTATGCCATTATTGTTTTCTAATGCCGCTCATGTTGCATGAGGCTTATATCATGATTGAAGATGTTAGACTAAAAGTGGGTATTTCCCAATGTTCCATGGGGACTTGCCCCCCTCGCTCCCCACACCTCGGGGGCTCCCTCCGAAACGTTTCGTATTGCCCCCAAAATCCAGAAACCCTCCGAAACGCACATGGGGATGCGTTCCTACCTTCCAAACAACGTTCCTCTTTTGGGGGACGCGTAGACGCCCCTCCTCGAGCATGGGGGGCTCTTGGACGCCCCTCCCCGATTTTCAAAATTTTATTCATAAAAAAAGTAAAAAAACGAAATTAAAAAATTTAGAAAACAAAAAACGAAATTTAAAAATTTAAAAAACAAAAGAATAAAACATAAAAATTAAAACCTAGTTTTAAGTTTAACTTTTGACTTTACCTCCCATCCCGTCCGCGTCAGCTCATTCTTTCCACGCTGAAGATTGAAACCATACTGTTTTGCTGCCTCGCGAGTGAAGACTGTTTCAGTGTTTTGCTGCCCTTGCATCGGCTGCTATGAGGAAGGGAGAGTTGAGGGCCGAGGCTCGAGCTGTGAAGAGGGAGCTCGTCGCCGTGTTGAAGAGGGAGGCCGCCGTCGTGTTGAAGTTGGAGCCTGTCGTCGGTGAAGACGGAGGCCGCCACACTAAAGAGGGAGCCCACGCCGTTGTTGAAGAGGGACGTAGTCCGTCGCTGTGTTGAAGAGGGAGGTCGGACCCTGTGTTGAAGAGGGAGGTCGCTGGCAGCCTGGAGAAGTGAAGCTCGAGCTACAGTTGGAGAAGTGAAACTCGAGCAAGAGTTGGAGAAGTGAAGCTCGAGCAAGAGTTGAACTGTTCAACTCAAACAAAATACTCATTTGCAAAACTGTTGCGAACTGTTAAGGACCAAGATATGCCATTTTGGCATTTTGATTTTATCATTTTTGTTAAATGCTTACTTTTTAAATTCATGAATTTAAAATTTTTTAAACAACCATTAATTTTAAAATTTTTAATAAAAACTTGCAATAGATTGTCAAAAAAAGTTAAAACAGAAATATCAGTCATCACCTAACAGCTATCAGTTTCATCTTTCAATTTCAAACCAACAATGAGCAACTCTAGCAATTGCAACAGTAGTGACAGCAGTGATAGTGAAACAGAGATTGGAAGTGTTGGGCTTGGGACAAAGAGTGGAAGTGGGAGTAGAACTCCATCATCAACCAGGATAAGTCAAAATGAAGGAGAGGGAAATGAAAATCTCACCCCACACAGGTCATTGGTTCAATATGCAAAGGGGACATTTGATCCCAAGAAACCACTTTTGCTATATGCAAGCAAAGTAAATGTTCCGTCAACCAACCAAAAAGACAAGAAAAGTGGTGGATCACGTCATTGGGCATGCAATGTGTGTGGCCATCCTTGGGTTGGGAGTTATAGTCGTGTTAGACAACACCTTTTGGGCATTGGAGGCAAAGGGGTTTCTGTGTGTTCTAAGCTAACCATGTTGCAAAGAACAGAGCTTATGAGATTGCAAACGACAGCAGATGCTAAGGGCACATTCTCTGGCCAAAATGTCATGTCAAAAGAACATCACAGTGCAAAAGCAAGTTCCAAAAGGAAAGGTAACTGATCCACTTGTATGCCTCCACCATCTTATATTGAGACATCTTCATCAAAAAAGGTTCGTTCTTGTTCTATAGTACTGACCATTACATGGATGTATGGCAAACTTAACCGTGATGATACAGATGATGCCATTGGAAAATTCCTTTTTGCCAATGGCATTCCTTTCAATGTTACTTGTTCTCCTTATTATAAGGAGATGGTTCGTTCAATTGCAACATCAGGACCCTCATATATGCCCCCAGGTGAGCACAAGTTGAGGACAACGATCTTAGAGAGGAAGGTGTCCAATATTACTATGCAAAAAGAACAAATGAAAGAGATATGGGTGAAGTCAGGTTGCTCTATTGTTATGGATGGGTGGATAGACATTACCAAACATCCACTTATTAACATCATAATTACATGCGCATATGGGCCATTCTTTCTTAGAGATGTCGACTATTCTGGAAAGCGCAAAGATGCAGCTTTCCAATTTGAGCTTCTTCGGAATGCTATAGAGGAGGTTGGTCCTGAGAATGTTGTGCAGGTTGTGACAGATGCAGCAGCAGTGTGCAGATCGGCTGGTTTACTAGTTTAGAGTAGGTATAGGCATATATTTTGGACCCCTTGTTGTGTCCATGCTCTAAACAATGCCCTGAAAGACATTGGAAAAATTAATTGGGTAAACACCTTGGTATTAGCTGCAAGGGATGTGCAAATGTTTATCTGCAACCACCAGACCTCCTTAGCCATGTATAAGGCTCACTCAAGGAAGGAATTCCTCAAGCCCACACATACTAGATATGCTAGTTATTTTCTCTTATTGGAGAGGATGTTGGAGATACAGCCAACATTGCAAGCCATGGTTGTGACTCTAGATTGGAACAGGTGGACAGAGTCGAAGACAGAGGAGGGGAAGAGGATCAGGCTTCAGATATTGGATAATGATTGGTGGGTAGATTGCAGCTATGTGGTCTCATTCTTGCGCCCTATAGTTGAGGTCATTCGCTACACTGACACTGATTCTCCTAGTCTTGGAGAAATCTATGAGACTTTTGACAGCATGTTGGGTAAGGTAAGGGAAGCTATTCGTCAGAAAGAGCCCTCCTTAGAGTTCTACACTAACCAACTTCGACCCATTATTCAGCGTAGGTGGGATCGAATGAACACACCTTTGCACATGGCAGCATATGCACTAAACTCAAAATGGTACATTTCTAGGCCTGGTAGAATTCCTCCCTATCAAGATTCAGAGATTAAGAGGGGTTTTTGAGCTGCCATTACAAAGATGTACAGTGAAGAGGAGGGGCAAACACTTCGGAGACGGTGGATTCAGTTTGCAGGTCTCAAAGGTTCCTTCAACAAGCGTGATGCCAAGGCAGACCGTAACGACTTAGCCCAGGATGACCCCATTGGTTGGTGGGACATGCATGGGGATGATGCTCCAGAGATCAAACATCTTGCTGTTCGCTTGTTGTCTCAGATTGCTAGTTCCTCCGCAGCTGAGAGGAATTGGTCCACCTATAGCTTCATTCACTCTATCAAGAGGAATAGACTTACCTCTAGGAGAGCAGAGAAGCTAGTTGCAGTGCATAATGCCCCGCGTCTTGCACACAGGAAGACACCAGAGTATCGGATGGGACCAGCTGTACGATGAGATGTGGATCCAGAGGATGATGCACAGATAGACGAGGAGGATGGGCCGGATGAGATGCAGAATGGTTTGGTTGGTGTGCCATTAGTCACTCTTGAGAGTGACTCAGACCCAGATGATGACATTCCCATTGATGGTCCTGATGCTTTCATGTAGCAGATGGATGCAGAGGACCAATCAATGAAGTTGACTCCTTTATGCTCATTTTATGTTGATTTCTTTCAACTACTTTAGTCTTTTAGTTTTCAGTGTCCGTTGTTACTTGTTAGTTTTGAACTTTTAACTCTAGATATTGACCAGTGATGACTGAGTCTTTGACTCTTTTCTATTTTTGACTCTTTGAGAAAACTTAATTTACTATTAATGGTTCACTGTTTCAATGTCTATTTTAGACTTAGTATCTAGTATTTGATATTTATATTTACTATTTGCATGCAATATCAATGTATCATATTGATTCAATTTTATTATTTTTCAATTAGAATGACTGAACTATGATTATGAATATCAAGAATCAAATGACAAATTGAAAATGATCATGATGAATTGTCACCTTGTGTAACGTGCTTGTATTATTAATTTGAAAATTTCATAATTTGCTAGTTTTTTATTTACAGTGCACAATGTTGAATTGTATTATCATTTATGATATTCATATTATTAAAAGTTTTAATTTACATGGTTAAGATTTATGATATTTGTTATTTATCATTTTTATATTTTTATATAATTTTTATGACCTAGACGGCCCCCGCCCCCCCCGAATTTCCCTAAAATTTGGGGGTGGTCTCCACATGTCCCTAACGTGCGTTTCTGCGCTCCCGCGTCCCGGAAACTTGGGGGAACATACACTAGTCTAACACGTTAAGCTACTCACATAAACATATCACATATCAACACATCGATGTGTTTACGTGCTTAAAATCCTCAGAGAGGGCAATAGTCCATAGCCAAAACCAAATAGCTACTTGAGGAAATATAACAATGCAAAAGGAAAAGTAATCTACATATGAGTTTCCTACAATTGATCATCAAACAAGTGACCCTCCATGCTCTCCATGCTCTTTAAATAGAGATCATGGACCAGTTGGGTGCTAAGCCGTAGATCAATTGTCGTTAAGATGGAGGTGAAGATGAACTGCTAGATCACTTACGTC
Source organism: Larix kaempferi (assembly GCA_027924585.1). Classification (NCBI taxonomy): domain Eukaryota; kingdom Viridiplantae; phylum Streptophyta; class Pinopsida; order Pinales; family Pinaceae; genus Larix; species Larix kaempferi. The sequence continues at coordinate 1,296,008 of BSBM01000377.1, forward strand.
TTGAACATATCATGATCGTCGGATTACATAAGTACAAGTGCATACTAAAGAAATACACTTTACCTAAAGACACATTAGACCAAGTTGATCTTAACTTTACTCCAAAGTGTCTAAATATCCTAGCTCGCCCCTTGTGAACAACTTGGGATAGGATTGAAGGATTTATAAAGGTAATGCAATAGGTGAAGGAAGGAGGCGTTAGAGCCTCTCCTTGACAAATTCATGAACTCCAAACATAGATTGGAGTTTAAGAAACTTTGCTTCTGTAAGAGACTTTGTGAAGATGTCTGGAACTTGATCACTTGTAGCCTGTAGGGCAAAAGATCACTTTTAGAACACGAATGTGATCTCGAATAAGCTTTTTGATGAAGTGCATTTGTAGCTCAATGTGTTTGTTGTGCTGATGTTGAACTGGATCTTTGGCGAGCTTGATGGCACTTTGATTGTCACACCAGAGGGTAGTCAGATGCTGTTGCCAGAATCCAAACTCTGAAAGTATTTGTCAAAGCCATAGGGCTTCTTGACTTGCATTACTTTTGGCTTGATACTATGCTTCTATTGAAGAAAGAACAAGAGCTTGTTGTTTCTTAGAAGCCCAAGTGACAAGTTTGGAACCAAGATTGAAAAATAACCTGCAATAGACTTCCGATCATCAAGGTTGCCAGCCCAATCAGAACTAGTGAAGCAAACCAACAAAGCAGTCCCCCTTGAACTGTAATGTATCCCAAATTGAACTGTACTGCACATATACCGAAGTATCCTTTTTGCTGCTCTCCAATGACTTTCATAGGGTGTTTGCATATACTGGGCAATAAGACAAACAACTAAGGAAATATCAAGATGGGTATGAGTCAAGCACAAAAGACTTCCAACTAACTGACGGTACAAGGTGGCATCTAGTTTGGGTGTAGTGCTGGTGGCAGTAAGTTTGACTTTAGATTGGAGAGGAGAAGGCGATGGCTTACAATCTTTTGTGTGCAAGTGACGAAGAAGTTCACAAGCATACATAGACCGAGAAAGAAAAATTCCTTCTTTGGCTTGCAAGACTTGGACGCCAAAAAAATAATGCAAATATCCTAAGTTAGTCATTTCAAATTTCACATGGGTTAAAAGTTTAGGGTCACTACCAGTAAGAATAAGTTCATCAACATATGAAACACGGATTATGACCTTCCATGCTCTTTAAATGGAGATCATGGACCTGTTGTCCACTAAGTTGCACTTAGATGGACTACTTGTGAACCGCCGAAGACTTGAACAACTTACATTGTTCATTGCCAGAGTTTAGAAGTTCATCAGGCCAAATTTTTGGCCCTTTGTAATTTTTGCATGTCCAGACCCCCATGGGGAATTGTAATAAGTTCGTCTAAGCATGATACTTTTGTGAAAGACTTGGCCAACCGTAGGGTTTGCCATCAAGGGGATACTCTAGAGTGTTTTTTCCTTAGGAAATATGCGTTCGCTTCAGTGGCGTATAATTCCTGAGTTTTTCGCTCATACCTCCAAGGCTGGAGTATTTTCCATGGTGGTCGATCTTAGGGAGGTTATTAAAGCCTATGTGTCTATGTAGCTTTATATGCTAGCCATCAGTAATACGTCATATGGGCATGCACTAGGTCCCCTAGGAGTTTGAGTTCATTCTGACAATTTTTTTTTTCTTCGTAAATTAGACCATTTTTTAATGATTTAAATGGAAAAATTCAAATTGTAATAAAAGAGTGGTCCGGAGACAGAATTTGGCGCGGGGATGCTCATTTTGACTCTCAGAGCATCCTCAATACCCTAATGCCCACTTTCTCCATGTTCCGGGCGATTACGTCGCCTCTGGGAGCATTTTTCATTAAAGATGCGACAAAATGGCATTTTAATACTAAAAAAAACCCAAAATGCACAAAAGGACAAAGGTTGAAAAGTGATAAAAATAATAAAAAAGGGCTATGGATGAGGTGGCAAGGTAATATCCAACGGAGGGCGACCTTGTTTGAGTGGATAGTCACATGTTTTGATATGTCACATGGTTTAAATATCAATCAAGGAATATTTGCTTACCTGAATGAGTGATGCGCCCTCTCCCATGAGGATGACACATCCATCTATTTGGCACTACCTCGTTGGTGGTTGGAGTTTCCAAAGAGAGAGCGCACCTCTCTTAGAGATGGCGCCACCTCTCCACATCAAAGTCAAGAGCATATCACATTGCATTATCCAAGAGCTAACTCGAAAAGAGAGATTGGCGCATTTTCTCCTTCATGTGGGCGGTTGGGTGCATGTGGCAGCATACGGTTTATGGAGAGGAGATCCCCAAGCTTGGGTGAGGGCACCTCCTTTAGGTAGCTGCCCACTCACCCCCAATCGCATCAATCAAAGTTTGGATCAACACTTTTGGCCCCTTCACTCCATATTTCGCCCTCCCTTGGAAATTCGCCCTCTCTCACTTGAACTCTATAAAAGCAAGGCAATGGCTCCCCATTTGCATATGGTGGATTGCATTGAAACTCTGCTCGTGAGATTTGTAACATTCTTTAAGTAATATATTGTTGGAAGACTTTGGAGGTCATTGGTGGCTTTGTTCTTCATGCATGCAAGTTGTGATTGAGGTAAAACTGTAGATTTCCATTTTTGCTTTACATGCTAGTTGGTTAATCTAGCTTGGCAAGGATCTTGGATCATAGTAGGGTAAGCATTCACAGTTGTTGATTTGCTTATTTTCATTTGATGTTTAGAGATTTAGGAGCAGAAAAGAGTATTTGGTTGTACATTTGCCCTTCTTGTTTCTTTGCATTGGATTTACTAGATTTAACTGATTGTTTGTATGAGTATTGTTGATTATGCTATAGGATTCAGTGCTTAGGCTTGAGAGTTGATCTTGGCTTGACTCTTCTCTCAAAACTTGGTGGTGGATCACTTCTTTCCAAACACATATCTAATAGTATTTTGCAGGCACCAAGCTCCATTTCCAACAAGCAAAAGCTAACAAGCTTTGATTCTTCATCCATCTTTCTTCTTTAAAAATTACAAGCAAACCTTTTCTTCCTTTTTTCACATTGAAGCAAGTAATTAGATCTGAAAGTTTAATTTTATTTTAATCTTGTTTCAAAATCAGATCTTGAAGTGCTTAAGTTTCCATAGTCAAAAGAGCTAGATCTAGATTCCATTTCTATACTTGTTTATGCCAATTTTTTCCATAATTTTTGCAAGTTAGAAGTTGTAAATTTTATGTATATTTATGCATTCTAATCACTTTTTTGCAGCACTTTAACTCGTTGGAATTTAGCAGGTCTGCACAAAAAAGTGAAGGATTTGAGTGACCAAGACCACTAAAAAGTGCAAAAAACACCTCGGTGGACACCCAACTACTTGTACTTTTATTGTATAATTGTAAGCCCTTAGATCCAAGAAAAGTGGACTAAGGAGCACCTTTTTCTTCATTTTTTACTTGTAACTTTTAAACGAGAGCAGTGGGATACCCAACGCCCACACCACATCCCCCCAAGGGGGATTTGTACTTGTGTCATTTTTGTGTATAATTTTTCTAACAAACACAACTATCACACACACACACATTTTAACTGCAGGGTGTATACTTTGACAACATTTTTCTAAGCTTTTAGTTCATTTTAATTTTTGCAAGCGTAAAGTAGAAATAACACTACCTCGTTGCCACGAATGCCACGAGGTATGCTCTCTCCACCACAAAAAGGCTTTGCCGATTAGTGGTGGATGATCAGAAAGTGACACATAGGTTTGTGCCTTTTTTGCTTTCAGTTAAGTTTTGCATTTCATTTACTCTACAATACAATTGTTCATAAATTTGAATTTACATTTGGTTTATAACCGGAGTATGCTCTTTCCCCTTGTAGGCACTTTGCTTGGGCCCGTGGGAAATCAGAAACGATTGTGGACACTTATTAACTTTTTCACATCTAATCTAATATTCACTTAATAAAAGTAACCACCCATCAACATAACTGAAAATCCGACACTTCGATTAATATTTGTGTGGGGAAATTCTTCAGAGGAAGCGAGACCAACTAGGAGGCGACCTCAAGGCACAATTAGGCTATAGCCTAGTTTGGTATGGTGTTGAACACCGCCTTAGAGACTCCATTCCAACCCACATGTTCTCGTGAGGAGCCACCAAACTTTAATTTCCGGATATTCCTCCATGTACCTCATGGTATCTCGGGAGTCCCTCTTTTTCCCTAACAAGATTCAAACCATAATAATTTAAAAGTAATCAAGAGACATTTGCACTACATTTTCCCTTTCAACAGCTCTACTTATTTGATATTTTGACTCCATAAGGCATTGGTTATCATATTTTTCATTTGCTTAATATCATATCAGTATCGTGCATCTATTTGGCAGTCATTTTAATCTTGTTGGTGAAAGCAAGCTTTAATTTATTTATGCAAATCTACTTTGGAACCCTTTTAATCAACACTCAAAAAACTCCTAAAATATAAACACCTTTAACCATTTCACCGGAAACTCTAAAGACCCTAGAAACTTTCCATAGGGACTACCCCCCTTGGCTTTGTTGGGAGTTTTGCCTAAACGGAGGAGTCAAGATCAGGTGATAGCCTTGACTCGAGACTTGCCCCTAAGGGCGCACCGAGCAACAACATAGATTTTCTGCTGCGTTAACCAGGTGTGCTAATCCGACGACAACATGACCAATAGGGTGTCAAGCCATGAATCAATAGCCATTAAGATCGAGGTGAAGATGAACCATGAGTTCACTTTATCTCTAAACCATATTATGACCGTCGCATTACATAAGTACAAGTGCATATTGATGCATACTAAAGAAACACACTTTATCTAAAGGCACACTAGACCAAGTTGATTTTAACTAAATCGTAAGTGTCTAAATGTCCAAATAGAAGACCCTAACCAAGTAGGCTGTGTTTGGAGCAAAGTGATCCCAATTTTATTTGTCCTCACTAATTCATTCACTTTAGAGATGATTGCATACTTGTGGTTTTCATCACACATGTTAGAGGCTTGCATTATGTTTTGGTTTAGCACTTGCATAGATGTGGGGCATATTACTTGTGTGTATTCTCTTACACTTGCTTCCCTTGTGATAGTTCATTTGTTGACCACCTTGGTGGTTGCTTATGCATTCTAGTGAGAGTAGCTCAAATGTACATTGGATCATGTATTGGCCCTAGAGCGCTCATTTGGTTGTATCATCTTTGTATCATTTGTTATTGAGTGCTTTGGATGGAGGTTGTTTATTGGCTTATACATTGCTTTGTTCATCATATTATGTGGTGTGTTACTCATTTTACACAACTTCCTAGTCCATCAAGCCCTTTTCAATGGCTATATTTGATGATAGTTGATGAGACTTGGCTTTATTGGAGGAACACCCTACCACACATGCACTTATTTGGCATTGGGATAACATATTGGCATAGTTAGCTCTTTTTTTCTAAGAGAGAGCTCCTCATGTACACTTGTTTCTAGATGCTTCTATTCCTTTCAATCAGTGTTACAAATATCGGTCGATTTTTCGTGCTACGCCGAATAAACGCGATTTTTTGGAGGCACCGATTTTTCAAGGAAAAATCGGCCAAAAAATCGCACCGATATTTGTCCGAAAAATCGCCAATATTTGCCCGAAAAATTGCTGAGATATCGTCGTCGACTCGTGATTTTTGGGACAGGGTTAAAAAAGTCCGTTTTTGACTTTTAAAGCTTGCGGGAGCATTCTGTTCGGGATCATTTGCTCGCTACAGCCGTGGAGAAGAGAGCCAAGGCGATTAGGGTGGGTTTGATTTTTCCCAAGGAGGAGTTTCCACATCATTTCGCTCGCCATCAACCACCAAATTTGAAGATTGGAGCTTTGCATTTGTAGTTTTTGCCAAGTTTATCACAGCTAAAGGTATTTAAAACAAATTGCCCATATTTTTCTCATTTTGCCAAGTAGGTTCATGCTGGTTTGCATTGGCATGATCTCTCCATCATCATTACTGTTTTCTAAAGGCTCTTAAATAATTTTTTTTTCCATCTTAATGTGATTTGCAGCAGTTATGTTGCCAAAAAAACGTTTTTTTGAATTTTCTTGCCCTAGGTCTTCCTAACAGAAATTTCCAATTTCTATTAGTATTTGACAATTTGTAATTTTGTTGTTATTTGTTGTTTTTATTTTTTTGTTGTTATTTGTTATTTGTAATTTTGTTGTTTAAAAAAAAATAAATTATATTTCATCAATCACATATGCAGCAGCATGCTAATTTTTTTGTTTGTTTGTTGCCCTAGGTTTACTTGAAGCTTCATTTCTTCCATATACAAGATGTTGAAAGGTTTGGATGCATTTTGGGAATTTGGCACAGCTATTGATCCAAAAAATCGACAAACGCTCACTTGCAATCTATGTGGGAAAAGAATGATGGGAGGGATAAGCAGGTTGAAATATCACATTGCACAAGTACCGGGGCATGATGTGATTCCTTGCACCGCAGCAAGCGAGGATCACATTGACAAGGCCAAAAAAGCAATTGAGGGAACTAAGCAAAAGAAACAATACAAGGAGGCCGTGAAACATCAAATTGCCTCAAGATCCGGGTCCGGATTCGGAGTGGCGGCTAGTGGGACAAGTTTGGAAACCTTCTGCACATAGCAGTCCACAATGCCTTCACCTTCGACTGGACCACTATCACCTTTTTTTGTGTCGAGATGCACAACTGGTGGACAACCTTCTCTAAGGTCCATGATGAAAGGAAAGGAGAAAAAAGAAGCAAATAAACTTGTGGGTCGATGCTTGCTATGTAGTGATATTCCATTTAACTTTGCCAACAACCCATTTTATGTGTCCATGTTTGAGGCAGTTGCTATTGTTGGATCGGGGTATAAGCCCCCCACTTATGAGGAGTTGAGAGGGCCCATCCTCCAGGATGAAAAGGCCGAATGCACTCACAGTTTGGAGGATCTTCGAAAATCATGGGAGTTAATAGGATGCACAATGATGTCAGACGGTTGGACTGATATGAAGGGTAGGACCCTTCTCAACCTCATGGTTCATTGTCCCAGGGGCATTATGTTTATTAAATCCGTGGATGCATCTGCACATGTCAAAGATGTAGGTTTACTATGTAGCTTGTTGGATGAGTTCATCCAAGAGATTGGCCTGTAGCATGTTGTCCAAGTCATAACGAACAACGCTGTGAACTATGTGTTTGCTGGTAGGATGCTTATGGCCATATATCCTTCACTATTCTGGACGCCTTGTGCGGCCCTTTGCATTGATTTGATGTTAGAGGATTTAGCTAAGATTGATTGGATCATGGATACCATTACTTTAGCACAAAGCATCACAAAATTCATATACAATCATGCATCGATGCTTAGCTTGATGAGAACTTTCATAGGTGACAGAGAGTTGGTGCTTCCTGCCATCACACACTTTGCCACTAGCTTTATTTCTCTCCAGTCCCTCTTGGGTTCTATGTGGGAGTTGCAATAGATGTTCCTTTCACCTGAGTGGCGTGCTTTATCATTTAGCACTAGACCAGAGGGGCAAGGCATATTCAGGCTAGTTACATTCCATCAGAGCTTTTGGGATGACGTGAAGGAGGTTTGTGCCGTCACTGAACCTTTGGTAAGGGTTCTCTGCTTGGTTGATGGAGATAAGCCTGTAATGGGCTACCTATATGAGGCCATGGATAGGGTCAAAGAGTCCATTCGTGCCTGTTACGTGGACAAGGGAGATCAGGGGCAGGATAGACAACAAATTATATGGGGGATGATTGATGCGCGATGGAACCACACACTCCATCGCCCCATTCATGCTGCAGGGTTATACCTCAACCCTGCGCTTGGTTACTCCTATGAAACGAGTGTGTCCATAGGATGGCGCTGTCTGCAGATGATCGTGCAAAGCTTTCCCAAGAGTTGGAAGTGTATAAGAGAGCCACAAGATTACTTGGGTTTGATTTGACAGTACATTACAGGACCAACCTGATGCCAAGTAAGCTTCACCTTGTTTCAAATTTCGTTTTCTTTTTCTAATTCTTTTTTTTAAAATTTCATTGTCTTTGACTCTTTTCTTATGTTTGTTTAATTCGTTGTAGATACCTGGTGGGAAAATTATGGTGGTTGCGTACCTATTCTACAGAAGCTTGCCATTCGAGTGCTCAGCCAAACATGTAGCTCTTCCGGTTGCGAGCGCAACTGGAGTGTATTTGAAAAAGTACACTCCAAAAACCGCAACAGGTTAGAGAATTTTCAAATTCATTATAAATTATTGAATTCTAGTTTATAATTTTATCATTTATCATTATGCCCCTTTGCCTTCTAATTTATGCATTACAAATTATAACTTTATAATTTATTAATTTAATATCTAATTCTATGATCCTCCTACAAGTTGGATACTCCGCGCCTTAATGATTTGGTCTACGTCCACTACAATCGCAGGTTGTGGGTGAAGCAATTTCAGAGAAAAGTTGATGCAAAGGCCATTTCATTAGTTGAGATCGACACCACTGCAGCTTGGAGGATGGAGTGTGAGGAGCCTGCTATGGAGGTAGCCCTTGATTGGCTAGCGGATGATCATGATAGTGATCATGATGATGTTACAGAGGCTCCATATGAGGGTGATCCAGTTCCAGAGGAGTTTCACACTGAGTCTGGGAGTGTGCCATAGTTAGATCCATAGCCACAGTTAGGGTTAGAGGGAGATATACCCGATGGTAGCACTGGCACTGGTAGAGGAGTAGTTGTAGGACTACCTCCTCGAGCTCCTTCTTCTTCTTCTTCTTCTTCTTCTTCTTCTTCAGGATACCAGTCTCGGCCACCTTCAACTTCTAGAGGAGGTCATTTTGCAGGGTCTTCTTCTAGAGGAGGTCATTTTGCAGGGTCTTCTTCTAGAGGACGTCAGATGCCAGTACGAGGCCCACAAGCCTTGAGGGCACCTAGTCCTAGAGGAAGGGCAAGGGCCGTTTCCACAACGATTACCTTTTCCCGTAAAAGGGGTAGAGGCCCTAGAGGGAATCGATAGTTTATTTACTTTATAGTTTATTTCAGTTTTCACTGTAGATGACTCATGGAGTCATGAGTCATGATGATGATCATGAGATACATTTGTTATACTTATAACTTATATTTTTGATGATTCAGTATTCACTATTCAGGAGTAGGACTGGGACACGATCCATTTTGATGTGTGATGTATCTCTAGACATCTTATATATCTTATATATGGGTTTTCTTTCCATATTCATGTGGCAATGTGTTTATTTGATGTTATTGTTGCTTTAGATGTTTAAAAAATTGAAAAAAAATGAATATTTTTGTGTTTTTTTAAGTTTGCCGATTTTTGCCAATGTTCTGCCGAGATATTCCAAAACAATGTTTCCTGGACCCTGTTGATTTCCGCGCCGCGCCGATATTTGTAACATTGCTTTCAATGACTATATTTTGGATGGTGTATTATGGTTGGAGCCTTATTGGATGGAAGTCCTTGCTGATGTTGACTCTCCTTGCACATGGATTGGGTATTGATGGGGTGGACTTCATTTTCTATTGGAGCGCTCCCTTGGTCTCACCTTATTAGCACACATTTTGAGGTGTGCTCACATTATATTGTTTATTTGATGGGGCTGTCCCCTTACTTCATGGACTTAGCGGACTATTATGAAGATGATTCATGTGGATCTACACTACCATATTGTTGGTTGACTCCTTATTTCATGATCTAGTAGGTCACACTTGATTTGATGATTTTGGCACCTTGGAGGACGAGTTTTTAGCCTTGGAGAAGATGCCCTATTATATTTTACTATTTTGGGCTTGCATTTGGTCTTCGAAGGCCTTTGTCTCTCTAATGGAGGGAAACACTCCACTCATGGAGGCTCTCTTGCACACATGTTCATGCATCTTGGAGGGATGTCACACATGGAGAGTCTACATGTGGGCTTGGAGGAGTTTTGCTTGGTCTCATACCCTAGATGAGGCAGACATCTTGATTGTAGAGGAAAATCAAGTCAGGTGGTATGCTACAAGAGGTACCTCTCAAAGAATCATTCCTCGGTTTGCTGAACCAGAAATATTTTACTGAAGACAACTGAACAAATTAAATAAAGCATCTCAGAATTCAAGTGTTTTAGATTGTGGTTGTATTGAAGATACAAGACAATTGTTTTCAACCCCTTCAGTTCAAACAATTTTCAAAGAGCACCTTGTCTGCCCCAAAGGTGACCCTCTCTGTACATTTCAAAGAATATGAATTCCAACCTGGCTTCTTAACAGAGACATTCATGTAGTCATAATAAGAAAAATTCCATTCAAGAATCTTATCGAGAGATATTTCCAATAAAAGTCAACCTAGGATAAATATTAAATAGATGCTTCTACAATGTGTTAATATTGTTCTAAGCTTCAACAATCATTTCATCTTGTTTCCTCTTGTGCTTCGAGGATTGAGCCTTCCTATACATGAGGGCAGGCGAGATAACTAATTTCAATTAATTCTATTAAAAATCATTGTCCTTAGAATTGTCATAGCTCTTATGCACTATAAATATTACATTCTTTTTGGTTGGATATCGCCATATCATACATCTTTGCATTTATTTTATATATATATATATATTCTGTTGACAGTCTCATGGATTATCTGGCCTTTTGCCTTCACTTATGAACATCAAATGGCTATGGCATACCGTGATTACCAGAAGGTACATAATAGCATGTTTATGTTAATGCATGCTACTCTTGTACTAATGTTTTCATTTTCCAGATGCTTTTTGCACCCTTTGTCTTTTCCTTGGCCATTATTTCTTGTTGTTATTCACTAGACCCTTTGACTTGTTTTGGTCCATGGTGGACATTAACATAAATTTCAATTTTATTCTGGTCTAAACATTCACATGGGCTAGCCTTGTGTTTGTTCTTGATCAGTCTTGGATTGAGACAGATGATCACATGCTCACATCCTCTGAGAAAATACTAATTGCCGGCTTTATCAGTTGGAAAATGGAAAGGGAAGTACATTTGGCCTTTATGACTGCAGTCTACTATGTGAATTATGAATGATATCATTGCCTATTGAGGTATTCTGGTTGATTTGTTTTATGCTGTTGTTGGGTGAACTCTCATCTTTCATACTATTTGTGATTCTTTGTAGTCACATTAACCTTTTATGGTTATTTGTGGACATTAAGATTATTTAAATTTGAATTAAATATAAATTTATACAAAGTACTTTTTTGGTCTCTCTGTGGTTTTACAGAGTATTGAATATACATGCTGTACATTTTGCCAATTGGCTGCTTTTTCTAACTCCAAGTGATGACTTATTCTTCTTCTATTAATTGTGGATCTCTAAATTTTACGACATTAAATCTATCCTTTGGGAGCTATAAATTGACATTGGATGGTAGTTTGCTAAGGGTTTATTTTTTATTGCAGGGTAATGCTGTTTTGGGTGTTCATGTATACCTTTATTCAGATGATGTCCATGAGGTGAATTGCCCTCAGGGTTCTGGAGCAGCTCCTTGGGCAAAGCAAGCACTTTGTCATGCAATATCTGATGCAAATGGGAAATTTACTTTTAAATTTATTCCATGTGGTAAGCTTTCCCATCTTCATTTCCATTCAGGGTCAATTTTTCTATGTGTTAATGGGTATGTTAGCCCCAAGGTTAGTCCATTTGTGAAGAGAATTCACTTTCGCATGGCAGGGGATGTTTGAAATTTCTATTTGGTGGTGGGGGTGAAGGGAGGGGTAGCATATTTTAGCTATGGATGAAAACTATAACTGAAAAATTATTAGGTGCTATGCCATAATATTTTGTGAGGTCAAATCTGTTGCATTTTAGTTTTAAATATTCCTTGTTCTACAATTGTTTGTTTTCTGCATGGTCAGATTTTTGCATTGAAGCGAGCATCCTGTTCTAGATTGTTCTTAATGAAGGGACTCTGTTACTGCTTTATTTTAACTTTTATTGAATGCCGTTAATGAAGGGGCTTCATATTGAGTTTTATTGTTCTCTTTATATAGTGCATTGGCATCAAGTGATAAAAAATATGAGCTATAGTATCGAATTTTTTCTAGCTCTCAAAATTTTGTTAATATGATTCTCTTTTTAGTTCAATGATGCTAGTTGCATCTACATCTTAGTTGGATGAATATAAGATGTAATGGCTTGAAATCATCAGATTCCAAAGTTTTGTTAGATATGATTCTCATTTTAGTTCATTCATTCTATTTGCTAGGAATTAAGTACTGTTTAATGAAGATTTCGCTAGATATTTCCAAAGAAAGGTACTGAACAGTAATATTTTCTGTTGCTATTGATCGATACAAATATTCCTGATCTATCAGAATTCTGACTTACTATGTTTCTGGATTCCGACAGCAAAAGAGAAGTTTCCTACACGATTATAAGGCTCCATTGGTATAGAATTTGGTGAATGCTAATTGTAAATGGGAGACGATATCCCATACCACATGGCCCTTACAAATATAAATAACTTATGCCTTGTACATTTTAATCACCATCTTTTATATTCTGTTCATTTTATTATGTATTTGCATATATACATTTCCGTGGATACCCTTTTCAGAGTATTTGACACCTGCACTCCATACAAACCTGATGGCACCAAAATTGTTGTTTACGCTGCCCAAAACACACCATACAAAAATTCTGTGCTGGTAATTCAATATTGAAAGTTTGGAAAGATAAGTTTAAAAAACAAAACTTACAATATCTTGTGCCTGTTTATGTGAATCAAAACCTCTCCACAGAAGTGGTTTCGACTTTTGATGAACAACTCACCTTGTTGCTTGTGAACATCTAGAGTGCCTTTCTGTAAGCTAGAATTGCTCAATACAATTTGGCATGCTAAATTGCTAATTAGAAATCACACATTTAATTGGGCATGAATAGAACTTCTGCCATATATGTTTAATTAGGCATGAATAAAACTTCTATCTGTCACCAGCAGTATCAGGGAACACTTGAAGCATCAAACATTGCCACTAGACTACCTCCTTACATGGTTGGCTCTGATTCTAAATCTTTGCCAGTTGCCACTGCCTGTCTCTTGCTGCTTTCATGGCTTGTCACCAAATCTCATTGGCTGTCATTCTTATTCACTACAACCGTCAAACCCATGAACTTTTCTTCTCATGGTTTGAATCTGAACCATGGTTTCAATTCAAATTTCTTCCTTTGGTGTCTTTTAACTTTTAGAGTTATCTATATTTCTCCTTTTTCCTTAAGTTTTAAACTGTAGGTATTTTTAGTTGTATTAATAAACACCCACACACATATAGGTTTTTACTGTGTAATGCATTTCCCAGGGAAACCCACTGGGTACTTCCCCTCATTCAGACGATAGTACCCAGGGTAAACCAGATTCTTCTAGGCCAAGGCCAGGTCAACATTCAAAAATTGGCTCATGAAGAAAGCAAGCATATCACAAATTGGGATTTGAATCCAGGCAGGGGAGGATAATAACTTTCCTCTTAGAATAAAAAAGTAGAATTGAAGCTCCTTGGCATCTTCCCAGTCACCCTAACCTCTTCTGTAAACCTTTAATAGGTCGTGACCAAGAACATCAAATGCATATATATATAGTTTGGTCAAATCAGTTCGGTTCATGATCTAGGGCTCAATTGGTTTGCATATTTGGTGTTCTAGTGGCTTGAATTTACATTGATATATATATATATATGTGTGTGTGTGTGTGTGTGGTTTGGTTCGTGATTATGGGGTCAATCGGTTTGTTTCCGGTTTTGGTATAGATAACTATGATGTAAGCATTTTATGATTTAATGTTAAGTTGTGACTTGCGTAATAAAGTCATTCACAAGGTGAAAGTTGTTGGGGTGTTTTGTAACACACTGACCTTATGTTTCTCACCTTATAATCATAGGAATGTAATGAAACACTAAGAGCTGTAGTAATAAATTATTGATTTATCATTTCTCTCCTATGTCATCAGAAAGTCCAACCAGAGGTGTTGGGAATGCGTTTCAGCATTTCAGAAACGTTTCCTTGTATGAAATGCGTTGGAAACATTACTGAAATGTTTTCAGTGGGATTTTAGATTTTTGAAATGCTATATCAACCATTTCTATTGGCGTTTCCGTTGTATTGGCTGGCATATGGGTCGTTTCAGCCATTTTGGTTACTAAAACGAATAAAACATTAAAACAACTAAAAAACCAATGCTAAATTTTACCCCTCTAGAATTGTCATTCACTAATTCTGAAGTGAGAGGAAGCCTTCTTGATTGTTCCATTTGATCTCATCTACAATAATAAAAAAGAGGGTGGGTGTGCATTGTTCTCAGATTTTCAGTGCATTGGTTTGTTTCCCTTTGAAATTGATATCTGTGTGTGTGTGTGTGTATTTTCTGTAGAAAAAAATCATTTTTTTCATTATTCAAAAAGCTGGACAAAAATGTGCTTACATTTAGACCTAGAGGCCCCTACTATCAATCCCTTGAGACTCTCCATACATTTTTTTGGAAAAGATTGTCTTACATTAAAGAAAATGAGGCATTACCTTGTCGGACAGACTGTCCACCAATAATTCACAAAGGAACCCAGGTTACATAAAATCTGCATTTCACACATTGCCTGCCAGGTGTAGGTTTCAACCAAAAAAGCACTAAAACTTTGTCCAAGGATATCAAGGAATACACATATTACACAACTGTTGAGACATTGACATTGACATTGACAAACAAACCTACCAAAAGTAAGTTCGACATTGAGATTGTATTATGTACCATTGTATTTTGTGCGAAACTCGGATGTTCTATTCTTTTGTTTTCTTTGTTAACGGAGTCCACTGTGTGCATCATTTGTTTTTCACACTGTGCTCATTTATGGAGAAATCATCTCTACTGCCTTTGTACAACTGTGTATGCAATGCTGAAATAATTATTGTCCAAGATGACATGTAAACTCATCATTATTGACAGTTGAATGAAAATTGGTCAGCCATATATCTAATAAAACATGTGCACATACACGTGGGCCAAAACCTGTTTGGGGACCAATAACTATACTTGTCAGAAATTCTTTGCACATGTATGCTATATACTTATATATGCAAGCATGAGATAGATGATGCAAACTCTTGCTCTGTAAGATCCTGTATTGCCTGGAACATTGTTGGTAAGCTTTGTTATGTATAGCGATTTTAGTTTAAAGTGTCTGTTCACACCTGAGTGGAAGATATTTCTTATAGAAATATAATTTTACTTTTGGGAAAAGTTATGTGGAAAACTGAATTTATTTGCTATTGTGATTGTGAATATCTATTTATAACATTATTTTTTTGGTGCGAATTAGAGAACATTTTCCAAATTATGTCAAAACATTACCTTAACAATACATATCTGTTATCAGGCTTGAGCTTTAACCCTTCTAAATTTTGCATACAGGAAAATACAGGTTGTTGCCGTTCTACAAGGGTGAGAATACAATATTTGATGTTTCACCTCCGTCTATGGAGGTTCTGGTTGGGCACAGTCATGTTACTATATCGCAGCCATTTCAGGTTAGAAATTGCTTGCAGATCTATTTTATATTTTTTTACACTCTATTAATTGGTATAGTTATTTCTTTCATTATAATAGAAAAGTAGATTTGTTGACAGAAAGATTGGTATTGGCCCCTTGGAAGTAGAAGTTTTAAGCAGAGAAATAAATGGATGCAATAGAATAGGAGTTTTGTGTCATTTCTTTCCTTTAGTATTGCAAGTTGTGGATTTGAAGAAAAGATAAAAATGAGTAAAATAATTTCTAGTAATGACAAAATGTGGTCAACATGACTGGGAAACCATCCCAGAGTATTATATTCAACATAATACCTGTGGAGTTTTTGTGTTGGTAGGAAGAGTATTGATTAAAGCTTAACTTGTGGAATATTAATAGATGATAGTTGGGAATGCATCAAAGTTTCAAATAAAACAGAGAGCTAAAGGTGCAGTATACCTAAACAACATGGAGACAAATGTGTGCATGTCCATGTTTGCTTGTGTGTGTATGTGTGAGAGAGCAAGACTGAAAATAAATTACTTCTCCTAATGTCTTCATTATTAAATACACCATGTCCACATATGCCAAGTGAGTGCTTAAAGCATTTTCGAGATAGCATATCAGACTAGAAAGCAGTATGTAAGCTATGTTGGAGATATGGTCATATTTAGAACTTATATGTATTAGGACATAGTTGAATAATAAATGCTCATGAATAAAATGATGTAATAATGGGGCATTTAGTGTAGCTATTAATGTAGTGGTTAAATGTTAGGTATTTGGGAGTTGTGCAATGTAATCCTCTCTGCTGCTATGTAATGAGACATTGCATCCTCTTATTAATGAATCCATTCTTTCTTGTTCTTATGATATATTTGAGATGGTTGGGAAAGTTAGAGTCACTAACTTCGACCTTATTGGGAAAGTTAGAGTCACTAACTTCGACCTTATTGGCTTGCAGCTGGAAGAATTATAAGTACACACAACATTAATATATCTGCATAGTAAATACTCTTTCCAAGATGTTATGTATATGTTATGATATATTTGAGATGGTTGGGAAAGTCGAGTCACTAACTTTGACTGAATTGGCTTGCAGTTGGAAGAATTGGTGTAAATACTCTTTCTAAGATGTATATGCAGATTAACAAAAGTCATACATAGAAAATATTACATACACTCACAGGCTCTCTGCTCCCTGCCCCCCTCTTTTATACCTGTGTAAAATATAATTCTGGAACATTATCTTGCTGTTATGCACACACACACACACACACACACACATATATATACATATATATAATTTATATTAATTAATATATTTAGAACATTTTTCATCAGTTGATGTTGAAAGTGATGTTAGGGTACACAGCGTCGTAGATATGCAGGTGTGTGCACATTCCTCTGTGTGTGCATGTGGTTGATTAGACAACTGAATGGATGTCTTTACTTGTTAATTTCATTTCTGTTATAAAATAATAGAACTCCGATTTCAGCTTGTTTTGAATTTTTTGAAAACATGTTTAGAGGTTCTAACTGATCATATTACAGTGATTTTATCATCATATGCATTTTATTTTCAACTTTGGATACTCTCTCTCAGGTCACAGGTTTCTCAGTTGGAGGACGTGTCGTGACTTCTGAAGGTGTTGGGGTTGAAGGTGTTAAGATATTAGTTGATGGACGGGAAAGGGCTGCAACAGACATCCAGGGATATTACAAACTTGATCAGGTATCACTTTTAGTCATGGCATGGTAGAATGACAATTATTTCACTAACATTTGGGGCTTTGCATGTGCAATTATTTAGAATGATATATGGCAGTAGTTCAGGGTGCATCACATGGATTCTTTAGTTCTATGAGACTGATTGGTTTTCAATCCAGGAGAATAATTAATCATCCCTCCAGTTGTGCTTGTGCCAGTGAATAAATAGGATCCCATATGATATTTGGCCGCATGCCTCTGTCTAATATCTTGCAATATAAATCCCTGGATAAGCAAAGTTGATGTATTTATAAATCCCTCCAGTTGTGCTTGTGCCAGTGAATAAATAGGATCCCATATGATATTTGGCTGCATGGCTCTGTCTAATATCTTGCAACATAAATCCCTGGATAAGCAAAGTTGATGTATTTATCTTTTATGAAGACCCCTTTATTGGCAATGTTTAAATCCCCGTGAAACTAATATAAAATAAACTTGCTGTGTTCAATGTCTTTTACTGATTAATCCTCCAGAACTTGATAGGAACTGTTTTCTGTTATCAACTAAAGTCCCAACCTATTGTCAAACTAAATGATTTACCTTTATGTTGATATTTGTTTCTTTCTAGCGTTTTTCTTTATTCAGCTTGGAGATGCCCTAGCTACACCGCTGAGATACTGTACAGGTTTCTTTTTAGGGTCGACCTTTTTTCTCAAGTTGAGGTTGCCTGATTCTGTGAATTTTACCCGGAGAATAAAAGAGTTGAGCAAGCCATTTCTAGTTGGAGTTTTCCCAAGACGGGTTTCTCCAAGGTAAATCTTTGTGTTCTTGCATATTGGAAATTGTTCATTGCGTACTTTATTTGTATGCACAATTCATTTAGACAACACAGTCAACTAATAGACACAGATCTAGAACATTAACTAATCTAAGATTTGTATTAGTGAATTAACTTGGTCAAAGTTTGAGTGATCAGAGATCATATCATTAGTAAGAGATATAGAAGTGGAAGAGGGAGAAGGCAAAGTGTCTATTGTTGCATTAGCGATTGAGAAGGTGTTGATTGATTGCTTGATGAAGTCATCTTGGAAGTGCTCATTGCTTAGAAGACTTGGCTGGGTGACCCAGGAAAGAGTGTAGAAACAACTAACAAAGACTCGCCTAAGTTGAGGCCAGTGGAAGCAATCTAGTAATAGGGGTCTTGGTGTTTGGTGTCGGCTATCGGGGAGGAGGCTCGCCTTGAGAATGAGTATTGCCCCTCTTTATCCTTGTGGATATGGGTCATTTGACCCTCAAACATCAGACTGTACACAATCACATAGATTTGGTACATGTTATGCCCAACTTTGGAGGGTCTGTGCAACACTTATTGCCTCCAAATCCTCAAGCAGGGTGAAAGGAGGTGGTAATAATCCAAATGGAACAGAGTCTAGAAAAACCCTGCAAAATTCGCTGCTTGTTACTCACCACCTCAGATAAAGAGGGTTGAGCCCTTATGGTCAGGATAAGGAAAGGAGGCAAGAGATGCCCTTAAGACATGGAACAAACAAAGAAATCTTGCATGGAACTTGTAATAAATGGGGTTCTTGATAATGAAGTGATCCTCAGTGTCTACCTGTTTTGGTTGGCTTAACTAACAAATTCTCTATTCTTGTGGGATGTAGATCAAATTATGTTGAAGTTGATGAGAGAAAACCCATAATTCGCCAAGTAGAAATTTGAGGACATGTGGCTAGTGGTGCAGAGTGTCCTTTTGGTGGATGATAAGCCCATCCCTCCACTACAGGAAGTGTTTCGAGTATAAGGCTATCTTAAGGTCAAGCGTCTAGGAAGGGGAGAATAGATGTCATATTTGACTACCATGTTGATCTCTTGTTGCGCCGAGAGGCGCTCTACAGCCCAGTATGGGGGAGATCTTGTTAGTCGAGTAACAAAATAATACAAAGTAAACAAAAAAAGAACAATACAAAATAAAAAGTAATAAATATTATGTCGGCCATAAACAAAAAAGAATAATACAAAGTATAAAGTAAATATGAGACTTAAACTAGAGACTTTAGAGCTTAGGATTAAGTGGTAAATATTATGTCGGCCATAAACAAAAAAGAATAATACAAAGTAAAAAGTAAATATGAGACTTAAGCTAGAGACTTTACTTTTTACTTTTAATACAAAGTAAAAACTGAATATGAGACTTTAGATTGTTTGTTCAGTAACAAAATAATACAAAGTAAACAAAAAATAATAATACAAAGTAAAAAGTAATAAATATTATGTCGGCCAAAAACAAAAAAGAATAATACAAACTAAAAAGTAAATATGAGACTTAAACTAGAGACTTTAGAGCTTAGGATAAGGTGGCTCAGGTATTGCACTCAAGGAGCTATTCAATGAGAGGTTTGCACCTCGGGAGATTTGATCCCTCTCGGCGCTTGATAGTTGATAGAGCCTAGGATTTGGATCTAGGCTGGTTTAAGTGAATGAAGTGGCTAGGGAAGAGTCCCATAAGATTATTTGTGACTTGTGACTAACCACCTCTTGCATTAATAAAGCTATGCCCTTATGACCAGGATAGTGAAAGGAGGACGCAAGGGTGTTGGAAATAGTGCAACTTCAGAAGCTATTCTTATTTATGTACCTCCTACGGGAGATGATATTGATGTATTTGATCATGTAAACCTTTGGGTGAAAGCACATAAAGAAAAGAATTATTAAATGTATTTTTATCTTTCCCCAAGACAAGTCGGCCTAGTAAGGGAAAAAGTCACCTTCAGATGTGTATAAAGAGAGAGGACAAATTCCTCACATACACACTCACTTCACTCAAGCAAGTTTGCACTAGTAAGAGAGTAGTTCACATCTGCAACTAGAGGAGTCATTTTTGGGTTTTTTCACTTAGAGAAATTTTCCTTTCTCTCTCTTGTATTTGTACTCTGTTCTTGGGATTGATTATCTCTATACGAAGGTTGCTGGGTTTTCTCCCTGTTGGGTTTCCCAGGATAAAATTCTTGTGTTATTGTTTCTGTGTTTGGTTGTTCTTCTAGTGATTTTGTTTATTATATGCATTTGATTATACTGCTATAATTGTATAAAATTCTAACATGGTTTTAGAGCAATACTAGAAGAAGCCTTTTCCGGAAACTAGGGTTTCACATTTCGGGGCCTTCCCTCATCAATTTGGTTGGAAAAGAGCATTGGAAACTTCGCCCTAGGGAAGGCGCATCTTTTGGTAAAGGAAAATTCCAGTTCCGAGAAATTACGGTTCCGAGAGTTACTTCAAAAAATAGGGTTTCAAGTTTTATGCTGTCCGATCCACAGATTTGGCTCGATCTTACCTTCTACCTCAACTTGATAGGGAACATCTATCTGTGGAGTCAGTTTTACAAGAATCGAATCTTCATTTTTGACCTAGCTCTGGCTAGGGTTTCTGGTCCATATCTGTAGTCAAGATGATTGGAAGGAAGCATGAAGCCTCAACCACTGATGTGAATGAAGACAACCATCACAAGAAGTCAAGGAATGATGAACATACATAATTCTTCTTCATATCAGCTTTATCAGGTACGGTTCCCACCACTAGTGATACATGGCTAACAGATATTGGTGCATCTAGGCATATGACTGGGTATAAAGAAAATCTTTCAGAATTATTTGAGAAAGAATCCCATCTACGGGTTGTACTTGGGGATGATGCTCATTATAATTTGAAGGGATCTGTGGCCACCTCCCTTCAATTGGAATCTAGTGATACTCTACATCTAAGTGATGTGTTGTATGTACTTGGTATTGAAATAAATCTTGTCTCCATATCAGCTTTGGAGTACAAGGGTTATAAAGTTGCATTTTCTAACGGGAAAGTCTTTGCTTGGCACAAGAACTCAAGCATGAATATAGCAAAAGTAATTGGTGTACGAGAGGATAGTTTATACAGGTTGAGCACTCCACTAGCTCAAGCCCTAGTACATGACTCTGCCAGTATGGGTGAGCTATGGCACAAAAGACTAGATCATTTAAACTATAAAACTATTCCAGCATTAAGGAATATCGTGACAGGTCTACTAGTGCTTCATGTAGATAGTGATGGAATATGTTGAGGATGTGCACTTGGAAAGACTGTTAAGGGATCTTTCCCAAATAGTTAAAGCAGATCTAAAGGAATTTTGGATCTAGTGCATTATGACTTGTGCGGACCCATTATTGTTGCTTCATTGGGTGGCTATTATTACGATGTAACATTTATTGATGACTATTCTCGGAAGACTTGGATATACTTCCTCAAGACCAAGGAATCCGAAGAGGTGCCAAGCACATTCAAAGAATTCAAAGCACAAGTCAAGAATCTGATGGGAAAGAGAATTAAGATCTTGAGATCAGATAATGGTGGAGAATATACATCTCTACAAATTTCAATGATTTTTGCAAGGAAGTAGGAATTAAGAGGGAGCTCACAGTTCCCTACAACCCTCAACAAAATGGGGTTGTGGAAAGAAAGAACAAAACAATTGTGGAGGCAGCTAAAGCCATGATACATGACCAAAGTCTATTGATGTTCTTGTGGGCAGAAGCTTCTAGAACAACTGTCTATGTGCAAAACAGATGTCCTCATAAAGTCTTGAAGATCATGACTCCGAAAGAAGCTTTCACAGGAGTAAAACCAGAAGTGGGCCATCTTCATATCTTTGGCTGTCTAGTTACATACATGTATGATGTGCCCAAAGAGAAGAGGACGAAGTTAGAACCTTCAAGCAAGAAGAGAACTTTTGTGGGATATAGTGAGTCTTCAAAGGCTTACGGAATATACATCTCAGGATTGAGGTAGATTGAAGTTAGTCGGGATGCGACCTTTGAAGAAGAGATGGCTATCAGAAGAGCTAGAGGATCCAATATGGAGATCAATGATGAGGAGCTGATAGATCCTAAGGAGATGAGATCATCTCCCCCTCCAACAATTCAGAGGGAGTTAGATGAGGAGGATGAGCCGATTGATACCATTGAGCCAGTTGATGTTCCCATAGATATTGCAGTAGGTCGGAAGATGCCTAGATGGGCACAATAGACATTGCAGGATGCAGAGGGGCATGGAGCTCCCCATGGTACTTTTCGAGAAAGCAAGAGACCTAAGAGATTCTCGAGTTATGTAGCATTGATGAGTCATCTCATTGACTCAGAACCTTCCACCTATGAAGAGGCCTCCAGACACCAAGTATGGAAGGATGCCATGATGGAAGAATACCAATCCATCATGAAGAATGATGTGTGGGAGGTTGTACCGAGACCTGAGGGGAATTCAGTAGTGACTTCTAAGTGGCTTTACAAAATCAAGCATGGAGCATATGGCAGTGTTGAGAAACACAAGGCTAGGTTTGTTGCTAGAGGATGCTCTTGGAAAGAGGGAATTGATTATGATGAGACATTTGCTCCTGGGGCTCGATATACTTCCATCAGGACAATTATAGCTATTGCTTCAGCTATGGGATGGAAGTTGCATTAGATGGATGTTAAAACTGCCTTCCTCAATGGTGTTATCGAGGAAGAAGTATATATTGAACAACAAGAAGGGTTTGTTGTCCATGGAAAGGAGTCCCACGTATGCAGGTTGAAAAAGGCCCTATATGGACTCAAGCAAGCACCACGTGCTTGGTATGGACCAATTTTACAAAAACTAAACCGATGGTCGAACCGACCGACCTCAAGAACTGGAACCGGATCGAAACTAGACCAAAACCGGGAAAAAAACCGGATCACAAAACCGGTCTACCAAAAATACATAAAATGTTCAATATTTGAAAAATTATATATATATATATATATATATATATGTTCAACCATGTGAATCAAAACCATTGTACACAAATTTGCAAAAAGGGCTCCTGTATGTATTTTGCTAGGTGCCATACTGAGCATATTTCACTTGAATCATATGTCTAACATGCTGAGGAAACTGTTGTTGTTGAAAAGGATGTTTGAAGTTTATTGTAACAAATTGTCACCTTGGAATATGCCCACAAAAGTTTCTTTTAACTACACAGTTGGCTCAGAGTTGCTGTTAGGGCTACTCAAAGCCTCTTTACTGCTGCAGGTATCTACTATTAGGTGTATTTTATTTATGATGATATAACCAAGACTGTTGTAGGTACTTAGCATTCTCTTTCAAGGCTGCTACACTTCCCAGGAATGTCAAGAATGATTCTTAACTCAAAATACTCAAGTGAATAGTGTGAGAGAAATATAGAGCAGTTGGGGTTGCTTTTATAGCTTTCTTAGGGGTTTAGGGTTATCTAGAACCTTCCCCACTCAACCAAATTTTTTTTTTAAATGGCCACTTAAGTGTCATTGTATAGTTCTGTACTGAATCGGTCAAAACCGGAACCGAAACCGGAAAACCGGTTGGAACCGGTAAAACCTGCCAGAACCGGTCAAAACCTGTTGGTTCCGTACAGAACCGGTCATTTCCAGTTTAGACACCGGTTTGAACCGATGAGGCCTCTGAACCGGTCAAACCGACCAGTTTTGCCAAAACCGGTTTGGTTTTTGTAACATTGGTATGGACGGATAGATGGATACTTGGTGAGCTTGGGATTCACCAAGAGTGATGCAGATCCCAACCTTTACTACAAGGTTGTGGAAGGTGAGCCACAGATTTTGGTTCTCTGTGGTCCGGTTTTTGTAACATTGGTATGGATGGATAGATGGATACTTGGTGAGCTTGGGATTCACCAAGAGTGATCCCATTGATTTTGGTTCTCTATGTTGATGATCTGTTTCTCACGGGGAATGAGAAACTTATCGTATGGTGTAATGAAAAGCTTGCCTCAGAATTTGAAATGAAGGATCTTGGATTGATGCATTACTTCTTGGGACTAAAAGTATGGCAGAGGAAAAAAGAGATTTTCCGGAGTCAAGGAAAGTACACCATTGACAT
The DNA here is from genome assembly GCA_027924585.1 of Larix kaempferi. Classification (NCBI taxonomy): domain Eukaryota; kingdom Viridiplantae; phylum Streptophyta; class Pinopsida; order Pinales; family Pinaceae; genus Larix; species Larix kaempferi. The sequence goes on from BSBM01000377.1 coordinate 1,320,149, forward strand.
ACTGAAGAGATTCGGAATGTTGGACTGCAAGTCCATGGCCACATCGATGGAGGCATGTTTGAAGAAGCTGAGAGACTCTGCTTCAGGTTCATATTTGATTGATCCCACTATGTATCGCCAACTGATTGGATCCTTGATGTACATGACGAACACCAGACCGGATATATGTTTTGTAGTGAATGCTTTGAGGCAGTTCATGTGTGAGCCGACACAGATTCATTGGGTTCTTGCAAAACATGTGCTGAGGTACTTGCATGGCACTGTGGGATATGGCCTAAGATATGTTTCAGAATATGACTTGAGATTGCAGGGATTTTCAGATTCAGATTGGGTTGTATGTGCTGCAGATAGGAAGAACACCTCCGGGTGTTGCTTCAACTTAGGTTTTGCAGTGATTTCCTGGTGCAGCAGGAAGCAGACCTTAGTAGCACTTAGTATTGCAGAGACGGAGTACATGGTTGCTAGTACTGCAACTCGGAAGTTGTGTGGCTTCGGAAATTCCTTGCGGGATTGTTTGGCCAGATTCTAGAGCCAACTGTGATTCACTGTGATAACCAGAGCTGTGTGAAGATGTCAGTGAATCTCATATTCCACGACAAGTTGAAGCATAAAGAGATTTGGAACCACTACATTCGTGATATGGTGTAGAAAGGTGCGGTCAAGCTAGAGTATGTTCCTACAGATGACCAGATTGCAGATGTTCATACCAAGCCTCTTCCTAGGATAAAGTTTGCATACTTTCGTGGAAGACTCGGGGTGGAAGAGAACGTGTCCCTCCTTGAGAGGGAGAGATGCTACAAAGACCAAGCTTTATCCTGATCACTCTAGGATAGAGTGAGGAGATCTCTCGGACATCCAAATAGGATGGAGAGGCCACTGTATTCTCCGGATCACTCTAGGATAGAGTGAGGAGATCTCTTGGACATCCTGATAGGATGGAGAGGCCAGTGCACACTCCTAGACACTCAGTAGAGTGGGGAGATCTCTCGGACAACATGGGACATGATGGAGAGATTTAGTGCATTCTCCAGATCACTCTGAAAAGAGTGAGGAGATCTATCAGACATCCTGGGACGGGATGGAGAGGTAGGTGCACACTGGTGCACATTGGTACTCTTGGACTCACCGAAGGACTGGTTGAGTTGGTGCATGTTCCCCGAAGGACTGGGTTGAGCTGAGGCACGCTGTCCTTGTGCATGTTCCCCGAAGGACTGGGTTGAGCTGAGGCACGCTGTCCTTGTGCATGTTCCCCGAAGGACTGGGTTGAGCTGAGGCACATTGTATTGATTCTCGATGGACTTGGAGAGATGATGCTTGCTGGACTCTTCGATGGACTGTGTAGAGTTCTTGAGCTGATGTATGGATCCATCGATGGATTGTGTGGAGTAGATGCATGATGAGACTGTTATCACACTATAGCTGCTGATGAAATATATCCCGTCTGGGATGGTAGAGGGTGAGCATCTAGGTAGGTGTAACCTGCAAACGACAAGTCCACCGCTCAAGGAACGGTAGTCACACCAGACAAGGCGTTTGTCGCTTCAGACAAGGCAAGTAGCCAAGTCAGGGGGGAGACCCCGCTCAACCAGTGATGGTTAAGCAACAATCAGACACCCAAACCCCCAAAGAAGATAAATAGATGCAAAGAAGAGGTGAGTATCAGATGGATCCTAAGCTCAATTTCAGCCAATGGTTGGACAGAAGTATGAAATAAGTATGTGAATGGAATGTGACCAGCAATCAAATGTGATGAATAAAATAGATTAAATCAGTAATTAAATGGTTGAAAATCAACTAAGGATGCAAACAAACTAGAAGTGATGGATAGATGAAATTCTTCCCAAGGGAAAGGATTGACTCAATGGCTTAGTGGACGTAGGGCAGCGATAAATTAATGTTTAAATGCACTTCCAGCAAACAATAGCTTGATTTCTTATGAAAAAATGATGATTTAAACCCAGATCAAAACTACCCACAACCCCAAAATGACCCAGCTAAACAGAAAGAGAAAACCACCCAAGGGGGGCGTTTTTGCCAAATGGACCAGTGCTAGTTCTAAGGGCAAATGGAGTCTAATCAAATTGAAACTTTAGATTTAAGCATTTAACAATATTTCATAAGCGGGTTTAGAAAGAAAAACAAGTTTGAACGATGGAATTTTGAGTTTTTTATATTTAGGGTTTATTTTATTGTTTTGCAGCTTAACATCAACAGTGAAAATGAGAATATGAGAAACAAGCAAGGATTTTGTACCTGGATAGTGGAGATGAAGATGTTTTTCGTGTTGAAGACAAACCCCGAAGATCAAATGCTGAGCTGGAGTGCGTTTTCCCCTCTCGTTTTGGTGCAGCCAGTGAGCCAGTGCATTTTTGTACCTGCCAAAGAGAGATAGAATCAGCTTCTATAGAAAATAACAAAAACCGAACAACAAATAAATGACAAGAGATGAAGAAAGTAAAGGACAAAGTGTAGATTTACTTCCCTTGTGAACATCTTGGAGAGAAAACGCTAGCATGGTTTTGCCAACTCAAGTGCTGTGTCCCCCTTCGAGTGGTCAGTTCACCTGCAAACTCGTTATGGCCAAAGAAGGATGGAGATACCACAATATAACTCAGCAATGCATCAACAATAAGCTACCAATCAACACAACAAAGATCTCGCACCTTATCACAAGCAACTCAATAGAAATGTCTCTCAATGATCTCAATATCATGTCTCAAAAATGCAAAGAAGAAGTAGAAATGAGGGAGCTGCTCCCTTAAGTAGAGAATGCTCTCAATCCAACCCTAATTCCCTCCATAATGGATGGCTGGGATCATCTATCTCCAAACCCAAATCGATGGTGGAGATCTAAACTAGTGAGGGATGGCGAATTGCCCTCTAGTGCCCAAGTGAAGGAGGGGGCCACTCGTGGGGCCGAATAAGCATACAATATAGTGGATTGGGGGTGTCTATGGGCTGTTTCAGTCCCCCATACCACTCAGCCATAGTCACAATACATAAAACTTGCAAAATATCAATTTTTGCTAAGTCAAAAATGCCCCTCTATGGGCAAAATCGCCCCATGTAATCAGCTGGGCCAAAATGAGGGACCCACAACATGAACACAATGTCCAAACATAACCAATATTACCTTAAAAGACACCCTTATGTTAGCCAACCTTTGCATTTGCCATTTTCCATAGTTACCTTTGCCATATTTGATTTTACATATTAATTTATTGCTGGTTTTTATTGCTGAAGATGTAATTTGGGCTTTTGACCCACCTATAATGCCCGGATTGACGAACCATCTGCTGCAATGTGATCGTAGACCCCAAATATAGTAGATCACTTGAACGACCTCGATCCATCAATTAGGCACTGTTTGTCCAAAATCCATGATTTTTAATTAAAACAGGTCACTGATGACCCATAATAATTAAAAATCTCATCAATGCCTCAACTTTTTTCGAATCTGACACTTGGAAGTTCATATGGGACCCCAAGAGATAATAAATGACCAAAATCGAAATCTTGATCGCAACATTTTTTCGGGCCCCATTTTTGGCCTAGTCAACGTGGTTTGACCAAGTCAAATTTGGTCAAAATGGTCATGGTTGAAAACCTGTAAGTAACATGAAGCATCAAGGCTTCCTTATTTATGTTCGCACAATACTTAAAACAATATAATGCCAATGTGGTGATCAAAACAAAAATATCTCAATAAATACAGGCCCCGGGTGAGGTGGGCCCACCACCTCCAACAAAGACTCAATGCTATGCACAACTTATAGACTTGACCACTTATCTAACTTTGGGTGAGGTGGATAAACAAAATGAAGGCTACGGGAAGACGAGGACCAAGACCATGCGACCTTTCGGATAAACGGGGAAGGTGGGACCCATTGACATAAGAATACCATGACAATACACAGGGAAGGGAGGTGCCTCACAAATGGGTATAGTGCAAGGAAACCACCATTGATCATCTAACATGCACCTTGCAACTCACATCCGTGCCTTCAGAAGACTCTGTGAGGATCTTTTCTAGAGCCGCCATGACTGGGTGTCCGACAAAGCGTAACTTGAGACTCTAGGGACAATTTGCATAGCTGTCCCTTACTCCATCTCACCTCCTTGCCCCACAGGACTAGTTGAGGAAATAACCACTACAATGCTGATATATATGGCTGACCTGTGTCCGTGTGTGTTCAAAAACACATTGCTTGGACTTTACATTTGACTTTCATACTTAGCCTTTTTGGCTTGATTTTACATTTCACATGGCCTTTTTGGTTTCTTTTACATTTCTTCATTTCATTAGATTTCATGGCCCTTTTTGGGCTGCATACATATCTCAAAAGATATAACAAGGTGCTCATACTGCAAATTAATGGGGGCAAGTGTATGTGCTTTGATGACGAATGGGGAACACTCGGTGAGTCTACACAATCCTATACTGCATTGCAACATCGGGGGCAACCGGCAGGAGCAAATCCCAGGTTTGAGAATGTATCTCGCACACTAAAGAGCTGAGGCACAAAAGACAAGGAATCATGGCATACTCAGAGGTCAATGGGGAAGGGGATGCTCAAGACCACAAATCAAGGTCCAAGTCAGGAGAAATCAACATGAATGAGTCGGATGGGTGGAAGGAAGTGACAGGTGGATCCAAGGTTAGCTGCCAAGGAGGATGAAATGACCAAGTCTATACCGATAGTGGGGTAGGGACCAGTGTGCATATACATGAGTCTACTAAAATGGGGTGGACTGACATTACTCAGGGCCATACACATCATAATAAACAACCAAGATCACCACATTCAAACATCATATGTCAAGTCCATGTACTATCATAAATAAACAAGTCTAAACAACAACATGTGCAATAAACCATAAAGTACTATACCTGCCATACCACATACCTGCTGTTGAAGCTGACTCTGGAACTGGATCTCTGCTGAATCCGGGCAATAAGTGGCAAACCAACAATACTCTGAAGTACTCTCATCAGAATATGGAAAATCAACTATCTCAATGGGGTCATGCAAAGCTCGGCAAGGAAGGGTGACCCTATGGCAACTGCTCTGTAGTATGTCTCGACCAATACAAAACCATTTGTCCCCTCTAATAACTCTGCTCGGGGCAATCTGAATACAATGCATGCCCCCTCTGAAGGCATCTGATCTTTGATTTGGAAAAAGAAATGTAGTATGGTCCCCGACCACACAATCTGCAGCATGGCAGCTCCAGCTAACATGGATGTGATAACAGAGACTTCTCAATGGACTGAGATTGTGTTGACAACCTTCAGTATGTATAGAGATGATCGAGACAGATGCAATGTACATATGATATTTAGATGATCATGATGCTAATGATGATCGTGTTCGAAGAATACCTTCCTTGTTGAGAGGGAGTGTTGGAAATAGTGCATTTTCAGAAGCTATTCTTATTTATATACCTCCTACGGGAGATGATATTGATGTATTTGATCATGTAAACCCTTGAAATAATCAATGTAAACCTTGGGGTGAAAGCACATAAAGAAAATAATTATTAAATGTATTTTTATCTTTCCCCAAGACAAGTCGGCCCTATCAGTTAGACAAGTCGACCCAGTAAGGGAAGAAGTCACCTTTGGATGTGTATAAATAGAGAGGACGAATTCCTCATTTACACACTCACTTCACTCAAGCAAGTTCGCACTAGTAAGAGAGAAGTTTGCATCTCCAACTAGAGGAGTGATTTTTGGGGTTTTTCACTTGGAGAAATATTCATTTCTCTCTCTTGTATCCGTACTCTGTTCTCGGGATTGATTATCTCTATATGAAGGTTGTTGGGTTTTCTCCCTGTTGGGTTTCCCAGGATAAAATTCTTGTGTTATTGTTTCTATGCTTGGTTGTTCTTCTAGTGATCCTGTTTATTATATGTATTTGATTGTACTGCTATAATTATTTAAAATTCTCACAAATGGCCCCCTTGATGAAATAAAACCCTAAACTAACCAAGTAGGAATTTGAAGCCATGTGGCTAGTGGTGTTGAGTGTATCTTGCGCTAACAATAAGCCCATCTCTCAACTGCAGAAAGTGTTGCAAGTATAAGGCCATCTTAGGGTCACCAGTCTAGCCAGAGGAAATCCAAGTGACTTGAATATACTGCTAGGTGGCATGGGTACCTGACCCCGAGGGTAGGGTTCGCACCCTCACCTCGGTTTTGCGTCGTCTCGAGTTTGGGTCTGGGATTTCCCAATCTTACCCTGCTGAACCAAGTACTCCACCTGTTAACCCAAGGCGTCTACCATGAAATTGGCCAAGGACGTCCCAGATGTACCTTACTGAATTGGGTGCTCCACCTGCGAACTCAAGACGTCTGTCATCACACCAGGGGATGTTGATCACAGAGGAGACAGGGTACCCCACATCGAGAGGAAGTATCACTATGTCAGGGACATAGTACAGAGACTTTAGTGTGTTCTATTAGATGAACAAGATTACCGATGTGTTGACTAAGCCTTTGTCCACGACAAAGTCTGGGTACTTCCGAGAAAAGCTTAGTGTTGCTGAGAATGCCTCTCTTGTTGAGAGGGAGTGTTAAAGATAGTGCGACTACGAGATCCATTCTTTGAATGGAACCCTAGTCAGTTAACTAGGGTTCCTGGTCAATTAACCAGGTAGAGTAAGTCCCTAGCAGGTACCCTAGGGGCTTCAACAGTCTACTGGGGTTCTTGGTCTGTGACCAAGTGGGTTGATACCATGGCAAAGTCTCTAGCATGTGGCTAGCGTCCCTATCTATCTCTAGGGTATTTTGGTCTGGGACCAGACAATTTTTTGGTCACAAGGAGCAAGTAGAACCTGCAGGCAGAGACAAAGACATCCTGGATTGAGACCAGGTAGATTCTTGGTCTGGGACCAAGCAGTTCCTGCAGGTACGTACTTGGTTAGTTAACCAGGTGGATCTTGGTCAGTTAACCAAGATGATGATGTGTGATGTCCTCACTCCTCCTCTCCTAGGTCTTCGAGATGGTTGAACTAGGGTGTCTTCTCAAGGGACTGGCCACCCCTCGATGGAGTCACTAGCATTTGACTTCAGGAGCATTCAGGAGGACCACAGGATCACATCATCCAGTGGGGACCTTCCTTATATGGTGATGACAGAGCTTTCAGTTAGTGTATGGAACACCTGTACATTTGAGAGAGAGATAAATGACCTGTATCCCCACCTTGTTATTCTTATTACACCCTTGGTCTTATGGCTAGAAAGGTTGTTTTCCCACCTTGTTGGTTTGGTCTTGTGGGTAAAAGGGTTGTATTCCAACCTTGTGGTTACATCCTTGGTCTTAAGGGCGTGTACCCTTCCTTGATTTATGATGGTTAGCCTTGTGTTAGCCATGTCTTGTGTTGACCCCTCCTTGTTGGTCCTTTGTGCTAGCGCTCCCCTAGAGCATGTCACCATATCCTTTGACTTGTCCTTGTTACCCACTTCTAAAGACATTATAATATTAAGTTATATTTTATAATGGGTAACATTCATTATTTAAATAATAACTTAACCTATCTTTTAGGAACCCTAAGTCATTGAAGATTTAGAAAGGGGATCCTTCTAGAAGTCGTTAAGGGGTTATAAATTCAAGTCTAAACATTCATTGTGAGATTATCCAAGAAGACATAACTCAGCTCTGATTTATTTTGGCTGATCTAGGGTTTAATACTGCTCACTTAGGTGACATTTAGGGTTTCATTGCTGCTACTACTTGGGTGCTCTATTATTTGCTGCTCCACTACTCAGGGATTGTTCCTCGTGTGAGCCGTGAGTTGGATTTTGGCTTGCTAAAGGGTTCGCTGCTGTTGTGGATTGATATTGGGCAGTACCCTGTCTGCGTGGACTGTTTCTGGACTGTTATATGCATGTACCCTGCCTGGGTGCACTGCCTTTGGGCTGATAAATAGGGCCGTTTCCCTTGGTGACTGTTTTGAGGGTTCCATCTGAAGGCCGCAGCCTTAGGGCTGGCTGCTACCCCATCCGTGGACTGCCTTGAAAGGGCCTCAGCCTTTAGGGCTGCCTGCTACCCCATCCGTGGACTGCCTTGTAAGGGCGTCAGCCTTTAGGGCTGCCTGCTACCCCATCGTGGACTCTCTTGAAGGAGGCCGCAGCCTGTTGGGCTGCTTGCTGCCCCACCGTGGACTGTTTTGATAGGCCGCTGCCCCTTGTGGACAGTTTGAGGGCTTCCTGTTGTCATTCGTGGAGGCCACTACCCCTTGTGGAGTGTTTTAGGGCTTCCTGTTTTCATTCTGTGGAGGCCGTTGCCTGCTTGGACTTTGTTTGGGTCAGATCTAAAGTTTTACGGCTGCTTCCTGTTGATAACACCTGATCTAGGGGTGTGATCTACTTGTTGAAGACTGCCACATGCTTTGTTGAGGTCTGCTTGGGTCTATGCTAATTCCTTGAGGTTGCTACTGCCTATTGAGGGTTGCTTGGGGCTGCCGATCAATTGCTGTGTACCTGTTGACTGTCTTGAGCCTCTACTGTAACTGACTTGCCCTTCCCTACATCACCTTATCTCTCTCTCTCAGGTTTGTACATACCCTCAGGAAAGGGTCAGTTTTGTTCCAGTTGTTGACTTGCCTCTGAGAGGCAAAGTCTGTTCTGAATGTTAAATTTCTTTGTATAAGGTTGGTCCTAATTTACCAAGTAAGTTATCAGACTTATTCTTCTTGTGTTGTTAGTTGGATCTCTAATTAGTCTTCTACTACTGCTGCTCTATAAATGCAATTGTTAACTATATGTTTCAACTTTAACACAGTCATCATTGGGGAGTATTAAAGTTGAAAGAGATGAAAATTATGTCTTAGTTTTATTTGTCTTGTTACAGCTGTGCTATTTTTGTTTCCAGTACTAGTTTAGAAATTTATTTTTGCATTAAAGTACAAAATTTTTAATTTTCTGCTTCAAACCCTAACCTAACCCTAATTGTAACACTATATGCGTTATATAAGGCACAAAATGCATTATTGCAATTATTTATTTCTTATTTTATGCTACCACTGTAAGTGCCACCAGTTATACTTACATGATGTTAGGGACTTAGAATTTTAAGGTGAATGTATTTGATCATTGAATTGCATGCATGTTGCTGATAAAGTTTTTCTTCTTGTTTCTGTTGTTTTTCTACGACATTGAAGGCATATTGCTCAGCTTGTTGCTTTTTCCTGACTAGGTAACATCCACACAATACACAATCAAGGCTGAGAAGGATCACTTCAAGTTTAGCAGTTTAGAGAATTTCATGGTAAGATCTCTCTCTCTCTCTCTCTCTCTCACACACACACACACACACACACACACACACAGTATACACATGTCACGGAGAGTTTGTGTACTGGAAGGACACTGGTGTCTTCTTCCACGTTTCCCTAAAAAAGTTTACAGAGTTTAATAGGATGCAATGCACTCTTTTCATGCACTTTATTCATCATTTTTTTCTGACATCGATGGCTTGAATTCTTTCTTTGGTTGTGTGCGCAAGGTTCTGCCAAACATGGCTTCCATCCCAGAGATAAAAGCAACACATTATAATATTTGTGGTTCCATCAAATTTGTGACAGATGGCTATTCTGGCAAGGTAATATATTCTTAAATATGAAATGTACTTTTAGATTTCAGTCTCGTACATTTATAATTGGAGGCCAAATTAATTTTAGACATAGGATTGTGATGCCATATGAATATTTTATTCTTACTGACCAAAGTGCATCTCGGTGGATTTTCATTGTTGACATATGCACATTATGCTCCAATAACAATGATTGATACTGATTTAGAGTATTTATTTTTGGGATTAGTTTTAACTTTTTAGTGTTTGAGAATCTTTATTAAGATGTGTTGGGTTCTTATGTTCAGCGTCAGGTTGCCTTGACACATGGGCCAGAGAATGTTAAGCCTCAAGTAAAGAGGATTGATGATACGGGAAACTTCTGCTTTGAGGTTTGCCATTGTTCATTTTTTCTGGTCCTATTTTCACAAGCAAATAACAATCCTCTTATATTAGCTATGTAGCGAATTCTTGTTTTCTTTCCTTTGCAAAAAACAAGTCTTTATTTTACAGACTTAAAAGAATACATCGATTACAAGTGAATTCTTGTTTCTTGATGTTTTCAATTGATTTAGAAATTACACTAGTCTTCAAAATTTTTCATAGAATTCAACATATTCTAATTGCCTTTTGCCAGGAATATGAGAATGATTTTACAGTTATGGCACTGCAAATTATTAAGTAGATATAAAAAGTTCTACCTCTTGGGGAATTGTGTCCTGTCCCCAGGGTTCCCATCTGCATTTTTGTGTTTACATATCCGTAAAAGTATAGATATCCCTTCAAGAGTTTTTAGATATTGTTCCTCAAGAAATAAGGTGGCACATGTTTGTCTCGTATTGCAAAATCTCTGCACATGAATTAAAATATCAGACCATGAAGCAAATGCAATTTGTTCTTTGAAATCCTATGGAAAACTAGATTTGAGAAGGTTATTCACCATTGATATAGTTGGTAGGAAATAAAACAATACACATTTTAGAAACATTGATTATTGATGCAGTGCTTTTACTCTGGTAATTGTGGTTTGGACTTTTGCCTTGTCCTTCTAGTCTTTTGCCCTGTCCTTTTTGCAATAAAAGTTCGACTTGGTCTTTTCTCCTGTTGGGGATTAATTTGCTAACCTATTTGTTAAGTTGCTATGATTTGGCCCTAATATTTGGATAAATTTACCTGCGCAGGTGGGGTCATCTTTTTTTCTCCAGTTTTCATTTTTTCTCTTTAGTTTCCCTTTATACTATGAGATCAGCTAGAGGTTTCATTTTCTTTACTGGGAGTTGGGAGGATCCATCTGTAACAAACATAAATATAAATATTAGTTTAATATTAGTAAATAATAATTTTAATTATGCTAAAATGAAAAGTCAAAGGACTCACCCGTTACCTTTTCACCAGTCAATGCATATAAGTATACTGTGTTGAGGTTCATTGTAATCATCTCGTCTTATTCATTCATATCAATCAATTTTTTTTGTAAGGCTTGTACCCATGGAGTTTTGAACCAGTGAACTTACACAAGGAGTTCCTTTACAATACACCCATTCACCATCTATTCTACACTTCGTGGGCATTCATATCAATCATTTACTTTCAATATATTCTTATATATTTTGCAGAATTTTGTCAATTGTAGAAACAGGGATAGTTTCTTACTGCCCTAATGCAGAAAATTTATGTAAGAAACTATGGAGAATTCCGAAAAACTATGGAGAATTTAAGGTGTAGCATTTGTTTTAGAAGCTTGAGAAAGCCAACGCTAATGGAGAATTCCGAAAAATGATGGAGAATTTAAGGTGTAGCATGTGTTTCAGAAGCTTGAGAAAGCCAATGCTAGTCTGAGATTTGGGCTTTCTCATGCTCTAGTTTGACTTACTATTCTGTCATCTAGACTTGTTTTACGAATTTCTAAGTAAATACAGCCTTTTCTATTGAACAGGTTGGTGATATGCTTCTCCATTAAAGCAACTCATAATATTTAGTTTGTATATAGGGGCTCTCCTTTATACACATTCTCTCAGAATGATTCATAAAAGCATATATTATCACTGAATGATATCATGTTGTTTTCTTGATTATTAACATATAGCACAAAACACAGTTCATTCATTATCATTGATCATATTTATGTATAAGTATACTCTAAATAGACCTGATGTGTTTGTAATCTAGGTTCAACCAGGTGACTATCGAATATCCCCACTGACCACAACAGCAGAGCATGATTCTGGTCTTCAATTCTCACCATCACTTATTGACGTCACAGTAAATGGACCAGCGCTTGGCATTGAATTTGAACAGGTATATTTTCATGGTTCAAGTTTTATTTTGTTTTAAACTTCTCTAGCTGTATTACACACTGAACTTTACCCAATTCTATCATGTTTATGAACTTGGGGACCTGGGGTTACTTAAATTTATGATTGACAGCTTCTATACTTGACTTATACTGTCACAGTGGGCTCCCCTTTTAGCTTCTTGGTAATATTTATAGATACCCTTTGTTTAAAACGTGTCTTCTAATGTCTTGTGATATTTGATAATGTTAAAATCTCATAATGTCTATGTTTACAGGCACTTGTTGATATTCGTGGATCAGTGATATGCAAGGAAGGATGTGACTCCTCGGTTTCTATTTCACTTACTTCACTGGCTGTCAAAGGTTCAGAGAAGTTAAACTCTATAAGTTTGACAGATGACAGCAGTAACTTCATATTTGAGAAACTCTTACCCGGTGCATGGCGTCTTGAGGTATATATCTGTATTTACTAAACACCAGTTATTGGATCAACACCTGCTCCTCCCGGTCTCCTACACTAAGGATCATACACTTGAAAAAATGCAAACTGCATGATGCTCATGGGCAATTTTGAACAGACATCAACTGGTGCAAGTTGTTCTGATTATGACTGACATTTAAATTCCAAGTCTTTTTTTTATTATAAAGTATTTGAAATAGCAGGTGTGGCTTTTGAAGCTAATTATCTTAAATCTTTTAAATTTTTTTCTTGAGAAACATAGATTGTTTCTCACTGGTCTGTCAGTTGACTGAAAGGCAATTGAAGTAGGGGATTCTCTACCAGGGAAAGGAGATCTATAGAAACACTCATATTAATTCTTTTAAAGGAGGAATAGAAATATCATCAGGGATTGATCAATATGAAAAGGACTAAACGTAACCTCTACAGTGGATAAAAGACACTGAACTTGGTCTGGAGAACAGAAAAGTTGTGTTCATTAAAGCACTAATTTTTGGTATATGGGAAATAGAGTCCTCAAATAAATATAGTGCCCCTCTCCATCATATCCACATTGCACTTGTAATGTGACACCACTGTTTCATGCACAGAAATGCACTATCACTAAAGATGCTGTACAGCACAGAGGTGCAAAGTATAATATAACAAATGATGAGCTTATATGACTATTTATAGAATATCAATATGTTTCAGAAATGGTAATCATTTTCTCCTTAAGGAGAAAATTGCCCTTGATTTATGCTGTAAATGTGCAGACTGTTCATTAGAAGTGGACTATGGAACATTGTTGAAACATCGGCAACAGCAAAAAATCAGCGAGGGGTCTGGAATCATTTTTTCAAACATAAAAACCAACAACATCAAATAAACAGAGTGGCAGATAAATATAGGAAAAGCACCGATATATATGATGTAGTGGATGTTAAATTTTAAGAATAATTTTCATCTTTTTCAACTTTAACAATAATTAAGTTCACTGTGTTAAAGTTAGGATTTGAAACAAAAAATTAACAACTGTAGATACACAGTAAAAGTACTACAGAAATAAAATCATAACCAGTAGAGCAGCAGCAGTAATAAAGTGACCTAATTAACAAAATTAAAATTAAACTGAAAGATAGCAGCAGTAAGAGATCTAACTAACAATACAAGAAACAGGTCTTATAACTTACTTGATGAATTAGACCTTCCTTATACTCATAATTTACTTTCAGATCAGATCTTGTTTCTCAGAGACAAGTCAATAAATGGAACAAATAACTGACCCTTACCTGAGGGTATTCACATACCTGAGAGAGAGAGATAGAGTGATGAAGGATAAGTTTAGACAGTTACAGTACAGCAGCTTACTGAAGGTACAATACATCTAAGATCAATCCCAAGACTTTAACCAAAACAGCCAACAAGGGTCCAATTGTGAATGAAAGTCACAAAACCTTCACAACAGTGTATGGACACCTCACAACACACCTAAGCAGCCGCGGCAACGTTCAAACCCTCACGGCAGTGGACAGACACCTCACAACTGGTAGCGGCACTCTCACAAAAGCAGTGGCACCCTCACAAATGGCAGCGGCACCCTCACACAGACTCTATCAGCCAGCAGCATCCTCACAAGTGGCAGCGGCAGCCTAAAACAGGCCTCAACAGGGTAACGGCAGCCTCCGACAGGCCTCAACAGGTAGCGGCATCCTTCAAACAGGCAGCAGCAGCCTTAACCAAACCTCGGCAACCTCAGACAAGGCAGCAGCACCCTCACCAGTCCTTGGCAGGCTCAGACAAGATAACGGCACCTTCAAACAGACTTCAGCAGGTTGTGACAGACTTCAACAGTGGACGGCAACCCTAGACAAAGAGATAACAACCCTTGACCAGGAGATGGCAACCCTAGACAAACTTTGAAACCCTTGAAGTCACTTTCAACCAGCAGCAACAAAACCCTTGAACAGTCACAAGCAATCAGATCTCAGATTTCATCTTCAAGATGCTTCACAATGAGGTCTTGATCTTATATTTATAACGTTTAATGACTTCTAGAAGGATCTTCCTTCTATTTCTTTATTGTCTTTAGGGTTACTCAAACAAGTCCTATCTTTTAGGAAGGTTCCCCACACATAAAATATAATTTATTATAAGGATGTCTTACAGGAAGGTAAACGAAGGGTAGAGAGACCAGTGTTACAAACATCGGCGATATATCGCCAACATCGCGATGTTTCCAGCTCGGCGATAACATCGGCAAAAATCGGCAAAAATATCGCCATTTGAAAATATCACGATTTTTTGAAAATATCGGCAAATATCGGCAAACATCGGCAAAAAAATCGGCAAATATCAGCAAAAAATCGGGAAATATCGGCAAAAATCGGCAAAAATCGGGAAATATCAGAAAAATATTGGCTAAGTCAAAAAATTAATATTTTTGTATTTTTTAATTTCGCTGATATATTGCCGATGTTTGCCGACATTTTCCCCGATAAATCCGATATTTTGTTTTTGGACCCTCGGCGATATATTCGTCGACACGATATTTGTAACACTGAGAGAGACACACCTAAGAGGGGGAGCTAACACATAGGATCAACTAAGAGGGCTCAACACAAGGCTAAGGTAACACAAGGCTAGCTATAAGTCAACAAGAGGTGTCACAACAAGGTGGGAAAACAACCCTTCTAACCACAAGACAAAAGGTGTAACAACAAGGTGGAAAGACAACTCTTCTAACTCCAAGTCAACAAAAGGGCTAACCACCACAAGGAGGGGAAAAACAACCTTTCATCTCTCTTTCTCAAAGTATGTGGTCCACAAGTGTTCCATACAATAACTGAAAGTTCATAATCACCATATAAGGAAGGTTCACACTGGATGATGTGATCCTCTGGTCCTCCTGACTACTCCTAAGGTCCAATGCCAGTGACTCCATCAAAAGGTGGCCAGTCCCTTGAGAAGACATCCTAGCTCAACCATCTCGAAGACCTAGGAGAGGAGGACATCATAGATCATCCATCATCTTGGTTAACTGACCAAGATCCACCTTGTTAACTGACCAGGTATACACCTGCAAGACCTGCTTGGTCCTTGACCAAGAGTTTGCCTAGTCCTAGACCAAGATGTCTCCGTCTCTGCCTGTAGGATGTGCTTGGTCCTCATGACCAAGAAAATGTCTGGTCCCTGACCAAAATGCCCTAGAGACAGATAGGGGCCCTAGTCACATGCTAGGGACTTTGCCATGGCTCTGACGTACTTGCTCCTAGACCAAGAACCCCAATAGATTGCTGGGGGCCCTAGATACCTGCTAGGGACTTACACTGCCTGGTTAACTGACCAAGAACCCTAGTTAACTTACTAGGGTGCCATCCTCCCAGAGAATGGCTCTCGCAGCTGCATTATCTTTAACAGTGGATGCCAAATCAAAATAATACATCAGAGTCAATATTAAATCCTAAAAACTGATGGCTGTCCAATTAAGGACTCAAAAGTCGATAACCAATACAAAATGACATCAAATATATAAATGTATCTCATAATCATGAGTCATCTACAATGACAAATTTAGCAGCTCGTTATCAGCCTATCTTGGACAATCAATGACCTCTCCCCCTTTTATGGGAAAAGATCATTGCTCGTTTGCCACTAGAATTTCTTGCATCAATTATGTAGAAGATTCCCCCAAATTTTAGTAAACATCGAAGGGGACGTTGGGGTCTTCAACATAGGGAACCCCGCCATAAATACTACAAACTTTATATAACAATACATGCATATTGAAACATAAATCATTGATTTTTTTTTTAAAATTATAATCTAATAGACTAATACATACATGATCATTGATAACAATGTAACACAATAAATCTTAAAAGATCTTTCTACAATAGACTTTCACCATCATCATTTGGGTACATATAGGGCTTGATGCTCTTGAATAAACATCAATCCCATAGCCTCGTACATGATAGAATCCAATGGAAATGTTGCACTTTGGCCAATCTTGAAATCCCGAAAATTGTTAAGTCTACTAAATCCTGAATGGGATATGGAATTCTATTTTCTCCATATGAAGTCTGATGAGGTTGGAAATACTCTCAAACATCTTGAAACAATTAATGGTAATGTTAGAAATTTAAGTGAAAGGATAGGGACTGGGGGCCACCTGCATGCATTACATGCAGGCCATATTTCATGTTGCATGCACTAAAACACTTTTATTGAGCTTCCATGCACATAGAAAGCAATGCATGCAATTCAACTGGAAATTAGAAGAGAAAAGCAACCTAGCTCTGCAAAAGTTAGGTCAGAACATGTCAAAGTTATAAAAGAAAGGTAAAGCGAATGATTAAGGCCTGCTTATTGATTATTGATTTGAGAAGTCGACTTGGAGAGATCGGAGAGCCAGTTTGGGGTCGAGGGAACCACTCAACCATCAAGTGTATTTTGGCAGTGAAATTTATCTTCCCTAGTCACTATCAGGGTTGGATCATCTAGATTCAACATTATTACTATCGTCATACAGGATTCTTCAGCATTCAGCAGGATTCCGGCTACATCCTAGAGAAGGAGGATTCACCCTCTCTTGCATGGGCGAATTGGACAAAGGAGGATAACTCATATCTTGACAGATAATCACTATTCAGTTTGCATGTTGCTTCTATCCTTCCGAGATCACCACTATTAGCCTAGTTACTGAATACAGGCTTCTTATTCAACTTCAGAAGAGAGATCTTGCCATTCCATCATTCAGAAGGGTGCCTTTCCTTGCATGGGCGATTTTCCTTGAGGAAGATATTCGCGCTCTGACCTAGAGTTCATGCATGATCTGCATGCGGCTTCCATATTGACTAGGAGGGCATTATAATGCTAGTACCTTCATCTGGGAGCAATTTGACATCGTTTGAGCACTCATGCATCCATCCACATATTGAAGAAGGCGCATTCATACCAAGGGCACATTATTGGAGAGAGGGCAACTCATATCTCAGCAGTTTCTTCATGCATGGCTTGCATGCTTAGCTTATATTGATCTACATCGATTGTTGATACTATTGGTACGTACATGCAATTTTCTATCCCTACTTTATAGTATTTCTGATTATCTGGGTTATTTAGGGGTTGGCAAACCCATGCATTTGCATGCATGCTAATGCAAGCATAGTTTAGTACATGCATTCATGTTTCCTTCAAGTATTGGGCCATAAAGGCTACCAGCAAGCAACAACATCATCAGAAACTCCATAAACATACATAAATTATCAGTTGGAACATTACAGTGGTACAAGAGCATGTTCCTCGCCAGCTGTGGGAGCATGCAGTTGTGAACAATAAATGAATACAGAGGACCCACACAATATTACTTACAGGAGGCAGTTGTTTAGGAACAATGGAAGAAGAGAAGAAGAGGAGTTAGAGGATATAGAACTGGGAGATACAGAGACTCTGTTCGGAAAAGGTAAAGGTAAAGAAGCAATGGCAGATGATGATAAAATGGCTTTCACTAGCCTCCTTTCTGCTTTAAAGGAATTGGCTCTAGGACATAAAGAAATGGTGACTGCCATCAACAAATTGACAGATAAATCAGGGCCCACCCCACACAGTCCTTTGTTCCCCAACAATGACCGAGTATCCACACGTAGCAGTGGGGAGTAGTTACATACTAATATGTAGAGTCACCCTCATCTCTACAATAGGTCCTCCAAACCTGCCATGCCACAATTATTGGATAGCTAGACAACAGTGCCAATAATACAGGTAGACCTAGAAGAACCAATGGGGGCATATTTACGGGAGTACATAACACTGGGGATGACTTCCAATCAACCATGACCTTTATAGATTTTTTTCATTTTAAGAGTAAGAGCAGACCGAGAGCCTATAACAGGGCTCTCAACCAAAACTATGAATTACAGCGCACATTAGGGAAACTGACTATTCCTACGTTTGATAGGACCCGAAATGGCCCATCGTGGAATTGGGTACAAAAGTTGGACACTTACTTCCAACTCAATCCGATGATGGAGACATATGCCATGAAGTTGGCTACCATGCATTTGGATGGGGAAGCCCATGGGTGGTGGTACCACGAGCTCGTGACATTGGATCACAATACCATCACTTCTTATACAGATTTTACTCAAAGGCTCATCGAGCGCTTTGACAGGAAAGGCCTTGAGATACATTATAGAGAGCTAGTACAACTCAAGCAGAGAGGTAGTCCAAAATCCTTCATATTTGAGTTCCAAAGGGTAGTGGTCACGGTGACAGATATTTCAGAGAGTAGGTTAATTATGTTGTTCACCGAGGCTCTCATTGAATCCTTACGTGGATGCGTTAAGGCTTATAGACCCACCACCCTGTCTGATGCCATCAGTCGTACCAGAGATTTACAGGATTCCGTTCCTAAAAATAAATTTCTTCCCAGAAACAATTTTCCTATAAAAGATAAGGAGAGGATTCCCTTCCAAAAAGAATGGCCCAAGAAAGAGTGGATGGATAATGATACCCGCCAGGACCTTAGAAGGAAGAAACTGTGTTTTAGTTGTCAGTAGCCATGGGTACCAGGTCATAGGTGTTCAGGGAAGGGAAAGGCTCACTACATAGAGGTATACTCCGACAATGGAGAGGATGAGGATGATTAGGACTAGGAACAGGGAGAGGCACTTCACATAGTAGAGGAGGAGTAGTTTCCTGAGGGTACACAGGGAGGTGTCATTCTACATTATCTAGAGTTCCTAGATTCCACACTTCGGATAAGAGGTGTTATAGGGAAACAAGGTTGGAGTGTTGATAGATGGTGGGGCATCCCACAACTTTATTGATGCTGCCTGGGTAAAAGGGAAAGGTATCTCGATTGAGAGATTTGATAGATTTACAGTATCCGCAACAGGTAACCACACCATGGAGTGTAATCAGACGATTCCAAAATCGAACGTGACTAAGGAACTATATAGTGACAGAGACATTTTATGTGGTTGATGTACTAGACACGAATGTGCTGTTGGGAGTTTAGTGGATTCATTCCATTGGAAAGTATTCTATGAACTACTAGACCATGGAGATTGAATTTCAGGGAACAAAAGGACATAGAGTGGTTTTGAGGGGTATGGATACCTACCCTCCTAGAGCAGTATCATCACACAAGATGGAGGCTTCGACAAGGGGAGATAGAGTGCGCAACAGAGTGCTTGGTTACATTCAGGAAGCCACTAGATAGAGCCACACAACATCTAGTAGACATACATGCACTACTACAAAAGCATGAAAAAGTATTCGAAGATCTTCCGTCAGTTAGGCCAGAGGATTCTCTCAGAAAGAGGGAATTGACTATGAAGAAACATTCGCACCAGTTGCAAGGTACACTTCCATTAGAAACATCATGGCACTTGCATCCATGATGAAGTGGAGATTGCACCAGATGGATGTGAAGACAACCTTCCTGAATGGTGTGTTTGAGGAAGAAGTGTACATAGAACAACCACAAGGATTTGAGGTTGAAGATAGAAGAACTCACGTATGTAAGTTGAAGAAAGCTCTGTACGGGTTGAAACAAGCTCCTAAAGCTTGGTACGAAAGAATTGATAGCTTCTTGACAAGCTTGGGCTTTACTAAAAGTAAAGCTGATCCTAACCTTTACCTTAAGGTTATGGATGATGAACCTGTCATACTATTACTGTATGTGGATGATCTATTTCTGACACGAAAGCAAGAAGAAGCTAGCTACAGAATTTGAGATGAAAGATCTTAGATTGATGCATTACTTCCTAGGTCTGGAAGTATGGCAAGGCCCAAAAGGAATCTTTCTCAACCAGGGAAAGTATGCTGTGGAAATCTTAAAAAGATTTGATATGTTGGAATGTAAAGCCATGGCCACTCCTATGGATACCAACTTGAAGTTGTGGCTGATGAAGCATCATAATTAGTGGATATGACTCAGTACAGACAGATTATTGGGTCGCTGATGTATTCTTGAGGAAGATATTCGCCCTCTGACTTAGATTTCATGCATGATCTGCATGTGTCTTCCATATCGACCAGAAGGGCATTATAACCCTAGCACCTTCATCCAGGAGCAATCTGACATTGTTTGAGCACTCATGCATCCATCCACATATTCAAGAAGGCGCATTCATACCAAGGGCGCATTATTGGAGAGAGAACAACTCATATGTCAACAGTTTCTTCATGCATGGGTTGCATGCTTAACTTATATTGATCTACATCGATTGTTGATACTATTGGTATGTACATGCATCTTTCTATCCCTACTTTATAGCATTTCTGATTATTTGGGTTATTTAGGGGTTGGCAAACCCATGCATGCTCATGCAAGCATAGTTCAATACATGCATTCATGTTTCCTTCAAGTATTGGGCCATAAAGGCTACTAGCAAGCAACAACATCATCAGAAACTCCATAAACATACATAAATTATCAATTGGAATATTACAGTGGTATTAGAGCATGTTCCTCGCTAGTTGTGGGAGCATGCAGTTGTGAACAATAAATGAATACAGAGGACCCACACAATATTACTTACAGGAGGTAGAGGTTTAAGAACAGTTGAAGAAGAGAAGAAGAGGAGTTAGAGGATATAGAACTGGGAGATACAAAGACTCAGTTTGGAAAAGGTAAAGGTAAAGAAACAATGGCAGATGATGATAAAATGGCTTTCACTAGCTGCCTTTCCGCTTTAAAGGAACTGACTTCAGGACATAAAGAAATGTTTACTTTAATCAACAAATTGGCAGATAAATCAAGCGCAGTGGGGAGCAGTTACAGACTAATATGCAGTCACCCTCATCTCTACAATAGGTCCTCCAAACCTACCATGCCACAGTTCTTGGATACAGTGCCAATAATACAGGTAGAGCTAGAAGAACCAATGGGGCCTTATTTACGGGAGTACAAAGCATTGGGAGATGACTTCAAGTCAGCGATGACCTTTACATATTTTTGTCATTTTAAGAATAAGAACAGATTGAGAGCTTATAATAGGGCTCTCAACCAGAACTATGAATTACAACGCATAGTAGGGAAACCTAGCTCAACCATCTCTAAGACCTAGGAGAGGAGGAAATCACACATCATCATCTTGGTTAACTGACCAAGATCCACCTAGTTAACTGACCAGGTATACACCTGCAGGACCTGCTTGGTCCTTGACCAAGAGTCTGCCTGGTCCTAGACCAGGATGTCTTTATCTCTGCCTGCAGGATTTGCTTGGTCCTCATGACCAAGAAACTATCTGGTCCCTGACCAGAATGCCCTAGAGACAGATAGGGGCCCTAGCCACATACTAGGGACTTTTCCATGGCTTTGACCTGCTTGATCCTAGACCAAGAACTCCAGTAGACTGCTGGGGGCCCTAGATACCTGCTAGGGACTTACACTGCTTGGTTAACTGACCAGGAACCCTAGTTAACTTACTAGAGTGCTATCCTCCCAGAGAATGGCTCTCGCAGCAGCATTATCTTTAATAGTGGATGCCAAATCAAAATGATACATCAGAGTCAATACTAAATCCTAAAACCTGATGGTTGTCCAATTAAGGTCTCAAAAGTCAATAACCAATACAAAATGACATCAAATATATAAATGTATCTCATCATCATGAGTTATCTACAATGACAAATCTAGCAGCTAGCTATCAGCCTATCTTGGACAATCAATGACCTCTCCCCCTTTTATGGGAAAATATCATGGCTTGTTTGCCACTAGAAGTTCTTGCATCATCTATGTAGGGGACCCCGCCATAAATACATGCAAATTTATATAACAATACATGCAAATTGAAACATAAATCATTGTATTTTCTTTTATAAATTATAATCTAATAGACTAATACATACATGATCATTGATAACAATGTAACATAATAAATCTTAAAAGATCTTTCTACAATAGACTATCACCATCATCATCTGGGTACATATAGGGCTTGAGGCTCTTGATTAAACATCAATCCCATACCCTCATACATGATAGAATCCAATGGAAATGTTGCACCTTGGCCAATCTTGATATGCTGAAAACTATTAAGTCTACTGAATACTAAATGGGATATGGAATTCTACTTTCTCCATATGAAGTCTGATGAGGTTGGAACCACTCTCAAACATCTTGAAACAATTAATTGTAATTTTAGAAATTTAAGTAAAAGGATAGAAAAGAAAAGAATGAAAACCCTTCAAAAACCTTAGCTAGGGAAAACAATGAAAACCCTACCTCATACCAAGAAGCTTCAACAAGCAAGTAATAAGTATCATACTAGTATGTCCTCCAAGACAAAGACATCTCCTCTTTTTCACTTCGACAAGTACAAGGTAGGGTTTCATCACAAAGCCCTAATCACCAACTCTCCAAGGGATGAAATCCTAACCCTAATATGCAAGGTGCTCCAAAAGTCTAGGAAACCCTAGCTCGTCTAAGACACAATAAAGTACAAATGAAGATTCACAAGAGAGATGAAGACTAGTGCCCTCCTCTTAGTCACATTGCTAACACAGGATAATGAACAAGAATGGGAATGGTGAAAGGACTCTCTCCTTGCTCCATAGATAGGAGACCCAAGGTAGGCCAACTAAACATATGGGCCTAAACCTACAAAGCCACAAGTAGGCTCACACATGTGAAGTGTTACACTCCGAGGGCACACATTTCAAGATCCAAGGATGAAATCCTAACCCTAATATGCAAGGTGCTCCAAAAGTCTAGGAAACCCTAGCTCGTCTAAGACACAATAAAGTACAAATGAAGATGCACAAGAGAGATGAAGACTAGTGCCCTCCTCTTAGTCACATTGCTAACACAGGATAATGAACAAGAATGGGAATGGTGAAAGGACTCTCTCCTTGCTCCATAGATAGGAGACCCAAGGTAGGCCAACTAAACATATGGGCCTAAACCTACAAAGCCACAAGTAGGCTCACACATGTGAAGTGTTACACTCCGAGGGCACACATTTCAAGATCCAAGGTGATGTTGTAAACAAGCAAGGCTCCAATGCAATGGCACTCCACAAGATGTGTCTAATGTTCCATATATAAGAGACCCAAGGCAAACCAACTAAACATATGGGCCTAAACCTACAAAGCCACAAGTAGGCTCGCTCATGTGTATTGTTACACTCCAAGGGCACACATTTCAAGATCCAAGGTGGTGTTGTACACAAGCAAGGAGAATTGCACACCACCTCTTCTCGCGCCTCTTGTTAGAAAATCCTATCCATTGGACCACTTGGAGATGGCCTCTTTCTTGTTTGATGAGTATCAAGCCTAGTCCCCATATCTGCTAGGTGGAACTGGAGGCCTAGTGCTAGAGGATTTCCTTAAGAATGGAAGATGATCCTCATCTTTTTTCTTGCTTGCTGCTGCCACCTTCTCTAAGCCAACATGGTCCTCTCTTTCCATATCCCTCCTTTGGGTAACACTCACTGCTTTACATGAAGAAATTCCACAAGAAGGAAGGGCCAACAAATGGCCCATAACTTGGTAATATGTGCTCTTGAACTCATTCTTGCAAAAATTGCAACTCCAACACACATTGCGTCCCCCACCAAGCTTTGCCCCAGGCCCATCTTTCCTTGTCACATACTTCCACAAAGGATATTTTTTTATCTTGGGCATGTTGTCTTGCTAAAATAGGGTTAAATGGAGCATGTGCTCCACTAGCAACAGATGGAGCAGTAGCAGGAGGAGTAGAAGAGCTTGTGCTTGGAGGAATAGGAGGGGAGACACTAGATGGAGCATTTGTCCCTTTCCTTTGCCCTTTAGCTCCTACCCTAGCTGATTGAGACATTCTTCTTCTTGTTTGATGGTTAAGCTTGCAATCCTCTCAACAACGTCCACCCTCAATGCACTTGGAAACCCTTAGAAAGCCTTCAAATCTTCTTCACCTGCACAAAAAACTCACTTGAGAGCCTTCTCCACACTTGCAAATGATAAAAGGAATGGCAAAATTTGATTTTTAAATGGGCCTGAACATCTTTTCCTTGGTTTTTGTATCTTGGAATTGGGACATGATCTGCACAGTGCGGGACACGATGGTAAATCGTGTCAGACACGAGTTTTGATCTGCACAGTGTCTTCTTCTCAGGTTAGCTCTGATACCATGTTAGATTTTCACAAAGTAATTCAAGATTATCTAGGATCTTATCTAAGAGAATAACATGCACAACAATTCAAACACAAGAGACAAGAGACACAAAGAATTTCATCGGGGAAACCATAAAGGAGAAAACCCCGCAACTTCCTCAGAGATAGAATGAGCAACAATACAATAAACCCCAAAAGTAGAAATGGTCTCCAACAACTTCTCTCTTCTTCACTTGTGCGAACTTATCCTCCTACTCACTTATGCAAACTTGATGAGTGAGTGAATGATGAAATAGAGAGGAGCAGCCTCTCTATTTATACTTTACCTTTCACTTAGCCTTAACCCCAAACAAGTCGGCCCCTAAGTGTAATTGACTGGGCCGACTTCTCTAGGAGAGTCTAATAACCCATGAAAGACTCAACTCTAGGGTCAATGCCCCGTCATACAATGGAGGGTTAACCTCTATGACTTTACATGACCCAAATACAATAATGACTTCTCTGACCGGAGGAATAAACATCTCCGTCAGAGGTACAATAATAAAATACAAATACAATATAAAATATACAAGTGAATATCCTCCGAAGTTACAATTACATTAACACTACATGCACATCAAAATGAAAAAAAAACATTTCATTATCAATAAGTAACATTCCTTGTAATAAGTACTAGTCATGGAGATGCTGCAATAAGTACTGAAGTCTGAAATAGACACTGAAACACAAATAGTAAATTTAGATTGCTCAAAAACTATAATATGAAAGATTCAAAGACTCAGTCATTAATATATACTATATAGAGTCAGAAGTTAAAACTAAAATCTGAAACAGTGTTAAAGCTAACAAGCTACAATGGATACTGAAAAGTTTAAACTAAAAGTAGCTGAATAAATCAACATACCATCAAGGAGTCAATGCCATTGACTCATCCTCTGCATCCATCTGCTGCATGAAGGCATCAGGACCATTAATGGGAGTGACGATATCTGAGTCAGAGTCACTCTCATGAGTAATTAATGGCACACCAACCAAACCATGTTGCATCGCATCCTGTCCATCCTCCTCATCTATTTCTGCATCATCCTCTGGATCCACATCCCATTGTGTAGCTGGTCCCATCTTATACTCTGGTGTCTTCCTATGTGCAAGATGTAGGGAACTGTGCACTGCAACTAGCTTTTCCACTTTCCTAGAGGTAAGTTTATTCCTCTTGATAGAGTGGATTAAGCTATAGGTGGAGCAATTCCTCTTAGCTGCCGAGGAACTAGCAATCTTTGATCACTGATAACAAGCAAGTAGCAAGATGGTTGATCTCTGGAGCATCATCCCCATGCATGCTCCACCAACCAATGGGGTCATCCTGGTCCAAGTCATGACGGTCTTCCTTCACATTAGGCTTGTTGAAGGGACCTCTGAGACTTGCAAACTGAATCCACTGTCTCCCAAGTGTTTTCCCCTCTACACTGTACATCTTTGTAGTAGCAGTTATAAATCCCAAGTGACCAAAGGTCCAAGCAATGGCTTCTTCCCCAAGACCCACGGCTTCTCCAAACTCAAAAGGTCAAATGCCAAATGATTAATGGATAGGTAAAAAATGTAAAATCTTAAGTTTTTATGCCTTTAGCTTTTTTTTAAATCATACTTTTTTTTAAATTTCGTTTTTTTTTAAATCCGTGCATGAGAAAATCGGTGAGGGGGGTTGTCCAGGCGTACCCCATTTTTGGGAGAGAGCGCCTGAGCAACTCCCCTTACTGGGTATGCATCCCAGGACTTGGGGAAACGTTTCCCCATGCATTTCCCCAAGTTTCCCCTAAATGGGGATGTGGGGAAACGTTTCCCTAGGCGCCCCCCACATCCCCGGGGCACAGGGAGTGAGGGGTTTGAGCTTTCGACCCTAGGGGATGCATCCCTGTGTAACACTGGGACTCTAAACAGATATTTTAATTTACTATATATATATTTGTGTTCCCATGTCCCTGTTCTATTTCTATATGTTCCATGTCGGATTCCTGTGTTGCCCTGTACTGCTGTTAGGGTCCTTGAGTCTAGACTACAATACATTTTTTGTCATGACAATGAAAATTTGAAAAAAGTTCTGTATAGCCTAGATACATTTTCTCTGTCTCTTATTAATTTTGTGTTGGCCAACCTAGGTTATTTTGTCATGTAGGCTATGGTTATGGTTTGTTTCTCCCATTTATAGTTTTGCCATTACATTGTCCTTCAATTTTTGTGCACAAATGTTTGATTCCTTGTTTCCAGGTAAAACATGGACCTTCATCTGATTTGTTAAACTGGGATGATGACTGGTGTTGGGAGAAAAAGGTTATCGATGTCAGTGTTGGTGTTTCTGATCATACAGAGATAACGTTTATCCAAAAAGGTTATTGGTTGCGTATTAAGTCTACTCATTCTGTGGCTTCTTACATCTTAAAGCCAAACCAAGAACCCATGAATTTGCTGATTGAGGTATTCTGTTTTTCCATAATTGAGGATTTGTTTAAGCTTGCACGTTGAGATTCAAACATAGATCGCCTTTCATTGTACTTATCTGATAAGATGGATTTAGATATGTCGCAACATTCTTACAAGGGTATTTTCTGGAATTACAGAAAGGATGGCAGCAAATCTGCTTAGAAGCTCCTGGTGTGCACATGCTTCATTTCTTGAACTCATGCATTTTCTTCGGAATGTCTTCTTTGGAATTCAACATATTGAACCTTAAGGTGTGTCTTGACCTTTTGTTTGATTGTTGCCAAAAAACTGTTAACTTTTTAAATTTGATATCTTCCTGAGCCAAGTGCTTTATGAGTACTCTAATGCAGTACTTTCTTACAAGTTTGCATGGATTGATGCTCTGTTCTTGGCTTTCTACGTTTCAGTCGAAATTTATTGGTGTGTTTACTTGGCAGCCTATATATTTGACTGGCGAAAAATATCAACTGGGTGGCGAAATCCACATTGATTCAAGCTCTTATCCTGAAGCAAACGAGTTGCCTGGAAGCATTGTTGTAGACATCTGGCAAGAGGAGGGTGCATTTGTAGATACGATCAATGATGTCAAACTTGTTTCAAGTGCTAATGGACCAAGCGAGATTGCTGTATATCAGTACACTCTCTGGGCCAATCTTGAAGATGAACTGGTCTTTGTTCCTAGAGATACAAGGTAAAAGTCATTCCTTAATCATTAGAGTTATACTGTTATTGGTATGGCATATCCTCGTATGCTTTAATTTTTCTTGCTTCATTAACTTTATTTTGATCATAGGAAAATATACATTCATTGAAACAGTTCTGTTCATTTATTTCAAAGATATCCTTGATGTTTTTTCTTCAAAATTAAAAAATACATACTTGTAGTGGCCATGGCAGGATCATCAGTTCTTCCCAAATTAGTTATATTTGGGAACCTTGCACTGAGGTCTCTTCTTATTAAAGTCCTGCACTTTAGATTCAAGCTCTTTTTGCATATAGCATTTTGCTACTTGGATGCCTCTTTCTGTTATATAATTGTAGCAGTTTGTTAGAGTTAAGGTCGTAGATATGTTTTCAAATATATTTCTATGGATTCCATTGACATCTTTGGAAAATAGGTAATGACTATAGTTTCTCTATACAGGAAGCGTTTTAGGTCGAATAAGTTCATGTGATTGAAATAAAAAATAAAATCATGCAAAATAAGTGGGCATCGGCATTCTTTGCATATACAGGAAATTATCATATCCCATAATTTAGAATTCTCTAATTATCTTTCTAAATCTAGTTACAAATTAAGTACTTAACAATTGAAGGGAAAAATTGTAGGCGAGCCAATTCCCAAGTACCTTATGTTCCAAAACTACAATTTTTTCTGTAAGAAATAAATCAATTAAACTGTTTTCATTAGTTCTTGTTTCTCCATTGGAGCCAATATTACCAGAATCGGAATCAGCAATAAATTGGCAAGGCAAAAGAGTCAAAGTTTTGAATCGTATCGGTAAAATAATGGGAAAAAATTGGCAAATACAAACAATTAAATATATACACATATTTTGAATTAAAAAAGCATTTTTTTATTGATATTCAAAGTAGCCATGTCCATATACTGCAAGATATCAATAGATGTCCAAAAGATATCAATTCTCATCCATAAGATGAGTCCAGATAAATAAATCATTGCTTATATTGGGATCCTATTCATCAATAGCACCCTGTGCCCCCCTCCTCTAGGTTCTAGTCCTTGCCTCTACCTTGAATCTTGAAGTTGATCCTCCAAGGACATTAGTCATCACCCTACAATTTTGTTGATACTTCCTAATCGAAGAGTTAAAATAAGGCAGAATTAGAAAAAAATTCCCATACTTAACAAGTGATTTTGCTTGATTGAAGGGTAAATTTTTATTAAGGTCATGACAGAGGAGTTCAACAATCAACACTACCAACATCGAGGTACATAGAGAGGTTGATGTGCTTGATTAAATGCCAATCCCTTACCCTCATACATGATAGAATTCAGTGGAAACGTTGCAATCCTGAAATCCTGAAAACTGTTACGTCTGTTGAATTCTGAATGGGATCTAAAATTCTATTTTTTGCTTATGAACTCTGATGAGGTTGGAACCACACTCAGACATCCTGAAACATTTAATGGTAGTGTTAACAATTTAAGTAAAAAGATGGAAATGAAAGATAAGGAGAATACCACATTTACTTTAAGAATTTAATATTACCATTATTGCTGAATGCCTCTAGTAGGCAGACACACCTCCAACAAGCAAAATAATGACCAAACAGAGTGAAAAATGGTCTTAAAAACTTTTCCTAGGCATGCGGTTGAAAAAAATGGAGTTTAAATCGCTAGTTAGGGAAAAACTCGCGATGACCGAGTCAAACTCGGTCAACCTGAGTTTGACTCGGTCCGATCCAAATCTGCTCGTTCTAGGGGCGATCCCAGTTAAACCCGCGATTTTCCAAGTTTGACTCGTGATTCCTGTTACATTGATTGGAATTTGGAGCCAGTGTCACCAGAATCAGAATCGGCAATAAATTGGCAAGGAAAAAGAGTCAAAGTTTTGAATCGGATCGGGAAAAAATTAGGAAAAAATCAGCAAATACAAAAAATTAAATATATACACATATTTTGATTTAAAAAAAGCATTTTTTATTGATATTCAAAGTAGCCATGTCCATATAGTGCAAGATATCAATAGATGTCCAAAATATATCAATTCTCATCCATAAGATGAGTCCAAATAAATAAATCATTGCCTATATTAGGATCCTATTCATCAATAGCACCCTGTGCCCTCATCCTCCATATGATATTTGCATGTATTATTATCAGATACTATGTTTCCCAGGAAGCTCAATGTTGAATTGTTCACTCTACATGATACCATAAAACTATATTACTTTTATAGCTGAGAGGTTTCCATGGAATAATAGCTAGATTGTGATATAGATTAAGATAATTTTATTAATGTCCAACAAATGACCCCCAAAAGTAGGTCATGGGACTAAAAGAGCACCGTCAATGTAATACAAAGTGGGAGTGCAAAAACTTCTGTATCTAAGTTAACTGCAGCAAGAAAATGATATGAACCAACCTGGTTCATATAACGAATTTCCAGTCTAAATAAGACATTATACAATAGTCCATATAGGATAGTAAAACATATATTGAATAAAATGAATAATAAGTGAGATGATTACAATGCAATGAGAGGGCCTGTATATATACATATATTTTATTTTGTTTACATTGCCTTCCTCTTAAGAATGTTTTGTCCTCGAAGCATAATTTGGAAAAGACTTATATCTAGTTCGAAATGTCTTCTCAAAATATTCTGTGCTTGTAACTGTGACACTTGACAAAACAAGACGATATAACCTTTGGATTCCTAAACTGTTTGATGATTGATTGTTCGGATAGAACTTTTCATTTTAGGCTTGCATACAAGTCGATTTTGTCTTCATTCTTTTTCCATGTTGTAGTTGGTTTGTCTATAAGAAGAATATTGTTTATTTTCCTCTTGACTTTGTCGTTGATCATATTGGCTCTTGTGATTTGGATGGCGATAAGGTATTCGAGTCGCTTGTGGAGCGTGTTACCGGGCAAACTAGCAGGGTAGCCCAGTAAGCACATATGAAGGATGTGACCCAATGTCACCTCATTCACAATCCTATGACTTCTTCGGAGAGTACTTCACCTCCAAGGGAAGAGCCCTTTTTGATATACCTGAAAACACCTTAGACAACCGATCCAAATCCTTCTATGTAATACTAGTAATGACCAGTGCCTTAAGGGAGTCAAATATGGAATGGAAAAAGTCACACATGATCAGCCGATTTTGACTCAACTCAATTAGAAAGTGAGCTGAGTTGGCAATTGACTTGGTTCGGTGCTCGTCTGCTCGATCTTGTTAGGTTATTTAGGCCTATCTCTTATATTCATAGACTTTGTCTTGCAGTGACTCTTCCACTAGTTTATGAAGATATCCTTATCTTACTCCTAAGGAGATTGGCTCCTATGGTGTTTCATGGCAGAGGTGATGTTGATACTAGTGTAATTAGAATCAGCCAAGCCTCACAGAATCAATCAATTTTGACTCGACTGGGTTAGAAAATGAGCAAAGTTGGCAGTTGACTTGGTTTGACACATCGGAGTCAGAATCTGACTCGGTCAATTTAGATCCTAATTCAATTGCTTAACTAAGCCAAAAAAGGATTCTGTCAAGTCACTATTGGGCACTTTAAAGTGGCCAAAGTAACCCCCATTTAAAAAAAAAGAAATATATTAAAAAAATTAAAAATATGAAACACCTAAACCTATCTTGCCTCTTCAAAATCCTTGATCACCTATTTCATTGGTCAATGCTTGCATGTGGAAAGTTTGGAGCCGAATTGGTGAGTAAACCCTGCTTGCTGTCAAGGATGATTTGGAGCTAATTTGAAGAAGAGGGGAATCCATTTGTGATTGCTGTCAACCTAATGGCATGCAAATTTAAAAGGGCATTTGCATATTTTTCGTGTACCCATTCAGATTGGTGTTGCCTAGTTTGTCTTAGTATAGGGACTTTGATTGGAGCTTTAATTTTATGTATCTCAAAACTTTTACCTTATGTGTGCCGATGTGTTTTTTCCTTTTTTGCACCCTTAAATGCAATATAAATGAGAAAACCTGCATATTTGGTTTCTAACTGTTCATATTTACATTATTGTGTATGAATATATATTTCCAAAATATGGATTTTGAATATTTTATGTTATTAAACATTTTTGAGTTAAAGGGTTTGCCGATTGAGGGTCTAACTACTTTGGTTGGTACTTGGACGCCTCTTTATTCATGTAGTCTTTGAGTAATTCCATTGATCGTCACTATCATTTAGCTCTATGCTGTTGGGAGCGGGGAGCAGGAGCGAAAAGAGAAAATTTCAAAAGCTTCTGTTTTGGGAGCGTTTTTTATATAATACATATTTTAATATATTTTGATACATATATATAAAAAAACATGCAGAATGCGAAATTAGTTGTAGAAAACATGAAAACATAGATATAACTATTGGATTAATTATGATTATTAAATCATCAACCATTTAGTACACATATTTTAAATTTCCTTAAAACCCAATTTTGAGTTACAGTATGCAAGTTTTATTTTTATTTTTTATTAACCCCAAATTATTATTGATAACCACAAATGGATTTCTTCACAAACATTTCAGCGGAAAATAAATATTGAGAGAAATAGAACAACAATCACATCAATAGAGACACCAATATTTTTGGGTATGGAAACCCCCGAAAAAACCCAAGATGGGAAAACCGGTGCAACAGTCTGAGAAGATATTTTATTAGCAAGATATAGACCAAGAAATCGGTTTTACCCAACCTGCCAAAATCGTAGAACATAAACTCACAGAGAAAACCCCAACTAGATCGTACAGGCCCCCTATGTTAGCGTGTACAGCCTCTGCGTCAACGTACGACCCCTACGTCAACGTACGGCCTCCTACGTCAGCGTACGACCCCTACATCAGCGTACAGTCTCCTGTGTCAGTGTACACATATTGTAAATTTCCCTAAAACCCAATCTTGAGTTACAGTATGCAAGTTTTTTTTTTATTAACCCCAAATTATTATTGATAACCACAAATGGATTTCTTCACAAATATTGTAGCGAAAAATAAATACTGAGAGAAATAGGACAACAATCACATCAATAGAGACACCAATATTTTTGGGTATGGAAACCCCCGGAAAAACCCAAGATGGGAAATCCGGTGCAGCAGTCTGAGAAGATATTTTATTAGCAAGATATAGAACAGTACAATCCAGAAATCAATTTTACCCAACCTGCCAAAATTGTACGATCGAAACTCAATAGAGAAAACCCCAGCTAGATCGTACAGACCCCTTGTTTTAGCGTGTATGACCTCTGCGTCAGCGTACGGCCCCTACGTCAGCGTACGACCTCTTGCGTCAACATACGGCCTCTCGGCGTCACCCGTACGACCTATGTGTCACCCGTATGGTAGCCTACGTCACTCGTACGACCGACCCCGCGTTGGCTTGTACGACCCTCTGCTTAAGCTGTACGACCTCCCTGCAAACCTGTATGGCCTCCTTCGATTTGTCTAAGTTTCCCTCTCAACCTCCGGATAGAAGTTCTTCAGTGTCACCCTTTGTAAAATTCTCCTGCAAACTGTCTTTCTCACTCTCCGACTGAATGCTATGAGCAAGAAATCTCAACTGTGTGTATGTTGGTCCTCTCTACCAAATCGATTTCCTTTTAACTCAATGGCCAAGAGAAAAGCCTAACTTCTCACTATGGATCAGTGGATGAGATCCTCCAGTGAGATCAATGGCCAAGATTAGACTAGCCATCACTTAAATTATTTTCACTTTAACTTAATAAAAAGTAACCCCATTAAGTCAATTAATAATTAGATTACATAATGCACTTTTCCTAAGTCTAAACTTTGGATAAAGGCATTAATCCATTTGGATTCTTGTTTTATGTCTTCCATCATGCAAGGACACATGAAAATGATAGAAGACCTTCCTTGTTGTCGCTTTCTAACACTCCCTCTCAACGAGGAAGGGATTTGGTAGCAACCCCAACTTGTATCTAAACTTCACAAATTTGTGCCTGCAAAGTGCCTTGGTGAATATGTCCGCCACCTGCTCATCTGTCTGAAGTACTCCAACTGAATGGTTCCTCTCTGAACACAATCTCTCAGGAAGTGATACCGTATGTCTATGTGTTTGCTCCTATCATGGAACACTGGATTCTCAGAAAGGTTAATGCCACTCTAATTGTCACAGCGAACCACGATAGTCTCCAACTCACTCGAATAACCCTGAGAGAAACTTTCTCAGCCACATCCTCTCACATGCTGACATACAGGATTCCATGTACTTAGCTTCTGCCGAGCTCAATGCAACTGATCTCTATTTCCTACTGAACCAAGAGACAACCCCTGACCCTATTGAAATATTGTAACTTCTGAGAATATTCTATTTGTACTTTATCCGAAGATGTTTCATTCCTCCGTCGAGACATTATTATATATTCGGAGATGTTTATTCCTCTGTTGGGGTGTTGTAACTAGGGTTATTAACTTCCCTAGTGGGGTCGGCCCTGAGTTAAGTGTTTAGGGGTTATTGGACTCCCCTAGGAGAAGTCGGCCCAGTTAGGGTTAAAAGTCAAGTGAAGTAAAGTATAAATAGAGGATGTGTGTTCCTCATTTATCACACTCACTCACTCATTGACTCACTTGTAAATTACGCATAGGAGAGAGAGAGATCTGCGAAGGAGGAGAAGGAGCTCTTGTTTGGGGTTTACATCTTTGTATTTGTTGGTCATCTATATTGAGGAAAGCTTCGCTGGGTTTTCTACCCCATGAGGGTTGCCGAGGATAAATCTGTATCTATCTTGTGATTGTGTTTCTTTCAGTGATCCTTATTATGCTCTTGTTGTGAATTTTATGCTAAACTTAACATGGTATCAGAGCTAGCCTGAATAGGACATCTATCACAAGGTGAAAATACCTCTCTCTCCTCCTCCGGTGAAAATTAAGGTTTCTGCAAAAGTTGAATTTTTTGGAATTTGAGAGCATGGCTGGATGCTCCTCCTCAAAAGCGAAATTTTGAGACCTAGATCGAACTTTTTGAGTGGGTAGATCTTCGGGAAAGTCAAACCCTAGTTTGACTTCTGGACCAGAAAACCAGTGAACCAGAAAAACTGCATACTTGTGCACCAGTGAACCAGAAAAGGTGCTCACCAGTGAACTGGTAAACCACAAAAATCTGTTGCAGATCCAAATTTCGCTGGTTAAGCTTGAAGGGTGAAAAGTTGAAGTTTTCAAAAATCAAGTACACCAGTCAACTCAACTCAGTCAAAGCACATCTCCTGGTAAGGTCAGTTTTGCATTTTAAGAATTTTCAATTTTTGGTGACCTCCTGTATAAGATGATGGCTCGAAGCACTAAGCTTGAGGACAAGCTAGAGGGTATAGAGAATTTTCGGGCATGGAAATATAAGATTGGTCTCATTCTTGAAGAGAATGATCTTGCCCAATACATAAAAGATGAGTTGCAAAACTTGCGGAAGATGAAGCTAAAGAGAAGTACAAGAAGGATATGATTAGGGCAAAGAGAATCATTGCTGAGTCTATCAAAGATCACTTGATTCCCCAAGTGTCATCCAAGAAGACCTCGAAGGAAATGTATGATGCCCTAGCCAGAATGTATGAAGGGAGGAACATCAATAGAAAGATGAACCTGAGAGCTCAATTGAAGATCACTAAGATGAATCAAGGAGAATCTATTCAAGATTACTTCACAAGGGTCTCCCAGTTCAAGGAACAACTAGAAGCCATTGGAGACAACCTTGATGAAGATGAACTAGTCATGACTGCTCTCAATGGTCTCACTAAACCTTGGGATTCATTCATCCAGACCATGTGTGCCAGAAAGGAAAGCATGAAGTTTGATATTGTATGGGAGGATTGCATTCAAGCAGAGGCTAGAGTAGCCAATAGAGAGGCCCTACTCAAAGAAGATAATCAAGCATTAGCCACCCATACCAAAAGAAGAAGGAATCAATCCAACTTCAAGAAGGAAAGTCACAAGGAGTCTCAACCTCCACAAAGGTTTCAAAAGAAAGGAAGAACTATTACAGAAAGAAATTACTCTTCATTCCAATGTTTCATTTGTCACAAAATAGGACACATTGCTAGGGATTGTCCTTCAAGGAAGAAGAAGAAGAGTTTCCACCACAAAAGACATCAAGCACATCTAGTAGAAGATGATAGTGAAGATGAAGAGGAGGAAAGACCTCAAAGGAAAAGAGCTAAAGTAGAAGAAGAAGATGCATAAGAGTATGTTTTATTCTTTGCACTCTCTAGGTTTGTAACACCTGGAGAAGACACATGGCTTATTGATAGTGGTGCTTCAAAGCACATGACGGGACAAAAGAAAACTCTTTCAAGACTTGAAAAGAAGACCTCTCCACAGAAAGTATCATTAGGAGATGACTATCAATATCCTATCAAAGGAATTGGTGAAGCAAGCTACAAGCTTAATTCTGGAACCCCCATGAAGATGAAGGAAGTTTTATATGTACCAGGTTTGAAGAAGAACCTACTTTCTACCTCAGCATTAGATAAGAAAGGCTATAGGGTTGCATTCATAGATGGACAAGTACTCATGTAGCCCAAAGGAAAATCAATTGAGGATGCAGTTGTTATTGGTGAAGAGGAAGGAGGGCTATATAAACTCAAGGGACATTCAAAAGCAGCCCTTGTTCATGAAGCCACTAGCCCAAGTGAGCTATGGCATAGAAGGCTTGCTCACATCAACTACAAAGCATTACCCTATGTGAGCAAAGTAGTATTAGGATTACCAGATTTGAAGGTTGATCATGAAGGCACTTGCAAAGGATGTGCAAAAGGGAAGAATATCAAGAATCCATTTCCAAAGAGTGAAACAAAGACTAAAAGTACTTTGGAATTGTTTCATTCAGATGTATGTGGTCCAATGCCCTCCACATCCTTGAGTGGATATGAATACTACCTTACATTTATTGATGACTATTCAAGAAAGACTTGGATATATTTCCTGAAAGGAAAAGATGAAATCTTTGGAAAATTCAAGGAATTCAAAGCATTGATAGAAAATCACTCAGAAAAGAAAATCAAGACACTCAGGACAGATAATGGTGGAGAATATACTTCAAAGGATTTTGAAGTCTTTTGTAAAGAAGCTGGAATCAAGAGGGAACTAACCACTCCCTACAATCCTCAACAAAATGGTGTTGTGGAAAGAAAGAATAGAACCATCATGGAAGCAGTGAAGACAATGATACATGATCAAGATCTTCCTATGCATCTATGGGATGAAGCAGCAAGGAGCGCAGTCTATGTCCAAAATAGATTGTCTCATAGTGCCCTTGGATTCAAGACTCCAGAGGAAATGTTCATAGGGAAGAAGGCTGAGTAAGCCACCTCAAAATATTTGGGTGCCCTGTATATGTTCACATACCAAAAGAGAAGAGAACTAAGCTGGATCCTTCCGTAAAGAAGGGAATATTTGTTGGGTATTGTGAAGCATCCAAAGCATTCAGAATATACATCCCAGGATTCCATCACATGGAATTTAGTAGAGATGTAACATTTGATGAAGAAGCTGCTATCAAAAGATCTAGAAAGAACCAGTGTGAAGAAGTATATGAAGATATACCTCCTAGAAATACAGAAGCTGTTTCCTTCCCTGAAGAAGAAACACCAGAAGACCATGATATGATAGAACCTCAAGAACCCCCACAAATGAACATATCACGAAAGAGAAAGCTAGCATCGGCAAGAGAAATTATACAAGAAGCAGAAAGATATGGAGCTCCAGAAGACTCCACTAGAGCAAGCAAGAAACCAAAGCCATTCTCCAGCTATGTGGCTTTGATGTGTGATCTTGTAGATCAAGAACCTACCAGTTATGAAGAAGCAGTTCATAAGAAAGAATGGGTAGAAGCAATGACGGAGGAATACCATTCAATAATGAAGAATGATGTTTGGGATGTAGTTCCCAAACCAAAAGACAAGAGTGTGGTATCCTCCAAATGGATATACAAGATGAAGCATGATGCGGATGGTAGCATTGAAAAGTATAAGGCAAGTTTTGTAGCCAGAGGATTCTCTCAGAAAGAGGGAATTGACTATGAAGAAACATTTGCACCAGTTGCAAGGTACACTTCCATTAGAACCATCATGGCACTTGCATCCATGATGAAGTGGAGATTGCACCAGATGGATGTAAAGACAACCTTCCTGAATGGTGTGATTGAGGAAGAAGTGTACATAGAACAACCACAAGGATTTGAGGTTGAAGATATAAGAACTCACGTATGTAAGTTGAAGAAAGCTCTGTACGGGTTGAAACAAGCCCCTAAAGCTTGGTACGAAAGAATTGATAGCTTCTTGACAAGCTTGGGCTTTACCAAAAGTAAAGCTGATCCTAACCTTTACCTTAAGGTTATGGATGATGAACCTGTCATACTATTACTGTATGTGGATGATCTATTTCTGACATGAAATGAGAAACAGATCATGGACAACAAGAAGAAGCTAGCTACAGAATTTGAGATGAAAGATCTCGGATTGATGCATTACTTCCTAGGTCTGGAAGTATGGCAAGGCCTAGAAGGAATCTTTCTCAACCAAGGAAAGTATGCGGTGGAAATCTTAAAAAGATTTGATATGTTGGAATGCAAAGCCATGGCCACTCCCATGGATACCAACTTGAAGTTGTTGGTTGATGAATCGTCAGAATTAGTGGATATGACTCAGTACAAATAGATTATTGGGTCGCTGATGTATCTGACGAATACAAAGCTAGATATATGCTTTGCTGTGAACACCCTGAGTCAGTATCTAGTTGAGCCTAGACGTGTTTACTTGGTAGTTGCAAAGCATGTGATGAGGTACCTAAAAGGTACGATAGACTTTGGTCTATGGTTATACAGATGGAGATTGGGCTGGAAGTGTCTCAGACAGAAAGAGCACATCGGGTGGATGTTATTGTCTGGGATCTGCTATGATCTCGTGGTTTAGCGGGAAGCAATCCAATGTGGCTCTCAGCATAGCAGAAGCAGAATATATAGCAGCTTACTCTGCCAGTTGTGAAGCCATATGGCTTCGAAAGTTGTTATCAGGACTATTTGACTTAGAGATGGACCCAACTGTGATCCTGTGTGACAACCAGAGTTGTATAAAGATGACAGAGAATCCAGTATTCCATGATAAGTCAAAGCACATAGAGATCCGATATTTTTATATACGAGATATAGTGCAGAAAGGAGCTATAAAGCTCGAGTATGTGAGCACTGATGAGCAAGTTGCTGATGTATTGACCAAACCTCGGTCTCGACTAAAGTTTGAGTATTTCCGAGACAAGCTTGGTGT
This sequence comes from Larix kaempferi, assembly GCA_027924585.1. Taxonomy (NCBI): domain Eukaryota; kingdom Viridiplantae; phylum Streptophyta; class Pinopsida; order Pinales; family Pinaceae; genus Larix; species Larix kaempferi. The sequence goes on from BSBM01000377.1 coordinate 1,359,010, forward strand.
AGTTCAGAAGGACCCTCCTCGAAAGGGGAGTGATATGGTCGATGATGATATTTGGATACCGGTATCGATGATGAGGTTGCCTATACCGACAGTAATGCCGATGATGAGGATACCTGTATTGATGATGTGGATACTTGTATCGATGATGAGGATACTTGTATTGATGATGAGGTTACCTATTCCGACAATGAGTTCGATGATGAGGATACTTGTATCGATGATGAGGTCGATGAAGTGGTACTTAGACTTTGTCTAAGAGGACTGGTGGGATTGATCATCCTTAGACAGTGATCCTGTAATTCCGAAAGGAAGAATAGTCTTAAATATTGATCCTTAGACTAGAATTCCGTAATTCCTAAAGGAAGGATTGTCTAAGATGTGAGTAGTGGACAAGGATCCTGTAATTCCGAAAGGAAGGATCGTCCAAGTGTAGTAGCTCCGTAAAGACTGGGTCCCGTAATTCTGAAAGGAAGGATTGTCTGAGCACCACCAATGTTGATGGACTAGAATCCCGTAATTCCGAAAGGAAAGACTGTCTATGATCTCGTAATTCCGAAAGGAAGGATCATCAGAGTTGATGGACTAGAGTCCCGTAATTCCGAAAGGAAGGAGTGTCCATGATCTCGTAATTCCGAAAGGAACGATCACCAAAGTTGAGGGACTAAAATCCCATAATTCCGAAAGGAAGGATTGCCCATGATCCCGTAATTTCGAAAGGAAGGATCACCAGAGTTGATGGACTAAACTCCCGTAATTCCAAAAGGAAGGATTGTCCATGATCCCGTAATTCTGAAAGGAAGGATCACCAGAGTTGATGGACCAGAATCCCGTAATTCTGAAAGGAAGGATTTCCCATGATCCCGTAATTCTGAAAGGAAGGATTTCCCATGATCCCGTAATTCCGAAAGGAAGGATCACCAAAGTTGTACAAGCCATCAATGGTGGCCCTCAAGGATACAGAAGCCCTGGGTATGACAAAGCTAGAACCGTGGGACTTGACAAGGAAAGAGCCAAAATCAATAGTGCTCTTGGAAAGTTCACAAATGATTGGTCCAACTATGGGGTATCCATTGTATCTGATGGGTGGACAAATGTTAAAGGCAAGCCGTTGATAAATATTCTTGGCGTTTCTGCTAGCGGTGCGGTCTTCCTTTCAGCCCATGACTACTCAGATCGCTACAAGACTGCTATTAATATTGCACAACCTTTACTTAAAACCATTCAGGAGATTGGGCCATACAATGTCATTCAAGTCATCACTGATAATGCTGCTAATTGTAAGGCAGCAGGAGCAATCATTATGGATAAGTATCCCAACATATTTTGGTCAGGGTGTTTGGTTCACACATTGAACCTTTTGATGCGTGATATTGTTAAGATGAAGGACAATAATTACCGATGGATTGGTGCCTTGTACAAGAGAGGTAAGAAAATGATCAAATTTATTACCAATCATAGCATGGCCCACCACATTTTTCGCAATCACTCTAAGTTGGAGCTATTGAAGATTGCAAAGACTAGATTTGCTAGCTACTACCTCACCTTTAGGAGGCTTTTGAAGGTAAGATAGGCATTGGCTAGTATGGTATCAAGTGATCCATGGCAGGAATTGAAAGACAGAGTTGCAAGTGCATCGGATAGAAGTGACTTTCAGGAGGTGGAGGACACCGTTCTTGAAGGTCATTTTTGGTCACAGGTTAGGTATGTTCTGCAGTTCACCAAGCCAGTTTATAACATGATTCGTTTTGCAGATACAGATCAGTCGGTGATTGGGGAGGTATATGAGCAGATGGATAGCATGCTTGGTCAAATCAAAGACATTGTTGAGCAAAGAGATGTAGTCTTGTATGACCATATTCATAAACTTGTGGTCAAAAGGTGGGATAATCTAAATGTTCCACTCCATGCCCTTGCATATGTCCTCACCCCAAAATACTATTCTCCAATTTGGTTGGCCCAACCTGCACCTGGGGGTGGAGTCAGGAAAAAACCCCACACAGATCCAGAGGTTGCTGCTGGGTATATGCTTGCATTAGAAAAGTTGGTCCCTGATGAGGAAGAGTGTGCTCAAGTACGGAGTGAATTGAGCATATACATAAGTGAGCATGGACGCTTTGGTTCGCTGTTTGCAACCAAAGATCGAGACAAATTGGATCCTATCCATTGGTGGAATATGCATGGCTCTGGAGCCACATATTTGCATAAATTGGCGCTGAGGGTGCTATCACAGGTTGTTAATAGCTCTTCTGCAGAGAGGTGTTGGAGCACCTACAACTTCATCCACAGTGTAAAGAGAAACAGTCTGAATGTAGATCGCGCAGAAAGCTTGGTTTATATGCACTACAACTTGAGGTTGTTGTCCCATTATTGTGAGGCGGCCAAGAATGATAGAACATTTTTGACTTGGGACAACAATCTAGAGGAGGCTAATGTGGAGGATGGAGCCATAGCATTAGAGCGCTTGGAGGCTGAACTATTGGGTGATCATGATGATCCAATTCAGACTACCCATACAGAGATGCCACCCCCAACCAGAAGCAGCTTTCCGGATGCAGGAGTTTTGCCTTTAGCTTCACAACGTCCAGTTTCAGCCTGCGGGGGCCATTCATCTTCTACTCATGTTCCACAATCACTTCCACCAGCACCTATTCCACCTAGAACACGAGAAAAGAAATTGGAAGTTACTCGTGGCAAGCGGAAAGCTTAGAAGATTCATAGTAGTTTGTATTTCATTTTCATGTTTATTTTGGCGGTTGGCCTATTTTGTAAACATTATGGTCTAGTTTGATGGCAAATATTATATGTTGAAATTTGAAGGTTGATGTTGTTGATGATTGATGATTTGATGATGCTCATTTAATGAAAATGTTATAAGTTATAGCTCCTAGAATCTAGAAGATGAGATGATTAATCATTAATGTTATATCAATGTGTACTAAATGGTTATATGAATATCTAGATTCTATGTTTTGATGTTTTTCTATAGCTAATTTTGGCATAATACATGTTTTTTTTAATTTATATGCATCAAAATATATATTATATAACAAACGCTCCCGAAACGGAAGCTTTTGAAAATTTCGCTTTTCGCTCCCGCTCCCCGCTTCGCTCCCCGCTCCCAACAGCACAGGACTAGGGTCCCGTAATTTTGAAAGGAAGGACTGTCCACGATCTCGTAATTCCAAAAGGAAGGATCATGTGTGTTGCGGATTATGATGATGTGGATCAAGAGATCCAGACGATGAGGCTGTTGATCGAAAGATCCAGATGTTGATGCTGGTGATCAGGAGATCCATACGATGAGGCTGTTGATCGAGAGATCCAAATGATGCTATTGATCGGAAGATCCAGATGATGATGCTGTTGATCGAGAGATCCAGATGATGTTGTTGATTGGAAGATCCAGATGATGATGTTGCTGTAGCTGATCGAGTGCTGCAGAAGATGAAGACTCAGTACTGACGATGTTGATGTTCCAGTATTGATTATGTTCCAGTAATTGTTTGAGTTACTGATGATGATTGAAGAAAGCTTCCAATGATTTATAGATGTATCATGTATGATGTTGATGATTCCTTGCTCCTGTAGATGTTGTTAGAATATCCTTCTCGTTAAGGGGGAGTGTTGAAATATTGTAACTTCTAAGAATATTCTATTTGTACTTTATCTGGAGATGTTCATTCCTCCGTCGGGACATTATTATATATCCAGAGATGTTTATTCCTCTGTCGGGATGTTGTAACTAGGGTTATTAGACTTCCCTAGTGGGGTCGGCCCTGAGTTAAGTGTTTAGGGGTTATTAGACTCTCCTAGGAGAAGTCGACCCAATTAGGGTTAAAAAGTCAAGTGAATTAAAGTATAAATAGAGGATGTGTGTTCCTCCATTCTGCTGTGGGGTGTGAGGAACAATGTGCTCCTTCTTGATCCCCTCTAATGAACAAAACTCCAAGAACTCCTTGGAGGTGTACTCATCCATGTTGTTCGTCCTCAATATTTGAATCCTCCTTCCTGTCTTGTTTTCCACGAGAGTGTTGAACTCCCGAAACCGCTCGAAGACCTCTAACTTGGCCTTTAGGAAATAGATCCAGGTCTTCCTGGAATAGTCATCAATGAATGTGACACAATAACTTTAGCCACTAAAAGAATGGACACTCATCGGTCTGCTAACATCCGAATGCACCAAATCCAAGGTCCCCTTAGACTTGTGCTCACTCTGTGGGAAAGGCCTCTTGATGTTCTTCCCCAACGCACAACCCTTGGAGTGGTTATGCTTGTCCTCCTATACAGAAGGAACTCCAATAATTGCCTGTCTCAAATGCCTCAGTGCTCCATGATGTGAGTGTGCCATCTTGCTATGCCAAAACTCCCTTTTTCTGCTGTTGCTACTGACTAGAGCCTTTGCAGACTCGAATTGTAGTCTGTACACCTTCTCGCTCCGGACCCCAATCATCCGATCCAACTTCTGATCTGACCCCATGGGCCTGATATATACTTTCCTATCCCGGAAAGTCACTAGAAAACCCTTGTCCTCCAGTGTGGAAACAGATATGAGGTTCTTTGTCAACCCCCAGAACATATAATACATCAGCAAAATTGATGGGCTTGCCAAACTCCCTCTGAAACGAAACAGTACCAACTCCCTGCGCCTGATACCGCGCATAATCTCCCAACTGAATGTGGAGATTTACTGCACCCTCCTGCAAGCTCTTGAAGAATGATCTATGTCCTATCATGTGAAAAGATGCACCGCTGTCAACGTACCAGATGCTGTTGTTGATAAAGCTTTCCATGCAAGCTATCAAGCAAAAGTCCTCATCAAAATTCTTCCTGAACTCATCCACCTCTTTAGAACCTGCCATCTGTGTGTTGTTCTTCTTCTTCCTGTCTGGGCACTGGGAGGCAAAGTGTCCATGCTTGTGGAAGATGAAACACTTGACCTTTTACATGTCAATGTTCTTCTTACCACCCTTCTTCTTCTTTTCCTTACCCTTGCCCTTGCCCTTACCTGCTAGGGCTAGAGCCTCTTCATCCACGATTTGTGGGGCACTGTTGGATGAACCTAAACCTTGACCCATACGGATCTCTTCCTGCACAAAATCATCCCACAACCTCTGCCAGTCAGGGAGCTTCTCCCTAGCCACCATGCCTTTGACAAAGACATCCCATGGCTTAGAAAAGCCATTGAGAACTATCCGAACTAGCTCCTCATCCTCAGTCTTAGAGCCCACTGCTCCAAGTTCATCCCTGATCTGTGTGAGCCTTGTCAGATAAGGCACCACTCCTTCACCCTCGCCATTTGATACTATGTAGCCTCTCCTGTAGCACCAACTTCCGGTTTTCGTTCTTACTCTGGCAAAGGCTTTCCACTGTGGTCTTCTTCCCGGAAAGGTGAAGGACTATGTGATCCTTCACCCCATCTAAGATAATCAACATAGCTCTAGAATCTACCTTCTTCTATTTTGCCAACTCTGTCGGATCTGTGGGAGCAACCTTTTGGTTGTCAATGTGCTCCTCTGCATCACTAACATCCAGGATCCTGGTGATCCTCTCTTTCCATGTAGGAAAGTTTTGAGCCCCCTGGAGTCTATCTTCAACTCTCAACTGTACGGCCATAATGAAGTGTACCTGTCAACACTTAGAATAGATTTGCCCCTGATCTATCCAATAACTGTTGCTTTCTGTTAGATCTGCTCAGAAGAGCTCTGATACCATGTAAATTTCCTTAAAACCCAATCTTGGGTTACAATATGCAAGTTTTTTTTTAATTAACCCCAAATTCTTACTGATAACCACAAATGGATTTCTTCACAAATATTGCAGCGAAAAATAAATATTGAGAGAAATAGACCAACAATCACACCAATAGAGACACCAATATTTTTGGGTATGGAAACCCCCGGAAAAACCCAAGATGAGAAAATTGGTGCAGCAGTTTGAGAAGATATTTTATTAGCAAGATATAGAACAGTACAATCAAGAAATCGATTTTACCCAACCTGCCAAAATTGTACAACCGAAACTCACAGAGAAAACCCCAGCTAGATCGTATGGACCCCCTGTGTCAGCGTGTACGACCCTTGCGTCATTGTACGGCCCCTGCGTCAGCGTACATCCTCCTGCATCAACATACGACCTCCCTACGTCACACGTACGACCTCTGCGTCACCCGTATGGCAACCTGCGTCACTCTTACGGCCGACCCTACGTCAGCTTGTACGACCCTCTGTGTAAGTTGTACGGCCTCCTTGCAAACCTGTACGACCTCCTTCGATTTTCCCAAGTTGCCCTGTCAACCTACGAATAGAAGTTCTTCAGTCTCACCCTCTATAAAATTCTCCTGCAAACTGTCTTTCTCACTCTTCGGCTGAATGCTATGAGCAAGAAATCTCAACTGTATGTATGTGTGTCCTCTCCACCAAATCGATCTTCCTTTTAACTCAATGGCCAAGCGAAAACCCTAACTTCTCACTATGAATCAATGGATGAGATCCTTCGGTGAGATCAATGGCCAAGATTAGATTAGCCATCACTTAAATTATTTTCATTTTAACTTTATAAAAAGTAACTCCATTAAGTCAATTAGTAATTAGATCACATAATGCAATTTTCCTAAGTCTAAACTTTGGATAATGGCATTAATCCATTTGGCTTCTTATTTTATGTCTTCCATCATGCAAGGACACATGCAAATGATAGAAGACCTTCCTTTTTGCCACTTTCTAACACATATACCATCAATAATCTAGCAGTTGTAACTTATAACATTGTCATATTTGCCATCAACAAACTCTAACAAATAACATCAACCATAATGAAATAGAGGATTATATTCATTACCAGATAATTGTAATATGTAATCAACAATTCAAACTTCAAAGGTAGGTTCAAACTTCAAACTGACCATCAAGAACAAACCTAACTTGTGCCCAAAATTGGCCATCAAGAATAGTGTCCTCCACCTCTTGAAATTCATGTCCAGCAAATGCCGATGCAATGCTGTCTTTCAAACCGTGCTATGAATCACTTGAGACCATACTTGCCAATGACTCTTTTACTTCAAAATGCACATGAAGGTGTGGTAGTAGCTTGCAAATATGGTCTTTGCAATCTTAAGTAGCTTTAACCTAGAGTGATTGCAAAAAAAGTGGTGGGCCATGCTATGATTGGTAATAAATTTATCATTTTCTTCCCTTTTGTACAATGCACCATTCTATTTATAACTAGGGTCCTTCATCTTAATAATATCACATATCAAAAGGTTCACCGTGTGCACCATTCCCCGTAGCTTAGATTTAGCTATTCTTTGGTTTCCCCTCCTTACCTTCTTACATTAAAAGAGGAGATTACTGGTGTATTTGGGGAAGATATCTATTGACTTAAGCTAGCCTTCCATGTGCTTGGGAGCTAAAGTACATAGTGGTTGGTCAATATCTAGTTTAGTTTCCCTGCAAATTATGTTATCTCTTTAAATTGATACTTCATATTTCTAAAATTCAAGACCCAAGTGATACACCTACAGAAAAGAGCATATGAAGTCCTAATCCTAACATGTATGAACCATAGTGGAAAACATCGACATCGGCAAAAAATCGGCGAGGGTCTAGAAAACATCTTCCTGGCAACATCGGTGAAAAAATCGGCAAACCACGACAAACATAAAAAACACAAAATATATTCATTTTTTTCATAATTTTAGACATTTTCATTATGAAAAAAAACCCTAATATATATCATGTGGTCATGCCAAATATAAAATGATACATCAAAGTCGATACTGAAAGTTTGAAGCCTGATAGTGAAAGCTGTTCAATAGTAATCAAAAGTGGACAACCAATGGTCCAATACAAAATGACATCACAAAAATCACTAGTGACAAAACTAGCAGCTAGCTATCTGTCTCTGATATCAATGCCCTCTTCCCCTTTTACGGGAAAAGATCATGGGCTGTTTGCCAGGCCTGCCCCTAGCAGTAGAAGGTCCTGGCCCTCCACTAGATGTCGGAAGGTGAGTAATGGCCATGGGTGCCAATGTGGGACTAGATACATCGACCACTATAGAAGGTGGTGCCGATGAACGCTCCATGAAGTCCTCAGGGTCAAACCGCTCCTCCTGCTCCTCCCCTTCATGCTCCTCCTCTTCCTCCTACCCCTGCTGCCGCTCCTCCTCCTCCTGTAACCATATAGGTGCCTTCTCCATGATAGGCAACTCAGTCTCCACCCTCCACTTGGACAATACATTAATATTGTCCAATAAAATGGCATCAACCTCGGGTGTTTTCTCCACCTGCTTCATCCATAGTCAAAGATTGTAATGGACATACACCAAGTCATTTAGGCGTGGGAAATCCAACCTGTAAGAGGGTGATAAAAAAAATTTAATGAGTCTTGACTCTTGAGGCCCGAGGGAAACAATGTGATAGAGGATAATAAATTACAATGAATTTAATTGCTTTGTTCAAGTTCTTATCTTGTGCGTTTCTTTGAGTGTATTTTATCAAATACACTCCAATTACGCTCACATCCAGAAGAGCTACAGGTTTGGCTAAGGACTTGGATGGCAATTTTTTTTTAATTTGGTGCCCTTGCACCATATGTTCTCCACCTAACACCTACAACAAATAAGAAAGAAAGAGAATTTGATTACATAATTCAAATTTCAAATTTCAAATAAAATGATAAAGCACAATTAATATTTAAAAAATTGAATTTCTAAATAAATTCTAATTCGTAATCACTTACTTGGAATCAAAATAGTCCTTGCGTGGATAGCATCGGCATAGTCAAATAGTCCACTAGCTTCCCGATACATCTCCATCTCGCGAGTAATACTCGTGCGAGTCTCAACATCAAGTTCCATCCTATTAATACATTCTATGAGCCCTTCCATCACCTCGCCATCAAAATCAAATTTACACTAGTAGGGAAAGGCAGGATTGAGGTAAAGTGCAATTGCATGAATAGGTCGTTGGAGCATCCCGATCCAGTGGGTATCAATCAAATCCCATCGCATCATGTGTCTATTGCATCCAAGGGTACCCTTTCCCACATAATAAGACCGAATAGCCTCTTTGGCCCTATCCACGGCCTCATACAAATAGCCCATAGCGGGCTTATCACTGTCAACTAATCTTAGATTCTTTACCAAAGGTTCACTAATTGAGCACACTTCCTCCACTCCTTCCCAAAAGGAGTCTGTGTACACCAATCTGGCAATGGCCCTCCCATCCTCTCTCCTGCTATATGTGCAATCACGCCACTCATCACAAACAAACATTTTCTTCAGCTCAAACTGAACTCGAAGCAAAGAATGAAGAGAAATGAAGTTGGTGGCAAACCTTGTGATTCCAGGACGCAGCAACTCCCTGTTTCTTGTGCATCTCCTCATGAGGCTAAGAACAAAAGCATGGTTATATATGAATTTGGTGATACTCCTAGCCTGATCAATGACCTCCTTGAGGAAGGTCATTTTCCCCACATCCTCCAGCATCAAATCAATACAATGTGTTGCGCATGGAGTCCAAAATAGCGAGGGATGCCTCTCCATAAGCAATCTACCAACAACCACATAATTAGCTGCATTATTTGTTATGATCTGCACCAGATTGTGCAAACCGATCTCCTGGAGGACCCCATCCAACAATTCACATAACAATGCTGCTTCTTTTATCTGTGCCGATGCATCAACATATTTGATAAGCATGGTACCTTTAGGGCAATGTACCAAGAAATTGATAAGGGTCCTACCCTTCTTATCTGTCCAACCATCGGACATCAATGTGCATCCGGAGGTCGCCCACGACTGTTTGAATTCCTCCAATCTAGTGTTGATGTCCTTCTTCTCTGCTTGAAAAATAGACCCTCGATTTTCTTCATATGTAGGGCACTTGTACCCTGGGCCAACAATAGCAATGGCATCACACATTGGCTGAAAAAAACGGATTGTTTCTTGTGATGGTAAGAGGCAAGTCGTTCCAGAAAAGCATCCTCCCCATAAGCCTATCTGCTTCTTCCTTCTCCTTTTTTTAACCATAGACCTGATGGAAGGTTGAGCACCACTTCCGGTCCGTGAAACAAAGAAAGATGAGAGAGCCCTCATGGTAGGTGAATCCATGGCCATTGAGCCCCTACCACTACCCTCAGTGGGATGATCATATGTCCCTGAACTCCTAGCCACTCCACCAGCTGCAAGTTCAGCTCTATTTGCAGTTGACTCTTCCCTTTTTCTATCATTTGAGTGAATTGCTTCATGGGCACTTCTCGTAATCTCGGGGGTAACTGCACTACAAAACCCCACATCATGGCCAGGGAGTTTTGCCAAATGGTACTTCAACCTGCTAATGCCTCCTGTCATATGTCTCCCACACAATTTGCAATTCAATCGCTGCCGGTTTGTTCCATCTTCAGGCTCCCCATATTGTCAAAATGGGTCCAGTGCCTTTGGCATTTTTGCAATGGAAATGGATAGCCTCAAAAATCAAACTTGAGGCACAAAAAAACAAAGAAAAAGACATTAAACCACGATAGGAAAAGACTAACAACATGCTGGTTTAAAACTTTAAAGTTTAAACTTTAAAAAATCAGTCCTCTAGAATCTAGATTATAATTTAGATTATTAGGGATGAAATGTCTAGGGTTTAGAGATGTAATAAAGGTAACTGAAAGTCTGAACTTTGTATTAATAAATTTTAAACTCACTCTAATGAAATATCTAATATCTATAATGTGCACATTTTAAATTTTAATAGAATTTTAAAGTTAAACTTTATATTAATGTTGGTTTTTTTTCTATGGGAGTTTTCTTTTATGGGCACATCCATAATTAGAAGTTTCTATGTATGGAAGGTATAGGTCGAATGCCATGATTCTGAGCAAGCAGTGATGGGGTGGTTCAAGCCTCAAGTTCTTGGAAGTTGGTGGTAAAGCAGTCTTGAGTTAAATGCAGTATTTGAGCAAATTTCAGAGTGACATGTGGCAGTTGGTGAAAGGTTTCATGGGTGTGAGTTTTCATGTGGTCTAGTCCTAAAATCCTAGCTCCTCATATGTGACTTTCCTAAATAGCCTATCATTTGGTCAATAGGAAAGGTTTTACTTATTTGCTATTTCACAATTAGTTCCTTTTAATTACTCATTCAAGTTAATGTTATACCTTATGACTCATGTTATGCACATTTTAAATTTTAATAAAATTTAACTTTATAATATATATTAATATGGGTTTTTTTTCTACATGGTCTTGAGAGTGGCGTTGATGGAGGACTTTGATCATGGAGAAGAAATGGTTGGCAGCCATTATGCACTTTGCAGAATCTAAAGAGGAAAAGAATTAGAATGATAAAATCATTAAAAAGTAAAAACTAACCTGTGTTCACTGTTTTCCCTTGAGCAGCAGCAGAGTTGCAGACTTTCACTTAACCCGTGTGAAAAACGTCCTTGTGGATGGACTTGGGGATTGTGACCTCACAACTAAGTGGCCAAATCTGCGACCTCCTCTTGAGTCCTAGCTGGCCCTCTTTGCCCACTTGGAGACCACGATTTGAATGAGATTAAGGGTGACTGTGGTGTGCGCCCTCCTTGCTTGGAATGCGCAGATGTGAACCTAAAAATCCGCCCAAAATGGAATATAACACATTAAAATCTGTGAGAATGTGGTTTAAAACGCTCCTGCTCTGAAATCATGCCCTTCTCTGCTCCTTCTCCAAGTAAAAATGACCAAAATAAACCCCCGATTCGCCTTTAACATCGTGGACAGAAGCTTGGCGATTTTTCTGATCGTGGCACTATTTTTTCTTTTTTCTTAAAAATCGCCGAGTTTTTTCAAAATGTCGGGATGTCCGATTTTTCCTTAAAATCCTGAAATTTTCGCCAGTAAAAATTGGGGGGTCCCGAAAATCTCGCGATTTTTCGGAACATCACCGATTTTTTCGGTGATTCTTTCTTCTATGGTACTATGAACAACATTCTATATGGTAACCAACCATTAAAGCATTCTCACTATTGCTGGAAACAGGTCTTTCCATATGCCTTACAATTGAGGATGTTAAAGATTATTAAAATTCTTAATGATTGTGGCATCTTGTAGAAATCTCAAGAAATCTGTACAGAATCTGCATTCAGTCTGAAAATTTGTCAATGATCAAAATGTTTGCATTATAAAAAGTATAAAATATAAATTGTTATTTTTTTTTTAACTTATAATTTTTTTTTTATATTTTTTTTGTTCTTGCCATTTCCCTGCTGTATCCAGATCCTGTTTTTTCAAAAATCCTGAGGATCCATATCTGTATCTGTATCCATATCCCAGTAATTTATGCTGATTTGTATCATTGTGTAGGCCAGGATTTATCATGTGTAGTTTTTTTCCTTGTGTAGAATGCTCTTAGTTGAATCCATTGATGACTAACTAACATACTTCTTTTTGCTATAAAGCTTCCACTACTAAAATGCTGCTACAGTTTCTCGTTCACTTGCTTGTTTGCAGTCCTTGTGTTTCAGTCTTTTACTTTCCCATTTTTCCTTTGAATTGATTGTGTAGGAATGGGAGTGAGCAAAGCAATTTCGAAAAGGTCTTGTTTTATCCGAGAAGTCAACATGTAAGTGCACTTGGAAATTATTCTTGTCAGACAATCTTATTCAATGGTTCCATTGTGTGTAGGAATACCCTTCACTATTGTTTCTGACAAGATACAATACTTCCTCCAGGTTGCTGTTAAAACTGATGGGTGCCAACCTGCTATTCCTCCTTTTGTGGGCCGCCCAGGACGGTACATTCAGGGATCAGTTCTGCCAGCTATACCAGGTGTTGACATTAAAATACTTGCTCAAAATGATAGTAGCAATGGCCTTCTGAAAAAGGGTGACTTGGTTCTTCAAACTTCAACAGGATCAGATGGTTTGTTTTTGGGTGGCCCTCTGTATGATGATACTGAGTACTATGTTGAGGCTTCCAAGGTTGGTACATATGACTTCGAACTTGAAAAATGTGTGGATATTGTAGTTGTAATTTGTTGTTTCACTATTCATTCACGTTGTCATTACTGCAGATGATCAATCTGAAAGATAGAGAAGAATTTTCTAGACAGTTTGATTTTAAGGCTCACTGTTGTTGCTTGTTTCAATGGCGATGTGAAGGTTTTAGCTAAAGTTAGACCTTCTTTTACGACTCAAAAACCTTTTAAAAAGCAATGGAAACTAATTTTGAATTGAACACATTCTTTGCTGATTATAGATCTGGAATATCTGAAGTAAAAGGTTTTATGTCTGAGTAATTGTGCCAAGTCATCCCTGCAATGACCTCAACAAAATGAAAGAGTAATTGTGCCAAGTCATCCCCAATGGGTTGTTCTCCTTCTAAATGATCCAAAAAAAGATGAATGCTCCTTTAGAGCATGGCACACAACATAGAAGGGTTTCCATGTGTGCCATCCCGTCAAAAATAGGCAAGCCATGATGTAAGGGGCCTCAAAAGGTGGAGTGCTCCACTCAAACCATGTGCCAAGTGTCAAAGGAAGTCAAAAGCCTAGAACGCTTCAACTACAATGAAACCAATCTCCAAAATGAGGCACGTGTGGGGTAATGTGAGACGTGCCATACAAATAAGAGTAAATATTGCCCATGATGGACCAATGTGTGTAATAAACTTCTGAATATCTCTTCCAAAGGTCAACAATGGGTCAACAAACATGCCCATTCATCCCCACATGCTAGGAGTGCCATCATTATGAAATCAAAGAAGGGATGAGCCCATCTCATTGTACTCTATGCACCCACACATTGTGCTCTAGGGACCCACGTGTGCCTCCAAATGTGTGAAGGAGGACGCTCCTCAAGTGTGGCATAATCATCATCAATACAACTCCATAGAAGTTTAGACCATGCAATATATCTAGGGAGCTAGCTCTAGGAAACCCTGATGATGTAAAACTAGGAGAAATACCATCAAATATGTAAGAAATAATACATGAAAAGGTTAGCAAGTGCACCTTTCTAATAACTCAATGTCCTTTTAATCATTTATCCCGTTAACCTTAGATTCACGATGGTGTGACGATAATAAAAAAATCTCTTATTACATGGTAGACCCCTTAGACAAGGTGCATTTCCTAAGTTTCCAAGTGAGGTGAGGGTGATGGAATGAATGTGGTACCAAGGAAAAGGTGTTTGCTAATTGATCATCATATAAATGTGAATACGTGTTAGGTCTACCCCTTAGCATTCAAGAGCTAGGGGTTATAGATTTTTCTTCCACATGTGTTCCTTAGAAGGGAGCGCTTTTCTTGAGTTTCCCTTTCCTTCCACCTCTTTTTTTTGCGATCCCTTTATTTATTATTTATTTTATTGGCTCAATCCCTTTGCTTTAGATTCAACTTTAATAACTTGGGACATAGGGAACCCGACTTTCTTGCAAGGGAGTATTGCTCACATATATAACATTTATAATTTAGTTGCATCAACCTTAGAGTACTTTGAATCTTTCAATTTGATTTAGGCATTCATACATGGGAATAGTATAGAGATCTTAGAACATAACATTGATAAGTCAATCATGAAAAGGGGACACGATGAAAATGAATGAAATAGCTAGTGGAATGACATGGAATGAAAAATGGCTATGGAAAAAGTGTGAAATGACATGAAATTAGAGTTACACCTACTTGAATCCCTAGGGATACACTTGACTCACAAGGCAACACACTTATCTAAAGGAAATTATGACCACACCGCGATACGTTCTTAGCTATGAAACAACAATTTAAAGTACAAGAGCCACTATAGAGCAGCACCATTGACCCCTCATGGTCATATCACACATAGAAAAAGGCAATCCCATGTTTCAATATCTATGGCATTTGTCACAACATTGGCATCAACTAAACAAAGGAGCCAATAACCTTTGGCACAAGACTAGTTATCTAGCAAGTTGAAAGTGTCTCTGGCAAATATCCATGGGTAAACATAGACCTCATCTATGGAACTGAAAGATGTTATCAAAATCACAAAGGCATCAATCATCAAGTCACCCCTACATGTCTCCTCACCAATCCCCTCCACACTTTCGATTGGCTCTTCTCCAACTCAAGAGGGGCTTCCTTAAGATAGGATTACCAAGGCAAAGACAATGAGGAGCAATGTGAGATGATGTTACCCTAGCGAAACAATTGTACAAAGGAAAATGTGATGGGAGGATAGAGAGAAACCAATCAAGAGCAACCTAGGGGAAACCATTCATTCTACCAAGGGAAAATGGAGTCAAAGAAGTACAATCAATGAGGGCCTTGTTTCATATGTCACTAAGGGCGAAAGGTCGCATTGTTGATCAAACTCTACTTAGTGAAGTGCAGGAATATACTAGGTTTTACTTGGGAAGGGATCGAATGAACTATCCACATCCTTTCTAGCTTTAGGTGTGTAGTATACACAAAAGACCAATATTACACCCTTTGAATCAAGAATGAATGCAAAAATATTTCTAGAGGTGTTCCCCCCCATAGAATAGGCCATGTGGAGGGGCAAATCATCCTTGAATCAAGGGATTATGTCCCCAAGAGGCGTGCCCCCCATAGAATAGGCCATGTGGAGGGGAAAATCATCCTTGAATCAAGGGATTATGTCCCCAAGAGTTCTGCCCCCCATAGAAAGAGGAATCCCCCAACATAGATCCAAAACTCAAGGATTTTGGCTCTAGAATCAAGGGATTATCTCTCCAGTAGGTGTGCCCCCCATAAATCAAGGATTTCTAGATATAATCCCATAAATCAGGAAATCTTGTCTCTAGAATCCAAAAAATAGGGGATTATGTCTCCAAGAGGGGCGCCTAGCATAGTTTAAGGGTTTTAATGTGTCTAAATGGAGAATGTCCACCATTTCTAAAGGAGGTGGGTGTTTCACATAGTAAATACATCCATCAAACACTACTATACAATAATACAACATGATAATCACCCTAAGGGACCCGAAGCCATGTGCAACTGATTATGTTGTATTGGTATCCGGAATCTAAATGAAGTCATCACGATCATTTATTGGATTGCCCTCATACATTATGAGGGGTAACATGCCCTTAGTACCAACAGGAGGCCTTGACATCCCTCCCTTTTGTATTGAGCATAGGCTGATTTGGTTTAAACATTTTTTGCACTTTCCTTTTCATGTACCTTGTACATCTTTTAGCTAGCTTCTAGATTTCCGTTGTGCTTGTCCCAAGATTAAGCAAACAAGCCCCCTTGACCCCGATTTCTCTCCAGATAACATCATCCAACAGTGTATCAACCCCTTCACAATGATTGATGACTCTAATGGGGAGCCTTCTTTGCCACCTCACTCAACTTTGACACTAGCACCAGCAAGATGCCTTGACATCCTCCCTTGTGTATTGAGCATATACTCATTTGGTTTTAGCATTTTTAGCAGTGTTCCTTTTCATGTACCTTGGTACATATTCTTTTAGATAGCTTCTTAGATTTTTATCTATCTTATTAATGCCGCTTTAGCAGCTTCTATCTCACTCATACCAGTTATTGACACTAGATGTAGTTTTCAATCCCAGTGACCTACCTATTTTTTCCCCAAGGAACACCTCGAGGGGAAACTCTCAGGCACTTCTGCATATTCGCAGATGGTATCCAGTCCAAACCCATTGGCATTGATTACAAACTAACCTGGTTGGGACATTGAGGGAGGCATGCAACAAAGGTGGTCAGCTTGGGAAATTGATCTGGAGACCTCCTCCATAATGTTCAAAGCACTCAACCACTTGAGCTAGCCCACCAAGCTATGTTGATGTACCTATTGTGGTCATTCATTGAAAATTAATAAATTATCTTATTTTATATCAAAAAAAGGACATGATGAGCTCTACAAGTACATTTCATCTATTTTTACCAGTAAGTTATTTTTAATGCCCCTCATGGGAGGGAGGGGGGATTTTATTTTTGATACACTAGGCTAAATCTATTAAAATCTGAACATTTGTTTTGGTCATCATCTCCAATTTTGTCACACATTTTTGTATTACAAAGATATGCTATTGAGTAATGCAAGGATGGAGAATTCAAGAGCTCCCTGTCGAAATACTTGTTTCCATTCTGTGTGCTCACAATATTAGGGTTTTCACTCAGCGTAGGAAGAACTTTCTCAATAAACTACCCACAAATGCCATATTTGTTTAATCATATCCTTTCTTTGGCCTAGAGTAGACTTGGACTAGAAGGAATGTCATGACTGGCATGACATGAGATCAGTCTGTTGGAGGGCTACGCAGATTCAACAACATAACACCCAATCAACACTCTTTACAAGCGTTTTCCTGACTTTTTTATGCTGTGGCCTGTGAGTGGTTGTTGATGGTCACATCCAGCTGTCAAGACCATTTATTCTTCTTGGGCCCCCATTTTTATATGCTTTTCGTCATTTCAACAGTAAAAAAGTGAGTGTTACATTTCCTTATTGTTTTTTAATTTTATAGTGGAAATGTTTTTCACTCCCTTGATATGTATTACTTTTAGAGTCCCATTAAACGTTAGTCGTTATTAGTGGACATTATTAATAATTTCTTATCATTTCAGTTTCTGAAACTGAAAAGTAAGGAAACTTTCAATGATTTAGTGGATTCTTCCAGGTAATGCTTCATTCTTAAGATGCAGTTCATTCATTTATGCTAAATTGGGTAAAATTAAAATATCATATCCTATTCTTTTGCTTTATTCTAATATTCTGCGGTGAATTTCCATTTACTTGAGATATGTTTGATTCCTCAATTTTCCTGTGGACCATAAAGTTTTTAGTAGAGATTGGTTGATTATCTTAAAGCTTTTGGTTCTTTGAGTTATTATCGAAACTGTTGTTGCATAAATTACAGGTGTGGTTGATTTGAAAGAAATATATTTATTTTGTTGAAATCTGTCTTATTTATTCCACTTTCCCTGTAAGGCCTCATGCTGCAGTTCTCTGCTATAATATAGCACTAGAACATACAGTTTCTTGTATTCTAGCACATTATAATTTCCTTGGCAATATACTGGTAGATTTTATCTCAATTTATACTGGTTCTATTGGTGTAGAAGATCATATACATAGACCTATTTCAAAATCTCAATTTATACTGATTCTATTGGTGTAGAAGATCTCATATACATAGACCTATTTCAAAATCTCTCTGGTGCTTACTTGCAGATGGGATATCATTTAAAAGCACTTGGGGAATATTCATTCTCTTGTCAGAAACTCAGCCAAATTGTGGTTCACATTCATGCGGGAGAAGGAGCTGAAAAATCATTGCCATCTGTTCTTTTATCGCTTAGTGGTGAGGATGGGTATAGAAACAATGCTATAACTAGTCCTGGTGAAGCCTTCAACTTTGACAATCTATTTCCTGGAAGCTTCTTCCTTCGTCCACTCATGAAGGTATTTTTAAGATTGCACAATTTAATTAAAAGTTTATTAATATTTTTTCTTCATTCTTGCTGAATGCTCATTTTTTAATAATTGACTTAAGATGTGTAGAAAAGCAACTGCAAGTAAGGATTACAAAATGAAATCTTAAAGAACTATTTACCAAAGTTGACTGATCAGAGAAGGGATATTGATTTTGAGGAATATTGTATCAATGACAGATTCCTTTTTTTTATATTCAACTAGTTTTGATGTATTCTGGTGGAAAGGTTGTTGAAGTGGATATTCTACAACTCTCTGCATTTATTTAGTCTTGTTTTTGCCTATCTCATTCATTTTCACCCTTTTAAAACATGATTGAGAAGTTAAACTGATTGAAGTACATTGTATTTTTAGTAGAAAAATTCTATTAGATTGGTAACTCCTTTCATGTCGAGCAATTTAGAATAATGTTGGGGTTCAACATTTATATATACTGTCTTAGATGAAATGTCTTTGGATTATAATATCTGGACCTACGATTAAATTGCCAAATATTTATGTGAAGCTGAGAAGCATCTAGGGTTGTTTTATTGTATCCTTTTGTTATGTGTATTCAATGAAATCTAATCAACTGTCAGACGCATATGTTTTGTCTTATTATGCATTTATAGCCCCTTGGTTGTGAATCACTAAGACTTATCTGTACCTTAATGGGCTATGTCGCATGACAAACATTGCCATTCTGTTATTTGATTTTAGTATTTTACTATATTAGAGCATGTTCTGTACTATTTATTATACACATTGTGCTTTTAAATAATGTTTGGCTTGTGTGTATGCAGCAATGTTATTGGAACCATCTGGTTCAAACCAGTTTTTCCCCCAAACTGGCCTGGACTAGTGTGCTGAACCATTATAGCCCCTTGGTTGTGAATCACTAAGACTTATCTGTACCTTAATGGGCTATGTCGCATGACAAACATTGCCATTCTGTTATTTGATTTTAGTATTTTACTATATTAGAGCATGTTCTGTACTATTTATTATACACATTGTGCTTTTAAATAATGTTTGGCTTGTGTGTATGCAGCAATGTTATTGGAACCATCTGGTTCAAACCAGTTTTTCCCCCAAACTGGCCTGGACTAGTGTGCTGAACCATTATAGCCCCTTGGTTGTGAATCACTAAGACTTATCTGTACCTTAATGGGCTATGTCGCATGACAAACATTGCCATTCTGTTATTTGATTTTAGTATTTTACTATATTAGAGCATGTTCTGTACTATTTATTATACACATTGTGCTTTTAAATAATGTTTGGCTTGTGTGTATGCAGCAATGTTATTGGAACCATCTGGTTCAAACCAGTTTTTCCCCCAAACTGGCCTGGACTAGTGTGCTGAACCATTTTGGACTGGTTTATGCTTAAACCATCGGGCTCAGCCTAAATTGGTTTTTTCAAGCATGACCCAATCCGATCACCTGGTTCACGGACTGATTTAAAAAAAGGGAAAGAAAACATTCCACACCCCAAAAAGAGAGATGACCCCCTTCATCATCTAGTCAATCACCTTCTTCCTAGTCATGTTGTCCAGTTGATCTCCTTGGTGAAATTGTATATAACTTTTAATGTTTATTGTTAAATGTTAACATTAAAAGTGGGACTAATATTTTGGATTTTTCCAACTCGAAGCATATTAAAAAGTTGAAAGGTATACTGCTTTTGCATTTTCAATTACTTTGTCACCCTGTTAAAACTTCTCCTATAGGTAGGAGGGAAACTGTTGATATCTATAGGTTTTGTGACAAGTATCAAGTATTTCAATTCTTATTGAATTTGAGATTGGTTGATGATCATGATATCATTTCTTTTCTTTGAACTATTTTCAATAGTTACTGTCATCATGATATTAGTGAATCTGAGTTCTAGCTAAGCATTCTATGCATGTGCACTAAGTCGTTCTTGTTCTTGGGCAAGACAGGAATATTCATTTTCACCATCAGCACAGGCGATAGAACTAGAATCTGGAGAAGTTAAAGAAGTGACATTTGTTGCTCATCGCATTGCTTACAGGTATGGAAACCATTGCTTATTGTGTTGCTTGCAGGTCTGGAAACAAATGTTGAATATTTATAAAACTAATTACTATTGCTATCTATTTGAGGAGAGGAGGGCTTTTCCAGGTTTAACTGGTTTAAATATCATACATTTATTATTCTTAAAAGCTAATCCAGAATGGAGAAGTAAATTTCCTATAATGTGCAAATCATTTTTTTCTTGAGAAGCATATTTTTAGTACATTGCCATGTTGTTTGCCTCTTTGCCTTGTTGTTGTAGGTAGGCACCTTCAGTGAGATCTAGAAGACTTTTGTTGATTTCCACTATAATGTGCAAATCATTTTTTTTCTTGAGAAGCATATTTTTAGTACATTGCCGTGTTGCTTGCCTTGCTGTTTTAGGTAGGCGCCTTGAGTGTGATTTAGAAGACTTATGTTGATTTCCAATTTAAGGAACTCTGATCTTCAAGAGACTTTCTTGCATTAGTCCCAAGCTCAGTTTTCCATTTGAGGTCAAATTTACTCTTTATTGCAGTTTTATAGAACTGAATGCAGGGAAAAGTCCCTCTGGCTTAGATCCTCTAAAATAGCAATTTTTATCTCATGAAGCCTAATGTCTTTTGGAACAGGTTCCCTATGCCCTTTTCTTTTTCATACCAACCTTTTCTTACGATGAGTTAATTATCCCAGACACACATGGAAGATATCATTTAATCTTAAATAACATTGCACAAAAATTGGCAAACCTTATCTTGCCCCTAATGCCTATGAAACTAAAGGTGCATTTTACTGACAAAACCTCCCATAGTCATGTGACAACTTCAGCAATATCACTTCAGTTTGTACTAGAGCAATTCCTTACATCACATGCAGTTCTTGAACCTTGTGAAAATAAAAAATCAATACAGAAATCTAAGAGCACTTATGCCATATGGCAACAATTACAACTGTGTCTTCCAAACTCAATAAATTTTCACATGAGCTTCTAAAGTCTATTTGATTTTGAAGTTTGAATGGACAGATTCTTTTTAATGTCCACTGTAAAAAATGAGATAGTTTCAAGCCATAGATGTGTCTATCTCGATGCACAAAATTTTATTGCATCTGAACATAATACTGCCAAAAAGGGAAAGCAATACATGGTATTTAAGCATAGTAATGTTACGGCCCACTTTCTACAATCTTCCAACCAATTGAAAGGATGTCATACCAGTTTTAAGTTTTAACAAATAATGCAATGAATACTCATATATATCCAATTTTAGTGTCAAAAACCAAATACAGAGCAACCATCGCCAATTTTTTCAGGACCTCTTTTGGGATTATTATCATCTTAAAAATGGAATATTATATGAAGAAAAAAGATTGCCAAAATATTGTTGTTCAGGCTTATCCCAGATGCCCATTTAGGGTATGATGCTTTTAAGACCTCTTTTTCCAGTACATGAGACTCTGATTAAAGTGAATGTTCACATGCATTTTAGGCTTTGATTCAGAATAGAAATTTACCCATACTATAGTTTCTTGATGTATATTTCAAGTTTAATATTCTGTTAACTATAAATGATCATCAATGGCAATTGATTGTTTTTATCATTTCATTGAATTGGAACCTAATGCAGCCATTTGTTTTTCACGTGTTTGAATCTCCTCCAATCCAACTCTACTAGATTGAGTCAGAAGATGATCTAGATTTAGGCTTGATCTCATTGGCAATTCTTTGTTAGATTGAGGCTTGGAATGACAGTTCATGAGCAATCTGAAACACTGATTCTCAGAAATTATTCTTATCAGATTTGTTCTAATGTGACTGGTTTGCAGTGTGTTGGGAAGTGTAACATCCCTTTCGGGGCAGCCTAGGGAAGGCATTTCTCTGGAGGCAAGATCACTCTCAAAAGGCTATTATGAGGAAACAACAACAGACAATTCAGGGAAATATCGACTTAGGGGCCTTCTACCGAACACAAGCTATTCTATAAAAGTTGTAGTGAAGGAAGATTCAGGAAGACATTCAAGAATTGAGCGGGCATCTCCAAATTTTGTTAACATCCAGGTACACATTGTATGCCTAAGTCTCAATATTTTCTTTGACTTTATCCTTTGCACATGTGCATGCACAGACATATGGATGAGGTTTCCAAGGTCTATAACGGAATAGATATTGCTGCAAGGCCATAATTCTTGGACTAAGAGATCTACACTGTGTACCTTTAGGTTTCCAGGGTTTTCTCTCCAAGGATGCAACTTCTTCTTGTAGAAATTTCTGGTTCATGGATTTTAATGCAAATTCAGAAATTTTACCTCTCACTAGAGTTTTCTCAGATCAAATCCTCGAGAGCTTTCATCCTTAGGGCGATCTGAAGTATTTAATTACAGCAGCAAATACATTACTTTCAGTTCAGTTCAAACCACTAGGCAGTTCAAGAGAAAGGATACCAAACAAGTGTACTTCTATGTCAACAAGTTACAACCCTTGGGGCACACTTTATCATGATATAACAGATCTGCAGTAAATCTGCCTCCTTATCTTCAAAATATATGTTAAATAATTTCAGCCCTATGTTATGTAAAATCAGCATGAACAACAAGTGCTGGAGTTTACCTAATCATGAAGACAACACAAACTGAAAATCATATCTGCACATGCACAATAACTGGACTGCTTGAACACTTTGTTAGTATATATACGTAACAAACATAAAAATAAATATAATGATAATAATAACAATAATAATATTAATAAATACCAAATACATTAATGAAAAGTCAGAGGGTACATACCCCTTTGCCTTGTGACCAGTCAATGCGTATAATTATACTGTCATGAGGCTCATTGTAAACATCTCATTTTTTATCAATTATTTATTATTCAGTATTATTCAGTCGGGGCGGGGGTTGGAGCTCCCTCATACTTCAACCCAGCTAGTCTTGTTCATCTTTTAAATTTTCTGCATTTGTTTTGTTTTTAAACGGGGACCGGTTGGTCCTCCCGCATAGCACGGACATCATTGTAACCGACAGTCCCATTGACCTACTTTGTGGTCATTAGTTGGACATTAATAAAATTATCTTATCTTATCTTATCTTATCTTTTGTCAATTTATTGGTGAAAAGGGACTGCTCGCTACAATATAAGAGATGAAGTAGGTGTACATACTGTAAATTTCCTTAAAACCCAATCTTGAGTTAAAGTATGCCAGTTTATTTTTAATTAAACCACAAATAGATTTCTTCACAGTGCATCGGAAAATAAACACTGAGAGAAATATAACATCAATCACATCAATAGAGACAACAATATTTTTAGGTATGAATCCCCCGAAAAAACCTAAGATGGGAAAACCGGTGCAGCAGTCTGAGAAGATATCTATTATCAAGATATAGAACAATACAATCCAGAAAATTGATTTTGACCCAGTCTGCGTTAGCGTACGGACTGATCCGTACGACCCTCTGCGTGTGTTGTACAACCGACTGCCTGCGTCACATGGTACGGCCTCTGCGTGTGTGTATGGCCTCCCTGCAAATCTATATGACCTCCTTCGATTTGTCCAAGTCGCCCTGTCAACCTCCGGATAGAAGTTCCTCTGTCTTGCTTTGTAAAATTCTTCTGCAAACTGTCTTTTTTACTCCGGCTGAAAAGCCATGAGCAAGAAATCTCCCTGTGTGTATGTGTGTCCTCTCCACCAAATCAATCTTCCTTTTAACTAAATGACCAAGCGAAAACCCTAACCTCTCACTATGGATCAATGTATGAGATCTTCCGGTGAAAGCAATGGCCAAGATTAGATTAGCCATCACTTAAAATTATTTTCACTTGAACTTTATAAAAGTGACTCCATTAAGTCAATTAATAATTAGATCACTTAATGCACTTTTCCTAAGTCTAAACTTTGGAAAATACATTAATACATTTGGCTTCTTGTTTTTATATCTTCTAGCATGCAAGGACACATGGAATGATAGAAGACCTTCCTTGTTGCCACTTTCTAACACTCCCTCTCAACGAAGAAGGGATTCGGTAGCAACCCCAACTTGTGTCTGAACTTCACAAACTTGTGCCTGCAAAGTGCCTTGGTGAATATGTCCTCCATCTGCTCATCTGTCTGAATATACTCCAACTGAATGGTTCCTCTTTCTGAACACAATCTCTGAGGAAGTGATACCAGATGTCTATGTGTTTGCTCCTATCATGGAACACTGGATTCTCAGAAAGGTTAATGCAACTCTGATTGTCACAATGAACTATAGTAGTCTCCAACTCACTATCGAATAACGTTGAGAGCAACTTCCTCAGCTACATCCCCTCACATGCTGCCATACTGGCTGCCATGTACTTAGCACCAGTATGAGAGGTACCTCACTTGATAAGAAGTACAGGTTGTGGTTTGCCTCACTCCGCTGGAATCCCATCTCCAGTAGATAGCTGTCAATCCCCGAGTACCATGCCCGAGGTGCGTGCTTGAGCCCATAAAGATCTCTCTGCAATCTGCATACATGTGACTCCCTGCTCTCTACCTCGAACCCCTCTGGCTTCTCCAACTTCGTTGAGGAAGGCAGTCTTCAAATCCATCTGATGAACGCGCCAACCCATCTCTGCTGCCAATGATATGATAGTCTGAATAGACGAGTATCTGGCGACAGGGGCGAAGGTCTCCTCATAATCAATGCCTTCCTTCTGCGAATACCCCTTTTCCATGAAGCATTCCTTATACTTCTCTACGCTTCTGTCTGCTGCTTGCTTTACCTTGTAGATCCACTTGGATCCTACCGCCTTTTTACCTTCTGTCCTCGACACAACCTCCCATACTTGGTTCTTCATGATTGAGTCATACTCCTCAACCATAGCTTCTTGCCACACATCATGTTGTAACCTCCTCGAAACTGGAAGGCTCGGAGTCAATCAACTCCGTCATTAGTGCCATATAGCTAAGTCTATCTGGTGGTTTGCTCCGCTTCATGGAGCTTTGTGGAAGACTCACCTACCTGGAATCCTGAACTGTGGACCTGTACCACCTAGGACGTGACCTGGTGTCTACCTATTGCTGCTGGATATCCTCCTCCTGCTGCTGCTCATCCTTCAAGTCAATGAGCATAGGATCCTGTCCACCTGACTCTCTCTGACTACCAGAACCTGTGCCTTGTGTCTGTATCTGTACCTGTGGCTCCTCCAACTTGACTCCCAAATCTTGTGCTGGCTGCTCCTGTGCTGGTAAGTTCATAGATCTTCGTAAGGCCCTGTCCTCATCAAACTGGACATCCCTTCTCACAATGATCCTCTTGTGAGCCGGAATATATACTTTGTATGCCTTAGAAGTTTCACTGTAACCGACTAGAAGCCCCTTCTCACCTGAAGGGTCCAGACTCCAGCTTCTTCCTAGTGTCAGCATGAATGTGACAATAGCAGATACTTCCAAATATGCGTAGATGACTCACATTTGGTCTAGTGCCTGTGAATGCCTTAGGTGTCTTCCTCCCTAAAGCTGAGTGAGGACACCTGTTCTGGATATTTACTGTAGTCCGAAATGCCTTGGCCCATAGGAATAGTGGTAATCCCTGATCAAATAACATGGCCTTGGATGCACTCACTAGTGTTCTGTTCTTCCTCCCCGCCACTCCATTCTGCTGTGGGGTGTGAGGAACGGTGTGTTCCTTCTTGATCCCCTCCGATGAACAAAAATACAAGAACTCCTTGGAGGTATACTCACCCCCATTGTCCGTCCTCAATATCCGAATCCTTCTCCCTGTCTGGTTCTCCAGGAGAGTCTTGAACTCTCGGAATTGCTCGAAGACCTTTGACTTGGCCTTCAGGAAGTAGATCTAGGTCTTGCTGGAATAGTCGTCAATGAATGTGACGCAATAACTGTAACCACTGAAAGAATGGACGCTCATCGATCTGCAAACATCCGAATGCACCAAGTCCAAGGTCCCCTTAGACTTATGCTCACTCTGTGGGAAAGGTCTCTTGATGTTTTTTCGCCAACGCACAACCCTTGTAGTGGTTATGCTTCTCCTCCTGTACTGGAGGAACTCCAATAACTGCCTGTCTCAGATGCCTCAGAGCTCCATGATGTAATTGTGCCATCCTCCTATTCCACAACTCACTATCACTATTGCTGCTACTGACTAGAGCCTTTGCAGGCTCGAACTGTAGTCTGTACACCTTCCCACTCCGGACCCCAATCATTCGATCCAACCTCTGATCTGACCCCTTTTTCCTGATATACACTTTCCTATCCAGGAAAGTTACTAGAAAACCGTTGTCCTCCAGTGTGGAAACAGATATGAGATTCTTTGTCATCCTTGGAACATATAATACATCAACAAAGTTGATGGGCTTGCCAGACTCCCTTTGAAACGAAACAGTACCAACTCCCTATGCCTGATACCGCGCATCATCTCGTAACTCAATGTGGAGATTTACTCCACCCTCCTGCAAGCTCTTGAAGAACAATCTATGTCCTGTCATATGACAAGATGCACTGCTGTCAACGTACCAGATATTGTTGTTGATGGAACTTGCCATGCAAGCTATCAAACAAAATTCTTCATCAAAACTCTTGCTGAAGTCATCCACCTCTGCTGAACCTGCAATTTTTCTGTTGTTCTTCTTCCTAACTAGGCACTGGGAGGCAAAGTGTCCATGCTTGTGGCAGATGAAACACTTGACCTTTGACATGTCAATGTTCATCTTACCACCCTTCTTCTTTTCCTTACCCTTGCCTTTGCTTGCTAAGGCTAGAGCCTCTTCATCCACGATCTGTGGGGCACCGCTGGATGAACTTGAACCTTGACCCAGACGGATCTCTTCCTGCACGAAGTCATCCCACAATCTCTGCCAGTCAGGGAGCTTCTCCCTAGCCACCACGCCTTTGACAAAGACATCCCATGGATTAGAAAAGCCATTAAGAGCTATCCGAACTAGCTCCTCATCCTTAGTCTTAGAGCCCACTGCTCCAAGTTCATCCCTGATCTGTGAGCCTTGTGAGGTAAGGCACCACTCCTTCACCCTTGGCCATCTGGGTACTACGTAGCCTCTCCTGTAGCACCATCATCTGCTTTTCGTTCTTGCTCTGGTAAAGGCTTTCCAAAGCCTTCCACATTTCCAATGCGGTCTTCTTCCCGGAAAGGTGAGGGACTATGTGGTCCTTCACCCCATCCAAGATGATCAACATAGCTCTAGAATCTACCTTCTTCCATCTTGCCAACTCTGTCGGATCTGTGGGAGCAACCTTTGGGTCGTCAATGTGCTCCTCTGCATCACTAACATCCAGGATCCTGGTGATCCTCTATTTCCAAGTAGGAAAGTTCTGAGCCACTGGAGTCTATCCTCAACTCTCAACTGCACGACCATAATGAAGTGTACCTGTCAACCCTGGAATAGATCTGCCCCTAATCTATCCAACAACTGTTGCTTTCTCTCAGATCTGCTCAGAAGAGCTCTGATACCATGTAAATTTCTTTAAAACCCAATCTTGAGTTAAAGTATGCCAGTTTATTTTTAATTAAACCCCAAATATTACTTTTAACCACAAATGGATTTCTTCACAATGCAGTGAAAAATAAAT
This sequence comes from Larix kaempferi, assembly GCA_027924585.1. NCBI lineage: Eukaryota > Viridiplantae > Streptophyta > Pinopsida > Pinales > Pinaceae > Larix > Larix kaempferi. Next base: position 1,387,006 of record BSBM01000377.1, read on the forward strand.
ACTGAGAGAAATATAACATCTATCACATCAATAGAGACAACAATATTTTTGGGTATGAAACCCCTAGAAAAACCCAAGATTGGAAAATCGGTGCAACAGTCTGAGAAGATATTTTATTATCAAGATATAGAACAATACAATCCAGAAAATAAATTTTGACCCAACCTGGCAAAATCCTACAACCGAACCGTATTGAGAAAACCCCACAAATCGTACGACCCTCCTGCATCACTGTACGACCCTCTGTGTCATTGTACGGCCTGATCTGAACGACCTTGCGTCAGCATATAGACTGATATGTACAGCCCTTTGCGTGTGTTGTACTACCGGCTGCTTGCGTCACATGGTACGGCCTTTGCGTGTGTGTACTGCCTCCCTGCAAATCTGTACAACCTCCTTCGATTTGCCCAAGTCGTCCTGTCAACCTCAAGATAGAAGTTCCTCTATCTTGCTCTCTGTAAAATTCTTCTGCAAACTGTCTTTCTTACTCTCCAGCTGAAAAGCTATGAGCAAGAAATCTACTTGTGTGTATGTGTGTCGTCTCCACCAAATCAATCTTCCTTTTGAACTCAATGGCCAAGCAAAAACCCTAACTTCTCACTATGGATCAATGGATGAGATCCTCCGGTGAGAGCAATGGCAAGATTAGATTAGCCATCACTTAAATTATTTTCACTTGAACTTTATAAAAATGACTCCATTAAGTCAATTAATAATTAGATCACTTAATGCACTTTTCCTAAGTCTAAACTTTGGAAAATATATTAATACATTTGGCTCCTACACATGCATCCCACAAGTGTGCAAGGCATTTCCTTTTCTTGTTTTCAACAAACATAAAAAGTAGCACTAGGGTTTCCAAACCCTACTCTTCTTCTCTCTGCGGTAGAAAATCTAGGACACGAGATCCATATTGAATAAAAGATATATTATTGAATTGATAAGATGCTTAATGCTTTACAAGAGCTCGCCTTTTATAAGGTTTGAGCATTCTTAAGAAGGGTTACGTCTTTTCACTAGTAACCTAATAAACTATTAATTTATAATTAATAATATTAATTAAATATTCATAGCATTGCCTTCCCCTTAGGAAAGCTTTGTCCTCAAAGCTTGAGTATCTTCCTAATGTCGTCTTTTATTCTGGCTCTATGTCGCACTGATGACCTGAGAGGTGCGATTTTGATTACGACCATTGCTTCCTTTTGTTTCTTTTGCTTCAGAATCTGTATTAAATCTATATTTGGTAAAGTTTTGTTTATGTTTTTACTGCTTGCTTGGTTGTTACTTTTAACTATTTTTGTTCTTGATTGAACAGACTTGATCAACTTTCTCATAATAACTATTTTCATGTTGTTATTCCGATTAACCTTATAGTTGTTCTTATTGATGTTCTTAATAGCAGTCCTTATGATGACATCTTCTCTTTGTGTGTTTATGTATGTGACATTCTTGTTGATGTATTGATCTTCATTACTGCCCTTTTCTTTAGTCTTTATCAAAAGTTCTTTTGTATTTTCTTCCTTTGTGCATACAGCTTCCTTCAGATACTTGACTGCATAATTGGCTTGCTTCTTGCTGCAATTTTGATCAAGATCCATACTCTCTTGTTGGTTGACATAATAGTTTTTTGTATCTTCCTCCTTATCAAATATCTCATTGTTGGTTTCTTCATTAATAGGATGTGTGGTATATTGGCCTTGCATAATATCTTGATCAATGCCATTACTTTCATCATGGTTGACATAATAGTCTACTACAGTTTCAGTGACTTCTTCTACGGAATTTTCACATACATCTTCATTTTCTGTAAGTGTTAAATTGTTAATAGAATTTTTTATTTCAATTATATCCTTACTGATTTGTTCAAAAAGCTTGATCAATTCTTCATTGGATGACGCCATAAGTCTTGTAGAGGGAGATATTTTATTTTTATTTTTATTTTTATTGCTTTCCCAACCTTGTAAAATAACTTTTTAATAATATTAACAATAATATTATTTATTAATAATATTATTATTAATTTTTATTATATAAATTTTAATTTTTAGTGTAATAATAATAATAAAATTAATAAATTATTATTATTATTATTATTTTGAATTAGGGTTTCAAGCCCTATCGTGAGGAGGGAGTTAGCGTGGAGCTGAAGGGATATGTGGCAGGCGTGTGGGGAGGGGAGGAGCGGGGATGTGCAGGGACAAGAGAGGATGAAGCTGGGTGAGAGGGGGGCTGGAAGCGAGATCAGAGGGAGGAAAGTGATGGAAGTCGGCACGTGGGGGATGACGAAGGAATGCGGATGAGGAGAGACTGCGTGGGGAAGCAAGGGAAGTGGAAAGCCAGTGGGGAGATCAGGAGGGCGTTGGAGCAGTGCGATGGAGCTTGGGCGTGGTTGGAGTGGCGTAGGGCGGAGCAGAGGTGGTGGGGATGTGCAGAATGGTGGGGAGGCGCGTGCAGGGGCAGTGTTTGTGGGAGGACTGCACAGAGGGGCTGCGTGGGAAGCAACATGGGGGGATCACGTGTGGAGGGTGGAGCACGCAGGGACGCGGAGGCGTGGGAGATGAGAGGAGTTGGATCAGGAAGAGGCGCAGGAAGAAGGAGAAGAGCAGAGGTGGGACGACTGCGGTGTGGGGAGAGCGCGGGGAGAGGAGCGGAGTGCAAGAGGAGGAGGAATCCGAGGTAAAGTGAAGGGAGATGGTAGGCGACGATGAGAGGAAGGGGGATGAGGGATGGACGCGAGAAGGAGGAGAGGGACGTGGGAGCAGCAGAAGGGAGCAGGCGTTGAGGTGATGGCGTAGATGGGGTGCAGGAAAAGGAGAAGAGTGCGCGTAGGGAGTGAGACTGTGTGGATGAGGAGCCGAATCTGAGCTCAATGGAGGAGTTGATGAGCCGAGTCCAAGCTCAGAGTGCAGGAGCGAATCCGCTCTGATAGTGAGCTGAATCCGAGCTCAGATGGAGGAGCGTTCCGCTCTGATACCAAATGCGGTAGAAAATCTAGGACGCGAGATCCATATTGAATAAAAGATATATTATTGAATTGATAAGATGCTTAATGCTTTACAAGAGCTCGCCTTTTATAAGGTTTGAGCATTCTTAAGAAGGGTTACGTCTTTTCACTAGTAACCTAATAAACTATTAATTTATAATTAATAATATTAATTAAATATTCATAGCACTCTCACAAGAGATACAACAGCAATGTTTCTTTTACCCTCTAGGGTTGATCACTAGCCCTAGATTCCTTGCCTCCTTAGGGTGAAAACCTAACCCTAGCATTGCCCTTTAACATCTCCAAGAACTCTAGTACCCCAAGACAAAGAGTGATAATACAATGAAGAGTAAAGAGATAGAGACTAATGCACTCCACACACATAGATCAAGGATTGACAAATAACTCTCTCTGCCCTTTATTTATATGAATTGCGAGGGAGGCTAATGATATAATAGTGGATCTAGTCCACCAAAAGCAAGTTATCCACACAAGAACATATGCCCACATGTGAAGTGCTCTCTCTACAAGTGACACATGTCAAGCTCTAAGGCGTGAGCACTCTCAAGCAAGGTACAATGCTCCACCTCCATAAGTCTCCAAAGCTCCAATGCTCCTCCTATGCCATGTACTCCGTTGGGTCCATCCCACCTACATGATCATTCCCATAAACCAAGCGTCCTCAAGTCAAGCACAAGTCTCCATGCAAGCAACCAAGCGTCCTCATGCCATATAGGGCTCAACACCCTCCTTCAGGATGTCCAATTCTCCTCCTCCAAGGCAAGTCAACCTCCAAGCAAGCCACCCATTCTTCATGTGTGCATCATGAAGAATTTCATCATGTTGTCTAGGTCTATAATGCTCCAAGGAAGAATGACAGCCAAGCATCTACACAAGGTCTAGCAATCACTGAGTAGGCCACCCCCCATGTTTATGTCCATCATGGCATAACCAAGGATCATCCATACACTATGTAACTCGTATCACATGAAACACCCCTAAGCATGGTGTAAACACTTTTGGAGTAACCCCCAAAGCTAACACTTGTCTCTATACTAGTGTCTTAATCCTAGTTGTGGGGAAGCTTCCACCCCCCTTCACACTCCCACTCCAGGAGCTCACTTTGGAGGGGAGTGTGGTCCTAGAATGATTCCCCGTGCTAGGAATGTTTCCATACACTCCTAGAATGATCCACGTAGCTTAAGAAAGCTTAGTAGAATCTAGATTCGAGAACTAAGATTTATTTCTTTATTATGGCTTTTTTTTTCAACATTATATGGTAGTTGAAGTAGATGGTATACTTATTTGTTCTTTAGTTGAGAATCTAGATTTGAGAACTAAGATTTAATTTTTTTTATTATGGCCTATTTTCAACATTATAAATTGCATATTATAACTCTTTGGTCATGATGACTTGTTCAATTTCATGGTTGATGTTATCTCTTATAGTTTGTTGATGATAAATGTTATCTATTAAAATTTGAAGGTTGATGTTATGGTTTCCATTTGATGACGATGATATTAGTTATAACCTAAAAGGCTAAATCACATGATGCTGGGACACGAGACACACAAGACACGTGGATATGAGTATTGTACATGGGGCACATCAACCCTCAAAACAAGACATAAGGGACATATTCTCTCTCTCTACACACACATTAAAAAATTATATATATTTAAAAATTACAAATTACAAATACACAAATGAAATATAGAGTCTAGACATATAGATCCGATATTTTTTAGAAATTAAAACTTTTCAAAAATATTGATACTAGTTACTACATCAATGTCAATTCAAATGATGATCAAACACACAAGAAATTAGAATATTCAATACACATAAAATAGAAGTTTAGAAGTTAGAATCATAAACTGCAGTTTTCTCAATTGAGTCGTTTGATGTCATCAAAATCAAAATGTATTACAGAGATACTGAATCACCGATACTATAGATGGGAATACCAGTGGAAAATACAAAATAGAGTAGATACTAGAATCATAGTTGCAAGAATCTCATGGCTCATCAATCATCCTCCTCCATGTAAGAATCATCAAGATCACCACTACTCTATATCTAATCCAAGATCTGCATTTGCTAGTGTGGAGTATGACCCCTCAAGAGGATCACCATAATCAAAAGCGACAGACTAAAACTGGTTCATTAAGATCCAATTTAGCTAATGCCAACTCATCATTGTTGTCTAGATCCATATCATTAAGAAATACATCCCATATCTTTGTCTTTTCCTTCAACCACTTTTCCTCATCTTGTAAGTAAGGTAGAGGTTGGAGTGCACTTACTGTAGAATTTTCTTCACTAAATTGTCTGCTGGTTTGTGTTAACAATTTGTGGTTTTCATTCCCAGTCGGTTATGCATAGACTGGAAACTACTTATAAAATTATTCTGTAACAGTCAAACACACAATAGAATGCTAATAACAGGCTGAAAACACATTTAAGACATTCACACATAAAAAGTAGACTCAGAGATTTTTGGCCAAATCGAGCCCTGGAAAAAACCCCCACGGGGAAAACCAGTTTGAGAGAGAGATATTATTTCATCAGCAAAATATTCATCACAGCATTACAATGAAGAATTTAACTTATCTTCACCACTCAGCAAAATCTTTCTCGAAAAATGTGCACCAAACTGAACCTCGATTTCTGTGCATACAGTCTTGAAATGCGTGCCAGGAAACCTCAAAATCTGTGCTGTGAAAAACACAGTCCGTACCACCTGTACGGTTCTCGATTTCTGTGCAATGATACACCTCGAAAACTGTGCAGGACTAACTCAGAAACCCGTACCTCGATTTCTGTGCAGGTTAACTCCTCAAAATCCGTGCTCTCTCCAGAAAAATATGCTGTCAGCTTTGGGAACCGTGCTCTGTAATACACCTCGAAATCTGTGCATTCAAACTCGGGTTTTGTGCCCAGTCATACCCTCGAAATCTGTGCTGTGAAATCTCGGGATTTGTGCCCAGTCATCTCACCTTGAAGACGGTGCTGCAACTCAGGATGTGTGCCAACAGAAGTGTCCCTCGAAAACTGTGTCCTTGACTGTACTGTACGGCAGTCTTGGGAAATGTGCCCGGAAATTTAATGCTGAAGATATTCTCGATTTCTGTGCCTTGCTGCTCCTTGGAAATCGTGCTAGCTTCTGTCTCTCTCAACTCTCTCCACTTCAATCACAAAAGTGAATAGGGTTTTGCCTCCCTCATGCTTTTTGTCTAATCCCTAGGTGGGAATCTAATCCAACGGTGGACAATGAATCAATCCAATGGCTAGGATAAGATGAGAGCAAAAATATCACTTTACTTAATTCACTTAAATAAATATTTGCTCACCCACTTTAACTTTAGCAAAAAGTGACTTTCAAAATATAAAGTCTCATTAATGTGTTTTTAATGTGAGGGTCACTTTTCCCCCTTCTTAGTGACTTGGGCAAGTGGTCACTAGGGGAACACTTCCCTAGGTACAAAACTAACACTTACAACTTTGTTTTTTCTATGGATTGCTCAAACTTGTTCTTCTTCACAGTGTGCAAATTCCCATATTTTCTCCATGTGTTGGTGTCTAACATCCAGGGACATTGCTAGGGCACAAGTTAGACACATGTTTGACACATGTCCTAGCATGCCCAGTCTCTGACACACAGGATACAGATACACAGGCCCCGGGAGGTGTGTCTTGTTTCTTAGGTTATAACTGCTAGATATTTTATGTTATATGTGTACTAAATGGTTGATGCTTTAATGATTATCATTAATTTACAACAATGATCTAGTTTGCTTATTTTCTGCAACTAATTTACCATTCTGCATGATTTTCTTGAATATATATGCATCAAAACATATAAAAATATATATTATATAAAAAATGCTTTGCTCTCGGAGTCTTTTGGAAATTGTCGCTGTGGTTCTGCTTCCTGCTTTGTGCTCTTGCATCGCTCTTTCTTCTGCTCTTGCTTCACTCTCGCTCCCAACAATTATGGTCTTAATTAATGTTTATTTCTTGAAGTTTGTGTTGGATAGGGTATAGATACATCATGTGTCTTCTTTGGGTTAGTGTCAAAAAGTAACTGAAAGTTAAAACAATCTTATAGAAGCAGTTCATTAGAGCTCATGAACCCCAGGCAATCAAAGGTGAATTTCATGTCTGTGGAGCAGTTGTTAGCTGTGTCCTATATTTTTGTGAAAGGTAAGACTGTAGAAGGAAAGTGGCCTTTGAAAGTGAAAGATTAATTAAGGTGATTCTAAGACATCCAAGAAGGTTCAAGAGACATTTCTTGTTACTTCTTTATCAGTGTCTAAGTTCATTCTTTTCCTTTGTCTAGTAATGCTTATGCTAAAATGATTTTGAACGTTTTTGGTTTTGCAGGTTGGTTCAACAGATATCAATGATTTGGACTTTGTTGTCTTTGACCAACCAGAAACAACCATTATAACTGGTCATGTTGAAGGAATCAACCTTGACAAACTTCATTCTCATTTGGAAGTTCAAATCAAATCAATGAGTGAACCTTTTAAAATAGAGTCCATCATTCCATTGCCAATGACGTATTTTTTTGAAGTTCAAAATCTGCCAAAGGGAAGATACCTAGTACAACTTCTATCTGGACTTTCTTCTCGGACGCACAAATTTAAATCTAATATTGTTGAAGCTGACTTAGAGAAACACACACAAATACATGTTGGACCTTTAAGTTACGAAGTAGAGGAGAATCATCAGAAGCAGGTAAAGAGTCACTTCAAAAGCAATCAGGGGTGATAAACTCTTTCCCTAACTCTGTTCTAGTCACAAGATGGCATAATAATAAGTTGGAAATTGTATTCTGTATCGTTCTAATTTTCATCCTGATCTAAATGCGGTTTCTGTGTTTCAGGATTTGACACCAGCACCTGCTTTTCCTCTCATTGTTGGAGTTTTAGTGATAGCTGTTTTTGCAAGCATGCCTAGGTGCAAACACTAATTGACAATGACATTTATGGTTTTTGTGTTTTAGACATTCATTCTTTTGTTGTGAGAGTTTTTAAGCACATGATCATTGTTGCAGGCTTAGGGATGCATATCAATGGGCAGCAGGATTGGCACCCTCGGCAATGACCGCAGTTGCATCCAAGAAGGATATTCGCAAACTTACTGTGAGAAAGAGGACATACTAAATGCTACTATGTTGGTGCCCTAATTGCAATTAGCCAACACACTGGATGAAGCTAACATTTCCCCTAGTTTTCTTACTTCAATTTTGAGATGACACCACAATGTTGATAGCTTTTTCCAATTGCTACTGAAGTCATCATAGGTTGCCGTAGGTTTCCTAATCTCTATCCCATATTAGATGACAGCACAGGATTGGATTCACCTTTTAACATACCATGGGATGTATGATGTTTACATAAATCCTCATGTGACAGATGAACACTGTAGATGAGCTACCTTGAGTTGATTCAACATAACCCTACAATAAATAGGGCATTGGTAATGTACATCTTCCAATTTATCTTTAGTAGAGAAGAATTTTGCATAGCATGAGCATTCTTTGAGCTTGTGCATGAGTGAATCACAGAACAGACATCCCTCTTATTAAATCATGTTTTGGTTAAGCTGTCCTCTGGAAGCCTTCAAGGATTCAATTTAAGCTATCCTATTCATCTTTCGTCCATTTTATAACCAGCAGTCTCCAAAAGCATGTAGGTGCTTGACCCCCTTATCTACAACCAATTTTAATAGTGTCGTTAATGCCATCAACTCAGCAAAAATATTTGTTCCAAAACCCAGTCCAGTTTTAAATTTAGAAAATGATTGTCAGATAATGACAGTAAAATGAACAAAGTTCATTTCTCAAATGTGAACATAGTTCATTTACTGAATATCCAATATAAGGATAGTAAACAGAAACACATATAGGGCTAATACTTATATTTAATACTGAATAGATAGATATGATTTGCAATGACCAGTGTGACGGTATATATACACATTGACTGGTCACGTGGTTGAATAGGCATGCCCCTTAGTTAAGACGTGCCCCTTCATTAATTAATGTTTATTATTATTATTCATTGTTATTTATTTATTTATTCTTTACATGTATATTGTATTCATTACATTGCCTGCCCTTTTAAAATGCTGTCCTCAAAGCATACAAAAATCATATCTTCATTCTGGTTTGTATTGCCTTATCGTGATTCTTAATTTTTAAGTTCGTCATGGTTGAGGACATGAGACAATATGACCTTCTAAGTGTTGAGCAAAGTTACCGAATTGTGTAAGGGTTAGATCACCCTAATTCATTCCCTAGTGGCATTGTGCTACTATAGGGTTTCCAATGTGAACTTCTATTTTGAGACTCAATATAGACTAATTGCTTTTGTTCATAATGATATTGATACACTAATTGGCTAAAGAATCGACTCTTCTGATTTGGATGTCGATAAATTGACATTATAACCGGATCTTTCTTATGCTTGTAGTGACTTCTTGTTTCATGTTTGGTAGTATGTTTTATTTGCATACTTGTGTTGTTTTGTTAATCATTAAATGTTTATGGGTAAATATACTTGGATTTTCTTTTGTTTGTACTTCAACATTTGACGATATCCCTACTTCAATTGGATTGGTTATTGTCTTTTTGTCGAGTGATGGTTCTTTGTTGACATGTGGATCTAGCCTTGGTTGTGGTTTCTTTTCATCCTTCACCTTCTTGATTTGCACAAGCAAACTTTTATTATGCTTCTTTAGATGAGAAAATTCTTTGAATTTATTTTTAGGTTTTTTATGCTCTGGCTTATCATCCTGTAACCTTTTGATTTGTTCAAGCAACATTTGATTAAGGTTCATTAGGTCAGAAGTTTCTTCATCTTTTCTTGAGAGTTTCTTTTTGATATCTTGATTTGTTCGTTCCAACCTCTAAATGCATTGCTTTTTATCCTTCGACTTCTTGATTTTTGCAATTGTTTTTTTTTTTATCATGCTGGCTTATCATCCTTTAACCTTTTGATTTGTTCAAGCAACATTTGATTAAGGTTCATTAGGTCAGAAGTTTCTTCATCTTTTCTTGAGAGTTTCTTTTTGATATCTTGATTTGTTCGTTACAACCCCTAAATGCATTGCTTTTTATCCTTCGACTTCTTGATTTTTGCAATTGTTTTTTTATAATGATTTTTTTAGGTGAGAAATTTTGTCGTTTTTCTCAGCAACAATGTCATCACATTCTTTTTGCTGATCCTGCAACATTTGTATTAACTTCTACCTATCTTAAAATACCAATTCTGATATCTTTCAAGTTGTTTGATGAGGGCACTTCTTAGCATGGCTTCATTGTAGCGTCCTATAATGTTATTTTCTTCTTTTTATAGAAGGCCAAATTCTTTTTCTCCATGTTTAAAATGAAGTATCTGGTATTTGTACCCAAGGTGAACCTAGAATTATATCAATGACTTTATAAAATATGGTTGACATTGAATTTGGATATGGAGTTATACTAATTAACTCTCAATAATAGATCATTTATTTCGTATTGGTTTTTGTTCTTGAATTTTAATGTTTCTTTTATGTTTATCGCAGAAATCGATAATTGATTGACTACATCAACATTGATGTGATTCATTTTGTCCATTGGACAAATAGCAACATTAATAACTTTTCCTTGAATAGTCCCTTTGATTTTTAACAATGTCATAGAAGGATTTTCAATGCCTGACTAAGTAACCCTTCTTTTTATTACCAAAATCAATTTTTAAAATCAAGATTGTTTTTTGTAACTTTGAAATTTGAACATTAAAAATTTCTGTTGGTAACTTTGAATATCCTTTTTTAATCTTTATAAAAAAAAGACACCATTATACTTTAAAAAAAAGAAATACTCCTTCCCAAAGTAATAAAACAAGTTTGTAAAAGGAGAGTATATTCGTTGATCTCCTTTAATTTAAAAAAGAGTTATTACTTCACTTCGTCGACATAAGGCTTAACTATCTTGAGGGTTTACCGCAGAATAGTGATTGGGTTTTTAGGGTCTTCTTTTGGCAGGCTAAGGCCATGGAGCATGACATGGTGGACTGTGAAGGCAATGATATGGAGACACTTGGTATCTTTTCGTTCGAAGAGGAACTTATGGCAATTTGGGGAAAATCTTTAGAACTTTCAAATGAGGCTCTGGTGCACGTCCCTGATTCAGCTCGATATTTGGAGTGTGGATCGATGGCCTCCTATGCGGCGAGATTGAAGTTTGAACAAAATCAATTAAATGTGTTAGGTGCATTCCAGATAGGGAATGAAAGGTACTCCTTAGTACATGAAGGGAATCCAAAAGTATCATTTCCTTGTAGGAAGGAGGGCGATATATCAGAGGAAAATCATGAGGAAATTAAAGGCAAAAAGGGGGAGTAGAAGATAAATTGTGGATCGACTTCTAACCAATATATTACCTTAGCTCCATTGCTTCAGGGAGAAAAAACTTAGAAGGCTGGTCGAAATAAGAAGTGTGTTAAGACACAGGGTTTGAAGGTAAGAATGGTGGTAGGTCACAATATTGCGATAACAGAAGTGCAAGAAATGATGGAGAAAGCACTGGTGAGCAGATTCATGGGGAAGGTTTTTAAACTTGGTTTGCTTCATTAATGGCTAGAGAAGTATTGGCCTCCTTTGTTGGGTATGTGTCGTCCTTTTATGTTTTGGCTAGGGGATGGTGTAGTTTCATTTTCCCTAATAAGAAGGATATTGTTGAAGTGTTGAATCAAGAATGGGAGTCGAGGTCGTCAGGGTTGTTACTGAAAAGGTGGGAGGCCAATTTTGATCCAAATAGAGAACCACATTATGTACAAAAAAGTTGGGTCCTAATCCTAGGACTCCCATGGATTTTATGGAAAAGGGGTTCTAATTAAAATTGGAAATTCGCTAGAAAGGTTCTTAAAAATTGAAGAAGGTTGGGAGTCGATAGAGGATCACAGAATGGTAAAAATGTTGGAGTTAGATCTTAGGGAAGGTTTGGTTGCAGATGTTGAGATTGAATGGGGTAAGTGGGTTTTTCTCCAGAAATTGGATTATTGGAGAGTACCCTTTAGGTGTCATGTATGCTAGGAAGTAGGCCATTTGAGAGAGCAATGCCAATTTGCAGAGAAGGTCAATCCGCCTTTTAAAAAGCCCTGGATTAAAAAAAAATGTTTCATATTTTCGGGAGCTGAAGGAAAATCTGGATAATGAAAGTCTTTCATTGGAAAGAAGAGAGGAGATATCTTCGTGGGAGAACATTATGACATCGGAAGCTTCGCAGGAAGGTAATAAGGTAGAGTTTACTTTGGGAAAAAGCAAGGAAAGAGGAGTGCCCTCATCAATCTCTTCGTCAACGGATCGATTTTTGACTAGTAAGCTTTGTCACAACTCTCTTTTTTCCTCCAACCCTACTTTTGGTAGCTTAATAAGGAAGGAAGTATCGAGTAATTCATTAGAGAATTGTGTTAGAAGTAAAATTTTATCTAGTTCCTTTAAGGATGTAGATAGGTTGCCACCTATTATCGTGACTGAGAGCAAAAGTTGAGGGAAAGAGCCGTGGAAGAAAAGGGAAGCGAATTGGCCAATTTGATTGAAAGGAAGAATTATGGATGGTCAATGGTATGTAAAATGGATAGAGGGAATTCTCAGGTCTTGTCTTTGTATGATCTAAGATCAAAAAGGCAATGGGAGCATTATGAAGAGGGCTGCAAAGGAGGTTTAACTCTAAATAAAAAAAAGATATTGCTGGTGGGAAGAAAATCAAATATCTCAATAGCTAAATCACAAGCTAAAAGGAATATCCAGGAAGGAAAACAATCAACTATTGTGAGGGGCCTTAGAGTAGGGGAAGCATAGTAGAAGCTTCCATCATGATGTTGCTCTCCTTCAATGCTCGTGGGGTAGGAGGGCCCCATAACAACAAGCCCTCAAGAGGCTTTTCTAAGTCTTTTAAGTCAGATATTATTTTGATTCAAGAAACAATGTGTTCAGGGGACAAGGCGATGGAGTTTTTGGCTTCGTGTCTTAAAGGATTGTCCTTTAGGTCTCTGGATGTCAAAGGACTATCAGGAGGCTTGGTGATAGGATGGAGTCCTAATTTGAAAGCTAACTCCTCAAGTCTTGTCCCCTTGCGGATTCTAGTGGATTTGGAGTCAATAAAATTATATTTTTCATTAAAACTGTTGAATGTTTATGGACCTCATTTGGATAGGAAGATATTTTGGGATAACCTATCGGATGCTGGAGTTCTCAATCAATCGGGGCTAATCATAGGAGCAGATTTAAATTTTAGAACTTGACTTAGAGAATTTTGGGGGAAAAAGCAAGATCGGATCCATAGGGGGGTTATTTTGTAAATCATTTTGGAAGGAATAGTCTCAGAGTCCTTAAAATTGATTCCCACTTGGTGGAATGCTAGGAGAGGAAGGAAAGCCATTTCAAAATGGCTAGACAAATTCATGGTATCAGAGGATGTAATTAATGGATAGCTTAATCTTAGACAATGGGTGGGGATAGGAGGGCTCTCTAATCATCAATCGATTATGTTGAAACTAGATAAGGAGGATAAGAAGGTTCCCAACCCCATGAAATTTAATTACGTGTGGCTTATTGAAGATGATTTTTGGGACCTGATCCATGTAAATTGGACCTATATCGATTATAATAGAGATGAAACGACTATGAAACAATTTGTGAAATTGTTACAACGAATAAAGGAGGTCATACAAAAATGGGTGAAAACACATGTGACTAAATCCCAAGCAGAGATGAAGGAGACGAAAGAAAAAATCAAAAGTTTGCTTGAAGAAAACTCTTTAGGTATTTTTTTGGAAGAGGAGATCAATTCCCTTGAATTACTCGAGGAAAAGAGAAATGACTTGTTAGATAAGGAGGAAGTAGCATGGAAAATGAAAAGTAGGGCTATTTGGTTGAAAGAAGGGGATGGAAATACTATTTTTTTCACAATTATGCAAATTACCAATGACATCTGAATACTATCTAGGAGATTAAGAATCCATGGAGAAGTGGTGAGTTCCTTTAACCATAAAGTTGAGACATCAAGGATGCACTTCTCATCATTATTTAAGGAACATGGGTGATGTCATATCAAGGAAATTATGGGGATTATAAGCTTGGTGCCTAGACTTATAGAGGAAGAGCAAAACAACGCCTTGGAAGAGGAGGTAACTACTGAAGAAATAGAAAATACTTTGAACTCCTTTAAAAAAGGGAAGATATTGGGACCCAATGGTCTTTTGGTGGAATTCTATTTGACATTTTTCGATCTATTGAAGGAAGATCTTCTTAAAGTGGTTTGGGAATCAAAAGAGGCAGGGAAATTATTAGGGGCTTTAAATATCATCTACTGGGGAAGAGTATTGGGGGCCTTAAAAAACAAGATGTGGAGTCGTTTAATGATTATAGACCCATCTCTTTGTGTAATATTATCTATAAAATTATTTCAAAGATTATTACTAACAGACTGAAGGGCATTTTGTTAGGTATAATCTCGGAAGAACAATTCAGATTCGTGTTCAACTATTAGATCCATGACATAGTGGCAATTACTCAAGAGGGAATGCATTCAATCAAGACATGCAAGATGCAAGTGGGCTCTGTTAAAGATTGATCTGGCCAAAGCTTATGATAAGATCAGTTGGATTCACATCAGGATTATTTTTAAGTCAAATGGGAATGAATCTATAGATGATGAATTGGATTATGGGGCATGTACAATCAACTTTGTTTGTGGTATTGATTAATGGATCTCCGTCATATTTCTTGAGAGTCTCATAAGGACTTAGTTAGGGCTTCACATTGTCTCTTTTTCTATTCCTATTGGTGGTTGAAGGACTCAACATGCTCACTAAGGATGCCAAGGATCGGGGGGAGCTAAAAGGTGTAAAAATTCCAAATTTAGTTGTTATCACATGCCTCTTGTTTGTAGATGACATTATGATCTTCGGACATGTGGATGTGCATGAGCTGGAGAAGATTAAGGACATCCTGCAGTTGTATTGTAGGGCTATCTATATGGAGATTTATTGGACCAAGTCTTTATTGTCTATCAACGAGATATCAGAGCAGGTGGTTGTACAAATTGGTGAGTTGTTTTCCCTTATTGTCAAGGATTTGGATCCGAGGATTAAATATCTCAACTTCAACTTAAAACCAAATAATTATGGTTTTGAAGACTAGATTTGGATGTACAAGATAATTGAGGCCATAATTTCAATATGGGTACATAGGTGGTTCCCCGAGGAGGAAGATTGATCTTGATTAAGTCTGTATTAGAAAGTAGATCTACTGGGTGGCTATAGAAAATGTTCCTAAGGGAGCTTAACTAAAATTGAGAAGTGTTTTAGTTTTTTATGGGTTGAAAAAAGATTGATGGAAGGCATTTTTATGGGTTGTTTCAGTTTTTTATGGCCAAATGTTCCACTTTAGCAACTCCCAAAAAGTTGGGAGGTTGGGGACTTAAAAATATTTATTTGTTCAACGATGCGCTTGCAGCCAGGAGTCTGGCGCTAGCTTATACCTAGGCTTTGTGGGGCAGGTTCATGAAGTCAAAATATTTGAAGGAAAATACAATGGAAGATTGGTTCAAGGAATCAAGAAAGAACTCGAAAGGGGGATGGATTGTGTGGAAGGTGTTATCACATCCATATTAGCTAAAGCTACCATGATGCAGATTGTATGGTTAGAGACCATTTTCCAGATTTTTTTTTATCCAGAGCAGAGATGAGCTGAGATTAGAGGGGGCATTATGTATTGTGATTGTCCAGAGTTGTTACTGAGCAGTATTACAGAGCCCCTCTTCCTTTCTTACCTTTGCATGACCCCATTGAGAGGGGTAACTTAGTCATATTATGATGAGAGAAGCACAGATCACAGCTGGCTCACCACTTCTTTCCCACATACAACAGAGATTGGTCTTCATATCCACTTATAGCACTAGGTATATTATTTCTGGTTACTGCTCATGGTTTTGCTTTGAGGTTTGTTTATTTATATTAGTACATGCACTTGACATATGATGGCTGACTTGGTGATCACATGTGTTATTTGTGTGATACTTGTGGCCTCTGATGAGGTCATTCCACCCCTTTCAATAGAGACTCTTGTCTATGCACACTGGTTCCTGTCCCCACTTTGGTATAGATTTGGCCATTCGACCTATAGGAAGCTAGCTTTGGTTTCATTTGCCACTTCCATCCACTCATTCGACCCATCCATCATTGGTTCTTTCCCCGACTTAGACCAGAATAGGTGGCCTTAAGGACCTATTCCCCCAGTGGCCCCCGAGTATACTATGATTCCATGTATTTTTGTGCCTCGGCTCTTTAGTGTGTGAGATGCAGTCTCAAACCTGGGATTTATTCCCTGTCGGTTGCCCCCGATGTTGTGATGCAGTATAGGATTGTGTAGACTCATCGGGTGCTCTCCATTAGTCCTCGAACCATACACACTTTCCACCATTACATTGCAGTGGGTATCATTGTTCTATCTGTTATGAAATGTAAATCCAAGAATGTGTTTCTTAACACACACGGATTAAAAAGCCTATTGAAATGTAAATCCAAGAATGTGTTTCTCAACACACACGGACAAAGACTAAATATGAAATGAAATGTAAAAGGCCAAGCAGCAGAGGGACACATGCTATATCTAAATGACTGCTTGGCCACATATGTATTTGAGCACGTAATGGTTATTTCCTCACCGAGTCCAAAGAGGACTGGGAGGTGAGATGGAGTAAGGGACAATGAATTCTAAGTGTCCCCTAGAGTCTCAAGTTACAGTTTCCCGGACACCCAGTCATGGCGGCTCTAGAAAATATTCTCAAAGAGTCTGTTGCAGGCACGGATGTGAGCTGCAAGGTGTGTGTTAGAGGCTAGTGGTGGTTTCCCTACACTATACCCATTTTTTAGGCACCTCCCTTCCCTAGTGTTTCTCATGGTGTACTTATGTCATTGGGTCCCCTTTTTCCCTGCTTATCCGAAGGGTCACACAGTTTTGGTCTATGTCATGTCCCTATCCTTTCAACGTTGTTTTCCACCTCACCCAAAGTTAGCTCAAGGACCAAATCAAGATCAACAAGAGGATAGTAGATCTGGCATTTCTTAAAAAATGTAGAGAGAACACCATCATTCCCAGGTTCGTCGTCGTCAACCACCCTCTTCGAAATCAACAGAATGAGAGAGCGTTCTGCAACCTTAGCTTAACATTAATCCGGAATGAAATTAAGAGGACCCGTTACGAGCTGGACAAGCTCTCCAGGAAAACGCTTAACCTCCATCTGAAACTCGCCAACATCATACGCCTGAACCTCTGGGCACTCGTGGACGCCTGCGCAGTGCTTAAAGCCGATAGGAAAGGGGTCGTTGTCAAGGATAAGCAAATGAGGAAATTTGGCAAGCTGTTAAGGCAACATCCAACAGCTGATAACCGTACAACTAACCACAAAAATGATAATCGCACATCAGACCACATCGATCGCACAACATACCACATCAACGCACAGACTATTGACAGCGGTGCATCAGACATCCACGTTGTTGACAACCACGCAGGAGTAGTCCCCATAAACAGAGCAGACACCATAAACGAAACAATAAATAAAAAAGTGGTAAATTTATCAAACCACACCTGAGCAGAGAAGAGGTTAACGTGCTACAGAAAGGAATGGGGTTCAGCGTAGCCCCAAGATCAATTCCCAAGGAAGAGATAATCTGCGCAATAGAAGACAACATCAAAACACTAGATGACACAGACAAAGAATTGATTAGACAAGAGTGCGTGGAAATCCTTAAGAAATCCAAACCTCCCCGAACCAACATAGACAGGAATGAATTAATTGCACTTAGGAATCTGAGGAATAATGAAAACCTTATTATCCTTAAAGCGGACAAAGGAGGAACAATGGTAGTAATGAATAAACGGGATTATGAAGATAAGATATTGGAACATCTCAATTCAAGCGGCAGTTATAAGAAGCTAAACAAGAACTCCATCTTAAAAATAATAAAAGAAGTAAGAAAGGCCATCAACCAATCAACCCTAGATTATAGGACCAAAAAGAGACTCTACCCAGTTAGGGAAGTCACCCCAAGAATTTATGGTTTACCTAAGATACAGAAAGATGGGGTTCCCTTATGACCAATTGTCAATACAATTGGCTCACCCACTTATGAGCTTGCTAAGTATATAGCCAAGCTCTTAAGCCCTCTAGTTGGGAATACCGACTCCTACATAAAAGACTCCAATGACTTTGTTCAAATCATAAAAAAAGAGAAGTTAGACAATGAGGAATGTCTCATTAGCTTTGATGTTGTCCAACTTTTCACAAAGATCCCTCTTGATGAAGCAATCCAAATCATTAACGGTATTATAGATCCTCATATAGCTAGGTTAGCAGAAGTTTTCCTTAGGTCAACTTTCTTTAGTTTTAGAGGAAATTTTTATGAACAAACCAGTGGTGTAGCCATGGGATCCCCTCTTTCCCCCATAGTTGCAAACCTCTTTATGGAAAATTTTGAGAAGAAGGCCCTTAACTCATATCATTTGAAACCAACTAGATGGAAAATATTTGTTGATGACACAAACGTCAGATGGCCACATGGCATGGATGAACTTAACAAATTCCTTGAACATCTTAACACCCAGTCCAACGAGATCAAATTCACAATGGAGTTGGAGGACAATGGTAGGATTCCGTTTCTTGATGTCCTCATTACTAGGAAGGATGACGGGACTCTTGGACATCAGGTCTACAGGAAGAAAACCCATACTGAAAGTTATCTCCATGCAAGTTCACATCATCCCCCTTCTCAAAAACTAGGTGTACTCAACTCTCTAGCAATTAGGGCTATAAGAATATCTGGCAAAGAACATGTTGAACAAGAAAAAGACCACCTTTCCAAGGTCTTTCAAAACATTGGTTATAAGAAGAAAGACATTAGAAGGGATATAGTTAAGGCAGAAAACACATCTATACCCCATAATTGACCAGACACCTTAAAAGCCTACCTCCCTTACAGCGAAGGAGTCACGGACAAGATTAAAAGAGTCCTAAAAAAAAAGAATATTTCAACCTCATTTAAACCAGCCATGACCATCAGAAGCAAAATTAGGTTTGTCAAAGATCCCATAGACCAACTTCAATGCCAATGAGTTTATAAGGCTCCTTGTTCTTGTGGAGATTGTTACATTGGTGAGACAGGGTGCTCTTTCTAAGTTAGAATTAAAGAACATGAAGCAAACATCCGTCATGAGAGAACCCGCACCTCTGCATTAGTTGAACACTCCATCAACACTAAACACCATATTTGCCTTGAAAACACAGTAATTCTCGCAAAGGAAAACCATTACTTCAAACGCAAAATTAGAGAGGCCATAGAGATAGCCAAGCATCCTAATAACTAAACAAAGATGGTGGCCTTGAGATTAGCAATATCTGGCTTCCCCTCATCAAGAAAGATTAGGTTTCATAATAATTCAATAAATCTCATATTTTCTTAAAATTAAAATTAAAACTTAAAGATTTATAAAATAATCTATAAATTAACACTTAGTATAATTAGAATATAAATATTATTAGTTGATATCAATTTATTTTATTCAACTAAGTATAATAAATTAACCATTGTAAACTATTAAATAATAAATTATTAATTAATTATTGTTTTTAATTAATTTATTCAACTAAGAAAATAATTAAAATTTATTAGTTAATATCTTAAACTTATCAATTAATTAATTTTAATTAAGTATTGTATTCAACTAATAAAAATAATTAAAAATTTTGGTAAAATAAAGTACAATGTTTTAATAAAAAATTATTATGATTAATTAATTAAAATTAAAATAATTTAAAACCTAAAGGATTTAAAATCTAAAAATATCATTCTAAATATATGATTTTACAACAATATACAAGCATATAGTTATAATTAAATATTTAATTTAAATAAAAAAAATTAGAATGATTTTAATTAAATTTATAATATAATAACAATCAAAATAAACAACTACACTTAGGGTTAGGGTTTTTGGCCGGCATTTCTGGGTTCCTAGTTCTCTCAAAACAAACGAACATTAATGAATATTAATGCTCTGATAACGGTATCCCTTACCTTGACTCATTGTCATAATGATGAACCGTGATTAAGGTTCGAAACGTCGACTTTTCATAATGGGTACTACGTTCTTCCCGAGCACTTCACCAGATATATATTCTACTGTATTTTGTAACATCACTAGGTTCCCCATTTCATTAATAAAGTATTATTCCATTTATTTGAAGAACACCTCTTCACAAACATAAACTATTCAATAACTCAAGTTGGTAGAACGATATAGCTCTGGTTTCACAAATTGAGCTCAAAATATTTGTCATGATATACTGCTATCTATTTATTTGTAATAGTAATGGGAATTCAAATCTTTATATGAATAAGCGAGAGTGTCTAGACTATGTTCCTTTGCATATAGAATTACTTTTCAAAAAATATTGCTAAAATAAACATGATTATCTGTTAGGTTTCGGTCTCAAATCGTGTTCAAATATATAAATGATTAAATGCTACTATAAAATCCTGATCAAAATGTCCTGCTTGCAGCGTGAGGTGTACCCAGAACATAGCAAAAAATTCCATACTAAGTTTGAACATAAACTATTCAAGATCATGTGTTGGTATAAAGATAGAGCTCCACCTTTCATGAATTGGAACTCATAAAGTTTGTCTTGATAATGATATCTAGTTATTTGTAACAATAATGGGGACTTTCATCTTAATATGGATAAGCCAAAGTGCATAGACCCAATGTTTCAACTACTACAAGGTTATTGCAATCCAATAATAGAATGAAGCTTAATTTTTACACACAACCATGCCAAATAAATTGGTGAGGCTTTGCTACATTCGTTTTATCTCTCAATTTAAGGAGTTCTCAACAATTTTTCATCATATAAAATCTCATTTATTAAGTCTACTAGATATCACTTCTAAATCTCTTTGAAATTAGTCATTGCATGATTTAAATGTGATGTTAAACCTTATCTAGTTGGCTAAGGAAATGCCCGTAGGGGCTTAATAATGCTCACAAGGTCTAAGGAAATGCCCGCGGGGGCTTAGGAATGCCCACAGGGGCTAAGGAAATGCCCGCAAGGGACTTAATAATGCCCACAAGGGCTAAGGAAATGCCTGTGGGGGCTTAGGAATGCCCACAAGGGCTTAATAATGCCCACAAGGGCTAAGGAAATTCCCGCAGGGGCTAAGGAAATGCCCACAGGGGCTAAATAATGCCCACAAGGGCTAAGGAAATGCCCGCAGGGGCTAAGGAAATGCCCGCAGGGGATTAATAATGCCCACAAGGGCTAAGGAAATGCCCACAAGCGCTAAGGAAATGCCCATAGGGGCTAAGGAAATGTCCGCAGGGGCTTAATAATTCCCACAAGGGCTAAGGAAATGCCCGCAAGGGCTAAGGAATGGCCGCAGGGGCTAAGGAATGGCCGCAGGGGCTAAGGAATGCCCACAGGAGTTAAGGAAATTCCCACAGGGGCTAAGGAAATTACCGCGGGGGCTAAATAATGCCCACAAGGGCTAACAACATGCCCACAAGGGCTTAGGAATTCCCGCAGGGGCTAAGGAAATGCTCGTGGGGGCTTAATAATGCCCACAAGGGCTAAAGAAATGCCCACAGGGGCTAAGGAAATGCCCGCAGGGGCTTAATAATGCCCACAAGGGATAAGGAAATGCCCGCAGGGGCTAAGGGATGCCCGCAGGGGCTATGTAATGCCCGCATGGCCTTAATAATGCCCACAAGGGCTAAAGAAATGCCCGGAGGGGCTAAGGAAATGCTCGCAGGGGCTAAGGAAATGCCCGTAGGGGCTTAATAATACCCACAAGGGCTAAGGAAATGCCTACAGGGGCTTAGGAATGCCCGCAAGGGCTTAGGAATGCCCGCAAGGTCTAAGGAAATGCCGACAGGGACTAAGGAAATGCCTGCAGGGGCTTAATAATTCCCACAAGGGCTAAGGAAATGCCCACAGGGGCTTAGGAATGCCCGCAAGGGCTAAGGAAATGCCCGCAAGGGCTAAGGAAATGCCTGTAGGGGCTTAATAATTCCCACAAGGGCTAAGGAAATGCCCGCAGGGGCTTAAGAATGCCCACAAGGGCTAAGGAAATGCCCACAGGGGCTTAATAATTCCCACAAGGGCTAAGGAAATTCTCGCAGGGGCTAACGAAATGCCCGCGGGGGCTTAATAATGCCCACAAGAGCTAAGGAAATGCCCGTAGGGGCTTAGGAATGCCCATAGGGGCTAAGGAAATGCCCGCGGGGGATTAATAATGCCCACAAGGACTAAGTAAATTCCCGCAGGGGCTTAGGAATGCCCGCAAGGGCTTAATAATTCACACAAGGGCTAAGGAAATGCCCGCATGAGCTTAATAATGCCCATAAGGGCTAAGGAAATGCCCGCAGGGGCTTAATAATGCCCACAAGGGCTAAGGAAATGCCCATAGGGGCTGAGGAATTCCTGCAGGGGCTTAATAGTTCCCACAAGTTCTAAGGAAATGCCTGTAGGGGCTAAGGAAATGCCCGCAGGGGCTAAGGAAATGCCCGCAGGGGCTTAATAATGCCTACAAGGGCTAAGGAAATGCCCGCAGGGGCTTAGAAATTCCCGCATGGGCTAAGGAAATGCTCGCAGGGGCTTAATAATGCCCACAAGTGCTAAGGAAATGCCCGTAGGGGCTAAGGAAATGCCCACAGGGGTTTAATAATGCCCACAAGGGATAAGGAAATGCCCGCAGGGGCTAAGGAATGCCCACAGGGGCTTAATAATGCCCATAAGAGCTAAGGAAATGCCCACAGGGGCTTAATAATGCCCACAAGGGCTAACAAAATGCCTGCAGGGGCTTAGGAATGCTCGCAAGGGCTTAGGAATGCCCACAAGGGCTTAGGAATGCCCGCAGGGTCTAAGGAAATGCCGACAGAACTAAGGAAATGCTTGCAGGGGCTTAATAATTCCCACAAGGGCTAAGGAAATGCCCGCAGGGGCTTAGGAATGCCCGCAAGGGCTTAATAATTCCCACAAGGGCTAAGGAAATGCCCGCAAGGGCTAAGGAAATGCTTGTAGGGGCTTAATAATTCCCACAAGGGCTAAGGAAATGCCCGCAGGGGCTTAATAATGCCCACAAGGGCTAAGGAAATGCCCGCAGGGGCTTAATAATTCCCACAAGGGCTAAGGAAATGCCCGTAGGGGCTAAGGAAATGCCCGCAGGGGCCAAGGAAATGCCCGCGGGGGCTTAATAATGCCCACAAGGGCTAAGGAAATGCCCACAGGGGCTTAGGAATGCCCGCAGGGGCTAAGGAAATGCCCGCGGGGAATTAATAATGCCCACAAGGACTAAGTAAATGCCCGCAGGGGCTTAGGAATGCCTGCAAGGGCTTAATAATTCCCACAGGGGCTAAGGAAATGCCCACATGAGCTTAATAATGCCCATAAGGGCTAAGGAAATGCCCGCAAGGGCTTAATAATGCCCACAAGGGCTAAGGAAATGCCCGTAGGGGCTAAGGAATTCCTGCAGGGGCTTAATAGTTCCCACAAGGCCTAAGGAAATGCCTGCAGGGGCTAAGGAAATGCCCGCAGGGGCTTAGAAATTCCCGCATGGGCTAAGGAAATGCCCGCAGGGGCTTAATAATGCCCACAAGTGCTAAGGAAATGCCCGTAGGGGTTAAGGAAATGCCCATAGGGGTTTAATAATGCCCACAAGGGATAAGGAAATGCCCGCAGGGGCTTAATAATGCCCATAAGAGCTAAGGAAATGCCCAAAGGGGCTTAATAATGCCCACAAGGGCTAAGGAAATGCCCGTAGGGGCTTAGGAATGCCCTCAAGGGCTTAGGAATGCCTGCAAGGGCTAAGGAAATGCCCTCAGGGGCTTAATAATGCCCACAATGGTTAAGGAA
Source organism: Larix kaempferi (assembly GCA_027924585.1). Taxonomy (NCBI): domain Eukaryota; kingdom Viridiplantae; phylum Streptophyta; class Pinopsida; order Pinales; family Pinaceae; genus Larix; species Larix kaempferi. The sequence continues at coordinate 1,410,964 of BSBM01000377.1, forward strand.
TGCCCACAAGGGCTTGGAAATGCCCGTAAGGGCTTAATAATGCCCACAAGGGCTAAGGAAATGCCCGCAGAGGCTTAGTAATGCCCGCATGGGCTTAATAATGCCCACAAGGGCTAAGGAAATGCCCGCAAGGACTAAGGAAATGCCCGTAGGGGCTTAATAATGCCCATAAGGGCTAAGGAAATGCCCACAGGGGATAAGGAATGCTCGCAGGGGCTTAATAATGCCCAAGGACTAAGGAATGCCCGCTGGGGCTTAATAATGCCCACAAGGGCTAAGGAAATGCCCGCAGGGACTAAGGAAATGCCTGCATTGGCTAAGGAAATGCCCGGAAGGGCTTAATAATTCCTACAAGGGTTAAGGAAATGCCCGCAAGGCCTTAGGAATGCCCGTAGGGGCTAAGGAAATGCTCGCATGGGCTTAATAATGCGCACAAGGGCTAAGGAAATGCTCGCAGGGGCTTAGGAATGCCCGCAAGAGCTTAATAATGCCCACAAGGGCTAAGGAAATGCCCGCAGGGGCTTAATAATGCCCACAAGGGCTAAGGAAATGCCTGCATGGGCTAAGGAATTCCCACAGGGGCTTAATAATGCCCACAAGGGCTAAGGAAATGCCCGCAAGGGATTAATAATGCCCAAAAGGGCTAAGGAAATGCCCGTGGGGACTTAGGAATTCCTGCAGGGGCTAAGGAAATGCCCGCAGTGGCTTAATAATGCCTACAAGGGCTAAGGAAATGCCCGTAGGGGCTAAGGCGTTCACTACAAGACTTTAATGCAAGGCATTTCAATCTACTACATAATTTATTGTCAAAAGAACTTGAAATAAATTGGCATAATCATGAAACCTTATCAAATTTGTAGCAAGGAAATCAAGTTAACTCAGTGCACCCAAAGATTTCAACACATATAATCTCATTACAAAGGCTACCAAGTATTGTTATATTCACTTTGAGATTATGTCATAATTTATTTAAATGTGTTATCAATGTTATCTAATGGTTGTTAACCCAAATTATTCCCATCCATCTATCAAACCCAACCATCATTTAAACTTAGTACTATCAACATGAGCTGGTGGGAAAGTGTGATACCCATACATGATAGTATGTTGAATTTGGAAAAATGCACAATGTTCATTTGGAAGTGTCGAACCCTAACCCTAATGTGACCTAATCCTAATGTGCCCTACTGGTGTGGATATATGAGCAAAGAGAAGTGTGTCTCCAATGGACTAAACTGAACTAAAATTCTAATTATGGAAATCTAAGCTAGGTGCCAAAATCCAAGTTGCTTCAACTAGGCATCAACAACACAAAGTAAAGACACTAGCCGTTGCTGATCAAAACTATCTGCACATATCCACAAATCTACCTACATTTTTCAGATTGCAATCCCAAAAGGAGGAAGAGCAATGTTATGAGCACCATTGGTTTCATCTCTTGGTTGTCTATCACAATAAAAAACTTCATTCTCTGCACCAAAACATTCACAAGTAAAATTTTAGCACTTTGCTTGATACTATTACCAGGATACCACTACCTAGACATGAATAGAAAGGTAAAAGGAAAAATGACACGCAATCCATAGGAATGGTCTTTTTATGCCTTTTTGTCTGCTCATAGTTTTCCCAATTTGGTATCAATAGGATTCTAGACATACAAAAGCTACCTGTGCAGTACTATTACCCAAAATGTTGTGTGGTGTATTAGAGAATTTGCCTTCACATAGTTAATGAAAAATTCGTCTTCAAAATCTATGAGATGCTAGAAATTTTATGGCTCCAAGAATTTCAAATGATGATATGTAGTCATTGAAAGGAATCAAGGATGGTTCTTTGAGGACCGTACATATATTCGACCTCATGGATTCCAAGGCCCAACATATGTATACAACAAGAACCTTCTATTTTAAATATGAAGGTAAACATAAACTATTCATTGTTGGTTAGTCAACAAAGAAAGTAAAGTTGCAAAATGTCCATCTTTCAACTATACAAAGGATAAATATAACCTAGTTTTCTCCTTTAGAAGCCTTCAATATTGTTCCAAACCCTGTGTTGGTATATCAATAGAAATAATCTACCATAAAATACAACAGGAAAAGGAAAAAGAACAAATCGACAACTAGGTTTAGCTTTTAACCTTGATGCCCCCCTGTTTTAAAAGCTTTTACACTCCAACGTGCCTCATACATTCAGTAGACAATCTCACTCAAAAATAAAAATGTCTTTATGTACTAACTGCACCAGTTCGTCGGGAACACACTTACTAATCCACAAACACTATGTATCACTTATTTACACCACTATTAACCACTATCAAACAAATGCAAAGATTCATTTAATCACAGAGGGAGCAGCTTTAGAGATTGCTCTGCTTTTAACTTATTAGAAAACAAAATTGAGGATTCAAAACCCTATGAGCAGAGGATTTCGCCACATACTGAAGGCATTTCTCCTTCCAATCGAAACCCTTGCTCTGCGCACAACCCCGAAGCAATTGGGAAACAATAAAATGGTGCAATGTGGCGCACAACCCTGAAGCAATTGATGGATGCAGTCAGTGAAACGAAGCCAGGAATAACAAGTTTCACGAAAATGACGCACAAACTCGAGGCAATTGGGAAACAATAAAATGGCGCAGTGGCCAACAAAACCCCGAAGCAACTAATGGATGCACTCAGTGAAACGAAGCCAGGGATAACAAGTTTCGCGAAAATGGCTCACAACCCATAAGCAATTAGGAAAAAATAAAATGGCATAGTGGCCAGCACAACCCCGAAGCAAGTGATGGATGCACTCAGTGAAATGAATCCAGGGATAACAGGTTTCGCGAAAATGGCGCACAACCCTGAAGCAATTGGGAAACAATAAAATGGAGCAGTGGCCAGCACAACCCCGAAGCAACTGATGGATGCACTCAGTGAAACGAAGCCATGCCGGATAACAGGTTTTGCGCCCACCCTAAGCAGTGGGTAATGAAGCTGGTATAGCGGAGGGTTTTTATATCGACCACCTTATATTATAAGGTGCTTGCAAACCATAAGGTATAGAGGAGAGTTTTTAATCATTGAATATCCAAATCTTGCAATCAAGTTGATTTCCAAATGTTGCAATCATTGAATATCCATGAATGCTTCCACCTTTCCTTTTTCCAACCCTACCACTATAGAATATTCTTGGAAAAATCTACTGCATATGGATCTTAATCCTTATTCTTTGTTTTCATATATTAAGTGAACCAATCCTTCTAATGTTTCCAACCCAATATCCAATTTAAAACATCGTATTGTGCCTCCATAATGTCTTTTTCATTGTTTCTCAAACCCTAATGCACTACATTGAACTCACATAGAATACAACAACCTCTTCTACAATGAAATTGAACCATCATAGAGATGCTCCAATTGATATTCCTACAATCTCTCAAATCTTCTCTAAAACAATCTCCACCACCCAAAAATGATTCTATGCTTATATCTCACTAATGAATAAAGAAGTGAGAATGTCAACCTCACGCCCAACTCCACCTTTCAATAGATGACTGAAACCATAGTCCAAATCACATCCTTTCTTGAAATCATGAACACTAAGACAGATGTTAAACTCCCTAGGAATGCACATCAACCTACCTATGGTATCAAGGGTATATCAAGGGTATAGTTGTGTGTGCTTATGTATATGGAATTTTGAAGGCTAGGTGAAGATGACGAAGATGATGACGATGATGATGATGAAGATGATCGTGATCATGATGAAGATGATCGTGATCATGATGACGATGGTGATGACGATGGTGATGATGATGATGAAGAAGATGATGCTGATGAATATGTTGACGAGGAAGAGGGTGATGACGATGATGATGATGATGATGATGATGAAGATGATGATGATGATGATGGTGCTAGTGCTGGTGATGACGACAATGATGATGATGATGATGATGATGATGATGATGATGATGATGATGATTATGATGATGATGATGAATCCAACGACCTCGCCATACCACCGACAGAAAGAGGCATCGATAATTAGACTTCTTATAATGTAGTTTCAATAGGATATCCGGAGCCCCCTTCAAAAGAATTCGACGAGCTCGCCAAACCACCAACGCCAAACGCCGTCGGTCTTTCTTTGTATCTGCATCGGATATCCTACAACAATGATGATTATGATGATGATCATGATGATGATGACGATGTTGATGATGAATATGACGATGACGATGACGATGACGATGATGATGGTGATGATGAAGATGATGATGAAGATGATGATGATGATGAAGATGATGATCATGATGACAATGGTGTTGATGATGATGAAGATCATGATAAAGATGGTGATGGTGACGACGGCGATGATGATGATGATGATGAAGATCATGACGATGATGATGATGAAGATGAAGATTATGGTGATGAAGATGATGATAATGATGATGATGATGATGATGATGATGTGTCTAGTCTAACCATGCCAAATTTTAGTCCAAGCCAGCACATATTTAAAAAAAATCAACGTTGGCCCCATGTACTAGCACATTAATTAATCTATAGGTATGTTTTTTGATGCTCGAATTGTTAGTGTTAGTCATGTTTGAGTCTGGAAACCCTCCCACACCATTAATGCATGTGTCTAGTCTAACCATGCCAAATTTCAGTCCAAGCCAACACATTTAAAAAAATTCAACGTTGGCCCCATGTAGCACATTAATTAATCTATAGGTATGGTTTTTGATGCTCGAATTGTTAGTGTCAGTCATCTTAGATTCTGGAAACCCTCCCACACTGTCAATGCATGCGTCTAGTCTAACCATGCCAAATTTTAGTCCAAGCCAACACATATTTAAAAAATTCAACGTTGACCCCATGTAGCACATTAATTAATCTATAGGTATGGTTTTTGATGCTCAAATTGTTAGTGTCAGTCATGTTTGAGTCTGGAAACCCTCCCATACTGTCAATGCATGCAGCTAGTCTAACCATGCCAAATTTCAATCCAAGCCAACACATATTTAAAAAAATTCAACATTGACCCCATGTAGCACATTAATTAATCTATAGGTATGGTATTTGATACTCCAATGGTTAGTGTCAGTCATGTTTGAGTCTAGAAACCCTCCCACCATCAATGCATGTGTCCAATCTAACCATGCCAAATTTCAGTCCAAGCCAGCACAAATTTAAAAAATTTCAACGTTGAACCCGTGCAGTACATGATCAAGCACGCCATTTGGGTTAGCATGATAATTGTGCATTTCCTTACTTAGCTTCTCTTTGTTTCGAGAATAATTTATTATTCTCTACTATATAGGTCCAACCACGTGAAGGTGGAAGCTCCTATGGCCCCTCCCCCCCCCCCCCCCCCCCTCACATCACTCTCAATTCCCCATAACCCAAAAAAATCTATGTAAAAAAAAATTAAATGTGCTTTTTGTCATACTTTATAAGAACCAATGTTTCTAATTATAACATATGTCAACATAGAGGAAAATGGAAGAAACACTAAGAAACAATTAATTTATACATACCAATAAAATTCAATATTTCTATCGCAATATTAAATCAAAATATATAGAGTAGATATATTAAGGCATATCTCGTACACTTCAATGGACTTGAGCATCATCTTCTTCATCCAAGTCATCATTTGTATCATCTGATCCAGAGTCAACATTGTAAGGATTGGCCATATCATCATTGTCATTGATGTCAGTTACGATCATCATGTCATCGTCGATATCATCTTAATGGACATTGTTTGCTACATCATCTTATTCAATTAATTCTTTGACATCTTCTTTTGGAACATGATCATCTAACTGATGTTGATCATCTTCAACATCGTCTTCTTCTTCGAGACCATCTTCAGTACCTTCCTCTACGTTATACTTTATCGGCCTTCCCCTTGGATCGTGTCTCACAACAAACGACCAACCCGCTCTACCTGGAACCTCAGAGTAAAATACCTGTTCACGTTGGCTTGGAAGAACATAGGGTTCCGTTCCTGGCTCAAACAACCTTGTATTTACCATGGTAAATCCATTATCATGTTCAATAATAGTTTTATCGAGATCACGTTGATTCAATCGTAACCTGTACCATTTGACAACAAACAGAAATACCTTGAAGGAGTTAAAGTCATACTAAAGAATATCTTCTAGATACCCATAGTATTGATTTTCAGAGAGTTCTGGATGTCTGTCACTTCTAGAGGAAACATTGGCCACCTCAAAGACTGCAATTATCCCACAATCTGATGTTTTCTTCATTTCATCCAACTTTTTGATGCGATATCTACAGCCATTGCACCACATAGCCTTATGGTGTTTTACCTACAACAAGCCATACAAGAAAAGATTACATAATGATCCAATATTTATGATTAAGTGAATGTTTATAATGCCATACAGGGAAAAAAATCAGCGTGTACATCGACAACATGTTTGCAAAAAAAAATAGTGTGGTTGATTAATATGCTTTCCTACTTATCTTTTAAACCATATGACAAATCGATTTCCCTTTGTGTAAGATTGGTATCTCCATTGCGATGTGCTGCTTTAACCAATGAAGCCACACCTTCCCATGATATTCCATGACCATATTGTTCACATCGTTCAATCCATACCTTCATCCAGTCAAGATTGTTTGTGATGTATAAATGAAGTGCATCCCACTCTCGACCAACTGTTTGATGACAATAAAATTAAAATTCAATACATATGTATATTCACTTAACAAAGTATACACTCTTAATTGATGCAATCTATTGAATATAAAAATAGAATATGTATGATATATATACATAAAAATCAATAATCAAATGTGTTATATTACCTTTCACCTTCCTCGATCTACCATTCCCCTTCGGGTACTCCCCTTCGAAATTGTTATTGGAGTCCGTATCACAAATGCGACGTAAATTGAGCTTTGACGCTGATTTAGGAGGATATTCATTAATATACAACATGTTTTGTTTTGGTATACCATATATCACTCCATCGTAGAACCCTTAGTATGTGCTCATTGTCTAACCAAACCCTTCATAAATTTCAAGTGCCTCTCAACCATCCACATGGACCTTGAGTGCACAGGTCCACACAATTCAATCTCCTCAACTTGGTGTATGAGGTAGTGTTCCTGTGCATTGAAAAATGCCGAAGGTAGATGCTTCTGCATTTCACACATGAGACGAGGGATTTCTCTCCTCCAATACTTTATATCTTCTTTTATGAATTTATTTAGATGACAACCATCTACAAGTGATGCAACCCAATCACGAGATTTAACAAAAAAAACATTATATTACATAACATGAATTAGTGCACAAAAATCAAATCGCTACTTAACATGAATTAGTGCATGCAAAAAATCGCTATTTACTTCATGTATTTCCCGAGATTATATATTACTTGTTTGACATTGTTGTCAAAGTTGTCCGGGAGAGAGAGAGAGAGAGGTAGAACATACTATAACAATATACAAATCGTTTCATTTTTTAAACAAAGAGTAGACAAACAAAATACCAACAATATTCACTGGAATAGAAAAAAAGCAATAATTATATGCATACCATAATAATTACCTTCATGAAGACATTCCAATCATGTGTTTTCACCCCTGCAAAATCACCTTTCTTTGTTATGATATTCTTCATGTTCGCATAAAATCCGGTGGGAAATTTATTTTTTCGCATGACTTCTTTTACAACATTACTTTGCTGCTCCATTAACATCCATGGAAGTGAGTTTATATTAATTTGGTCTCCATTGCTATGAAATTGAATGACGTCTTTCATTGCATGGTTGCCTTCTTGAATGTCTTTGCAAATTTTGATAATTTTTTCTTTCTCACTCCTTCCACCCAATATTCGCCATAATGTTTCAGTCACATTCTTTCTGATATGCATTGTATGAAACAGATGAGCAATTTGTAGGTGCTCATAGTAGGGCAACCTATTGAATTGTCTAGGACAACTTTTCATTCCTCGTGGAAGCCCATTAATTCCTTCATGATCAAGACGACCATAATGAATCGTAGTTTATAAAGAAATTACAAAAATCAATGTCAATTATAGTAAACAACACACAATAAAAAAAATACATAACATTTCATATACGATGATTCATACATACCTTGACGATTTATATTATATTGCAACTTCCATAGGTGAGGTGTCATTCTCTGCAGTTTTAATGTAGTCTCTTGATTTCCATTGAAAATATGTTTTTCAGTAGTTCGATACCTGTGATTCTTAGAGAGGAAGTTCCTATACTCATCAAACACCTCCTTTCCTAAGCTTTTTGAACGACGAGATTTGATCTTAGGACCACAAACTGGACATGCAAATTTTCCCTTTGTCTGAAGACCTATATAAAGAGATGGAATATCTATGTCAATTATAATTATATACAAAATGAATGGATTATTTATAAAAACATGCGTGCGTAGTATATTAACTAGTTCATAAAATTAAATGCAAATAAAGTGGAACTTACAATTACAAACCGCAAAAATGGGTTAACCCTGGGGCATCATGTATTGTCCATACAAGCATTGCATGGAATTGAAATTTCCTTTGTCGTATTGGTCTAGATACGTCATACATAGTGATGACATTCCATAACTTTAGTGGCTCGTTAATAAGAGGCTCGATATATACATTCATATCTTTAACTTGGTACTTACCTGATTGATTTGAACATATAAAATATATAATTATGAGTACCATTTAGATATATAAACCATATTGCACAAGAGAAAAATAAAATATATATATATATATATATGACATTATGCAACAAAATATGACAAATGAAATGTCACTACATTAAAAAAAAGTTATAGACACAGTATACCTAGAACAATCATCGACAACATTATGTGCTCCCTATGTATTGACAACCGTGGAGGAATGTTATTGTTGATAACAAAAATAGGCCACACTGAGTAAATGGATCTCATCTCTGCAAATGGATTGACACCATCTGCTACCAAAGAAATCCTAAGATTACGAGGTTCTTCTTTATTTAGTGAGGCCATTTTTCCTCCACATCTCTAAATGCAGACCCATCTGTGGGCATTCGAATAATGTCATCTTGACTTCTGTTTCGTGCATGGTAATCCATAAATTGTGCTATGTTTTTGCACCTGAACAGTCGTTGCAAACGTGGAATAATGGGAATATAACGAAGAACCTTGCGGGGCACCTTTTTTGTTACTTGATCTGTTCAATATCTACTGACATGACATTCCAAACATTCTGTTGCAAATTCATGTTGATTATAATAAATAACATGGTCATCGAGGCATGCATGAATTGCTTCATACTACATTCCAATTTCTTTCATGATGGAAGATAAATCTTGATATGTGCGAGGTAAAATATTTGACAGTGGTAACAAAAAATCAGCTATCAAGCTACAACAAATTAAAATAAAAATCTAGTTAATATAATATATAAATAATATTAATGAAACACATTTCATCCATATTAATTTGACTTAGGAATTAACAATAAAATTATTAGACGAACGGTGATAACCTTTAGCGCGATCATATATATTATGTGATGGAATATATTACGTACCTTAACATCCATGTGATTGATATGTTTGAAAGACCATTCATAACCTTCAAGTTCATTATCAACAATATAGCAGAGAGAAGATTTGTGTTGGAGCCCTCATAAAGGGGTTCGTATGCCTTCTCAAGAAGAGGTAAATCATGAATATCATCAAAATGATGATCATCATCATCATCCATTCTAGAATTAAATGAATCATGGATCAAAGTATTTGTACCATCATATTCAACTATGTTATCAGCATGGTCATCTTCTTCAATATGATCATTAACTTGTTCTCCATTATTCATAGCTCCATGTTCCTCCGGTACTTGTTCTGAAAGAACTTCCTCTAGACGATATGCCGTAGGATGTCTTTCCTTTATAATTACATGAAACCATCAATAGATAAAAGTTAATATAAGAAATATTAAAACAATACATACATTTACAAAAGTGTTGGCTTCTCATATGCTAACCCAGAGGGTTTTCAATAAAGACCTAGGTTCTTCGCGGTTTCCCCTTGACCAACAAAACCCTTTCGCACCGGCCCTTTCGGCAACAACCTGCGAGCAGGTTGAGGTCTCACCTGAGGTGTATCTATGGGGTACTGCGGAATCAGGTTTCCAAAGTAGGTGATGAGTTGTTTAGTCTGACGTAATGCACAGCATGGCACGAGACGTGTGCTGTGGGGCAAGACTGCGCGGTGATAGACGACACCGCGGTCCGCACCTCTAAATTCTACTTCCACGAGATTTCTTTGTGACTACGACCGATGCAGTTCACACTAAGACTTGAAATACTTGCAGTTAACTAGAGTACTGAAGTTATTAACACTCAATCATTCATTCATTCACTCGAGGTGTTCACTGCTCAACCATATGTTGCGGAGATAGTCCAACTACCATGCATTCTTCCTACTACGTAATGTGAAAGTGATTTAAACAATATCTAACACTTAGCCGAATAATGGATTCATTACTGCTTCATAAGTAGAGGCCAAAAATTCACCATTCATCTATTCATGCAGAACTTAACATATTATTTCCATATTCTCCTGATGGAAAATACATATAAAAGTCCTATCACAACAGTATGCAAGGGAAAATTCAGACATTCATTCACATGAAGTAGATAAATGCACAATATACAATACAATCACAATGCATGGTATTTAACGTGGTTCACTCCCCCGGGTGGGAAGCTACGTCCACAAGAACTGTTGTTATATATATCTTTTGGGAAGGGCACAACAGTTCTTATCCTGCACGCTCAGCTGCAGACTCTCTTCTCTCTCAGATAGGTCTCTGCGCACTCAGCTGCAGAGCCTTTACATTATCTTCACTCATAAATATTTTACAATGCTCAGTAATAAACTTCTAACAACAACAACCCTTTCCATACAAAAATGCCTCCTTAAAATAGATCATGCTCGTAGGTCATGTCTTTACAATGCTAAAGGCTGAAACCCTTAGGGTTTCCAAAACTGCTACAATTTCTCTAAACCGAACTGCTGGCCTCTGGTAGCGAGTGCTCCATCATGGCGGTCCTCCACGCCTTCATCCTATCGCTATCGGCCTTTCTGTTGAGTGCACGCCAACAGATCACTTTCCTCGAGCCGCTCTTCCTCTAATGGCCTCATACAGCTGGCTCAGCTCCCAGTCGCTTTCATCAAACTGCTCTACCTCTAACGGCCTCATACACCTGGACGCCTTCCTGATTTTCTCATGGCTGCCACTCAGCCTCCCTGGAGCATCTTTTCCAAAACTAGACCGCCGACGGTCTAACTGGTACTCGTGCCCATCCTCCGTCCAGCACTCTGCTTTGCCGACTCCACGTGGACTGGTCACTTCGCAGCACTGCTTCCTCGTAGCACTGATCTTCGCAGCACCCTTCGAAGTACTGCCAAAATCTGGTTGCTGCGCGCAACTTCGCAGCATTCCCAAGACTTGCTCAAAATTGTATTTTTGTTGAGCTGCGCTTAGCTCCGCAGCTAAAAATCCTTCTATTATCAAAATTTGCCCCAACTTGGGCTAGGACCAACATTCCCCTAACACTTACATGTGGCTCATCCCTGAGCCACCTTCAGCTTCGGCCTTTTTGATCTGCTCCGCGACTTTTGGAGCTAGCTTTGCCGCGAATTCATTGAATGTGTCGACCAACTGCTCCATTGTTTCCTTTGTACCGTGCTCGATAGTCCGCGGTTATTTCTTGTCCAATCTGTCCTTCCACATTCTCCTAGTTCTCGCACAAGTCCTTGAGTTTGTCTTCAATCTGCTGCGATATTGCAATGGCATCCTGTAGTAGTGGTTGGGACTGATCATCGATCGCAGTCTCTTTCTCCCTTAATGCTTGTACCTCCTTTTTCAAGTTGGTTATTTCCCTGTATTTCGGAAGCCTATCTCTGGCTGGCAGGGCCTTGACTTCTGCATCCAGCTTCTCCGGTGCAGCCTGCTTTTCTTTGACTGCAGTCTTTACTTGCAGTAGTCGTGGATCCTTTTCAAGGGCAGTGAATGCCTTCGAAGCTGCAGTCAATAAATCTTGGCAGTTAGCCACGTCCATTGCAATATTCCGCGCTACAACCTTTACTGCTTTCTCCCTTAACTGTTGCTCAGTTAATGGTATCTGCATATTGATTTTTTCCTTCAGGGCGGTAATATCAGCCTCGTGAAGAATCTCCTTGTCCAGTATTTCTATCTTCAGAGATTTCACCACATCTCCCATTCTGAGAACGGTGTCCGCAGGATTGCTCTGGGGATTGAGATCTTCAATGTCATATGCGACAAAAGTAATAGTGGCCTCCAATCGCAGCCGACGGTCCTGTTCATCGTGCAGTTGCATATATGTGCGCGAGCTAGACTCCTTGAGCTGCCTATTTGCGGCTTGCAGCTCAGCTTGGGACTTCATCGAATCAATGGTCCTTTCATGCATTTCATCTACAACCTACAGGTGCAAAAAGTGCAAGCCAGGTAATGGAATCTTGGCCAGGTCGAGATCTACCTACTCAACACCCTTTGTATCCAGAATCACTTGTTCTTCCATTGGCAGCGTTATGCTCATTGGGTCCAGATGAATGAGCCGAGTCTTCGCTGGTAGCGTCATGGCTAGCTGCGATGGTGTCTGCTCTAAGGTTTCTCTCGACCTCCCTTCTGATTCTGTGTCGCGCGGCAAAGGTAACCTTTTCTGGACATCGTCCATCTTCTGCATGAGCCCTTGCAGTGCGAGCCAATTCTTTTGTAGGTCATCATGTATGGCCTTCTCCTTTTTCTCTTTGCCTGTCATCAACTCTTCTATCTGTTCTGTGACTTTTTCAGCAATCATGTCGAAATCTTCCTCATTAAGCACTGTTTATGAATGACTCTTGGTTGCTTTCATATTCTTCCGCGCCTTTGGCTTTGGCGGACTTTCAAGTTCTTTCCTTTTTCCTTTTTCCTCAGTGATTGGGCATGGCTGCAGAATTGGTTCATCTTCTTCTAAGTCGGTCGGAACATCCATGACCTCGACACGGAACTCTGCCGGCCAGTCCCTCATGAGGATCTCGATGTCCTCCTCGTACATATGGTATCTACCAGCATACCATTCCGGCTTCTTCATATTTGCTTTGGGTGAAATAAAAATACAACGCATGTTCGGATGAAAATCAAGAATGTGAATGTATTTTGACGTTACCTGCTTTGTAATGCGCGATGTACGGGTGATCACTTCGCGCAGTTGGGTGTAATACTGTTAGAAGACTTCAGCTATCGCATGTTGTCGCTCTGCGTTCAAATTTGCGCAAAGGTTGGCATATCGAACTCCTCTGGGATCATTGGTGTCTGCAATTACACCGACATAGTCTTTCGGCTCCTTCCATCCAACAAAGGCGATTAGGATAATCAACCATGTGAAGTGGAATTGACCTCCATTCTCCTGGGTGTCATTGAGTTCGTCCAGGAACTCATTGAGAAGGTACTGACACCAAATGAACTCGGTTCCTTCAGTCATTGCGGCACCGAGTAGTACTGCGCCCGCAGGCACCTCCGGAGGCCTGGCTGTTCATAGGATTTTTCCGGCCAGCAACTGTGTAACAAACTTTGTCACTCTATCTTCGATTTCTTCTGTCGGAAAACCTCTTTTTCCTTTCACCAATGCATGGATTTTCTTCATCTTCGCGATAGCTTCTTTTTCTTTACTCTTCCCTTGGAAGAACTGCTTGGGGTCCTTGCTGCGCTTGCTTAGTCCTGTGATACGGTGGATTAAGTTGATGTTCAAATCAACATTTATGTCTAGCCACAGGTATCCCTAATGGATTCGCGCCATCAAAGTGCAAACCACAACATTGACTTCTGCTGAACGATCAAAATGGGGTAATCTCAGCAGGTTCAGCAATCCTGACTGGACTACTGGTGTCAGCCAACTTTCGGGGAACAAGTTAAGTATTCCTTTAGCATCTTTCTTCCAGCACATGTACTGGTCAGGATGGAACTGTGGGAACTTGGAATCATGGGGTTCTTTCTTCTGCACTCCCAGGAGGTCATAGTCTTCCCACTTACACTCTGGGATCGTTCCTAACAAGTTCTGGGCAACATCTACATGCTTAGAGATTGGTGACAAGGGGATTTCATAGCGGGCATTCTTGACCAGCTTATAGACTAGGGCATCCCGCGCCCGTGGTGATATGTACTCTGGTGTAAGCTTTAAAGGTATCTCCTTTTGAAATACCGGTGACTGTGATACCGCTGAAATTGGCTTGGTGCTCTTTGTTCGTGGCCCGATTGTATCTTTCCCCCTATCCTGCATGTCTGGGTTGTGTCTAGGTGACCTTCGAGATGCTTGACCTGGTTCCAATGTAACCTTCTTGGTAGGGGTTTTCATTAACTTTTCAATTCCTCCGTGCTGAAAGACTCTAACCGCTTCTTGGATTGTAAGCTCTTCTTCTCTGTACGACCACTCGGACATTCAAGGGCGAGAGTAGGAAATTGTCTCAGATATGTTACTAACACTTGCTAACACAGGAGTGAGCGCATAAAAATTCTAAGTGTTTGGTAACGCTCGCGAGTCCTTATGCGGCATTACTTATAGGCACAGGTGAGTCCTCCCACGCCTTCCAACGGCTAGATGAGCTTTAAATGTGGTGTCCGTTGGCCAAATTGAACAAATCCTTCAGTCCCTTTCTTCGTCGGCTTGTTCAGAATGGCTATCTTTGCGTTAAATGCTCAATCAGTTGTTGGCAACGGTCATATAACGGTTATTTTTCTCTCGGCCAGTGTAACGGCTATTTTTGTGAGAGCTGTGTGGCAAGCCATCTCTGATCCTACGTAGTTACTTCGCAGTGTCGATGTTTCATCTGCACGGCTCCCCTTTTTCTCTTTTTTTTTTTTGTGCAGCTTCAGCAGTGTTGCACATGACATACATTGTCCTACTTATCGTACATGTACAAACTCCTTTTCATTTCCAGTGTCCAATTTCAACTGTACTTGACACTTAGAAATTTCTCCCTCTACTTAACATTCAGGATTCTACGAAGCAGGACTATCATGGTACAACTTTAGTGATCTGCTCCCATTTATCAAACTTGGTAAAGTATCGCCAGCTAAGGTGGCTAACTGGACTGCACCAGTGTTAGTAACATGTATCACAGTATATGGACCAAGCCAATGCATCTTAAATTTACCAGGAAACTTCATGAATTTGCTATCATACAAGAGGACTAGGTCACCTACCTGAAAGGACTTGTTCTTTATATGGCGATCATGCCATGCTTTCTTGCGGTCTTTTTGCACTTGTTAGTGAAAGCCTGCGATGAAGTGATCTTCCTCCAATCCAACCAAGTGTAGCAATCTTTCTTCTAGCGCTGTGTGATCTGCCATCCCTGTAAATGCAGCGATTCTCAAGCTGGGGACAATATATTCCATTGGCATTATAGCCTCCTATCCATAAGCCAACCAAAAAGGTGTGTGTCCTGTCAATTTCTTGCAAGTGGTCCTGTATGCCCATAACACAGATGAGATGCACAGATCCTAGTCATCTCTATTCACATTGCAGATCTTAGTGAGCGCATTCTTGAGTATTTTATTGAAATCCTTAACAGTGCCATTCGCCTGTGGATGATATGGGGTACTTCGTTGATGATGGATGTAAAATTCCTCTGTGAGAGATTCGATAGTTCTGTTCAAAAAGTGAGTGCCTTGATCACTCATCAAAATATTCAGGCATCCAAATCGTGAAAGTATATCTTCAAAAATGAACTACGCACCAGTATCGGTGCTGCAGTCCTTTACTGGTTTTGCTTCCGCCCATCTGGTGAGGTAATCAGTAGCAGTAATGATGTACCCCGCACCAGTTCTTTTCCCTGGTGGGTTTATGGAACCCACAAAATCAATGGCCCACTTTTCAAATGCCTGTAAGGTCAACTGTGGATTCAGTGGCATTTCATCTCTACACGAAGGTTTCCTGTCCTCTGACAGACATCGCAGTTCCGGCAGTATTTGTTGGAGTCTTTATGGATCGTAGGCCACCATAGCCCTGCGCGTAGTATCTTCTGCATGGTAGCCCTTCCTGCATAGTGTCCTCCTATGATCCCTGAATGCACATCTGCTAATATGAGTGGTTTATCATGGCCTAGTACGCATCTACGCAACACTTCATCCGGTCCGAGTTTGTATAGCTGACCTGCAATAATAGTGAATTATGCGTTGCGCACTACCAGTTGCTTCTTCTGCTGGATGGAAAAGTCCTGAGGTGCTAATCCTGTTATTAAGAAATCAATAATATCCTGATAATAATCATCAGCAACCTGTATAGCAAATAACTGCGCATCAGGCAGACTGTCTTCAAAGTTTGTCGGCTCTTCTCCTCACTCAATCCTAGAGAGGTGATCAAGTCCCAGGTTCAGCCTGCCTGGCTTAACAAAAATCTCAAAATCATATTCCTGGAATAGAAATAGCCATCTGCATATGCGCCCCCCTAACACTGGCTTATTGACCAAGTATTTCAAAGCGGAATGGTCAGTAAACATGAGGAAGTGCGCACCAAGCAAGTAGTGTCTGAATTTCTGCAGCGCATATACCATCGCAAGACCTTCCCTCTCAGTAGTAGTGTAATTTTTTTCCGCTGTTGAGAACTTCCTGCTTGAAAATGCGATGGGATGGTCAATACCTCCTTCTCCTGGATGAGCTAATACGACTCCCAAGGAAATGCATGATGCATCAACATGTACATGGAATGGCTTCGCCTAGTCTAGGAAGACTAGGATGGGCACAGTAACCATCTTCTCCTTTAGTGTATCAAAACCCTGCTCGCACTCTGCGTTCCAAATGAACGGCGCGTCTTTCTTTAGCAACTTCTCCATTGCTGCAGTTATCTGCGCGTAACCCTTTATGAATTTACTATAACATCCAGTATGGCCTAAGGCAGAGCGCAAAATCTTGACTGAATTTGGTGTTGGTAAATTTACAATGATTGCAATTTTCGCAGGATCGACCATCAATCCTTGCTTACAGACAATATGGCCAAGTAGAATCCCGTAAGGAACATAGAAAATACACTTCTTCAGATTTAAGGAGATCTGATGTTGTCTGCACTTCTCAAGCATCATTCTGAGATTCGCGCAGTGGTTCTTCAATAGTCCAAACACAGTCCAATCATCAAAATAGGCTTCCAGAAACTTGTGCATAAAATCTTTAAAGGCTGCAACGACAACTCTGGAAAAGATGGTAGGTGCATTCTTCAGACCAAAAGGCATTACTATGTACTGGAACGACCCCCATTCCGTAGCAAAAGTTGTCTTATGCCTGTCTGCGGGATGAATCCTGATCTGATGATACCCGGAGAAACCATCAGTAAAAGAGTAGGCCTCATTCCCTCCAACATTATCAAGTACTTCATCCGTGAAAGGAGTAGGGAATGGGTTGTGCATAGAAGCATCATTCAGTTTTCTGAGATCCACACAAATCCTGATCTCACCTTTCGTTTTCTTGTCTTGAACAACCATGGGGCTAATCCACTCGGATTCTTCAACAGGTTCAATGATTCCTGCTTCGAGCATCTTATCTAGCTCTGCGCGGACTCTTGGCTTTGTACCGCGGATTTAGTCTGAATGGCCTCTGCTTCACAGGCTTGGCGCTTGGCTTCAAAGGTATTTTCATGACCCCTAGGTCTCCTAGAATGCCTTTCATTTCTGTGAATTTCGTCGGGAACGGAGCCTGATACTCATGTAAGATGCCCACGATCTCTGCAACAGTCTGATCATCCCAATAGTCTCCAATTGATGCGAACTTTGGCTTTTCGCTTGTGCCAATGTTCACCTTCTCCGTCTTTACTGGTCCACTCATGTCTGGGATTTCTAGCGGAGGTCCCTCTACGTCGCCCGCACCCTCCGATTCTGGTATGTTTATGTTGCGTGAATCGTCCTCATCGTCTTCCTGTCTATCATCGGGTACTTTAGATAGGTTATAACACTCGATGGGATGTTTTCCGTGTTCCTTCCCTTCTAATTGTAGGTTCGCAAGAATGCCATCTTCCCCCAAGAATCCTTCCAACGTTATATTTTCGTGTGGACAGTCTACCCTAAATATGTGTTCCTTAATTATCTGCAACGCGTCATGGATCAGTGGGTTGTCGTCGTCAAAGCTGAAGTCCTTCTGGAAGTTCACAATCAACATATCCCAATCAGTGGTTTCCCTGCGCAACTCCAGGTCTAGGTACCATTTCTTTGGAATGTCATCATCCAGTGTATGTATAAATAGATGCACCCATTCTGTTTGTGGCCTTTCCACCCATGCCTGTGTACAGACTTCAATATGTTGGATAGGATCTGTCTGTCCATTAAACTTTTCAAAAGGTAAAGTAACCCTGTCAGCAAATCGAATTTGAATCTTAATCCTGCATTGATCCCAAGTAGTCAATGTCTGCTTGTGTGCATCCCACCATCTGGATGGTGTGTCGCACAGTGCCATATCCAATGCTGGTAATCTATGCTCATCTGCAATAGTTGCAGTATATTCTTGGATTAAATTGTAAACGTTAGCATAACCATCATACACGGGAATAGGACTTACCTCCTTTCCGATCCAGCGTAGTGATTTCGTAACCTGCGCACACCTTCTCGCTGATACTTCATGCATGCGGCTTTGACAATTTTCCAAGCCTGTCTCCGAGTCAGAGACACAAGAGCTGTCACATCTCCAGCTGAGTGTACCATCTGTAGTTGGATTAATGTAATCTTCCTGGTTCACGGTGATCTGGTATAGTCTGTCCAAGTCTTGAGCCTTGGATTCCTCCTGAATCGGCTCGTTGTATCTGTCCCCATCTTTAGGACCAATGGTGCGATGACCCTAAGATGCTTTCCTTAAAATATCATCTTCTTTGTCTTTAGGTCTATGATAGCCAGGTTATCAATGGCCCAGTCAATTCCTAACAGTGCAGGAAAAGGCTGACTATCGTCCACAATCTCGATAAATTCAAAGTCTGCATGACTCTGGACTCCATCAATGTCAACTACCACATCAGCTAACCGGCCAAAAGGTATGAATTTCTCTTGGTTTTCCATTCTCAATTGGATAGGTGACCATAATAACTTTGGTCGACCCATCTGCTGCCATGTCTGCTTAGTGAAGACGTTCACTTCAGATCCCAGATCAAGGATGACTTCATCCATTTCAAAATCTCCTATCTGCGCGGTAAGCCTCATTTCTCGGCCTGTTCTTTTATGCTTCCTTATGTGATGTACGGCGCTATCAGAAGCTTCTGTTCCCATCTGTGGTTCATATTGGTTTATGAGCTTCTGTAGCTCTGCTATGGCATTTTCACTTTTTAGTAGCTTCATGCAACTTCGCAAGAACTGTGCAAGGGAAGTGTCGACATCCGTTGCGGTACTTGTTTTGTCATAAGCAGTGGGCATGTCTTCAACATGCGGTTTTTCACTGCGCAACGGGATCCTCGCTGACTTAGTTGCCAATTCTGTGAAGGTGTCTCGTGTGTCGATAAATACCTCCTTGTTCTTTCGTAGGTCGAGAGCAGGTATTTTTTCCGGATCTTTCCTTATCCATACTGTCTCAAGAGGGGCCTGCTTTATGTGAGCCTCCCCTGACGTTGAAGCTTCTGCTCCCCTATCGTGGCCTGTCTCAAGGCCATTGCAAATGACCACGTTGATGCTCGGGTCCACTGGTCTGTTCTCTACTGCAATCCACTGGATGTTTGGAGCTGGTGCCTCCGTCCGTCTTCTTTTCTGCATTTCCACCTCTAGCACTGGGCAATCTTCAATAACATGCTCAAATGATTTATAGTAGTTGCATGCAGTGCATGGGTTAAAACAATCTCTAGACACATGACCTGGCTGGCCACAATTATAACAAATGACCGGGCCGCATCCTCTTCCCTACGTCGGGCCAGTATTTCTTCCTCTGCCGCGGTATCCACCACCACGGCCTCTGTATCCTCCTTGATCATATTGCGCATTTTCTTGTTTGGGCTAATTTTCTGCTTGTGCGTGGTACAAGCCAGCACCTCTCATTGCGTCCATATCTCGTTTTATTTCGTTCATTAGCTCATATGCACAGCAATTGGATTCATCATGTCCAATTGATTTACAGAAAGTGCAGTATAAATTTTTTGGTGTTTTCACATATTTCTGTATGAGATAGCAGTCTTCAAGTCTGTGTCCTGTAGTTCTACAAATTTCACACCATGGGGCCTGATTTTGATTTATCGAGTTGGGCGCACCACTGTTAAGATAGTCGGGGAATAAAGGGAAATGCTCGCAGTCATGGCCTTCTCCTTTACAACCTATACACCAGACCTCATGCCTAGGTTCATACCTTTGTTCTTTGCCATTCTTCATGCTTTGCAGTTCTAGTGTCAGGGTGGTCAGCTGGTTCTAGATCTGAGACATCCCAGAACTAGTCTCACCAATTGGCAAAGCCTCTAGCTTCATTGCGATCTCCAAGGCCTCTTCCTGTGACACAACCTTCTGCTGCATCAATGGTAATCTAATGTGGGGAAACAACGCAACAATAAACCATTCCTTGTGCTGTTCTGGAGCTATAACAAAGCTCACTTGGTCCAATAAGGTCTTGAACTTCTGATCAAACTCCCAGACCATTTCATTCGGTCTCTGCTTTATTTCTTTCAACTCGGTTATACACTAAGATTCAGATTTTGGTTTCTTAAACTCTGCCACAAGCGCAACTTTAATTTCTGCGAGGGTTCTCGGCTGTGTCTGAGAGTACTTCATAAACCAATGTAAAGCTATGTCCCTGAGGGTGGTAATGAGTTGCGCTCTCTTCACAACATCATCTTGGATTTTTCTCACACTCCATATGGCTTCGCAAAGAAACCAATGCTGGTCAGGGTATTCTAGACCAGTTCCTTTAAATATCGGTAGCTTCATATCAGTGTTTGCCATTGTCCTATTAGTAGGAGCACCCAGATTTGTGCGCGGTTGTTGTGATGGGCTCTGCGCAGTGAAAGTAAATGGGAGTATCGGAGTAGACGTACTTGGCTGAGTATCCTGCGAGGTGGGATGTGTAACATGTGGGATATGAGATAAGGGAGGCGCGGTCTCTGTAACTGTCGGATTCTGAGGGGTGGATGGTGGAACGGCTTCGTTGTTAAGGTCACAAGGAATCTCAGTATCTATGTGGGGTCCAGTGCCTCCAAGATTCTTATTAAATTTATATCTCTTCCCACTTCTAATATTATGGGTGTCTTCGTCAGAATCACTATATATATTGTTTACCATGACAGAATTGAAAATATTACTGCATTCTTAAAACACCTTTCTCAGCTAAAAACATCTTAATGTATAGACTGAGATTGTTCAAGTACTTACCTTGGAATCCGTCAAAAAAGTATGCTTCTGCTTGGCTGTAGGATTTGAGTGTGTCTACAGCAAATTCTGTTATGAATCCTTCTAGCATGTGATCGACCCAGAAGTCAACTGTGCGCGTCAATGGGATGTCTATTGCTTTGAGATGTGTTATGAGCTATGGCGTCCACTTTGTAAGAACTCCTCCTTGAAAACAGGTTTTCTTCTCTGCGAGCCGCGAGATCCACTCGTGCAGCTCGTCTGGAAATGATGCCCAGAAAATCTCATGAATATCTTTCCACAGATATCTATTCAACCATTTTTCGTCAGATAGATGTGGATGTCTATTATCTTGCCTTGCAAAGTCTCTTACGGTCTTGTCACACCAAGCCCGGATCTCTGTCTTTTCAGGATGCCAATTGTCAGAGCCTGCTGGGAATTGATGTTCCTTGTCACACATTACGGCTGCAACTCATCACGGATTCTAGTGCGGCAACGGAACCATTTGTTGGATTCTCATATGCTGACCCAGAGGGTTTTCAATAAAGACACAAGTTCTTCGTGGTTTCCCCTTAACCAACAAAACCCCTTCGCACCGGCCCTTTCGGCAACAACTTGCGAGCAGGTTGAGGTCTCACCCGAGATGTGTCTATGGGGTACTGTGGAATCATGTTTCCACATTAGGTGATGAGTTGTTTAGTATGACGTACTGCACATCATGACACGGGATGTATTCTACGGGGAAAGACTGCGCGGCGATAGACGACACTGCGGTCTGCACCTCTAAATTCTACTTCCACGGGATTTCTTTGTGACTACGGCCGATGCAGTTCACACTAAGACTTGAAATACTTGCATTTAACTAGAGTACTGAAGTTATTAACACTCGATCATTCATTCATTCACTTGGGGTGTTCACTGCTCAACCATATGCTGCGGAGATAGTCCAACTACCATGCATTCTTCCTACTACGTAATGTGAAAGTGCTTTAAACAATATCTAACACTTAGCTGAATAACGGATTCATTACTGCTTCATAAGTAGAGGCCAAAAATTCACCATTCATCTATTCATGCAGAACTTAACATATTATTTCCATATTCTCCTGATGGCAAATACATATAAAAGTCCTATCACAACAGTATGCAAGGGAAAATTCAGACATTCATTCACAGGAAGCAGATAAATGCACAATATACAATACAATCACACTGCATGGTATTTAACGTGGTTCACGCCCCCGGGTGGGAAGCTACGTCCACAAGAACTGTTGTTATATATATCTTTTGGGGAGGGCACAACAGTTCTTAGTCTCCATGTTGAGTTGCAGACTCTCTTCTCTCTCAGATAGGTCTCTACGCACTCAGCTGCAAAGCCTTTACAATATCTTTACTCAGAAAGATTTTACAATGCTCAGTAATAAAATTCTAAAAATAACAACCCTTTCCCATACAAAAATGCCTCCTTAAAATAGATCATGCCCGTAGGTCATGTCTTTACAATGCTAAAGGCCGAAACCCTTAGGGTTTCCAAAACTGCTACAGATTCTCTAAACCGAAATGCTGGCCTCTGGTAGCGAGTGCTCCATCATGGCGGTCCTCCACGCCTTCATCCTGTCGCTATCGGCCTTTCTGTTGAGCGCATGCCAACAGATCACTTTCCTCGAGCCTCTCTTCCTCTAACGGACTCGTACAGCTAGCTCAGCTCCCAGTTGCTTTCATCAAACCGCTCTACCTCTAACGGCCTCGTACACCTGGCTGCCTTCCTGATTTGCTTGGCCGCCACTCGACCTCCCTGGAGAATCTTTGCCAAAAATAGACCGCCGACGGTCTAACCAGTACTCGTGACCGTCCTCCGTCCAACACTCTGCTTTTCCGGCTCCACGTGGACTGGTCACTTCGCAGCACCATTCCAAGTACTGCCAAAATTTGGTTGCTGCGTGCAACTTCGCAACATCCCCAAGACTCGCACAAAATTGTATTTTTGTTGAACTGTGCTCAACTCCGCAGCTAAAACTCCTTCTGTTATCAAAATTTTCCCCAACTTGGGCTAGGTCCAACAAAAAGCAATCAATATAAAAACATATATAATGCAAAACTTACAAATGGACGATATTCATGTCCCCCTCAGCGAGTCCATGTTCCCTACAATGTTTTCTGGTTGTTGTGATCTTTATTCTTCTCCTATTAAAGCCCTTGCATTGAATACATTAACAATAACATTTCCCATCACCCTTTCTTTCCAATCCATCCCACAATCTAGCAAGCAATTGTCGATTTTGTTTGTCTGGATCAGGAATATTGCTATTTGACATTTTCTCATAAAGAGCTTGAATGAAGATTATCGATCTTAGAAAATCAAGCTCCACACTTCGCTATTTTTAATCACAACAACAATAGAAATAATGATGTATTCTTTTACGGAAAACAGTCCGCCAAAGAATAAAATAATTTCCGCAAACCATCGCTTGTATAGAAAACATGTCGAAATGTTTCGAAATTTATAGATTTTAAAATATAAATGTTCGTCGGATATCCGACCACTTCAGCATAGTTACTGTTATGAAATTCTTGTCGGATATCCGACCACTTCAACATAGTTACTGTTATAAAATATATGTCGGATATCTGACAAATGGAGCATCGTCAGAGTTGTCGGATTTCCGACAACTATTGTCGAATATACGACAACGGTGGTCGTATATCCGACTTCAGTCGGATATCCGACCAACACTTCTATCAATTAAAAAAAATTAATCAAATTTCATAATTTTGAAGGTGAAATCCGACGACATTGTCCTTTTCATCGGATGTCGTTGGATTTTGGGTCATAATTCCATTGGATTCCTTTACTATACTATGGAATTATGACCCAAAATCCAACGACATCCGATGAAAAGGACAATGTCGTCGGATTTCCGACAACTATTGTCGAATATACGACAACGGTGGTCGTATATCCGACTTCAGTCGGATATCCGACCAACACTTCTATCAATTAAAAAAAATTAATCAAATTTCATAATTTTGAAGGTGAAATCCGACGACATTGTCCTTTTCATCGGATGTCGTTGGATTTTGGGTCATAATTCCATAGTATAGTAAAGGAATCCAAGAGGGAAGGATGGTTAGGTATTAGAGAACCCAGCCAAATGAATAAATCTATGGGAGAAAAACTAATATGGAGAATTATATCTGGTAAGAAGGAATGGTGGAAATAAGTTATTAGAAAGAAGTATATATGAAGACCTCGCACAAGAAGTATAGACCTTATGTTGGATGGGAAAGGCACTAATACTTGGAACTTATGCAAAGCCTCAGCTAGTCTAATTAGATACAATCTCTATTGGATCCCTGGAAATGGGAAAAAAATAAAAATGGGGACAAACAATATTCTAGGCTCTCCCCCTCTTGGTACCTTCCTAGATTTATCAAGGATACGAGAATGGATGCAAAACTCGGGTTATCGTTGTCTGAAGGAAATCTCTCTCTGGAAGAGCTCAGGAGCTTGGAAGGGATGGCTTTCCCTAGACCCTCCAGAATAGTTACAGTAGGAGTACTCCTCTCTTCAAACGTTTCTTCATGGAAAATCTCCCATTCATCTCCGCATCAAAGATAGTCGTGGTTGGGGTCGAGACAACTATTACATAGTCAAGGAAGGATATAGCACACTGGAAAACAACAGGAAGCCCGCTTCTAAATTTTGGTCAAAGGTTTGGAACTCTAACTACATTCCAAATATTAATTTTTTCTTTTGGCTTCTAGCTCATAACAAAATCCTTACAATTGATAATCTTCTTAAAAGAGGGATAGAAGGCCCCTTGCATTGTGTTTTATGCAAAGTTTCTTCTGAAAATGCTCAACATCTGTTTTTAGACTGCGTTTTTTCGAAGCAAGTTTGGGAGAAAGTCATGGGAACTCTGTGTAAAAACTACTCTTCCCTTGGGCAGGTTGTTGAAATGATAAAAAACTGGAAAATATTTTATCCAGGCTCCCTCCAAAAGAAACCGACCTTTTTAAGAATCTGGAAAATGGTCCCAATGAACATTTGTTGGTAGGTCTGGATAGAAATAAATAAAAGCATATTTGAGGGGGAAAAGGAAGATCATAATCGAGCAGCTTTCAGAGCCATAAATTTAATAGTTGAAAGTCTTAACTCTAAAGGAATCTCTCTTCCGAGTTCGGAATCTCTATACTTGAAGGAAACCATGTAGTGTCAAAATTATGTGAAAACAAGACCTATACAACACATCATAAAGATGGCCTCATATGATTGGGAAATAAGAAAGAATAAAGAAGAATTCAAGCAGTGGTGGAGGTCGCAGAACAACGTTTCCTTGTTTTTTGATGGGGACGCTAAAGGAAATACAGTGGAGGTAGGTGCGGGGGATCATCTTTGATCCCGGAGGAAAAATTGTCAACTCCTATGCTTGGGGATTGGGGGAGAAATCCAACAATGGAGTTGAATGGTTAGCCCTACCTCATGGCCTGGAAATTGATTCCAAATTAAACATTGGTAAGCTAATGGTCTTCGGAGACTCTAGACAAGTCATCCAAAAAATGAGAAATGGTTATGTCAAAGGGACTCCTCGGTGTAAAAGAATCCACAAACGAATAGCTCTTCTAAACATTCCTCTCGAGGTCATCTATCTTCATGTCCTTAGAGAAAACAATGGAACTGCTAATGAGATAGCTAATCGAGGTGTCAACCTTGGCTTAGGAGTTGTGCATTATGGTGATGGCAAACAAAGGTTTAAACATATCCCTTAGGCTCTTTATCCTCACTCAAATTGACATGACTTGTTGGAGTTTTCGGAATAAAGATTTGTCTCCAACTGAACCTTGTTGGAGGACACGCGGGTATGGACATGATCGCGCCTATCCTTCTTCTGGAAGGTGCCTCGCTTCAGCATGAAATGGGAGCCTTGGCCAAGACTCAAACCCTCTTGGCTTAAGCATTGACAAGATGTCCTGCAATTCATCACTTTCGAGAGCTGAAGGGAGGGTTTCTGAAGGTTGTTCGTTGCAACAGATTTGGGATTATTTGGGAGGTCTTTCCCTCACTTCTTCTGATCGAGAGGAAGGAAGAAACACTGAAAATAGTTTGGAGTAGAGGTTATCCCCGTCTTTCTTGCCTTGTTTCTCTGAAAACTCTGCCTACGTACAACTATTCGAAACAATGGCAGGTATAATGGAAGGAATGGATTTTTGAAAGGCTAGTGTAGAATATTTTAAGCACCATCTCAGGAAGGTTTATGAGGCTGTCTGTGCCGGCATCAGGGAAAATCAAGAATCTGTAGAGGATATGTGATATATTTCACAACGACTCACTTGCTAGGATTCTCGCATTGACAATTTGGAGAGGAATGTGATATAACTTATGGGAACTATGGACATTATCAAAGATGAAATCTTGAAGATGGAAAAGATGACCCAATGCATCCATTGTCAGGAATCTCCTGCTAAAGATATGTTGCCAATGGATGAGGCTTTTGTCCATCAACAAATTTAGGGTATGCATGGGTTCCAAGAATGATAACTACTCTCCTCTTTATGTTTAAATGTTTTTTTGTATATTGCTTAATTCTCGGTTTGTAAGGGTATATCCCTCCTCTGTTATGGAAATTTATAGGAAGCAAAATAGAATTTTTTTTAGAACTGGGTTAGAGAAAATTTTGATGGTATCTCTTTAGAATACCTCAGAGCTCAAACTTAAGCTCATATTTTGTAATGAATGGTTGTGCACAACCTTTTTATAATAATAACCCCTTTCTAGTTTATGTTAAAAATAAAAAAATCTTACTGAGTTTGTGCTCAGTTGAGGAGATTGGTGTCTTCAGTAGGTTGGTGCCCATAGATCTTACCAAGTTGGTTCTCAGATGAGGATATTGGTGTCTTCAGTAGGTTGGTGCCTATAGATCTTACTGGGTTGGTGCTCAATTGAGGAGATTGTTGTCTTCAATAGGTTGGTGCGTACAGATCTTGCTGGGTTGGTGATCAGTTGAGGATATTGGTGTCTCTAGTAGGTTGGTGCCTACATATCTTGCTTAGTTGGTGCTCATTTGAGTGGATTGTTGTCTCCAGTAGGTTGGTTCCTACAAACACTGTAACGGTAGGTTGGTGCCTACATGAATTTATAAAGATAAGATTTTATGGTTTTCTCCCGAAAGGGCTTCCACGTTAACTTTTGTGTATTGTCATTTGAGTTTATGTGTATTTATGTTTTGAAGTTGATGAATGATTGATGCATGCTTACTGGAAAATAAATAAATAAATAATTAATCTTATATTGATTCACCCCCCCCTCTCAGCATAAGCATAAGTTCAACAAATAAATAAATGGTATACTCTTTCTTTTATTCCATGTTTTAGTAATTGGTACAATTCTTTTACTTTACATCCTTTAGGAATTATTAGAGGTCCATTTTTCCCATTGCTGGCCTCTATGCCAAGTTGCTAGCCAAAGGTATGTTCTCATAGGGAAACATTTTCATGGAAGATTTCCACTTCTAAGGGTAGCACTCCTGGATTATGACTTTTCCACTTAAGTGCTAATATATGTAAGTTTTAAACCTGTGTAGAGAAGCGGAGCATACAGATTCTTTTAATCAAAACAAAGATTACACCACAACATTCACACATAATACACAAAGATTTACCATGGAAACGCTTAACCGGGAAAACCAACAAAACATAGAGTCGCTCCTCTTATTTTCTCATCCTCATTATGAATCACTGATAATACAATATAGGTATTCTGCAGTATCCAATACCCTAATCCGTTAACCTAGATTAGAAAATAGACCCCAATCCCTTAACCGGGATTAAATTACATATTTTTAGAAAATTCCGCAAAAATAGCTGAAAACAACCCAAAAAATTTGGCACTCGCGGACAAAAACGACCTACCGGCCGTTTCCGTGAAGGTGCTGGAGGGATCATTAGGCGCGCTGTTGACAGGCACATCCCCCCCCATACATATGCAAAGAATATAACATATACCCAACAATCTAAATTGTAACACGCCCCAACCCTCCTCCTCTTTTGATTTGGCAATTGACTTCCAATGTGCCCAATGGGATCCTTTATTATCTATTTCTCCTCCCCATAGAAATTCAAAGCATGTTTTCCTTATATTTTACAACACCCATTTGGGGATGTATGCCATGGACTGCCAATAAATAGGGATGGCTTCCAAGACTGATTTGACTAATGTCAACATGCCCCCTCTTGAGAGCCAACTATTGTACCATAAGTGTATTATATTTTCTATTTTACTTAATAGCCAACGCTTAAAAAAAATCCATAGCTATTAGGTTTAAGTATGAAACCTAGATACTTGGAAGCATCTTGCAACTCAAATGATCTAAAAGGGAACTTACATTTTAGCATTTGAACTGACTCCTTTGATAGCTCATTGAAACTAACAATAGACCTCTGGAAATTGATGTCCATGCTCGCAACCTTACAATATAAAGATAAAATGCCTCAAATCTTCCTTGTCTCAAATTCTAATCCATTTTAGAAAAGCACATCGCCAACAAAGAATAATTTAAGTGTTTTAATCTTCCGACACTTATTTATATATAGCTCCTTTCCTTCTAACCTGTAATATTAACTTTCTTAGCAACAATTCACAAAAATAAGCAGAAAGATAGAGGACATCTTTACCTTGGGACTCTAGTAGGTTTGAAAAAGGAAGAGTCTACTACATTAATTAACACTACATAAGAAATTGAATAAATACAACCATGATCCAATTGGCTATAGATAATTGAAACCTACATGTATTAGAATAAGTCTAATATACTACCAACATGTTCTACCATGGGCAAAGACAAGTCTGGTTACCATAGCAAACAACTTCCTAGATCTGACCGTAGAAATCCATCTATACATAAATATGCTATTATTTAAATCATATATATCCTACCAACCAAATTTAAATGTACCGTTACATACATGAAATATATTTACAAAATACTATATTTTTTTTTTTTAAATATAATATCTTAACATGAATATACATACAAGTTAGCAAATTAGATGATACATCCTTTTTTTTTTTTCCTTGGAAAAAGTCCGTAATTTTATTTCAAAAAGATGATTAAAATTACATTCTGCACATGTAGTAGAATCAACAAGGATTCCTACATTTTCACATATTTCTGTCCCATATAAGCAGATACACAGCTTATAATGAGCTGAACCAAAAAAAAAAGAGAAACCCAGAGAATGTTGCCACAAGAAGTAGAACAGATATATCATGAACAGTGGTGAAATTGGGGCCACCGGTTTCAGATCTGGCCTGTAACCGCCGCCGCCGCCACTGGATCGTGCTCAGACCCAATGGGTCGCCGCTCAAAGGCGCCGCCCTCTCTCCATACTCAGAAATATCCATCACTCTCCATCAATGCCATCAAAACAGGAAAGAGAAGAGGCCTCCATGGAAAAAGAATCCATGGCCGCCAAGATCGCTCAAACCCGTGATAGCAACAAGAAGCACCTCGGCCTGGTAGCAGTGCCCGCCATCAGTGGTCGTTCCAGGGCCTGGACGACCAGCTCGTGGTGGAAAACGACCCTTACATCGATGGATGACGGCTTTGATGCTCCGGAAGCTGAATCCCACAGCTCATCTCCGCCCACCGGCCTCCAAGATCAAAGAAAGAAGCCTCAAACGGCTCCGCAGAAGCTGTGACAGGTCCCGTCGGCCTTCAAATGTGGACCGGAAGCTGAATCCCGCAGCTCATCTCCGCCCACCGGCCTCAGCACACAGGAGAACGCGACCGAAAAGCGGTCCAGGCGTCAGATCAGCCAGCTTCAGATGCTCCAGCTCCGGCCGACTTCAGAAGAGAGGACTGAGGGTTTCAGCTCAAGCCGTGAGGTCAAGAAGCCTCCCAAACGGCTCCGCAGAAGCTGTTATGAAGGTCCCGTCGGCCTTCAAAGGAACCGGAACAGAGCAGAGCCCCGCCTAGATGATACATCCTATACAGGCCACATTTCCATTAATTAAAAATGAACGAATATAAATTTATGTAATGATTTTTACTTTTTCAAAACAATAGAGTTATTTATTTAGTATTAGCATATTCTCCCTATTATCCTAAAATATGTATGCATTTCAAAAATGTCAAAGATCATTTGATTGATAATTTAATGTCCAATCAATAAAACTATGTTGGATTAAAACCTTTAAAAGGCATTACATGGTTAAGGAATTTATGAAAAATAATATTTATTAAAACCTTTAAAAGGCATAACATGGTTAAGGAATTTATGAAAAATAATATTTATTAAAACCTTTAAAAGGCATAACATGGTTAAGGAATTTATGAAAAATAATATTTACTTATTATAATGTAATGTATAACATTTTTATCTTTAGAATTCAAATATGTATGCATTTCAAAAATGTCAAAGATCATTTGATTGATAATTTAATGTCCAATCAATAAAACTATGTTGGATTAAAACCTTTAAAAGGCATTACATGGTTAAAGAATTTATGAAAAATAATATTTATTAAAACCTTTAAAAGGCATAACATGGTTAAAGAATTTATGAAAAATAATATTTACTTATTATAATGTAATGTATAACATTTTTATCTTTAGAATTCAACTTTGAAGTCGTGCATTTTTTTAATCATGAATCATTTGTATTTTATTTATGTGGTAAATTTAAATTTATGTAGAAAATATGGTTACAAAAAATATAGAAAGAAAAATAGTTGGTATGAAAATCTTGTGAAAATCTTCACAGCAGATTTAAGAGCTGATGTATACCTCACAAGAAGAATTAAGCAGAAAATAGAAGAATAGTACAGAATGGAGCAGCAGAACATAGATGCAATAGAACTCGGATAGGAGCAGAATAACATCACACACTAATTCATTAATCACAATATGGACAAATAAATAATACAATGGTGAGGATTCGAATGCCAAGGTGGCAATTCGAATTAGCCTTCATGGAGTGATCATCATATAAATGGAGTGTCATCAAAGCACAACTAGGAGTCTTGATCATCATCAGTGGAGTTATCAATGCACAAGTAACTATCAACTAGGTGTCAAACTGAGTCTAACTGAGTGTGGTAGGTGTAACTGACACATGGAAGCACTAACTAAATGAAGGAGGCTCAGTGGAGGGTGCATGAGGAGCTAACTGGAGTCAAAATAGGCAGTCTAGTCTCACTATAGGTTCATCGGAGTGATACAGTCAGTTGAGGAGTCAATCTAGCCTTAAATCAAGGAAAGATCTAAAGATAACTCAACTTACTGAAATCACCTTAAATCAAAGAAAGATCTAAAAATAACTCAACTCACTGAAGTGAAATTGAGTGGTAGGTGAGAGAGGGCGCCTTTCACAAGTGGTAGGTGAAAGGAGGACGCACTAAGCACTAGGAGGACTAAAATTGATCAGGAAGAAGCTCGCGGGGCAAGCTAACTGAGGGCTAGGTGCTGGGACTGATGACTGGGATGCATGCAATTGCATGCATGACTGAAAATGTAAATATTGAAAATGTTGTTAAAACTAAGATGGAGTATAGGAAAATCATAACAAATTTTCACTTCAGCTTAAGCAAGTGTATATAGTATATATAACCATTGATGGCACAAGGTTCCAATGTTTTTTAAGCACCATAATCAACGATCACAAGTTCGATATCAAATATAGTGGAGTTCTATGCATAAGTGTGTTAT
Organism: Larix kaempferi; assembly: GCA_027924585.1. Classification (NCBI taxonomy): domain Eukaryota; kingdom Viridiplantae; phylum Streptophyta; class Pinopsida; order Pinales; family Pinaceae; genus Larix; species Larix kaempferi. The sequence goes on from BSBM01000377.1 coordinate 1,443,025, forward strand.
CACAATGTTGATATCAAATATAATTGATTTATATGAATAGCTATGTTATTATTTAAGTTATATATATCTTCTACCAACCAAATTAAGATGTGCACTTACATAAAAGTGAAATATATTTTAAAAAGATGTTAAAATTATTACAATTTTAGAAGTATGGTATCTTGACATGAGTACACATACAAGTAAAATATTAGAAGTATGATATCTTGACATGAGTACACATACAAGTTGATATTGATTGGTGTTGAGTGATAGATTTCGTTGATTTCACATTTCATTAATATGTGGTGATTTTTATTTTACTTTTTGGGATATTAGACTTGTTTAACTAATATGCAAATTTTATCCATGTTGATAAATAATGTATGTTCATTATAATTCATTCACTTATGCATACATATTTGGAATTTATTCTTTTAAATTTAAAAATCCTTCGCAGTGATTATTATAACTTTTACTTGAGTATTTTAATCATTATAATGAGTTCTGTTTTGGTACCATATTAACAAGGGGTTATTTGTAATGCCTAATCCAATCCAGTTAACAAATTCCCTCGAGTGCTTTAAGATTGCAAAATGAAAGTAATAATGAAACCTTTGTATCAAACCCAACCAAACTAAGGGCATTGATGCCAACGAGAGCTTATGAAAGGATGCCTCTGAGATGAATGGATAGATGGAAAAGATAACCTAATGCGAGGGTTCATCACCACAGGACTCAAAAAATTATAACTATTTTGGGCTTGGTTTCCCTTAAATGATTAAGAAAATGTAGACATTTAAGGGTAGGAAACTAAGGCAAGTAATGAATGTTTGTATTTTCCTGCTATTTTTTCTAGTCTATTTTATCCTCTACATTATGTTGAATTGTTGTTCTAGCCAATGCCATTGTATTTGGTGGTCATAAGTTGTATTGATCGAGTATTGGTAAGAAATCCCATCCCCTTCTTAACCATAATCATTGGGTGTTACATGAATAGTAATTGACTCCTCATGCTTGTATGACATGTTGTGGCACAAAAGATGTAATTGACAAAGTTTTTTAAATATGGGGTGTGAGTGGCACAAGTATGGACCATATGGCACATGAAGTACAATTGTGAATTTTATGTTGCATGTAGCATCAACATAGTCTCGTGGCTCGTGTATTGCAAGTGTGTCTATATTGTGGCACAACTAGTGATTGTTTGTACAGGGTGTGAAAATGGTGCAAAGTGTATCCATATGCTTCTAATTGTACCAGTTTGATTATGTCATATGGCTACCCAATGATGCAAGTATAATATTGTCAGTATTGTTAACTCTAAATATGATAGTGAATTGACAAATACTAATGTGTGTGGAGACAGTGTATGATACTTAACTATCATGGTTAAATGAGGCATACCACTCTACCATACAAATAATATAATGTGGGAAAATTGCACGCATATGCAAAAGGGATTTTGTGACAAGAGTGCTATTAGGAGGGCATGTGTGACCACAATGACCATCTTTAGTTGATATGTGAAAGAATGTTAAGTTTGGATTGAATTGACCTAAAAACCCATATGATGGAACTTTACATGGATTGGGATATACCTAGATACTTGTTGCATCACCTATGGATCATTAATGTAGATAATATATTTGTTTAAATCATAACATCACACTTGTTGTAATTGATGTGACAATATTAAACACTTTTTTGTGTGATATGGCACTTAGCACTTGTTAAAATCATAATGAGACACATGCACTGATTTGGCACTTAAAGAGGCACGTATTTTTACAATAAGCTTGAACGATAATGGAATCATTCTGCAAATGCTTCAGCAATGCACACTTGTGAATCGAAACCTAGGTATGTGATGAATATAGAGAACACTGAAGTATGTGGAAATAGAGATGGACTCAAAAATTATATTTCATATTATTTTCAAGTCATTGAATACAATAACAATGAATCGATTTTATAGAGCTCACGATACCAAAACCTAAAACCTAATTATAACCTAAATGCATAAAATGTGACTTTATCACATAAAGTAAACATTATATTCCAACACTCCCTCTTGAGGCTTATTGGTAGAATTAAACGCATTAGTTAAAACATTCTTTAGAAGCTTCTCTTTGACAAACAATGTTTGGACCAAATAGGGCTCCATCAAGCTACCTTGTAACCCCCAATAAGGTGTATCTTTTGAGCTTAATTCTCAAGTTCTCATATTCCACCCCCTTGAACTCCTGAATCGCGGATCCCTTGAATTCTCTGGGCAACAATCCATGTTGAGCATCACCAACACTTGATCCCTTGTTTACTAAGTGTGCTTATCTTATGTCTTGAAAACATCATTTGTTTTTATTGACCTTTATTCTAATTAGGCACATAGGTATAGGCTTCTCTACTACATAAAAAATGATAATACAAGGTTGAATCATCAAATATTTCTATGGAAATATTATGTCCATCTATCAAATCATTGAGATAAACCTACCCAAGTGCTCAATAGTTTTTTAGGAAGATATTTTGGATACATGGTTAATCTATGTGAATCTTACATCTACTCAAAATAATAAATAATAATAGACCTAACTGCCGAAACAAACACACTTAAAAAATAATATTGACAGGAATTCTAAATTAAACAAACCCTAAATAAATAAATAAAATCAATAAATGAGTGCATAGGGTTGTTTTCCAACAACCTACGCACTTGAGTAAGTACTTGTCTCTTCTTAGTCTTGTTTGCATGTTGAAGAAGTAGCTTCAACAACACATTTACTAGACCATGTGCTAACATAAAAGTCTCAACAGTAGCCTTCTCAACCTAAGCTTCCTAAAGTAGTAAGTTTATCGGTTACCTTTTGCACTTTTCAAGTTACTTTTTGTTGGAATTTGATGATAAATCATTATTGAAATCATGAGTTTTTATTGTTGAAATTGGGATTTTTAGTGCAGAAATGGATTTAGTGTTCTCCAAAATTTTTGAGCATCTCGATTTTTGAGAACCATAGATTTAATCTTTTTTATACCATATGCTTTAAATGAAGCTATCCACCTCATTTGACTTATTAAACCAATAATTGAATGCATGTAAGAGGTTGGTGCGTAAGTCTTTTCATGTAGTTATGGACACATTAGCTAAATGCAATCATTATGGGGAAGTGTAAGAGTCATACATTCCTCATCATTTCCATCCACTCTTTCATCGGCGAACACTATTCAGCGTGCTGCAGGCCATTTAATGTGGCTGCAGTGGGCGTGTTGATGGTTGGATCTTAAGTAACTTAAGATCCAACGATCAACACGCCCACTGCGGCCACATTAAATGTAACTTAAGATCCAACGATCAACACACCCACTGCAGCCACATTAAATGGCCTGCACCAAGCTAAATAGTGTTCGCCCTCTCTCATCTGCATATTTTGGAATTTCAACGATGTATTCAATTTAAACAATTCCAGCCAAATTTAAGTGAAAAACAAATGCAAATCGTTTAACGATTAGGTTACTCCCTTCCCTTCATACAATCTATCGACAGTTCAACACGTTGACTGAAGGAACACTTCGGCTTTGTACGACCTTTCTATAGCTCCACTGCATTAAACATAACGTCTAGCTCAGAACGACGGCTTGAATGTTGGTGATTGTAGATTAAATATCGATGATGGACGTACGCCAGAGGGTGCCAGAAGTATGGCAGGGTAAGCTGTTCAGCTGATGGCTCCTTTAAAAACTTTAGACGACAACTTGTTGGCTCTTCCAAAATTGTTACATTGTGCCCTTCTTTATACAGTGGTTGCTTTACTCCAGATGCGATGACTGCAGTACTTCTCCTCGGCAGCTTGGATCCTGGCGGCGACTTCTTTGGCAAGCTACAGCAATTGTGTCTACAAGAATATTTGCATTGGCGGCAAATTGGTGTCTGTACTGAAATTGTACAGAGTTGTATGATGGTTGTAACTTGTGTCCTTTAATTATTAGTATTATTGAACCTTTCTCTCATAGCAAGGAGTTGTATAAAGGTTAATTAAAAAGCCTCCGTCGGAATTCGGTAGAGGAATTCTTTTCAAAATCATAATTTGGAGTGTTCAGATCAGATTTTTCGGTCATCTTGGTAGTTTTAAAATTGGGCAATAAGTCTAGAACAAGCAATCCCAATTGCTGAAATTACAAAAATGAGAAAATAGCAATTTCCAGCAAGAATTTTAACAGATTTTGGACCCAAAATCGCTAGAAAAACGAGGCGTTTCGGTTGTCTTTTATCCTACGCTCTCATAGCAATACAACCACAAGTTGCATATTCTTTCACAACAAACTTTCCTCCAACGTTGTTTCAAGATCTTTATGCTATGATACCATGTTACAATAAGCATGAACAATAATGCCATCATTCGGTAAATGCTTCAACAATGCACAGTCGTGAATTGAACCCTGGGTACCAGGTATGTGATGAATAGAGAGAACAATGAACTATACACAAACCCTTAAGAGATGGAATAAGTTTAAAATTGCGACGATTACAATTTCTTAGTGAATTTTAGTCAAAATTCAGCCATGTTTTTTTAAGAAATTTGATTTTTATGTTATTCAAATCGTTGTTCTGAAATAAATAGATTCAGCACACCCATATTTTGAGAATTGAAACACTCTTATTTAAAATTTTAAAAATTCCTTCAAAATTTGTGTCAGTCAAAATTGCACCCAAAAAATTGACAAGAATAATTGAAATCATCACATGTTTAAACTACACCTAAAAGATGGACTCAAAAATAACATTCTCTATTATCTTCAAGTCATTAAAAATAATAAAGATAAATGGATTGTGTCACATATAAAATGTAAATTTATTATATAAAGTAAGTCTTATATTCCTAACACTTCTAAATTTTTATATAAAACTTTGAAAACATGCACATTAATGATCACCTTCGTAGAGCATACATATTAGATATGACACTTTAAAATTGTCACTTGGAAGTCCTTCCTAGACATATATAAGTTCATAACCCTTGCATGCAAAGGGGAACAGCTATAAGCTCACAAAATCAATGTTCAATTATAACACATTAGTGATATTGCGATTATATTTATTTAATATACTCAACGATGAAAGAGGGGTATGGGTTTTGATTGCATTATTGGATTAAGCATTAGTGTTTGGCAATGAAATATAGGTTTTGATTGCATTATTGGATTAAGCATTAGTGTTTGGCAATGAAATATAGGTTTTGATTGCATTATTGGATTAAGCATTAGTGTTTGGCAATGAAATATATGAACACTCAAGAGTAAGGACCCTTGCACGAGGGGTACCTTGGAATTTGAGTACATTGGTGGAGGACGAAAATGGTAGCATTGCATAGATTCTAGGTTTAATGTTTGGAAATCTTATTCTCAACATCCATTCATGTTTGGAAATCTTATTGGATTAAGCATTAGTGTTTGGCAATGAAATATAGGTTTTGATTGCATTATTGGATTAAGCATTAGTGTTTGGCAATGAAATATATGAACACTCAAGAGTAAGGACCCTTGCACGAGGGGTACCTTGGAATTTGAGTACATTGGTGGGGGACGAAAATGGTAGCATTGCATGGATTCTAGGTTTAATGTTTGGAAATCTTATTCTCAACATCCATTCATGTTTAAATATAAAATGGTGGAATACGTTGCTTAATTTGTTAATTTACTTAAATATATGAAATCATCAAAAAAGTATGATAAGTTAGTGAGTAACGCATATCATAGACTTGACATATAGTATGTCAAACCTTGTAAAAATGGGGCTAATTCATAAAAGAATATGCTTTATGCACAATATAAATTATTTACCTATACTAAATTAATCCAAAGGTGTCTAACTTATGTACATTAAATTCAACTTATGCACGTGAAATTCAACTTGAGTTACATTTCAAGTTTGCTTAAGCATCACACTCTATAGATATGCATATTATTTTATATCCAACCAATGCCATGAATAACTTTTGTTATGGTTCTAACTCTAATACTAAGCCAATATAGGAATATTGTGTTGGTCAACGAGTTGAAGATTAGTAGGCTTTGCCAATTTATAGAATCAGATGGATTTTACATGCAGTAGAACATCTTGCTCCAGGAGACCTCTCCCTCTAATTGCACATCAACATCCTTGAAACGCAAACAAGCACTTAATTTTTTTCATTTAATATGTCATCAAATATGAAATGTTGATCATAGTTATTAAGAAGAAATTAAAAAGGAATGTAGGGATAACCTAACTAATTATGGTGGTCTCAAAAACTAATTGAGCATACGCTTCATGTTGTTTCTTAAGCTATATTGAATATGTGTGCACTAATGAGGTTCACATTAAAAATCTAGCAAATTCTCAAATTGAAGATGTGTTTCTTGGTGATCATTTCTTTCAGAAGTTCGTTTATCAGATTGTATTAGAGGTATCTGTGGAATTGAATCCCTTCCTCATTATTGTATGATTATGTTAGGATGTAATGGTAAGATACCAAAAATGCACTAGGAAGCACATTTTAAATTTGCTTGGAAGATCATTGTAACAATTTTTGTCAAATATGAGAAATCACATTCGTATTGGAAAATAATGAAATATGACCATAATATCACCCAAATGAGAGCATTGTGTCGTGATCCTTAATGCAAAATTGGATCATAACAATGATATAGAAACCTTAAACTTTGAAATGCCAAGAGACATTCACACCATAAACGACACAATAAAGTAGAGAAGAGCCCTTGAGGTAGGGTAACACCATGAATTACTCCTTAATGAAGGAATCACTCCACAAGCCATGCTTGCTGAAATACTATTCATCCAACATATCTCTTACAATGATACTCATGTATATTTATATTTTCTTATGACTATTCTTAGGGGGCTTATTCCAACTACCCCTTATTATTATATTATTTCCTCTAACTACCTAGCGGGGCTATATTTCCCACCAACTATCAAGTGGGCCTATTCCATGATTATGGCCACATTATATGAATTATCCTCTTGGGTACCTCTCTAGGTACCCCATATTATCCTCCCTATGTACATTACATTACATCAAGGTACCCATATTATCTTCCCAAGGTACATTACATTACATCAAGGTACCCATATTATCCTCCATGGGTAAATTGCATTACATTAAGGTACCCAAGGGGATAATGTATGTAATGTGGCCATAATCATGGAATAGGCCCACTTAATAGTTGGTGGGTAATAATATCCCCACTAGGTAGTTAGAGGAAATATTATAATAATAAGGAGTAGTTGGCATAGACCCCTAAAATTACTCATGAGAAGTGAAGTTCTTGTTGATTTAAAAACCATTTTTTAGGGTTTTCCTGATGATGGCCATGTGGATTGTAGAACCAATATTTTTTTCACCGAATTTCTGTCAAATCAACTATAATTAATGCAAAAATGTTGTGGCATTTCATAATTGTGGTCATAATAGAGGTCCCAAGAAATATTGAGGGAGTTATACTCATTTCAAATTGTTGCCTCAAAATTAAGTGGTTTTTCTCAGAACCCTAGTTATATTTTTGGAGTTATAGCAACCATGATTCCTTTTACAAGAAAATTTGATGATCTTAGTAATGAATAGTATCTCTTTTTAGTACCTAGAAGCAATATTTTTGTCATCTTATGTCGTTTTTCCAAGATGGCTATATTTATTCCCTGCACCCAAAGAACTCGTCATTTGGAAAGTTTGTTATAGCGCAAATTGACACTTTCTCGTTTGTGACGACAACATCACAAGACAACACTTAAGTGTCCACGATCGATCGCAACTGCCCCTAATTTGACCTTATTTGATGGTTTGAACACCCTTGAAGAGATACCAACTCGTTTCCTCTTGAAATCAATAAGTTGCAAGACTTTAATAGGTGTTATATCCATTATACGCTTACCTTTGTCTCCATCAAAAGAACCCCTTGAAAACTTGTTGTTTTTTTAGATTTTCACCTTTTTGGCACCCTATAGGAAGTCCACACTCCCTCTAGAAGACATAGAAGTGTGGGCCCTAATTCCCACATGCCCTACCTTCATAAAAATGGCATTGCCACGTACCCCACCCTCATATTAGGTGTGTGGGGCCTATAAAATCAAGGTTTTTTTCCCTTTTATTCACTTGTTTCTCCTTGATTGCTAATGGATTGGTTTTTTGAGTGTTCCTGGAAGGTGGTAAGCCGAATTTTAGGGGTTTTGAGTGCTTGAATCACCTCATTTGTGCTTTGAATAAGTTCCTCTAGAAAAGAAAAAAAATCCTAGGTGTTTAGTATTCCCCTTTGGGTTTGTTTTCATTGCATGCAAAAAAACCATTCTTTAAGTGATTTGGCATCTGTTTGTCATGCATTATAACTCATATTAATTTTCTTTTATTTCATACCTTTCATAGCTTATGAGGTGAAGAAAAATAAAATCTTGCATTCTTAGATTTTCTTCAGTAGGAGACCACAAGTTTGTGTCTTTTCATCTTGCTATCATTTTGTTTAAAAAGAAGTTTGCTTTGATTTATCCTAAAATCTAACTTGCATTGGAACGGTGTTGGAAGTTAATATAAATGAATAAGATTTCTTTCATTTTTATTACATTTTTAAAAACCATTGTTCATCCACTTCCACATCCCTCTGAGTAAACAACAACCTCTAATAGCAAGATAACTAAAATGAACTAGACTTGTTTTTCTTCGATAGAAAACCAACAGTAGTCTAGGTTCTAGGGCCTTAGTTTCAGGATTGGAAAGTTAACTTCTCTAAGGCCACATAAAATAAAACTAGGATTTGGCTAGAGTGTTAAACCCATTACTAGAAAGAAGTATTTATTGGGAAAGCACATCTAACACATGTGTCAATCACGAGATTAAGCTAGGTGTTTGTGAGAGATTCTCCCCTCTCCTTGCATTTAGTGGAATTTTGCATGCCTAGGGTTTTCAATTGGATTAGCAGGTTCTCAAGGTGACTGTTACACCCAAAATCTACTCATCATAAGATTCAGTGTATACACCCTTAAAGATACCTGGACTAAGTAATCATCTTGGGAGGATTTGTACCCAATTGTGCTAAGTCTTGAAGGGTCGTCGCATGCTGCACACTAGCAACATGCGACGTCGCACCTTGCTCCATTACAGGGTGTGACAAAGTCAGTTAGATGGAAAAAATAGCTTCTTCGAGGTCCATCTCGAAGCTTGTTGACTTGGGACCCTATCCCTAACCTCTTGGAAGAGTTGGCACTCGGTTCCTAAACCTTTGGAGAGATCCCTTAAGCCTCTCCTACCTTCTCTCAACCTATCCTATCCATACCCTATCCATTTAGTCCTATATAGATGAAGCTCAATCCCATCCCAAGGGGAGGAAGGCTATGGTATCTACATGCTGGTGAAATCACTCTTAGAACATCTCCACTCACCTATTGCAGAACTCATACTTCCTTGGAAGGATATGGCAATTCGCTTTGTCGGACAAGGGCTACAGCGTTAAGCCTTGGTTTTGGTTCCATATCTCTATTATGTACTCCTCTATTTGCAGTAATACAAATGCTTTCCACCAATATTGTTCATGTGTGCAATGATATTGAGTAGTTTACCTGCTTAACTGTTTACTTAGATCTCTTATTGTGTAGATGTCTTTTACTACTTTCTCTTGTTTCTTGTCTTGACAGGTCTTGCAGCTTGGATTTGACGACCGTGAGATGTGGAGCAACATTTAGGAGAAAGGATTGCGTAGTGAAAGGTAAGACATCTAGTATTCGATCCTTAAGTAGATCTAGGAAATGCATTAGTAGTCTGTTCTATTTGTTCTAGACTCACTTTGAGCTAGGGAGATCCAGCTCGCGTCTGCTCGAGTGAATTGTCTGATAACAAATATAGAAACCATACTGGGGATTCCAGAATCTGGTGAGTAGTTGTTAATCTGAGAGTCATTTTCAGTTGATTGCTTGACACAAGCCTTTTTATTTTTGCCATTTACTCCTTGGAGTTGATTTCATTATCAGATCTTCGTATTGAAGACTCTGATCTGCTTCCTCTGAGTTTATACAACTCATTCCCAAACCATTCCATGGTTCATTACTGAGAGATCTGGTTCATTTTTGAATCTAGACTTCGCCTATCGCACCTGGGTAGTGGGAACAGAGCGACACTGTGTCATTCTGGGTCTCTGTTCTTTTCCTGTTAGATACTCGTCGCATCCCTTGCATTGGCAAACTGCGACATTGTCGCACTTCCCATGTAAGCAAACTGTGACGTCGCACTGTGTACAAGAACAGAGTGCGCCGATTTGTCAAATTTTGGCATGCAGGCATCTATTCTTTGTTTGACAGTTTGGACTTTGGTTTGCTGTATGAACTCTCTTTGTGCTGCAAGATCCAGCCAGGGATCCCACCTATGATTTGTGTTTTGAGTGTTTGATTTTGTTTGGATTGATTTTGGGTTCCATTTTGGACAAGCTTGAAGATCGGTGGTGGTGGATACTCTTGTCTCCTCCACCTTCATCCGCTCATCCTTGCATTCCCTTCCTTCCATCCATAATCTGATTATTACATTAGATCAGCTTCCAGACCTCGTTCTCATTTTGTTTGAGCTTTGCTTGCTGCTGCTTGATTTTGAGTTAAGTGTGTCTTTCAGCTTGATCGAGTGCTTGTCTTTTCTCGAGTTTTTTGAGTGTACTAAATGATGCAAGTAGTGTTTTCTTTTCAGTCATTTAGATCTGAAAGCTCAATTTCCATCAAGTTTATTCTTTGGTGCATACATTGAAAAGTTAAAAGTGCTTCTTTCCCATCATTTCTTGAGCATTATTGAAGAAAATTGTTGTGCGTTGGAAAATTCTCGTTTGTGTTTTGGAAAAATTGAATGAATGTATGATCTATTGTGTTTTTCTTGAACTATGAATTGCTCATTTTCTTGAAAGACTCAAAGAACGCTTCGATTTTTGCAAAATTGATTCCATGCTAAGGAAAGATAGATGCATTTTTAATTTCTGTTGCTTTTAGACCATTGAAAGTGAAATTGAAAAACTTGCATATTCCATTTCAGAATCCTCTCTTTTCATTACCTAGTGTTGTTTTGATTTGAAAAGAAAAGAAAAGAAAAAATGTTTTGATTTGGATAGTAGTGTTGTGATTTTTTGTGTTTCGTCGAAAAAGGAAAAGAATACTTTCATAGTCAAGTTTTGTTTTAATTGGGATTGTGTTGCATTGAGTTTGTTTTGGCAATACTATTGGAAAAAGTTTTCTCCTTCCCATAGCTAGAATTCATTGAAAGAAAAGAATATTTTGTGCATGTAGCTAGGGCTTGCATTATGCTTCCAATTATGTACTCACCTCATGCATTCACCTAACCGTCCAAGATAAAATTAACGGCAGAACTAGGTAAAATTTTTAGCAACTTGTGTGTAAGTTAGAGACGTGTTCCAACGTCATTAAGCATGGCAGTTGTCATTATTTGCCAGCACTGTATCCCGGGGGTATTGTAGTCTTCCATGTACTTAACGGTATATCGAGCTCCTTCATGTACCCACCAAGTACCATAATCCGTACTTGGCGTATATCAAAGGGTGTATCATGTACTCGATAGTATATCGGAAGGTCTCTTGCCGAACGGTTGTGCATTAGACAACACCACTAGGGATTTGAGCTCCCACGTACCTTGCGTTTATCAGGAGACACCACTAGGATTCCTGAAACCAACTGAGTTAACCATTTGGATGTCTTGACCAAGCAATACACCGAGAACAGCACTCAAGGAGATTAGCACGCACGTACTGTCCAGGTAATCGGGTATGCAAGCAAGGGTACGGTCCCAATCCTCCCTGTCGCGTCATATTGTTGGACCCTGCAGTATATCGCGGTTTGCGATGCCTTGATAATCCCGTGAGGTTCCAGACTTTTGAATCCACTCTGTCACATAAGTTTGCTTGTTGCCTTAGTTTGAGTAGGTTTTTCTGGACTTCTTTTCTTTTAGCATACCCTTAGGAGAAACGTTGTTTTAGCCATCCTGGCTGATCATCTTGACGCTCTGGTGGATTTTCCTTGGAGAAGGTCCCGTAGGATATTAAACTTATCACCCGAATATCCCCTTAATCCGGAGGTTATTTCGAGGGTAAGAATGGATCAACGTAACATGGTCGTAGTTACTGAAGTGGAAAACCCCACTCTGAATGTTGGAGGAATTTTGTTTCCATAAACCCCTCCAGATTCACCTGCCTCTCATCCCCCACAGGATGAAGGAGCACAAATCCCCACTTCACAAGACCTTTCTCCCGTCATCCCGAGAGAACCTGGATCGTTGGAATGGATAAATCGACCCCAGGACGCCCCTACGGCAGTTGTTGGTCCTTTAGTAGCTTATTGGACATCTTCTACAGAGCACCCAGTGTCTTATTTTGCCATCTCATCCCCACCTAACTGGACTACTCCATAGCTCTCTAGACCTTATTACAGGTCTGACCCCGCCGAGATTTTTGGCCCTATCCGCGAACATGTGGAACAATTGCGTCTTAAGGGTGATTACCTTCGAAGACAGAGTCTTGAGCGACACTCTGAAGAGTTTCGAAATCGGAACTTTCAAATAAGATTCGATGACAGAGACATCCCGGTTCATCCGATATCTTTTGGATCACCAGAACAACCTTCCCACCACGAGACCACTAATAAGACTGGTCAACCTTCACAAGAGTCCAGTCCTGCACCTCAAGGGAACCAACCTGTGGAAGGACAACATTCCAACACACCCGTCACTACCACAGTTACTTTACCAGTTCCTCCCCCACCTCAAAATTCAAGGGGAGGGTATTCCATTACCACGGATGATCTTATTGGTAATGTTATTACTACAGTAGCTAGTCAACAACCTACGTTGGTTCAAACTTTGAATAGTGGTCAACCTGTTGTGGCTGGGGGGAAACCCCCGTTTCCTAACCAGAACATAGGCAGTGGAATCCCCAACAGACCTTCCGTTGGACCGTCCCAACCCGCTAGACCATCCACCACGGGATTATCTCATGTTGGGGGGCCGTCCAATGTAACTCAACCCTCATGGAGTCAAGTGTATCCAGGTTATGTTAACCCTGCGTCGGGCCAATATAATCCCGGAAATGCACCATGCGGGATACCTTATCCCGGGAATCCATACACTCTATGGGGGAAACAACCTATGTTGCAACACGGACCCCAACCGACTATCCCTCAAGCACCACCACCCCCGATCGGCCCTCCCCCACCTCTTGATGGAGGTGGCGGCCCCCCACCTAACCTTGGTGGAGGTCCACCTCATTTTACCAACAATATCCCTCACCCTTCCAGCGGTGGCGGGAATGGTCCACCACCCCCTCCTGGCGGAGGCGGCGAGGGACCACCCTATCATGGTGGAGGAGGACATTTCCCTTCGGTTGGAGGAGGTGGTCCACCACCCCCTCGAGGTGGAGGCGGTGGAGGACCTAATTACTATGGTGGTGGCAGTGGTGGTGGAGACCCTCATCCTTCCAGCGGTAGAGGTGGTGGGGGACGCCATCCTTCTGGTGGCGGAAGTGGTCCACCACCCCCTCTAGGCGGAGGCGGTGGTGGGCCACCTCATTACCGTTATGGACCCCCACCTCCTCTTGGTGGTGGCGGCAGACCTCCACCCCCTCCTGGTGGTGGAGGTGGGCCCCACCTTATTGGAACGGACCACCTTATGGTGGCGGACCCCCTTACGATCCGGGTGCCACACCCCCTATGGCCAGTTTTCTCCTGGTACACCTTACGGTCAATTTGGTCCTTACATGCCTTATCCGTATTATCAATACGCGCAGCCTAACCCACAGCTTCCCTTCCTGGCTACTTTGGACCTGCCTGACCTATCCCGTTTAACCAACGATCCTATTTACCACGGATCTAACTGGCCACCAATTCCGGTGAAACTTTCGTCTAATATCCCCAAATTTGACGACAAACCGGATGAAGACCCTAAAAACCACATGATGACATACCACTTATGGTGTTCATCTAATTCCTTAATGGACTATTCAATTCGTCTTAGATTGTTTCAAAGGAATCTCACTGATTCGGCTGCCAAGTGGTACATTGAGTTGCCACCTCACTCTTTTCCTGATTTTGGTTCTCTTGCCATGAACTTTTTGACACATTTCCATCTACCCATACAGTATGAAACTGGTACCGAGCTTTTAACCTCGCTCCATCAGAATACTGCCACTCATATTTCGGATCATATCCACGAATGGCGAAGGAGACAACGTCTCATTAAAGCTCCTATTCCAGATCATCTCCTAATAGACTGGTTTACAAAATCCCTCGTCCCTACCATAGCAAGAGACGTTTCCATGCGAGGTGTTGTCACCGAAGAACAAGCCATCGCAAGTGCCCATGTACTAAACCTAGTCTACACTCAATCTGGCACTTTGTTTGATATTCTGCCTGACGCACCCCGTGATGTTAATGACCCTGTGAAACCACATAAGGGACTCCAAACTGATGGAATCATTGGTTCCCTTAACACCCAGCCTGCTTCTATCACTGTTGGATCATCCAACCTTCACGGTTCCTCCCCATTACCGGCTCAGGCTAGCCACAGCACCACCAAATCCACCACTCTTGCTCAAACTGAAGAGGTGAATTCTGTCTAATCAGCTTCATCTCAGAAGTCTGGCGATAAAAAGAAGAACAAGGGGGAACCCAAAATTCTTCCGCCCAGCAAGAACAAAAGAGCACTCCTGACGATACCAAGCAGAAACGGAAACTAAAGTATCCTTGTTTACTATGTGGAGATGACCATTTCTCCAAAGAATTTCCCCATAGAGACGAAGTACAAAAGTTTCTTAGGGGAAAACCAACTCCCGTAGTCCTCAATGAACCATTCCCTACTCAGAACCAGCAGATGATTGCTCAACCCCCCCCATCCAAGGGGGAACCATCCAATACCGCGCATGTTCTCATGGTGCGTAACGAGACGATCAATTTGAACACTTGCTCGCGATCTTACGAACCGGTCCCTTCGAAGGAATCCACTGGAAGTAATGCTGAAAAAGATTCTGACTCCTTAACTGATGTCACTATACCGCCAACTTCTCTCACCATTGAGAAGCCCTCCTTAGACTCGATATTGCGACTGCCTAAGAGTACGATTCGAAAAGCTGTTTTCAATCCCAACGCTCGGGCGGCACAAAATTACAATATCGTAGAAGACTTGGCACAAGCTCCTTGCGCCATGTCTACCCTGGAAGTTTTGCAGAATTGTCCTAATCAACGCAAAACTCTCCTTGTAGCCATTGGTGCAGTCGACCCCAATTCCTTGAATACCATCATGTTCCGACTTGACCACTTCAGGCCGAGGCTCTCCCACCAACTCGCATTCCAAGTTTCTGTGAACATTGCTGGGAAGATTGTCCATCGTACCCTTTTGGACGAAGGTGCCTCCACTTCTGTCATGTCGATCGCCTGTTGGAGAGCCATTGGCTCCCCCGAATTGAATCGTTCTCCCACCACGTTGAAAGCATTCGACGGGCATGGCTTTCAAACTCATGGACTCTTACAAGCCCTTGCAGTTGAGTTGGGCGGAAAGACCGTAACCGTTAACGTGGAAGTGGTCTTGCCCCCGTTAGATTATAATCTCTTGCTTGGTCGTAATTGGTTTTACGCCATGCAGGCGGTAGCCTCTTCAATGTTCTGCATAGTACAATTCCCCCACCAAGGACGAATTGTTACTATCGACCAATTAGATTTTTGCACCCCAAATGCTACTACTCATCCTGGTGACCATGTTCCTTCTATTGGACAAACGTCAAAACAGTATGAGAGTATAGGGGTTGGCCTTTTGAAATATTCATCTCTCATGGGCGTTTTTTCCGGGAACGGACCCCCCTAATCATGTCTCTACAGTGAACATGGTCTCCACAGAGATTTTATCTTACTCTACCGATGCTTGGCTTGTACTGGATGAAGCCACAACACACCTGCTTGGAGATATAATGCCTCTTTCACCCACTAAACGTATTTACGAGGCTATCCAATCAGCACCGGAGGACCACTTAACCGTGGCCTCTCCATCCTGCTCTCTACGACGGACATCATCTCTACCTAATCTCTTACTTCGGACTTTTCATTCCGACAAGTCCATCATGGAAGTTATGAATGTTGACGACGGTTCGTGGGATGATCTCCACCATAGGTCATTTTTTCTTCCTCCTTTGGATTACATAGAGGACAACATCCATAGCCTCTTTTCACTAGATATCTACCCGTTCCCTCATTCCCCCATTCTTACATGTCTTACGGACATGGAGGGCAACTTGGCCAACATTGAGCCAACCACCCCGGTAGACATCTCGGTGAAAAATGGTATAGTGGAACACATTCGCATAGGCCAAAAGTGTTCCCCTAAAGAAATAGCTACTGGCACGGCCTTATTCAAGCAATTTCGAGACGTATTTTCTTAGTCCTATGAGGAGATGCCTGGGATAGAGCCCGCGATTGTTTCTCACGAAATAAAAACCTATCCTGACGTCAAACCTGTACGTCAAAAATTGCGACCGGTACACCCCCGGAAGATGGCAGCAATCAAGGCAGAGATTGAAAAGCTCTTAAAGGCTGGTTTTATTTATCCTGTCCCATTGACGGATTGGGTCTCAAACGTCGTCCCTATGAACAAAAAGCAGGGTACCATTCGCGTCTGTGTCGATTATCCGGACCTTAACCGGGCTTGTTCGAAAGACAACTACCCGACTCCCTTCATCGACCAGATTATCGACAATTGTGCCGGAAGCGTCATCTTCTCATTTATGGATGTCTTTTATGGTTACAACCAGATTGAGATCAACCCCTCCGACCAACATAAGACGACTTTCATCTACCTGTGGGTAACGTTTGCATACCTCAAACTCCCGTTTGGCCTTAAAAATGTTGGCGCCACATTTCAGCGGGCTATGTCGTATGCCTTCCATGACATTAAGGACTTTGTGGAACCTTACCTGGACGATCTCCCTACTCATTCAAAGCAGTGCAAGTTCCACATTGATCATCTTATGGCCATTTTCCTCAGATGCAGATGGTACAATATCCGTTTGAATTCTCATAAGTGTATCTTTTGCGTTGAGTCCGGACGCCTCTTAGGATTTATCGTTTCGAAGGAAGGGATCCGCATTGATCCCTTAAAGGCGGAGGCCATCATCAACCTGCCACCCCCGACTGAGGTGACAGAACTTCAAAGTCTCCAAGGGAAGGCGACTTATTTAAGACGTTTTGTTTGCAATTTCGCGGAGAAGACTCAGGGGTACATGAGACTGCTCAAGAAGGACGTCCCATTCATTTGGGACAACCAAGCTAAAAAGTCCTTCGATAGTATCAAACATGCCATCACGCATGCCCTCATGCTCTAACGGCCTAATTATTATCAAGATTATATCTTATATCTCGTCGCTTCTGCTACCACTATCGCCATGGTTTTGGTACAGGAGGATCAAAATGCCCAGAAACATGTAATATACTATGCAAGTAAGGGTCTTGCTGATGCTGAAACTAGATATTCACATGTTGAAAAACTCGCATTTGCGGCGGTCATCACCGTCCAGAAGTTCTGGCACTATATCTTGCTCCGCATCACCACCATCATCGCAGACTCGAACCCCATATACCACGTCTTGACACGTCCAGTGCTTGGGGGCAAGTATTCACGCTGGATCGTGATACTGCAAGAATTTGATCTTCTTTTTGAGAAAGCCAAGTCAAAGAAATCTTTGGTGTTTGCCAAGCTGATCTGTGGCCTTCCCCATCTTGATGCAGAAGTTGAGCACAATGAATATTTTCCGGATGAATCATTGTTTCTCATCAGTACGACTGATCCATGGTATGGAGATATCTCATTGTATCTTCAAACCCAACGCTTCAACCTTCAATTGTCTCGCAATGACCGTCGTAAGATACGTCACCATGCGAAGTATTATTTAATCATCAATGATACTTTGTATCATCGTGGCATTGATTCCATTCTTCGACGTTTTCTCACTCATGATGAGGCTGAACGCGTTCTCAATGACTGTCATGCTGGGGCATGTGGCGGTCACCTCTCTGGGATGGCTACAGCCCAGAAGATTTTGCGCGCAGGATATTTTTGGCCTACTATCTTCAAAGATTGTATTGAGGCCATAAAAAGTGTCCTCCTTGCCAACACTTCCATACGAAGAAGCGCACCCATCCCGCCCCGTTACACCCGGTTATTGCCGTGGGCCCCTTCGCAAAATGGGGCATCGACTTTATGCATTGTAAGCCTACCTCGGCTGGGGGGCATAGTTACATCATTGTAGCTGTGGATTACTTTACAAAGTGGGCCGAAGCTATGCCTACATACCAGAACTACGACAAAACCGCCGCACTCTTCATGTTCAATCATGTAATAGCACGGTTCGGAGTTCCTCAGCCAATTTTTACCAATCATGGTTCCCATTTTTAGAACCATATGGTTGATGAACTGAGTGATAAGTTGGGTTTTCGCCATGAAAATTCAACACCCTACTATCCGCAGTCCAATGGACAGGTCGAGGCCATTAACAAAGTCTTGAAAACTATGGTCCAAAGGATGGTAGGTATGCAGAAATCCAATTGGCATAACATGCTCTTTTCAACGTTATGGGCCTATAGAACCTCCGTTAAAACCGCCACAGGTTTCACTCATTTCCAACTATTCTATGGATTGGAGGCTGTCCTACCTATAGAGTGCAAAATTTCACCTCTACAACTCGCTGTCGAACTTCTTCCTAATACTACTGCTGAGGAAGAATGTCTCCTGCACTTAGAAAAACTTGACGAGTCCCGCCGAGATGTCGCTCTTGCTAATGAAGCACACAAGAAACACATCAAATCCCAATACGACAAGTCGGTTGAACCTCGTATCTTTAACGAGGGTAACCTGGTCCTCACTTATGACCAGAAGCACGACAAATTAGGAGCAGGAAAGTTCGAATCCATGTGGCATGGACCTTACATTGTCAAACGTGTTTTGGAAAAGGGAGCTTACGAGCTTGAAGACTATGACGGAATCTCTTTGGGTGAACCCCGCAATGGGATTTACCTGAAGAAATACTATGCCTAAACTCGTCACGCTTAGACTTTCTTGTATATACTGTACATGGCGTGTTTTTTTTGTTTTTGTGTGCTGTGACGCTTTTTTTTTAGTGTGTTTAGATCTTGTTTCTACTCCTTATACCATGTTCTGTCTATGTGTGCAGATGGCAACGTGTTATGGATTTGCGGACGGCGCCAGCCGACATACCCGTAACCTTGCTTCGGTAGCCTAGGTACTATATTCCCCAACAGGTGAGCTCATTAGCTCAGGAGGAAAATGCCTAGGGTTTGCGACCAACAATGCCGCAGAGTATCAGGCAGTAATCAGAACCCTAGTTAACACCATTTCCTTGGGTATGAACCACATTGTCATCCACATGGATTCTCAATTAGTGGTTTCCTATCTTAACTGATTTTACGCCATCCGTGATCCCACCTTACTCCGTCTCTTCAGACAAGTACGTCTCCTGGAAAGGTCATTTGAATCCATTCAATACCTGCACATTCCACGAGAGTTAAACATATTTGCTGACTCGATGGCCAACTTCGTTTTGGATTGGTACATCGCACACACATTTCATAATATGTAAAAGCATTCACAACATGTAAATAATGCAATGTATAAAAGCAAACATGTAAACAAGATCACATCACTCATCATTTTAACACACATAATGTATAAATCGTCGAGAATGTCTGTATATATATATATATCACTCAAAAGTAGTGCTGGTACAAAATTTGAAGCACGATGGCTTTCAGTAAGTCTCTACAAAATATGAAGCATCGTAGCTTTCAGTGGTACAAAATCTGAGGCCTCTAAGCTCTCAGTACAAGTATAATAGTGTCATCAGGCCTGACACCTGACCTGTACACCACCCCTAGCATGGACAGCCCGCTGTCGCTAGGTGAGGAATCAATCCATGGTCCTCGCTACCTTGTGGAGTAGGGCATTGAAGCGTATGGACGCTCCAACCCCAAACCTCTGCATAGGTCTCGGCAGGTCATCTATCGTTGGCTCAGAAACCTCCACTATCAGATGGGACAAGTTCCTGTATACCTCCTCCATCTCCTCGATGGTAGCATGAGCATCTGGGGGCACAACTGCTTCCCCACCTCTGTCTCTCCTTGCTAGGAGAGAAAGTCCTACCGGTCGTACGGGCCCCACATCTGCACACACATGTTATATACTTGTCAGCATTGCATAAAAAAAAATGATAAATATACAAAATTAAAAGTACAAGGGTTTTTGTTCTCACCTATGTCACCCCATGTTGCATCCTCGGGCAGTACCAAGTCAGGATCCTCTCTGAAATCCGTACCACCATACGAGAAATCCTCAACCATGAGTAACTGGCCTTTCAGCCAACTGAAGAACTTGGGACCAAAGCTGATGATAGCCCATCTGAGCATGTGGGGATCTCGAGGCTCCTTGTCATCTAGTACTACTTGTGGACGCAAGAGAGGGATCCGCTCCAAGAGGAACGATACCACGATCGACCCATAACCAAACTGCTTGAGCTCTCCCCGCCGACACTTGGTAAATTGAGCTCGGAGGTTTGCGAGGAGACCCTCGCACCAGTTAAAAACCATGGGGGACATACAGTCCTCTGCATAAAGCATCTGGGTCTGAGTAGCCGTGTGTGGGGCTTGGTTACCCGCCGCTCTAGTAATAGTAAACAATATGGTATGTAGTGGGTGGCTCACTGCATCCCTGATAAGAATCTTCCCACTGGAAGATCGAGCAGTAGCGATACAATGCTGTGACACCATGTCATCAACTGTACAGTCACTGGCCCGTGTCCCAGTAAGATGTACAGGTTCCCCTCTCCGGGACAGACCTATGAGAAAATAGATGTCCTCGACATCTATTGTGAGGATGTGCTCACCAATCATGAAATATTGTTGGGCTGCATCCCAACTCTGGAGCATGTGTGATAGCAATGGGATTTGGGATATCATCCCCTGAATCTCAAAGAACTTGAGTAAACATTAGTTCCTCAAGGCATCCATGCATTGTGGATCATTGGAAGCTTGTTCATCTTCTACTTCGCGTTCTCGTTCCTGTCACTCTAAAACCATGTTGGCTAGCAAACAACCTTCCAAGAAGGGAATTTAAACACTGTTAGATCCTACTTCAACCTCTGCAAGTTCATTTTTTTGGATTAAATTTGATGTTTGGGAAATGCAACTCCGCCGTCACACTGTACTTTTGCGTACAGTGCGATGTCGTCGCACTTCACCCATTCAGGACTTGCGCCGAGTCGGTCTTGTCACAGTTCTCGAAAGGGCCAACTGCGACGAGCCGAGAGCGCAGTAGCCCTCCATGAATTCATCAAAAAACCCAAAAATTGAACCTAAAAACAAAATCTAATCCACTGGAAAGTTGTTGGATGAATTTTAGGCTTACCTGCTCCTAACGGTAGGTGAAATGGCGGATCGTAGCTCTCAGAATCGGCAAAGGAAGTTTTGGCTCCAAATTGGTACTTCTCCTCCCAAATTGGCAAATGAAACAATGAAATCTATTTTTGGCCCATTTTTCTATTTATAAATAGAATGGAATATTCCTTTTCAAATATTTTGATGCTCTTGGCCCATTTATCATAGTTTTTGACCATTTTTGTCATATTTGAGGCTATTTGACACATTCTCTAGTGTGCAGGAGTTGTAAGTAGTCTTTCGTGCCGTTTCTCGTATCACAACGGTCATCACTGGTATGAACACTTCCTTGAATGTTTTGTCATTATTTTTGCAACGGTTAGTCTGTAATTATTGCGTGATGATGAGTTTACTCTTTGTTTGTTCTCATATTCACAGAACTATGAGAACAAGTATCGAGTTATGATTTATCACTTTTTCGGGCTCGTTAAACTTCCACAGAAAAGGACACCCCCCGGAGTCTACCATTAAGCTCTTTTCAAGCTCTCGAAAAATGAAAAGATTGCCAAGCGAACTTGTCGCGTTCACGCTTGTCAAAGTATTTGAATGGTCGTCTTCTTGGTGATAGTTTACCCCTTTTTCGGACCAGGAGGCACTAATTACGAAAAATGTATACTCCAGCAAATCATGACTGGAAGAGTCCTCTCCCGCGTTGTTTTACCCTTTTTCGGACGATGAGGCTAACTTTATGAAAAAGGACCATTGGAGTCTCCTTTAGTTATTTTCAGACTCTCTAAACATGAAATGACGATTGAATTTACCTTCTATGGACTCGTTAAAATTTTCACATTGAAGGGCCTGTCATGGGACGAACCCCTCCTATCCTAGGTTCGGAAAATATTTGGGATTGGACTCATCTATGAGATGAGCTATACCGAGCATCTGGTTACCCTCATCAAGCTCGTAAAAAACACATGAGGCACTCATCATTCGTGGTGGGGAAAAAGGAAAGTGTTTGTGTTACATACCTTATTAGTGGAAGTATGAGTCGTTCTTGAACATGGCACTCATCTGTATTTGCATACAGTACTTGGATCATCCGTTTGTCTTCGAGTTCCACTTATTTCCTGAGTATTATCACTCCTTTGAGTCATTCAAAGAAAATCTTCCATCATCAGTCGCTTTGAGAATTTGTGTCACACTCATCGTGTCAATGCTGCCAAGTCATGCCATGCCCATGTTCAAGAATATGTCTATCATTTATCATTTGTAATCAGTACACCCGTCATCACATCGGTCTACTCTGAGTCAGTGTTGCATGTTACTGTACCATCCGATCTACCCTACACTTCTTTGTCGTGTTTCGTGTCGATTGATGGGGGATTCATCATGGCCCTCCTTCGACGGATTCATCCTTGTCGACTTCAACACATCATCCGAGGATTGAATCTAAAAACTAGTCAAGTACCTTGGCCCTGCATGCCTCAATGGTAGGTTACCTCGCTTTCATCATGAGTTTACATCATTGACTCTTGATTGAAAGATTTCATCTTGCGTTCGACTTCAACTCATTTATTCACGCTTGATGATATGTACTGTGATACCTTGGGAATCATTGACATCAATGGTGATCTCCCTCGCACTTGTTAACGGTTTACATCAATGGTTGGTAATCAAGTTATTTCTACCATGTTTGACGTCAAGACATTTGTAATCACATGGATAGATTCGTATCATTGCGGGTTCAGCTTGAAGACCCTGGGGAGTCATGTTTTACCCAGGTTGCGATGGAGTTTGTATTGAGTTATATCACATGGATCCACTTTTGTATTGGTCGTGGCTGTGTTATCATCCCATCATGGATCTACGCTTGTGTCTAGTAGCCGTGATTGTGTTCAGTCGGTCATTACTACCATGGATCTGCAATGTATTGGTCGACAGCCATGTTGTACTTTATATGAGATTGTCAGTTCAGAGTCAGTTGTACTGCAGCAGTGTCCTTTGTCCGATGAGTCTATTGCCATTACTTCTATCAAAGCACTTCACCTGTCTATCTTCAACAACTTCATGCTTTGGGGGGCATTCTGTTACACCCAAAATATACTCATCATAAGATTCAGTGTATACACCCCTGAAGATACCTAGACCAAGTAATCATCCTGGGAGGATTTGTACCCAATTGTGCTAAGTTTTGAAGGTTCGTTGCATGTTGCACACTAGCAACATGCGACGTCGCACCTTGCTCCATTATAGGGTGCGACAAAGTCAGTTAGATGGCAAAAATAGCTTCTTTAAGGTCCATCTCGAAGCTTGCTGACTTGGGACCCTATCCCTGACCTCTTGGAAGAGTTGGCACTTGGTTCCTAAACCTTTGGAGAGATCCCTTAAGCCTGTCCTACTATCTCTCAACCTATCCTATCCATACCCTATCCATTTAGTCCCATATAGATGAAGCTCACTCCCATCCCAAGGGAAGGAAGGCTATGGTATCTACATGCTGGTGAAATCACTCTTAGAACATCTCCACTTACCTATTGGAGAAGTCATATTTCCTTGGAAGGATATGGCAATTGGCTTTGTCAGAGAAGGGCTACAGCGTTAAGCCTTGGTTGTGGTTCTATATCTCTATTATGTACTCCTCTATTTGCAGTAATACAAATTCTTTCCACCAATATTGCTCATGTGTGCAATGATATTGAGTAGTTTACCTGCTTAACTGTTTACTTAGATCTCTTATTGTGTAGATGTCTTTTACTGCTTTCTCTTGTTTCTTGTCTTGACAGGTCTTGCATCTTGGATTTGACAACCGTGAGACATGGAGCAACATTCAGGAGAAAGGATTGCATAGTGAAAGGTAAGACATCTAGTATTCGATCCTTAAGTAGATCTAGGAAATGCATTAGTAGTCTGTTCTATTTATTCTAGACTCACTTTGAGCTAGGGAGATCCGGCTCGCGTCCGCTGGAGTGGATTGTCTGATAACAGTGACACCAATTCAACAGAGGCTTCAGGTCTAGTACTTTTGTCCTATATTCCATGCCCATACATAAGAGTTTGACCCATGACTGTTCCACCCAGCTATTGATTGTGAAGTAGTATCATCGAGTGCTTTTTCTAGGTTTCACCCAAGTGAATGCAAGTGAGAAGTGCTTGCGGTACTTGAGACATACATATAACATCCACCTCAACTCCCTTAGAGGGTGCCCATATTCGTGAGGGTACTTCACCTTGGGTGATTGTTACATGATGGTTATCGTAATTGTCTCTCACACCTTTGCTAGTTGGACATGGGCCCTAATCATCTCAAGGTAACCTTTGAAAGGCCCATATTTGGTTCTTCATTGATTGAACTCAGAACTTAACCACCTTAGTTTGATTTCTAAGTGATTCAATTTTCTTGTTTATGTCTTATAGAGTCTTTTATAGGACTGTGTTGATTGTAATTTTTTGACCCCCATAGAAGGCCTTAGAGATTTCTTACTTTTTGAATCATAATATATGGCTAAAATTCCTGAGGAGACCAACCAAGGGACCTGTGTGCAAGGGATTCCTTGTGTTTTTCGTTCATTGGAAACGTTGGTGCTCCCTTGATGGCCACCTTGAATCTTCTTGGATTCACCCTAGGGCTACCAATTTGGTTGTTCTCCAATCCAAATTTCCTAAATGCTCCTGATGCTTCTCAAGCAAGCATTGTATGTCAAGAGCATCAAAATCCTTTTCCTTCTTCGCCAGTGACATCTTATCCTCCCCCTTCTACCTCATGTGGTGAAAGTATAGGTACTAAGTAATCAACAATCTAAAAGGAACTGAAGAGGAAGACTAAGAAGAAGATGTGGAGACAAGGGGGCATGCCATTAGTCGCTACAAGTCATGCTGGGGAAATTCCTTATTCAATGCAAGTCATGCTAGGGGAAATCCACCAGTCACTACAACTCATATTGGATACAAGTCACCAATCACTGATAATTATACTAGATACAAGCAACCAACCATTGTAAGTCATTTTAGGGGAAAGAAACTAGCCACTGCAAGTCATTCTAAGGGAAACAAATAGTTGATGCGAGTCATGCTGGAAGTATTAAGAGTGTTGAGAAACCTAGATGACTAGGATGCAATCCTAAGTTCCCTTGTAAGCTTTGCAAGGGATACCACCTTACTCATATATGCCCTACCATTCCATAAGTACAAAGAGTGTGGTCCGTGTCTTAAGGAAATTTTGCTTTGGAAAAACCCTATAATTTTCCAATAACCCATTCAACGTATGGTTGATGAAATGATTGAGTCAATGAAATATTTAAATGATCCCCCTCTTCCTTTGGAGAGTGACAAGATTCAAGTGGTCAAACAAATTCAATCTTTGGTCAATCCCGCTCTTCCTTTGGAGAGTCACAAGGTTCAAGTGGTTGAGTTGATGCAATCTTCGGTTGACCCCACTCTTCCTTTGGAGAGTGATGTAGCTATCACTCAAGTTTACTTCACTTCTAGTTCAATACTATCTAGACAGGGGGGCACTCCCTTTACTTCGAATGATCCCCCACTAAACTTTAGGATTGCTCCCTTTGATTGGAGTATCCTAGTTGGGCTTCACCTTCCTTCTTCTGCACCCTTCCAAATAAGGGTTCAAGTTAAACACTAGACCCTTTTCAATGTGTTGTAATATAAAGGGGCCTCTGTTAATATTTTATCTGCATATGTCTTGGATCTGAAATGTACTTGATTTGGAAGCCATGATATATCGCATCTAAGCATGGGTATGCTCACCTCAGGAAGATCAATTTCCGACACCTTTATTTTTGTTACAGGTACCCCTTTGAACCAATGATCGAGAACTTCATCCTTGATGTCACTTGACTCCCATCCATTGGAATTATAATGTATTTTGGGCATCATTTCCCCTTATGGCCTTGAATATTAGGGGACATTTGTTATATCACAAATTGGCACTTCTTCATTTGCGACAACAACATCCCAAGTCGACACTTATGTGTCCACAATCGATCACAAACACGAACCTATTATTATGGAAGTGCCCCTAATTTGACCCTATTTGATGGTTTGAACACCCTTAAAGATATCCCAGCTCATTTCCCCTTGAAATCAATTAGTTACAAGCATAAAAGAGACACTATGCACCTTTGTCTTTTGCACTCTATTCCATTCCCCACACTCCACTCCCCTCCTCTCCCCCTTTCCACCCAAAGTGAATTTTTTTCTTTGTATTAATTTCTTTAATATTGAACTTTATTTTAATGTTTTAGTTATTTAAAAAAAAATAGAATGTTTTTAAGTTTTTTATGTTTTATTTATTTTTAATTTTTTATAATGTTTTTTTTTTTCAAAATTTTAGAGTTTTTTGTATTGAATTTGTTTACTTTTTTATTGCTTTTATAGTGATTAAAAAAATACGTCATGGTTTTCAAATGCTTATAATTTTAATCCGACCAAAGAAAGTGATGCTACTAGTAGCATCTCTTTTTGATTCAACAATTGATTTTAGTATTTTCATTTCAATGGCATCAGTTATTAGGGCCGCAATTTCAAACAAGTTGTAATTTTAGCCTTGGAAAGAAAAATAGGGATGTCATAGTGATTCTGAGTTATTTTGGAAGCATAGTTTTAGGGTTTGGATTGTAGCGACATTAGTGGATAAGGCGAGGGCTTCAAACAAGATGTAATTTTCACCCCAAATAAAAACAATTTTTGATTCAGGAGTCGATTTACAATTCTGATTGCAATGGCATCGATTGTGGTCGACGTGAGTTTAATAAGAGTTGTAATTTTAGCCCCCCCAAAAAGGCGCTACTATTAGCACTAGTTTTCGATTCGGGAGTAAAAACAACCACTAAATTTAGCCTACAAAAAAATAAGAACTCTAGAGAGTTCTCTTCAAATGTATAATATGTTTGGAACATATTGACTTACGGCCGACAAATACAGAAGACATCCATCCATATGTTCAATATCTCCTTGTCATCAACACCATCGTCGGAAAACAATCATGACACACAATGGCACAAATAATTCCCTTATTTCAAGTAGTCAAAGTAGGACAACTCCCAACTCAAGGAAAGTGTTATCCTCTCACCGAATTGGAGCACAAATTTCCTCATCTACATGAGTAGGAAATGGGGACCATTGCCACTTAATGGGGGAGTTCTTATCCATCCTAGGACTCGATTAGTGCCATCGAATAGTGCCTAGTCCCAATCGACTCCTTGGACAGATCTCAGTCGCATCGACTCAATCAACCTTATGGATCAGTCAATCCAACAACTCAGTCAATCCAGTGGATCAGTTAATACATTGACTCAGTCAACCCACACAATATTCTGCAAGTTTCTTTCATCATACATGCCCTATAGCATTTGATGACTCCAGCACATGTCAGAAGACATTATGAACAGTCAGAAGGCATCGGGAAGATACCATCAACGTGGAAACAATGTCTCTTCATCTTCTTCTAGCTGAGATATTGGAAGAAGATGGTTGGTCTCCTCCATCAAATTGTAACTACTTATTTGTGAATTGAAACGCATCGGGTAGGAATTCAAGTGTCCCTTGGATTTCTATATATGTGTGTAAGTCCGAATATGAAAAGGTTCCTCGTTCTTGATTGCACTAAGACAGGTCCCAGAAGAGAAGGCTCGATTGGTTTGTAATATCCCGATTTTGACCCTATTGCATTAAAATTGTAAATGATGTAAATATCGTTATTAAATCATGGTAAGGAGCTCAAGGCCAAGGCCCCGCCATCGATTTAGCATTTAATGTATCGGAAATTAAAAAATCGATGCATATGGTTCTTGTTGTAGCCACGCACAATAGAAATTAAGACATCATGTAAATATGAATTTTAATGAAATACCCACAACTAGCTATGCAATGCAACATGAGATGGGGGCATGGTTTTTACAAGGAATAGGGGGGGCAATATTCAAACCCTTGAGCCAATAGTGCCAATCCAAGTGTCAATGAGTGAACCCATAAACCCTCAACTACCCATTTTGACTTATGCACCCAATCATTTAATTCTTCCAAGAGTTGGTTGACGTAGTTAATGCCTTGGGAATGGAGAGGTATGGCAGCCAATTTCGTGTTGGGATTATTGGGCAAGAAATGAGCCATGAAATTGCTCCCCATGCCATCATCCATCAACCAATTTTTTCCCTCTCACGTTTTTGGAGCTACCTGGGCGTTTTTCCCTCCACGTTTTTATGGTTTTTCCTTGTTTTCTAGCCGGGAAGAGGGAGTTTTGGTGTTGCAGAGTTGCCAGGAGGAAGGGAGCTCGATTTGGGGTTTCATTGAGTCCATTTTGGCCATTTGGAATGCTCATAACCCGTGGGAGAAATCGGTTTTGATTCCCGTGGTCGAATTTCCCCTTCCCATAGTTCGTTTTGGGTGAGCCACGAGTTGGGAGAGCCAATGGGAACCTTGTTTCGTAAATCCCTTTGTAAAATTGTTTATCCATGCCAAACCATTGTGCTTGTTGTGTGTGGAAGGAGTATGTTGGGGTATGAATTATGGGTATCCATTGTTTTGGCTTGAGCTTGAGTGCAAGCATCCATAAATGAAGAGGGTTCAGATTTAGCCTGATAAACCCAGTTGTGGGATGGTTTCGTTTAGATATGATGTTGCTTGGGTTGTGCTGAGATTGAGAGTCCCCTTTTCCTTGTAGAAATCATGCCCAGCTCGGAGGTGGTCTCTGAGTGCTGAAAGGATACAGGTTGGGCAGAGACCTATGGTTAGGTGGAACGTTGTAGCGACATAGCTAGTTGCTACGGACCATTTCACAATGAAGATAAGTATTTTTCTATCTATGTGTTTTACTTTTGCAATGTTTTAATTTGATGACTATTATTGATATGTTGAATGCATTTGAAATGTGTGTGGATAATGTTTTATTCCGCTGTGCATGTTTGCTTGATTTGCATCTGCACACATTTGTTTTTATGAATCTAATGAATCAGGCTGAGTTAATGAAAAATCCCCAGAAGTGTAGTCATGTTCCCTTCCTTGCGTTGGATCGACGGGAGGGGACGTAACATGGTTCCTCATGGTTCCTTCATTTGAGCTCCATTCATGTAAATTAATATTTCGACTCAATACACCTTGATACAAGGTTGGATTACAAACTTAAGAGACCAACATCCCACAGATGACTATTCAATAAAACTAGAGTTTTTACCCTTGGGGTTTCTCCATTATCAATTTATGGCTTGCATTTTCACATGATTAGTTTTGTCTATTGCTTTCAACCATTTATGTTCAGTAATTATCTATTAATTGATTTTCTTATTCAGTATAAAACCACTTATACTATGAAACGAGAACTTTATACTATGAACGAGAACTCTAGACATAAAAACGTTGATTTTTGCAAAAAAAACACCAAAAACACCCCCCAAATAGAAAAGTGTTGATACCAGTATACACGAATTTTTTTGTTGTTGTTAAAAAATAGAGCCATGGCCTAAACATCCCATACTTTTGTTTACAAAATTTTAAAATCAACCCCTAAATTGGAATTTTTTTTCTTCTTCAAGAGATAAATTACAACTTTTTTGAAACTTGCATATTAAACAAACAAACAAAAAAATCATAAATAATTTCACCACTCTAACAAAAAAAAACCAAAGAAATTATGATGCAATTCATAATGAAATAATATATTACACCATACAAGAACAAATAATTCGAATAATACAAGAATAAATATTCGAAAACTTATTTAGAGTTTAAAACTTCTTTAGAGGTTAAAACTCATCTTATATTTTTACAAATTTTAAATATAAGATTTGAAATGACAAGAAAATTATCAATTAAAAAAAGTTAAAATACTAAAGTTTATAGTTAATCAAAAGTATTGTTTCCGACATTACAAGTTTAAAAATGAAACATATATTAATTCCAACATTTTTTTTGTGCCCAACTTATGTTTTACACTCATTCGCTCACCTGGGTGCCCAAGGTCTACCCTCACGGGCGGCGCGATGCCCAGCATTAATTGTTGTTTACAGCCAAGAGGAGGCCAAGATTTAGGTTATTAATGTTTAATAATGATTTTGATTTTTTATAATAATTATAGCCGCTCACTTGGGCACCTAAGTGTTATAAGTGTTCTTTTTTATGTGATATGTGTGACAAGATTGCCCTATTTAAAGGTTGAAACTTATTGGAACACATTGATATCTTATCTCTTAAATTGCCTAGTGGATTGGGGTTGTCAAGGATTGAAATATTGTTTATTTTTTCTATTATTTTTTTTTTATATTTCATAACATCCCTAAGGCTGAAAATTCACATGGTTAAGATCTGGGAAACCTCTAGTTAAGAGATGAAATTTTTGTTTTGGAATTAAAAGTCAAAGAGTGAGAAAAAAAATTCATAGAGACTTTGGTGTAATTAAAAGGATTAGGATGATGATAATACAAATAATGATTTTTTTATACTTGACATAGTATAATTATTCTCATGTGCTATAATGCATTTTAATTATGTAATATATAGTAGCATTTTATCTTGTGTATCATTACATATTTTGATTATCTGATATGTTGAATTTTGAAACATGATTTCATACAACTCCAATGTCTTCAATGTACATTTTGAAATGTGATCTCGTACAACATTAATATCTCATGTGATATTGACACGATATGATGTTTGACAACTAGAAAGACATTGTGTAATACCACTATATATCTTATGTCAAAAACCAATACATTCCACATATGAAAACACAATTTAAATGATCTTGACCTAAAATCTACAATTGAAAGAGGAAATTACAAGATGATTGACAAATACCTTTCTCATTTGTGGGATTCTTTCTTCCTAAAGATGACAATTTTTTTTTTTTTTAATCTATATGCAAGATCCTGACATCGAGCAGGCCATGAGGGCGGCCCTTGGGCACCCAAGTGAGCGGAACAAACAAACAAAAAAGAATAGCCTATTCCATTTATTAAATAATAACAGTGGCCTTTACAATGTTCATTATGCATCTTGTTAGCTGTACATTCAATGCTAATGCTGCTATAAGATTATGTTCAGATGCAACTGTTCATATCCCCGTGACAAAATTAAATACACTATGCCTTTGCTATTGCATATTGAACCTGACATTAATAATCCACATTAACATATGCCTGCCAATTGTAAGGGCTAATGGTGAATGGTGCTTATTGATTGCCAATTGCTTAGAGTTGTAGAAAAAAGATCATGACAGTACAGGAGCAATACAAGTGTCAGAGATATATATGCCACGATCTGCAAAGAAATTTTAGAGAAGACCATACCGTCGATTGCAAATTTTGGAGGAGACCAGACCATAGATAAAGGATTTGCAAAGAAATTAGGTGAATGATTCTAGAAACCATTGGTCGTTGTTTGTGGCTGCTACCAGGTTAATGGAAGTCAATGCTATGGACTGTTATAAGTTAGCGTCACAAATCTGCCCTCAAGTTTGTCTGCACAACAAGTGGAAGAAAAACTACTTACCTAGACATTGGATCTAAAGGGATTACTTTTATGTCCGCTCACTTGGGCACCCAAGTGAGTGGATCCAAGGGCATGCCTGCTCACTTGGGCGCCCAAGGGCCGTCCTCACAGCCTCCTCGATGCCAGGCATCGAGCAGGCCGTGAGGGCGGCCCTTAGATCCGCTCACTTGGGCGCCCGAGGGCCGCCCTCACGGTCTCCTCGATGCCAGGCATCGAGCAGTCCGTGAGGGAAGCCCTTGGATCCGCTCACTTGGGCGCCCAAGGTCTGCCCTCACGGCCTCCTCGATGTCGGGCATCGAGCAGGCCATGAGGGCGGCCCTTGGGCGCCCAAGTGAGTGGAGCAATCGCTGATCCTGGCACTGTCGGAGCTTCCGTTTAGTATAAAGGTCACGGAGTGCTTCTGCCAATGGTTCCAATGGCCTGTCGGAGCTTCCGTTTAGTATAACTGATCTGGCATGCTTGGTAATGAATAATTTTTTGGGACTATTTGCAAGTAAAGTTAGTTCAGAAAATTTATGTTTTTGTTTATAAATTCTCAATGATGGCAGTGTTAATGATTAAGATTTCCTCAGGTGATTAAATATACAGCCCACATTGCATCGTGGTGAGGCATTTCGATGGAGTCTTAAAAAGGTAAGCATAGTACAAATGGCCCAGATCTTATTATATTTATTATATTAATGGTCCACATTGCATCATAGCAGGCATGAAGTCTTTTTGTGAGTGATTTTATGTTTTCATCATTTACTATGAAGTCTAGCTATGGCCATTATCGAATCTGACACCACATGTATTGTGCATATGTGTTTGCTGTGATTGTGAATACCAGTGTGTTTTACTGTAGTCGACTGCCAATAAGTTACCAGCTGACCAATTTCAACCAGCGTGCCAATCCTCGATGTATACGTAGGTTAATATTAGTATTTCTTTTAACTTGGTGGATGTTAATATTAGTGTTAGTATTTCTCCACCCAAAGCTGTTGTCATCTCAATTTATAATGCGTCAATCTACACTTGCTCAACCACCCGAGTCTGCCCATCAACCAAATAAAGAATACGTGCAAACAGTTATGAATTACTAAAAGTTGGCTGCGTTTTGGTCAACATACTCTCATTTACATGTTGCAGTCTGTTCGGTGAGAAAGCGTATCATCGACTTTACAAAAGACAAGTTTTGGCATCTTCAAGTATTGGTTGACTCTTAAACCCAACCGACCAATAAAGTATGTGTATGTTCTCTCTTATTTGTATCGACTTTACCAAAGACAAGTTTTGGCATCTTCAAGTATTGGTTGACTCTTAAACCCAACCGACCAATAGAGTATGTGTATGTTCTCTCTTATTTGTATCAAATGTTGGCTGTCGTGATCGAGGGTACTTTTAAATAAGGGTTAAATAATCGATCCCTC
This sequence comes from Larix kaempferi, assembly GCA_027924585.1. Lineage (NCBI taxonomy): Eukaryota > Viridiplantae > Streptophyta > Pinopsida > Pinales > Pinaceae > Larix > Larix kaempferi. The sequence goes on from BSBM01000377.1 coordinate 1,476,358, forward strand.
CTTGGTTGAGGTGATCAATATTATTATTCTAGTTATTGACAAAATTCTAATGTTAGAGATTGGTCGATGTTCACTTCTTGATCAACGTGTCAGGTTTGTGAATCAAGCTATCATTGGTTGCTATATGCTAATAGTGTGAGTTGGGTCAATGTTAAAATGTCATCAATATTAATATGACCTCAACCTTTTAGTTATTATGGATTGATGAGTAATATGGTTGACACATAAACTAATGTATGGTCGTTACCAACATATGGTCGATCTCTTACGTGGTCGATATATAATTTTGCTCGACAAGTCATTTCTTAGTCACCGAGTGATAAAAGTGGTAACTTTGGTCGAGTTTTAAAATTTTGATCTCTTGTAAAATGTGGTCGAGATAACATATGGTTGACACTAAGTTGTATTAAAGAGGTAGAAAGAACTAATCTATCCTAGCGGGCCCCTACTCTTCGGCTTTTAGTTGGTTGGGGCTAGCCACATTCTCCCTTACTTGTATATAGTCCCGAGTGAAATAAGGTAGGGGCTCTCTATTTATTTTAAGAATAACTTCGAAATAAAGTTGGGCTAACTAGTATTTATTAAATTTATCTATCCACAATCATAGGAGGATAGGGTCATCAATAGTTCAATTAAAAATAAAAATAAAGAAAGAACTACTATCTAGCCCTGGGTATATAGAACTTGTCGACACTAAAAAATGAGAATCTCGTAAAGCTTAAATCATTGATCATTAGACTTTATTTTCATTTACTACAGAGGCAATTTCTCCAGTTCAACGCCCCAATACGCGTTAGGGTTGTTGGGACATATTACATATTAGTGTTGGGAATTTTATCCAAATTATAATAACGCCAAAAAGAGATTTAGTTATTTATTCTCATATACAAATTAACTATTAGAGCATAAAGGTCATCTCTTCATTGGCATAGGAAACATTAAGGAGGAAATAGATAGGTATAATCTATGTATGTAGTTCTCGACCAAGTAGGAGGAAAAACAATATTTAAGTAGAATGCATAATTATAACCAAGTGAACTATTATTAGCTTTCAATACATTGTCTGTATTGGTGGTGGTTCAGGATTTAGGGAATAAATATAGAGAAGATAATCAAATTAGCAATATGGTGATCTTTAATTTTGCATATATGAAGTTTAAGGAAAATACAAATAAGAGGAAATTGAAGTACTAGATGGATTTTATAAGTCATATCAAAAGAATAAGCAACTGTGGCAAGGAAAAAGGTATAGGCCTAATGAGGGGTGTTTAGAAAGGAGCACTTTGGGCATCTTGCAGACATAGAAGACCCAATGGAAGAGGACATTGATGTCCCTGAAGAAATCCAAGCTCCAGAAAATTCCAATATCGATGAAGAATGTGAACTGCATGATATTGTTGATTAGTTTCATGTCTTGAAGAAAATGTTAAATTTGACAATTTTTTTGATAAGATATATTAGTAATGTTGACTTTCATACTTTATTTTAGAAATAATTTTTCTATATATAATGTTTGAAATATTTTTTTTACAAATAATTTGTATAGTTTTTCTTGAATTTATGTGAATCGACACTTTTCGGAAAATAATATGAAGTAGTATCATTTTTATACAAAAAATCTCTGAAAATTGATTGAAAATGGTTTTAAATGCCTTTACTTTCTGGAATTTTTTACAATTTTGTCAATAAAAGTGTCTTATTTTGTCCATAAAAATGTCTTATTTTATAGAAAAAATTGCAAAATATATATGTTTTTCATTATAAATTGCTTAAAAATGTATGTTATTTTGTTAAATTTCTAAAAACACACTTGAAAATAGAAATTAAAATTATTTTACGATAAATATAATTCAAAGGCCCCAAAAAATGCCTCAAAATGAAAATGTGTGATATTGGCATCACCCTTTTTGAAGCGGAGTTAAAAATAGCTACTAAAATCAGGAGAGAGAAAAACGAGAACTGTGTCGAGTTCTCGTTTCATAGTATAAGTGGTTATAAGCATTGTTCGCTTCCACCATAATAAAGCTTGACTCATTTAGTTGTCTATGTTTTCCTCTTGTCGACTCCCTGGGAGACATGGATCACTTGGCCTCACTCGGAGGTAAGCATGATCCCTAATATTAAATTCCCTATGCACTCTAGTCTTATCTGCATATATTTTATGTCTATCTTGAGTTGCCTTCAAATTTTGCCTAATCTTTGCAACCTATTGTTCCATTTCCTTAAGCATTTTTGTCTCAAGTATAATTTTGTTCACTAGATTATCCCAAGTCACTCATGTCCTACACTTTATGCCATGTAAAGCTTCAAATGGACTCATTTCCAATGATATTTGATGCCCATTGTTATATGCAAATTCTACCAAGTGTAGATAATATTTCACTAAGATGGTTTGTCCATCACATACATGTGAAGTATGCTTTCAATCACCTGATTTATCCTTTGTATTTTTCTATCTATTTGTGGATGGTAGGTAGTACTCAAATTCAACTGTGTACCAAAATATGTAAAAAGACTCTTCCAAAAGTTAGAAGTAAACTTTGTATCACAATCGGATACAATTGCTTTGGATAACCCATGCAATTTGAATATTTTGTGCATGAATATTCTTTCTACCTCATCACCCTTATAAGTATATATATCTAAAATAAAATGTGTTTCCTTAGACAATTTATCCACCACGACCATGATGGAAACACACTTCCTTGAAGTAGTTGACAATCCAGTAATAAAATCCATAGTTACCTCTTCCCATTTCCATTTTGGAAATGGAAAATGATGCAATAAACCTATTGGGTGTTGATGTTTACCCTTTACTTGCTAACATTACATACATCTAGAAATATACTCATCAACGTCTTTCTTCATTCCCAACCAAAAAGATTACATCCTTGCTGTAGTAATTGTTTTATGGTATCCCGGGTGACCAAAATATGGCATTTTATGGATTTTGTCCATAATAACTCTCCTCAAATATGCAACATCAAGAATATACATTCTATTTTTATAAGTAAGAATTTCATCATTCTACAAATAATAACCTTCTTACCTCTTATGTTGCTATAATTTATCTTTTATTTGAACATAGTGTTCATCTTCAACAAGAGAGTCAACAATCATTTGCTTTAAATTTGATTGGTAAATATTAATGCTTGCCACATGCATTGCATGCATTTTTTTGTTGATCGCATCAACTACTTTATTTTCTTTTCCCTTTATGTGTTTGATCAGAAAATCAAAGTCACATAAAAATTTTAGCCATCTAGTTTTCCTTGCGATTAGTGTTGGATGCTCAAGCATATATTTCAAACTACAATGGTCTGTTTTAAGATCAAATTTTGTGCCCATCAAATAGTGCCTCCACATTTTCTAAGCATGGACTATGGCAACAAGCTTTAAATCATGGGTAATATAATTATTTTCATGTTCTTTTAGCTTTCTCGACTCATAACATACCATGTGGTTGTCTTGCATAAGAACTCCTCCAATTCCTTGTTTACAAACATCGATACACACCACAAAATCTCTTTTTAGTTTTGAAATTTTCAAAATTAGAGCACTTGTAAGAAGCTTCTTCGACAACTAGAAGCTTTCTTCACATTCTTGTTTCCATTCAAATTGTATTACCTTATTTTGTAAAGAAGTGATGGGGTGTGCAACCTTGGAGAAACTTTCGATTAACCTCCTATAATAGCCAACGAGGCCCATAAAAGATCTCACATCAATTACATTCATTGAAATTGGCCAGTTCATAATGGCCTCAATATTTTCTGGATCTACTGATATTCCTTCCTTTGAAATAATGTAACCCAAATAATGAATTTTTTTTTGATAGTCATATTTGCTTAGTTTTGCATGCAACACATGCTTACTTAGCACTTGTAAGTTCATTCTCAAATGTTCTTCATGATCCTCTTTATTCTTAGAATAAATAAGAATGTCATCTAGAAAAACGAGCACAAACTTATCCAAGTACTTGCTAAAAACTCTATTCATGAGACACATGAATGTAGTTGGTGAATTAGTGAGACCAAATGGCACCACCATGAACTCATAGTGGCCATACCTCGTTCTAAAGGTTGTTTTATTGATGACTTCTTCCTTGATTCTTACTTGATGGTATCTCGACCTCGAATCAATATTTGAAAACAACTTTGTCCCTCTCATTTGATCAAAGAGATCATCAATTCGAAGGAAAGGGTACTTGTTCTTTACTGTAACTTTATTCAGTTTCTTATAATCAATACGTAGCCTAAGGGTTCCACCTTTATTTTTCACAAATAACACAGGTGCTCCCCATGGAGACACACTTGGATGAATGTATTTATTTTTCAACAACTCTTGCAATTGCATTTTTCAGCTCTAGCAATTTTGATGTGTTCATTTTGTAAGATGTCTTGGACATTGGTGCAGCTCTTGGCACAAGATCAATTGTGAAATATATACCCCACTTTGGAGGAAGTCCTAGCACTTCATTGGGAAACACATCTTTGAATTCTTGTAATATAGGATAGTCCTCCAACTTAGGAACTTCATTTTCTATTCTATCCAATACATGGGTTGCATACAATTGCCAACCTTTTTCTAAAATACTTCTTCAACTACAAAATTGAAATTTTCCTAATAGAAACCACCTTTGGAATTCCCTTTAATTTCCTTGGGTTTCCTTCTTCATTAATGAATTCAAAGATCTTGTTGTAGAAATCAATTTTAACTTTATGTGCTTCCAATCAATCCATTCAAACGAGAACATAATAAGAACCAAGTGGAAAAACATTCAGATTTGCTCATGTGATGAGTCCATCCATCTATAAAGGATATTTCTCCACCACTTCACTAATTTTCGTCTAGGTTCTAGTGGTTAGCTGGACCAACCATGATTTGCTATGCTTTGTTTTCTCAAAATCATAAATCTTAACAATTTTAGAAGTGACATAACTGTGAGTAGATCCAGAGTCAATTAAAATAGAAATAGATTTCCTAGCAATCTTACCTTCAACCTCAACCATATTTGATTGATGGTCTACTTGGAGGTCCTCTAGTGTAGCATAGATTCTAGGGACGGTACTTGCTACATCACCGATAGTTTCAACCCCTTGGATGTTGTGAACATTCTTGGCACTCCCATTCATATATGGGCAATTTCTAAGCAAATGATCATATCCACATCCCCAACATTGAAGTGGCTCTCTTGGTTTGTCTCTCATCATCTTATTTTTCTTAGTCACGCCTTAGGTTGGATGCCTTTTCTAATTTCTGAAACGAGGAGGCTTAAATCCCATAATTTATTGGCATATTCATCCATGGTCATTTGTCCCAATTTCAACTCATGGAACTCTTTGATTTTTTCATCATAATACCTATCATAGAGGTACTTTTGCTTGAAGTACTTCTTGAATTTCTTCTACACAATCTTCATTTCATTGAGAATCTTTACTTGCCTAAGGTAACTCCACCATATAGATGCTCTCCCATTCAAATTCAATATGGACACTCTAGACTTCATGCTTTTGAAGTAATCATGGACTTGGAAATACTTTCTCATCCCAAGAACCCAAGCCTCAACTTCTTGCCTAGATTTTACTTCACCATCAAAGGTAGGAGGTTTGGTCTTCTGAAATTCTCTATGTGAATTTTTCTTGAAAGGCCACTTCCTCTTATTCCTATGAGATGAAGAGCTTGAATTTTTAGTGGAGTCTTTAGAGGAAGATGACTCATTAGAAGAGAGTTCTGGAGTATATGTCTTATCTCTAGAAATCATTATTGAGCTATGGGACCTCTTGTGGGAATGCGTCCTTGAACTAATTCCACTCTGTTCCTTATTTCTTGAGTGTTGCACATAATGAATCTTCCTCTGAATGCCTATCAAGCTTTGTATTATGGCCACATTTAGTTGTTTATGTTCTTCTTGTGCTCTAATGATCATTTTATTATATGCTTCCCAACTTTGTAACCCCACTCTTAGACTTCATAGTTTTTGCAATATTCGGGGGAGTCACTTGGTTTCTTCGACCATTATAATATTTTGTCTCTATATTATCAACAAGTATGTTTTATCCCATGACATATATTTTAGCTGCATAGGGATCATGTGCATCATCTATGATGATGTTTTTCTTAGCTTAACCAAAGCTAACGCTTTCCAAATTGCAATATATTGAATGATTACCCTTAATTGTCACTGATATGATAGTATCTACAAAAGTGTTCATATAAGTACACTAGTTAACTTCATTAAATTTTCATAAAATCATTTTTCATGTATTTTGGGAACTGCCCATGTTGACAATTTTTTTGTCAAAACAAGGTTACAAGCATTTTTCTATTCAATTTTTAAAAACATCTAAAACACCCTTTCATGATATGATTGCGCACATTTTTTCCACTATGCATAATATTTCAAATTATTATAACCATTCTCATTTATCATCTCAGAGATGAAAGTTACAACCTCTCAAAATTGTCAATTTTGCCTAATTATGTACATTTCTTGTAAGCGCATTTAGTCTCGAACACCAACTTCAACCACCTGTAGAAGACAATCTATGAAGAACTAGAAAATAAATTCTATTAGGAATTGATGATAGTCATGACAATGATCACTCAACAACTTTCAAACCTCTAATATGATGCTCCATATCATTTTTATAATTTTTTGGAATTGACTACTTTTAACTTTTGCATTTTCTCCAAACTCAATTTATTTTCCAAAACTACTATCTCCCAAATTGAGCGGTTTTGGGAAAACTTCCTCTAACCAAATTTGGTTGTCTTAATGAGTCGGTAAAATGTCAAATTGATAAAAAAAATTGGTTTTGACATTTGGGATCAATTTTACCTTCTCTAAGTTTCCCAAAATCACACTTGCGTGCTGGAATAGTGGATTTTGGCCTTCTTTTGTACTTAGGCTCCACATATTTTGGAATTTGGAAAAAATCCACCATATTTATTAGTGTGCTTAGAACATGAATGAACCATAAAAATTCATCCCCAACAGAGCCCCATACAAGTCACTAGGTAATGATCTTTAAAAAATATTATTTCCCTATTTTTGAAAAATTGGAGCAGAATGGGTCTACACTTTGCCAATTTTGTAGTTTTCCTTAGTGACATTGCAATTTTGAGGGTCTCACTAAATTCCAAGCTAAATTGCTCTTGTTATGGCCAAAAAAAATTTGGTCTCCAGATTGTTGACATGGCATCCATACTGTTTATGTGGCATGAAATGTGGATGTCTATGTGGCAATGAATGTCTTACATGTCAATACGCGTACCTTTCCATGTCACCATAACTCTTCATTATGCCCGTCAAGCCACACTCGGCTCAAATGCTACTTTAACCCATGAACGGTAGGGATTAAACCCCCTTTATCTCTCTCTGTAGGTCTCCACCATTCGTAACATACAACATGCTCGAGGAATATTTGGTGGTCTACCCCCACAAAAAGTATCGATTTGATCGAGCATTTTTCTCATTTGAATCCTAGCCATTCATGCATGTGTACTTGCTTGGATGGTAAAAGGGTGGTTTTCCCCATGAATGGTCTTGATATGATCATGCATCTTCCCACATTAAATCGTGGCCATTCGCGGCACTTCAAGTTGCACGATCCTGACACAAGTGGCCCCCCTGCCAACATATAGGATTAGATCTTAGTGATTTTGCTCGTAGATTTCAACCATTCAAAGCAAGATGCAAATTTCTTCTCCAAACACACATGTGAAGTATCAGAATCATCCCCAAAGATTCACTCTTACCACCTCGGGACGAAATCTTCCACAAAGATGCCAATGAGGTCACTCGGCCTTTCTTAGGTCCCGCCACCTATGCACTCATCTAACATGGTTGTTCCATGTCATTCCCCCTATCCACGTAGTTCCTCCAAGCCACACCTTCATCCACGTGGCACGAGTGGGGCCCACATCAAATTTTCCCAATTTTTTTGAAATTTTACAAATATGTAAAATTTCTATTTGGCAACAAGGGCTTATTACGAAATTATGTTTGGCCCTTTCCTCCATTCTGGAAATTTCTATGGCCCATAACAAAATACAATTTTTCCAGTGATAACTCTACAATTTAAAAAAATTTCCAAAATTTCTCACACCAACCCTAAATTCTTGTTGATATACCATAGATTTAATACATGTGCTCCATTAAAATACCATATGTTAACTAAACCCATGATTTCCATGGAATCATTTCGTCCAACACTTCCTATGCAAACTCTGAATTTTGCTTGTAAGTGTGGATTCTGGCTCATACAACCCCGGTGTTGCAACCAAAAGCTCGAATACCACTTTGTAACGTCCCCATCCATTATTCTGATCATAGGATGGAGTATTTATGAATTTCATGCTTATAAATTTAGTTCAATAGACCAAATATTAATTCATAAATAATGAATGTATGTGCAAATGCATAAATGTAAAACACATAAGAAATAAAACTAAATCCCGCATCCACCATGCATAAACAAACATATTCATCACAAAAAGTAAATAAAAATCATTCCACATTCATATACAATATAATACTTATCTTTTAACAAAAAAAATCCAAAACATTCTTAATTTTTGGCTAGATTCCTCCAAACCACCCAACTTAAACCAATTTGAACACTACAAATCGAACAGCACCCACAACAGCACCCACGAGGGATAGCAGGGAGGGCATGGACAGACGAGAGCGACGTGAATTGAAAACATCAAATCGGACTGGAAAAAGGCAGTGTGGGTCCCAGGGTCACCTGGCGGCGCAGGACGGATTAGAAATAGAATTTCTGCGAGCGAGATATCGGCATCTTCCTCGCCATAGCCTGCACATGACATTTAATGCGAGAGAGTACGGGAAGCACCTCCACCGCCGGCCTACCAATTCTGTCGCTCTCCTGCTACCTATCTCCCTCCACGTTGTGCGATCCAACGGTCCACACAAAATGATTCAGACCGCTCGATATCACACGCCGCCCTTCCTTAATTCATATATCATTCCTCATTTAATTCCCTTGCAGGCTCTGCTCCCGTTCTTCCTGCCATGCATCTTGTTGCTCTTACTTCCGGTTGGCGATACTTGAAAAAATAAACATATACCAATGTGAAAAGCTGTACGTGGGGGGGAATTTTTCATTTTTCTTTTCTGGTTCTTTACAAATGGGCCTTCCCCGCCTCCTCCTCGTTGGCTCTATGCTGTTCTTTTCTCTTTTATTACAATCTTAACAAACAAGATTCAATCCCCTCTTCCAATAGTAGCAATATACTTCGATATTCTTCTGAGGAGTTACATTCTGGCCTCCCAAAAAATGGAGATGCTCTGAGCTGTTTTTTTTCTCTGCATCACTGGAGGAGGCATTGTTATGGGCAGGAAGATATATTTTGATAAAATGCTGTTGCGCCTCATGTTCCCATGCTTGCTCCTCTTCTTCTTTTGGATTCGGATAAGCTTCCTCGGCTCAGGTTTGAATTCCAAGAACAACCTTGTATTTCATTTATAAGTAAAGTCCATGGTTGCAATCTTGTTTTTCATTTATAAGTAAAGTCCATGGTTGCAATCTGATCTTCTTTTGCTAGTCCCCAAATCAAAATCTGGCTTGTAGCAAAGTGCATTGTTGCAATCTGATCTTTCTACTGGTACTGAACTCAAACTTATAGTTTTCTGAAAATAACATCCTCCCTGAGATTAGGGAGGTGCTCTACATTATAGTCTCGGCTGGGATGATTTCCTTCAGAGCTAATGTTTAACAAGTAATATTTGAAAGTGCATAATCAGCCTTTCCCTGAATCCATTAAAATGGATTCAGGGTAATATGAATCTATCCAAACTGAGTGGTTAAAGCAATAAGCTGATATATACAAGCTGAACAAATGCCAGAGTCTAATTCAAAGTATGGAGTTAAAATTTAATGCAGTGATTTCACTGGAGTCTTAGGTAGATGTTGAGCATGGAATAACAGCTTCAGCACTTCTGTCATCTCATTTGAGTAGTCTGCATTCAGTTTATATGGCTTATAGCCTATATTTATAATTCAATAAAACAAGCTCTCTTGCAGCCTGTTCTTTCTCTGTTCACCTTCTTGGGACCTTACTGCAGGGTTTCTTAATACAGTGGATAATCACGACGTACAAGGCGATTCCAACATTTCAGAAACAAATGGAGCAGTGGGCATGGCGAGTCCAACAACTGTGACAATATACAAGAATCGCAGACTCATAGCCACTGGTAATTTCAAGATTCTCTGTTTGCTATAACTCGTTCGAGGAGCTTTGCATTTATAGAATAAGTTATATGTATTCATATGCACAGGAGGCATTGTAAGATCTCTGGGATAGCATAAAGAATTTTAAAAAGTGATTTACAACTTCGATCTCAACCATATCAAAATATGTTTTCATTTGCAATGTACTCAAATTTATTTCTCCTTGTTTCTAAAATAGGCATTATTTCTCCTTATCAATAAAAAATGGATATTGAGGGCCTCCTCTTAAATCTCATTTGCATTATTTCTCCTTGTCGATAACAAAATGGATTTTGGGATTCAACTCCTTCAATCTCATTCCTTTAAAACTTATTATATTGAAATCTGTTTTTCTAAATGCATCATATGTTATGATATGCAATGTACTTTAACGCTTCTTTTCATACTTGTGGCAAGCTCAATTTATTTTTCCTAAAATAGGTATTGAGGTTTTCTTAGTTTATATTTTTTTATATCTTCTTTCTTACAACTTGGATAAATTCACAAAGTACATGCATTTTTTTATAAATAGATTTTTCCATCATCAGTTTTTGGTTGTTTGCAAAATAAAAATTGAAGTTCTTCTCCCTTTATATAGGCTTTGACAACTTACAGCTTGATTTGACTTTACAAATTGTGTGTATTTTTAAATTTCCGAGAAACTTATTTTACAGTTAGTTTAAAATGGAAGGAATTGTAATTCGCTTCAGTTTTAACCAAATGATAAAAAAAATAAAATAATGCCATGGCTCCTTAATGAATAATAAAGTATTTCTTTTATAAAAATTGATAATAATACTTTAGTTATATTTGTAATAACATTTTTTATAGATTTTTTAAACTAAATAAACTAACATTATTTTTTTTATATCAATTTAGATTTATTTTAATTTTGGATTTAGACTTTCAAATTCAATAAATTAAATTCCTCAATTTACAATTCCTTCCTCTAATTTTTGCTATTAAAGAAGCTTACATCTCAAAAGAATTTAATTTCTTCAATTTTGACATTATCAAAAGAGTTTCCTAATTTAATTTCTCTTCAGTTTGATAAATCTCAGGTATTCCATCTCCATTTTTTCACTATTAATCCTGAGAACTTACAACTTAACATGAATTGACAGTTTATATGGTTTTCTGTCCTCTTAAAAGTAAGTAATGTTCACCACAGTGATCTCAAATCAATTTGACCAATCTTAATACAACTTGTCCATTACCTTTTATACCAAATTTTAAAAATCATTAATTTTCATAAATACTTATTAAAACCTTAGTCTGTTCAAACTATTTTCTTTTTCTTTATTATCTTATAATAAAACAAACCTAATTAATATATATAAACAAACTTATATGCACAAACAAACCAATAAAGATGATTCTTTTATATATATATATATATATATCTATTGGTTGTAGCTTCAGTTCTTTCATGGTTGGGAGAAAGTTGGGAGGAATGATTGTTGTCCTCCTTACCCAAGTTCAATTCTTGTAAGTGACATACACCTCTTGTTGAACCCTTATTGTAATGATTGTATTTCTGGCCATGCTTTTTCTAACAAAAATAATAGGTGTTGGCATTCTCCCAATAGACTAACCCTCTAACAAACAAACTGTGAACCACCGTTTAAATATATATATATAAAAGCATGCCAATTCCAAATCTATGAAGAGTTTTGTGTTTCAGTTAAGAAAAATCTAAAGCTGATTAGATAGTTCAATGCATACCCTTTCATGTTTCAGTTAATTGAAATTTAAGCTGCTTAGATAGTTCAATACAGGGTATGTATTTTCATTCCAATGCAGAGAGACCCACAGTTTAATAATCAGATGTATTTTGACAGGCAATATATGTACCAAGAGAGACATTAGCATTTCTCAAAGCCGGGATTTGTCTTCAGGAATCCCTCAATACATAGTCCAGATCGTGAATACGTGCATGTCTAGATGCGCTCCGTCGAATATCCATGTGCACTGTGGGTGGTTTGCCTCTGCCAAGATAGTGAACCCCAACGTCTTCAAGCGGATTTCATACGACGATTGCATCGTCAATGGCGGGAGGTCTCTGAAGAGCAGTCAAATAATTCGTTTCACATATGATAATTCCTTCATGTACCCACTGTCCTTCAAGTCGGCAGTCTTCTGTTAGATACGAATCAGCGTGTTCTGTTCCATTCCCCAGTCACACCAATGTAACGTAGACTAAGTACTCTGCACGCTTTTGCGAGGATTCTCATGGATTTGAATTTTATTCTTTCATGCTAGGTACCTCACTGTTACAAGCGTGTGGGAAACGCAGCCACTGTTTATCAAATCAATCAACAGTTTTTATACAGTTGATTGATTGGACATAAAATTTATGTACATTGGGCGGCCCTAAATACACAGTATTTGGATCATGAATTATTTGCATTTACAAAATGCTTGGAGCGGGATGTTAGCACACTGTTCAAGTTTGGCAGTTGAGAAGAGATGCCAATCATATATATATGGTATTTATAAACTATGTTGGAACTTGGAAAGCTTCATTTGAATCTCCCATGGTGTTTGTTGGTAAGATTTCATTAATATGCATAGAAATCATAGACTTACTAGAGCAAGGCTGTCAGATGACTAGCCTCCTGATCATGGCAAAAAAAGGTGCCAGTTATCAGTATATATTGGTCACTGAATAGTAGCCTACTCCTTTAGTTATGTTGGTCACTGGTCATATCGGTAACAGTATCCAACATTGTTTATTAGTAATTTACAGTGCAAATTTTTAGATTGGGGAGGATTTTGGAATTTGGGTTTTGATTGCCAATGCAGGAAAGTTAAAGTAATTTACAGTGTATATTTTTGGATTTGGAAGCATTTTGGGAAACTGTCTTTAGATTGTAAATTGTAAACAACAAGAATGTAAGAAAGGAAGTCACCTAACTAGCACTGAAATTTGAATATAAATCTTTATTTTATAGCCTTGTAAAGAAATGGATATATGTTAAAGCATAATGTATATGGAATTTTACAATGATTAAGTTACATTGTGTATTGTTTTTTTGCCATTTATATAAATTTTTATTTTATAGCCTGATATATGTTAAAGCATAATATATATGGAATTTTAAAATGATTAAGTTACATTGTGTATTGTTTTTTTGCCATTTATATAAATTTTTATTTTATAGCCTGATAGATGTTAAAGCATAATGTATATGGAATTTTAAAATGATTAAGTTAAATGTAATTTTAAGAATGATTAGTCTCCAGATTCCTGAAAAAATTGCCAGGAAAGTGCAAAAGTTTAACAATTAGTGAATATAGATTATTTTTATATATATTGAAAATGGTAAAATTTATTATAATTTAGTTGTTAAATTAGTAGTGAGGACAGTCCACAAATCACACTCAACACATTATTTGAGTTCACTTTGATTAAAACTCTTTAGATCTTGGATCCTTAAACTCTTTTCTTATATACAAGATTGACAAACTTTAACCAATCAAAAGCTATTTTAAATAGTAGGAAATGAGTTATATATATATATATTAAAAAAAAATATTGAAAAGTTAATATATTTTTATTTTTAAATGTAAAAATAATATTTTAATTAAAATAATTTTTAAAAACATTATTTATTTTAAATTATTTAGGAACAAAATTAAAAAAAATAAGATTTTCATTATTTTATATTATGAAATTATAAATATAATATATAATAAAAATGGTAAGATTTTCAATAATAATAATTTGCAATAAGTTTATTTTACAAGCAATAATAATTTATATGTAATAATAATTGTTTCATTAATATTTATAAAAAAATAATTTTTTTAAATAATAAATTGTATTGAATAAAATAAGTGATATTAATGTTATAAAATGTTAGGATTGATTTGAATGGTGGTTATTAAATAATGTTTAATTAAATCATGTAATATACCAATTGTTTATGGAGTTTTTGTTGCTTGCTAGTAGTCTTTAAGGCTCAATACTTGAAGCAAACATGAATGCATGTACTGAACTATGCTTGCATGAGATGAAGTAGTGGATATACGTCAATATGAGACCAATATGCAAGAGTTGTGCTAAAGATCGGACAAGATATGAGAAGATCTCTCTCCAAAAAGTGCCCTCGTGGTAAATGCGCCCTCCTCAGAGTAAGAAGTGGATAATAATTGCTCCAATGATGCTAGAATGCTATCGGTAGTTGGTACTAGGGTTATATTGCCCCTTTGAACAAAATGGAGTAAGCATGGAGACCATGCATGAAGTATGAGACCTAATGCGAACTGCCTCCTCAAGGAAAGTCGCCCAAGCAGGAGAAGGCACCCTTTGAATAATGGTGATACTGATAACTAGCTCTTGGATCCGAATAGGAAGCCTGTCTTCTAGGATTAGGGTAATAGTGGTGCTCTCGGAAGCATGAAGCCAACATGCAGCCAAAAGGATTCCTGTGTGATGAGATATGAAGATATCTCACTTGTACAATTCGCCCATGCAAATATGGCGAGTTCCCTTGATCCGTATATAGCTTGAAACCTGCAGAATGATGAAGAATGATACCTGATGATAGTAGTAATGTTGAATATGGATGATCCAACCCTGATAGTGACTAGGGCAGATAGATTTCGCCGTCGAAATACACTGAATGGTTGAGTGGTGTGCTCTCAACCCTAAACTGGCTCTCTGAGCTCTCCAAGTCCACTGCTTAAATCAATAATCAAATAAGCAGCTCTTACTCATTTTACCTTTCTTTTATAACTTTCACATGGTATGACCTAACTTTTGCATGACTAGGTCGCTTTTCTCTTCTAATTTCTAGTTGACTTGCATGCATTGCTTTCTATGTGTATGAAAGCTCAATAAAGGTGTTTCAGTGCATGTATCATGAAATATGGCCCGCATGCCATGCATGCAGGTGGCCCCTAGTTCCCGTGGACCTCATTTACCTACTGATGATCTAATAACCATGGTTTAAGATCTTCTTATGGTGTAAATGGCATCAATACTCAGTGAATTCCTTGAATTTCAGTACCTGCTCGAACCTATGGGAATTAGATAGGTTATCGGGATGGGCCTCCGTGCTTAAGCAGAAGAGGACATTACAGGGGGCAAGTGTAGGGGGTTCTTGTTTGATTATGGAGGGACAATTGTGAATACTTTCACTCGAGGTCTAGTTATGGCTACGAATAATTAGGCGGAATGACTTGCATTAATTATGGGAGCATAATATCTTGTGACTATTCAGGAGGGGAAAGTGATTACTTTTGGTGACTCCATGCTCATCATCTGCTCTACCAAGAAATGACGAGACCACTTGGAGGGAAACCAAAGCGCATCTACCGGTTTCTTAAGGAGATAAAGGATTTGTGCCTAATAAACATAAGAAGACAAATGAATTCTATTGATGATGCTCTAGCAAGTCGAGTTACATTCGACAAGGGTGTTTGAACCAACTTGAATGGATCATCCCAATGAAAGTGGATTCCATAGTTTTACCCACTTTAAGAAGCAACCCATGGCATTTACTATAGCTAATGCTTGCATGGTTAGGAAAGGGCACCTAGCCCTTGGAAGCCTCTCTAGGCATATTGGTGGTTTTAATGCCGCCCCCTTGCACGAGATCTATCCATTGTAATTACCCTTCAATGCATGCAAGTTGAGCTCCATGGATGTTATTACTCCCCCTTGGGAGGATGGCAAACTTAATGAGTTATAGAAAATGCCTCATGTGCTATGTCTCTTATGTAGTTTCGACCCTGTGCTTTTTTTGGGTCCGTTTCTTTCCAGTTCTAGTGAAATTGTGGATGCGAAAGCATAACCTAAGGATTGTGTTAGTCCCTAGGCCCCTAATAAGAACGTGAACAACAACCTTGGTAGCTTAAAGTTAGGGAATATCTCGCAATGCATTTTTATGTGTGATTTTGTTTTTTGGTTGAAAGGGACCTTGCTCATTTTTCAAAGCAGGGTCTCCTTTTGGTTTAGTGTTTCCTTGGAATTCGTTTGTTTCCTTTTGTGGGAGGTTGCGGGGTTCACTTAATTGGTCTGTTTGGTTTGAGAAGGGAGGAACTCATTGAGCCTAGTATGTTGTCTTGAAATGCAGAATTGCGAGTAGTTCAAGATGAGATCAGTGATATCAAATTCATGTTATGAATTATGCAGTCTCGTTGGGATGGTCTAGTTGAGGCCATGCATCAAATCTCTTACCATATCTCCCTTCTAGACACATGGATGGACGAGGTTGAGGACCACACTAGAGTTGAAGGTGGTCAGATAGAAAAACCAATGGAAGATATGGGCAAGTTGTTGAATCTGGCTCAAGAAATCCATTGTTAGGATAATCCTCTCACAACTCATCGAGATCATGAAGAAGGCTCTATCCACCAACCATCCAAGAAGTACATCGACTTGGACTCTTCTAGGAAAGCGAGTTGTGGATGGTTAATGACGTTTTATCCAAGGCCTTCTTTTTGGTGTTGTTATGTATTACAATTGTGATGTTTTTTAGGGTAGCTTATTCACATATATATCATAAGAAGCTTTGTAGCAGCGGGGATATTTTTGACTGTAATATCTAGAGGATTGAGAATTTTGAATTGTGAGCATGAATATTTGGTTCACCTTTCCTGTTGGGTGAGTGCTTCATAAATTTTGGATGTTTCTTGGCTCCTTTTAATATAAATATTTAATTGTTTCCATTAAAAAATGTTTAATTAAGTAATATTGTGATTGTGTATCATGCAATTTGGTTGGTTTAAAAATAACAAGGATGATGATTTTTGGTTTTGTTTTGTTTTTTAATGTGAGTTAAATTTATCAAGTAAATTTGGTTCATGATTAATTTGTTATTTTTAGAGTTATTAAAGTTTCAGAGTATTTTGAGAAACTTTATAAAGTGTTAAACAATTATGTGTTTGTAATTTTTAAAATAACAAATAAAAATAGTGATTGGTTTGGGATAACTTCGATGTTCTTTTATTAACAAGAACTGTGTATTAATACATCACTAGATGAATTTTGGTCTTCAACTTCCAAAGGTATGCTATTCAATTACTCTTTAGTTGATCTTAAGTAATTGAAACTACAATCAAATATCTACAATATTTACAAAATGGATCATAATCTTGTATGATTAGGTATCTAACATTCCTTCTCTTAATTTGAAGGGGTGTTTGTAAGTACAAGCATTTTTTTTAAATTTTCAAGTTTTTTTCTTCCAAATGCTTTAGTGAAGATATTTGCAACTTGCACACTTGTGGAACAATGTCTCAAATGAATAGTTTTGGCCTCTACATGCTATTGAATCAGATGATACTTTGTGTTGATGTGTTTAGTTCGATCATGTCATCTGAGATTTTTGGCCAACTTGATTACAAAATTATTATCTGTTAAAGTTACAACATCATGGGTCATTCTCCAATTCAATCTCGTGTGTCGGGATTGAGCCTCGTGTGTTGAGGTAGTGCCTTAGGGAACCTAAGTTGGACTTGAGAAACTTTGAGTAGATTCTTGAGTTGGACTCAAGAATGACTAAGCCTTATGTGCAAAGGTTAAGCCTCATGTGTTGAGGTAAGTGATTTGTAGGTCAAAGTGATGATTTTGTACAACCTTGCTCGTCAAGGCTAAGGTCTTGTGTGTCAAGACAAATCCTCATGTGTTGAGGTGATGCTTTGCGTGTCGAAGCATGAATGGTGTGTGATGTGCTACTAACCATGGTTGAGATATTAAGTCTCCTCTAGAGACTGGCCACCTCTAGAGTGAATTAGTTTAGCATATGACCACTTGGAACGATATTAGAACAATATGATTACATCATTGGAAAAATCTCCTTATTATATTTGATATGATAAATAAAGTAAAGATGGCACAAGTGGATCATGCTGATAAGACAAGAGATAAAGATGAGATATTTTAAGATAAGAGAGAACTCGAATTGTTCACTTTAGTGATCAAGAAAGACTTTAGTTAATTTAGAGAGAACTCAAATTGTTTACTTCAGTGATGTTAACAAGAAAGACTCCATTTAAAAGAGTTACCTAAGTGATAATAAAGAAGATCTAGTTAACTAAGTGTTTGCATGATGACACTTGAGTTAACTAAATATTTGCACGACAACACTTGAGCTAAAACTAAAAGACAACACTTGAGTGGTCTAACATCCAGTTGAAGGGCGAGTTCATGCTGAAGTAGAAGATCTAATTAACTAAGTGTTTGCATGATGACACTTGAGTTAAACTAAAAGTTAACACTTGATTTACGACATTTAAGTTACGACACTTGAGTTAGTAACCTAACTAAGTGATCTAGCATCTAGTTGGAAGGCGAGTTCATCTTGAAGTCAGTAGGCTATATATTAAGCCAAGAATAAGATGTATGAACACTTGTAATGTAGGCTTTGATGAGATCAATATGAAGAGCGAATCTTTCTTGAAGGACGTGTGCATGTGACCAAAACTATGAATTGGTCTTAGTGTAGAATCAATTGTTGGGTTCTTCTACTATTCTCTCCTCTCTTGCTCTATGATTGCACTAGGGGTGCTTGGTATTTCTCTCTGATAATGCACAAGGGGTGCTTGATGTAATCTGCTCATTGTAAAGACATTCTATGTTATCTATCAATATACTAAGGAATATTTTGTTGGGGTTTTCTCCCTCAAGTACTAGAGGGTTTCCCTAGGGTAAATATTGTGTCTCATGTGAATGCTTATGCTTTTGATTATTCATTGATTTCAAGTTCTATTGTAATTCCTCAATTAAGATAAAAAATTCAACATTATCAACTAGAAGAGGAGTAGAATTCACATGTTTCTCTTGCAAATATTCAAGTATCTCCTAGCTAGTCACACAATCTCCTTTGTTGTTTATGTTGCAACCACATATTCTACCTTTGTTGTGGAATCTACTATAATATATTGTTTGCTGATTTCTAGGAGACAATTGTTGATCCAATATTACTCATGAGCTTTACCTCTTTCTTCTTTATGATTGTTTCCCAAGGAATTATGCATGTCTTTTCCTTGTGCCCTCTCTTGCCACACCGAACACATTGAAGATCATATTTCTCACCATGGTTATGTCTACCCCCCTGCCTCTGAAATTATTTCTTACACATCATCTTTTGTTGTCACCTCATCTAGAGGAATCATGTGATTGATTTTTCCCTTTCTAAGCAAGGCACACAATCTCTTTGGTGGGTTGAACTATCTTCTTTCCAAAGGCTTTCTCTCATCCTACAATTTTTTTCACTAGAGTGTCAAATTTGAGGTCTTTTCGATGGCCACTAACTTGAAGTGACTCAAGATTTAATGTGAATATGTGGGGTAAAGAACTTGATGAAGACACTAAGAGCAAGGTCTACCTTCACATCAATAGCATCGATGCCATGCATAATGGCTTTGATCTCAGATGCCATAGTCATGGGATCACTGTCCTTCAAAAACTGGATTATCTTAAATTTTGAGTGTGAATCGTACAAACCTTTGAACTTCTTCATTGCATCATATGAATTCTTAGCGTATGAGATATGTTGATCACTCACCTCTTCACTTACTGTGGCAGTGATCAACACGTATGTCCTCTTATTTTTTTTCTTCCATATGGAAAGCTCTTTGTTTGTTGTAAAAAAATTAAAAAATTAAAACTAACATAGATCCATTTTAAGCCTGGATCTATCAAGTATAAAGAGGGATCAAATTTCTCGATGTGTATATTTTTTCTGTAAGTATAGAAATCTCAACATAAAAAATTACACCTCAAAAAATTAGATCCCTCTTAATGCTTGATATATTCAAGTTTAAGATAAATGTATATTAATATAAATTAATTAAAATTAAATAATAATAATAATTATTTCAAATTAAAATAATATAACAATACAAACAAATATCAAATCATATGAGTGTGGATTCACATTTTTTAATCTTTAAAATGATAAAACCCAAAATTCTCAATACGTGAAAAACTATAACATATAACAAATCATATGAGAGTGTGGATTCACATTTTTTAATCTTTAAAATGATAAAACCCAAAATTCTCAATACGTGGAAAATTATAACACATGCATTTGAGAGTGTGGAAAGACTAAAATGATAAAACTCAAAATGATCAATATGTGGAAAATTACTTTAATTATGTGGAACTAAAATTGTTGAAGTGTCTTCTAGGTATAATGTAAATTTTAAGTTTAGAGTCAAACCAGAATGAAAACACAATAACCAGAAAAAGGTGCTGGATGAAAATTAATATATGCAAACAAGTTCAAAAATTCATGAAAGGGTAAATATTTTTTTATAGTTTTTATATAAATTGTAAATTAAGATTAAGGGAATTTTTAAAATAAAAAGTTAAAGATTTAGCATTATATGCAAACAAGTTCAAAAATGCATGAAAGGGTAAATATTTTTTTATAGTTTTTATATAAATTGTAAATCAAGATTAACGGGAATTTCTAAAATAAAAAGTTAAAGATTTAGCATGTATTAATGATATTATGAAAGTTTATAATTTACATCATAAGAGAGTTTCTTAAGACTTTAGATGATCATTTGAAATCATGTTTTAATATATAGAAGTTATGTAATCACACAAACACACACTTTATGTAGATTGTAATGAATGTGACATTGTGTGTTTTTATAGGAAGTTGTGATTTAGTGTTTGTAAAAGAAATTGAATATTGGTACATTGTGGCTTCAAAGTAGGGTTAAGGTTGATAGTGCACTTGATAAGGCATTAATTGAGGATTGGATAAGATGAGTATGGTTTTAGATGTGATTAAAAGAGTTAAATGAGTAGTTTTAGGTGGTTAAATAAATAATTATAATGGTTGTGGTTTTTTAAAGCAAAGCTTGCAAGTTAATGAAGAAGTAAAATATAAAGCAAGGATGAGATGATAATGGTATTATGCTAATCTCAATGGGTATCCTTCACATAATAGTGCAATATGGATGTAGTTATATAATTTGTACATAAAGTTTGATTTATTCTCAATGTTGTACCCTTGGTACAACATCCCACATGTATAACATATGAGGTGAATTTTCTATTCGTCCATTTGGGTTACTTGATCCATTTGATTTTCCAGTATTTACACCTCATGGGGAAAATCTCAATCACATTCATGTATTTGTGGATAGTACCCAATGCAAACTCATAGACATTGATTCAAATGTATGACCCAATAGGGACATCGAGTGAACATGCACTAGAGGCAATGAGATCAGAGAAACAATCACAAGAGCTCCTGCGTGAAACTCAAAGTACTCAACCACCCAATCTATCCCATTGGGATAAAATAATTGAAGGACATGAGAATGTATGCATGAGTAACACCATTTAATATAATCTCCCTAGGCGCAATCACATGCACCTAATGTGTAATGATTCATATATATTATTGCACAACTATTCATGCTTGATTTAATCATCATATATTGATAGCTTTTGCACCTAGATCTATGAATGCTCAAATCTTATATGGTATCAGAGCTACGGGGTGCTAAACTAACTAGTATGCTAGTATTGTTTATCAAGATTTTGCAGGTTGAGAAGGGCTTTTGCAGCCACCAAGGAGTCTTTTGCAGCCACCAAAGAAGATTTTACAGCTAGCAAACAAGGCTCTTGTAGCCACCAAAGAAGGCCCTTTGATGTCACAAAAGAAGCCTTTTATAGCCACTACTCTCGCAGATCGAAGAAGGATTTTTGCAAGCCACCAAAGAAGGTTTTTTGCAACCATCAAAGAAGGATTTTGCAACCACCATAGAAGGATTTTGAAGTCACCAAAGAACCCATTTATAGTACTCATCCGCAGCCTTCAAGAAGTGCAATTGCAGCCATCGGAGGAGTGCTCTTTTACAAACATCAAAGAGTATACAAGCTTTTTTGCAGGTTGAAGATCATCAAAGAAGAAGCAACACTCATGGATCAACAAAATTAGCCCAAGAAGACAATTCTTACTCTATTAAATTATTATGAATGGAAAGAGGAGGTCATCTTTACTCTGCGATGTAAAGGCCTCTATAGAATTACCATGGGTTTTGAAGTTGAGCTAGATTCTACTGAAGAAAAGAATGATTACTTCAACAGAATGGATATAGCTCTTGGAGTACTATATTTTTCTATTTCTCTTACCCTTCAATATCACATAACCCCTAATGATTTAGACAATGAAGTATGTATCATGCTAGAAAGAATATTTGGCTATCAGGATATGGAAGAACGACATTGTATGGAAGATGAACTCAACAACTTGAGCACATAAATTATCCAGAGCTTTTCCATAGAATCAGAATCATGCTCTCCTATTTTCATGGGATATGATAACTTGGTTTAAATCAACAACTCGACAGTAGAAGAACATATTGCAGATCCAATTCTTATTGTTGAATATCTCAATAATATCTTTTCACTTTCCTCAAGTAAAATTTCTGGTTTAGGTGATGAAGATGATGCTACTGATAATGATATACATGATACATATATGATAGTGAATCCATTGGCAAGACAAACTCAACAAGTTGCAAGTGACCTAGTTAGGGATCCATCACCTATACAAAGGACACTCTCAAAGTTTTGGGATGCTCCACATGCATTCATTACTACAAAGCCTTTGATGCCCATAGACTATTACATAATCATTGTTGCATCCCTAATTTCATATACTGAAGGTTACGGGAACCCATATTAGCTTGCTTCCGCAGATGATGAGATTAAAACCTTAATCCAAACATGGGAGCTGATTCCTCTACTTCCAAAGAGGAAATTAGTTCTGCTTGGCATCTACATCAAGTCCTTCATAGAGCAGAAGTTCTCAGTTGTAGGCACACTTGGGAGTACTGGAGACTTCCACTTCATAACAACTTGATTAGTTATTCTCTTCTTTTTACATTCTCTTTTATGGGGGGCTTCCACTGTTATTTTTCCCTCTTTCCAACTTTTAGAGAATTTTTTCTTGTACATGGGTACCTATTATGCTTGAAAATTGTCAGGACCCAATTTTTTTACTTAGATTTTTTTTCCTAGTTAGGATTATGAGGTGGTGTTAGAGTAAATAACCATCCTACATATAATTCCGATGAATCTAATGGGAAAAACCACATTCAAATCCACTTCCCGAGTCACCCATGAGACCAATCCCTAGATTTGAGGGCGCATTCCTTGATTTGGGGGAGTTTTTCTTCTTGATTTAAGGAAGTATAACTCAGTTAGACTTAATTTGTTTCACCAACTAAGTCCTAAGTGACACCTAACTGCCCCAAACACTCATTAGCACCCTAGTTCAGTTCAGTTCAGTTTAGTTCAATTCAGTTCAGTTCAGTTTCGTTCAGTTCAATTCATGATAGTTCAACTCAGTGTAGGAGAGCTTGCATGAATAATTGAGGTTATTTTCTCTAAGTTAAGCCTGACTATCCCTCTCTACATAGCATGAAACCTCCATACATAGCATGGAAAATTCAAATTGATACTTAACCTAATTCGAATTGGTATCTGTTACACCAAAATGTCGTCACCCTTGTGCAAGTGTCACAAGTGTCACAAGTGTTGCAAGTGTCGTCGTCATGACCTAGTGTCGTCATCATGACTGTTGCAAGTACTGTCATTATGACCAAGTGTTGTCATCATGACCGTTGTGATAATGTCCTCATCTTGACCATTGTGTATACATCCCTGAAGTCATCTCGACCAAGTATTCATTTGAGAGGATTTGTACTCAGTTTGTACAACCTTTTGAGAGGTCGTCGCAGGTTGCACACTAGCAACATGCGATGTCACAGGTTGCTCCATATCAAGGTATGACGAGGTCTGTTAATGGGCAAAAATAGCCATTTCGAGATTTTTCTCGAAGCTTTCCCATTTGGGGGATTATCCCTGATCTCTTGGAGAGTTGGTACTCGACCCCTAACTCATTGGGAAGATCCCCTATCTCTCTCCTACCATCTCTCAACCTATCCTATCCATAATCTCATCCACTTTGTCCTATATATACGAGGCTCACTCCCATACCAAAGGGAGGAAGACTATGGTATCTACATGCTGGTGAAATCTCTCTTAGACACCCTCACTCACATCTTGGAGAATTCATGCTTCCTTGGAAGGGCTTGGCAATTGGCTTGTGCGGAGAAGGGCTGCTACGTTAAGTCATTGGTTGTGGTTCTATATCTCTATCATGTATTCCTCTATTTGTAGTAATACAAATGCTTTCCACCAATATCATTCTTAATGTGTAATGATGTTGTGTTGTTTACCTGCTTAAATGTTTACATAGATCTCTTATTGTATAGATTCTCTTTACTCGTTTCTCTTTTCTGTGTCTTAACAGGTCTTGCAGCTTGGATCTGATGACCGTGGGACGTGGAGCAACATTCAGGAGAAAGGATAGCGAAATCAAATAGGTAAGACATCTAGTACTTGATCCTTAAGTAGATCTAGGAAATGTGTGTGTAGTTTGTTTTATTTGTTTTAGACTTGCATTGAGCTAGGGAGATCTGACTCGCCTCCAGTCGAGTGGATTGTCTGGTAACAAATCTGGCGACCATACTGGGGAGTAGTGTTTGTTTTGTTTGGTAGTCATTAAATCTGAGAGTCATTTTTAGTTGATTACTTGACACAAGCCTCTTTTATCTTTTTTGCCATTTACTTCTTAGGATTGATTTCACTATTAGATCTTCACATTGAAGACTCTGATCTGCTTCCTTTGAGTTTATACAACTCATTTTCAAGCCATTTTTTGGTTCATTGTTGAGAGATCTGGTTCATTTTTTAATCCAGACCTCGCTTGTCGCACCTGGGCAGTGGAAATAGAGTGACACTGTGTCATTCTGAGTCTCTGTTTTTCACCTGTTAGTCACTTGTCGCACCCTTTGCATTAGTATACCGCGACATCG
This sequence comes from Larix kaempferi, assembly GCA_027924585.1. NCBI lineage: Eukaryota > Viridiplantae > Streptophyta > Pinopsida > Pinales > Pinaceae > Larix > Larix kaempferi. Next base: position 1,501,458 of record BSBM01000377.1, read on the forward strand.
TCGTACCTCCCGTGAAGGCAAACTACGACGTCGCACTGTGTGTGAAGACAGAGTGCGCCGATCTGTCAAAAGTTGGCATACTGGCGTCCCTTCCCTCATCTGGTAGTTTTAACCTTGGTCTGATGTATGAACTCTCTCTATGTTGCAAGATCCAGCCAGAGACCCCATTTATGATTTGTGTTTTGAGAGTTTGGTCCTGTGTGGATTTGTATTGGGTCCCATTTTAACAAGTTTTAGCTTGGTAGTGGAGGATACTTTGGTTCCCCCACCTTCATCCACTTGACCTTGTTATCCTTCCTCTCCTCACCTGATCTGATCTTTGCACTAGATCTGATCCCAAACCTCTTTTTGCACATGTTTTTTGGCTTGTTTGTCTTGGTTTTTGGGTCTTTTGAGATTTGGATTCATGTTTGGCCCTTTGAGTCAAAACTAGTGTTTTGCTTGCATGTTTAAGCGAAATGGGTGATTGGTTTGGCCCATCTCAAGGTTTTGAGATCATTTTTGGTTTGGTGTGATTGGCTCGTTTTAAAGACTTGAAGAGTGTGGGATATCCATGTCTTTTTTAGCCTCTCTTTCTTGGGTTATGCATCTTGTTTCCCTTACATGATGAGATATTCAATCATTTTTGGGAAAGATTGATTCTTTGTCTCCACTTCAGTTCAAAGAAAAGCCTGATTTTGCCACTCTTTTGCTATATTCATGAATTTGGAAAACATAAGTATTCTTCTTGCTTTAATTTGATCATTTGAAATTCTTGGTCTCACACACATAAGAAGAAGAAAGATTCATTTCAGATTTGTATGCATTTGAGTTAGATAAGATTGTTAAGTGCTTATCTTTGTCTTGCATTTGATTGGAAACGTTTGTGCAATCCTTCTTTCCATATCTTAGATGTGTCTTTTTCAAGTGTAAAAAGATAGGAAATGAGTTATAATTATTTCATTTGGTAGATTTTGAGCCTCTCTCGAGTGCCTTTGAATTGTTTGGGTGCTTGCCATTTTTCTTTGGGAATTTCTGAAAGATTAGAGTGTTGTAGATATCTTCTCACTTTCTGTATATAGATATGAAAAGCATTTAGTTATCAAATTCCATTTTTGGTACATGCATTTGAAAATTGAAAGTGCTTCATTATCTTGTCTTATACATTGTTAAGATTAGTTGCATCTTTCATTTTCTTTACGCTTTTTGGCTGATTATTGCAGAAAGTTAGAATTATTGCACTCTAGGAAGGAATTCTTTTTTTCGCTACTACTTAAGTACTTTTGGTTTGAAAGAAAGAAAAATCTCTCCCTACCTTAAGTAGTTTTCATTGAAAAGGAAAGGAAAACGTGCATTATCATGTAGTTGAGGATTGCATTATGTTTACATTTATGTACTCACCTCATGCATCCACCTAACCGTACAAGATAAAATTAATGCTATCTTAGGTTAAAATCATTTAGCAACTTGTGTGTAAGTTAGAGACGTGTTCCGGCGTCGTTAAGCGTGGCAGCTGTCGCTATTTGCCAGCACTGTAGTCTGGGGGTATTGTAGTATTCCACGTACATCGGTATACTGAGCTCCTTCACGTACCCACCAAGTACCATAATCCATACTTGGTGTATATCGAAGGGTGTATCATGTACTCGACACGTATATCGGAAGGTCTTGTGCCAATGGCTGTGCATTAGACAGCACCACTACGGATTTGAGCTCCCACGTACCTTGCGTATATCGGGAGACACCATTAGGATTCCTGAAACCAACTGAGTTAACCATTTGGCCATCTTGGCAAAGCAATACACCGAGAACAACACTCGGGGAGATTAGCACGCATGTACTTGTAATGTCCCTTGTAAGGAATTTTATTAAAATGGCAATTTTTCACTTTTTTCCCTAGTTAGACCTTTGACTAGTTTTGATCTCTAGGTCCCAAATTTGCCCCAAATGATCCCAAATCTTCTGAGAAGGTATATGAATGATATTAGAACATAAATATGTGTTTCAGGGATGCCTTTGGACCTTTAAAATACTTCTGCAAATTCTCTTTCAATTCTAGTCAATGTAGGTAACTTTACTAGTGATTTCGCTTTGACTAGTATTGGTCTCTAGGTCCCAAATTGACTCCAAATGCCTTCAAATATTCAAGGAAGGTGTATGGATGATATTGAGACTTGAATATGATGTTCAGGGATTACATATGGCCACCAAAAGACCTCTGCAAACTCTCTTAAGATTCTGGACCAAGTATGCAATTTTACTAGTAATTTGGGGTTCAAACCCCCCTGGGGTAAGTACTGAAAATGGCTTCCCAAATGCCTCCAAACCCACTCAAATTTCTGAACAGAGGTAGGGGATGTATTAAGGATGTTATTAAGGTCTCATGTGCACCATTAATTGATTATTATATTTTTTCCAACCCTCTCCCATTCAACTGCAAAAATCACCAATTCGACCCTTGGGGAAATGACACTATTTCTTCTCCCAAATCAATTAAACTGAGTAAAAATACTTCAAATGCTCAAGTACAGTACATGAAACTTGTAAAATACATCCATGTCAGTCCATTAATCACAAATTCAACAGAGAATCATCCATTCATTCGAAATCATTAGCATTACATTGATTCACAACAAGGTAGTGGGGAAATAGCACTGTCCTTTCATTAAAATTGAGATTTATACATTTCTACTTGGAATTTCGACCTGAAACTTTCTGGAGATGAAGAATAGAGTATTTAATTCATATTAAAAAATAAATGGGGCATTAGAATCTCCCCCAAAGAGTACAATAGCTCACCAAAAATGCCCTCCCTCAAGGATCAAGAATATGCCATCAAAACTGGAAATGGTTGAAGGAGTGAGCTGCAATAGAAGAAACCATGAGCTGACCTATAGCTTACACCTGCAAATAAAGACTCCATTAAAGCTACAAATGAAATTTCTTAATGGCCTTTCCAATTTCCAACTTGGATGGGAATCTTTCACCCTTGAAATTGGCTAAGGCAAGCAACTAGTCATCCACTAGCTCTCCCTCTTCACAAATGCAATTGCAAATTATACAAATGATCAAAAGCTGGTTTCATTCTTTGTTATTGACATTTATAAAGTTCTAATGTCCTCCATGGGTCGAATTCCTTCCAAGAGACTCATGCCAACTCAAGTTGGGAAGAGATTCCAAAGAACGCCACTTGTACAACAATTCCTAGTCTCCCACTTCCACCAAATCACATGTGGAAGCATCTTAGCTGCCCTAACACCCTTGAGCGCCCTCTTGGAGTCTATTTTTAGCCCTGACATGTCATATATGTCATATGTCAGCCTTCAGGCTGATTTGTGTCATAGGTGTCATATCATCTTCATCATTGTTGTCATAGAGCTAGGGAATCTAGCCCAAGTGTCTCACTAGCTCCAAATTGCGTCTTCCTCTTCCATGGGAGTTACTCTTCCTCTATATTTCAAACTTGGATGAGTCATGCCATGAATAATACCTTTTGGACTCCCCCAAGTATGTTACCATTCACCTTGAATTCAAATTGGTGAGAGAATGATGCCAAGTGTAGTGGGGAAATCTAGCCATATGTGGGTCCCACTTCCTCCATGTGTTTTCATGATCAAATGCCACTTTGATTTTCACTTGTATATATTTATATAGCTCCTTTATTAAATATTTATGCCATTCTAATATTTAAACATCATTTATTATCCTCCTTATTCCAAATTCCAAAGCTTCCACCCCAAACCTAGGAAACTACTAATTTTCCTCCTTGGCAATTATTTGACCCTTAACATCAATTTTACAAACTCTAATGATTATTGCCAGTGATTAGGCCATTGTGACCCAATTCCAAATTTGGGACATGACAATACTGTCCAGGTAATCGGGTATGCAGGCAAGGGTACGGTCCCAATCCTCCTTGTCGCGTCATATTGTTGGACCCTGCAGTATATAGCGGTTTGCGATGCCTTAATAATCCCGTGAGGTTCTAGACTTTGAATCTACTCCCATTCACATAGTTTGCTTGTTGCTTTTAGACTTGCGTAGTGTTTGTCTTGTGTGGTCCTTTAGAGACTCTTAGGAAGTTTAGATATGGAAGATTCTTCCGAGACTACCAACCAAGGCACTCCTTTCCAAGGTATGCCATTTGTTATTCCCCCTTGTGGAACTATTGGTCCTCCCTTTATGGCTACGTTGAGTCTTCCTGGATTGACGATAGGATTAACAATATGGTTATTCTCCAATCCGGTTACGCCAAGTGCACCAATTGTGTCGGACCTAGGTCCTTCACCACATGAGCATCAATCTCATGATGACCCTTCTCCTTCTCCGTCGAAAGTTGAATCGACTTCCATCTCTTCCTCTTCTCCTACTGAAAAATCTAATGTTAGTAAGATGGCTGGTGTGAAGAAGAAGAAAGGGAAGATTAAGAAGAAGAAAGATAAGAAAGAGACCAAGCGTCAACCATCTGCCTCTGATGGCACTCATTCTATGAGAACACCTCGCAAGCCCAAGTTCCCTTGCAAACTTTGCAAGGGTGATCACCTTCTCAAGAATTGTCCTAGTATTCCCCGTGTGTCAGAAGTGTGGTCTAAAAACCCCAAACCGCTTGTATCATCAACCTCTGACCATCATGTTTATGACACTCCCTCGACCAGTGACCCTTTGGTGAAGGGTTGGAAGGGTAGAGCCGCAGACCCTTGCTGGATATGCAAGGGCTTGCATTGTACTTACCTTTGTCCAAGCATGGATGAAGCTTCACGGTGGTTGGAAGATATTACTAGCTCTCAACAGGTGCTTCCAACAAGCGATAGTAAGTTGTCCCTCGACCCCTCGCTGGTTAACCAAGTGGTCAATTCAGTTTCATTTGTAATTGATCCCACTCTTCCTTCGGAGAGTGAAGTGATTGAGTCGATCTAATCTCCACTCGATCCCGCTCTTTCATTGGAGAAAGTCCAGACTGAAGCAGTCACCATGACACAATCTTCGTCTCATTCTTATCTTCCAAGTGAGAGTGAATTGGAAACCGTTGATGTTTTCCTAGTCAGTTTAGAATTTCATAGGAAAGGGGAAATCCTGTCCATTCCTACAGGACCCCCTCCAAGTACTGAGGTTATTTCCTTTGATTGGAATGGTCTAACAGAATCTCGTCTTCCTTCGAGTATTCCTTTTCAAATATCTGTAGGAGTTTCCGATAAAGAAATATTCCGTACGATAGTTGATGAGGGAGCTTATGTTAGTATTTTATCCTCAACTGCTTGGCAAGCCATAGGTTCGCCTCAGCTTGTGCCAGTAACTGACCAGATTTTGGCTTTTAATAGAAGGCCTACCGGACCTTTAGGGATTCTCCCGCAGTTACCTATCACGTTGAGAGGTAAAACTGTTTATGTTGATGTCATGGTTGTCCAAGGTCCTTTAGATTTCAATCTACTCCTTGGACACGATTATGTCTATGCTATGAAAGCCGTCGTGTCCACACTCTTTCGAGTGATGTATTTTCCCTATGATGGGAGGATTGTGACCATTGATCAGCTTTCCTACGTGACACCCACTCATCATATGACTCCTAGTCATCAAACTTCCCTGAATGTTCCACATGTTTTAGTGGTTTCTTCCCCCTGAGGATGGGGGGTACGAGCATAGTTTATGTTCTGTTTCAAGCTCGTTAAAAAATGAAACCAACCTTCAAGCAAAGTTTTTCTTTGATTTCAAGCTTGCATAAAAATGAAACCATTTCACATGAGCATAGTTCCCGTTCTATGTCAAGCTTGTTAAAAAATGAAACCAGCCACCCTAGCATAGTTTATCTTTGGTTTCAAGCTTGCATAAAAATGAAACCATCCACTCGAGCATAGTTTTATTCCATTTGAAGCTCGTTAAAAAATAAGATCGGCCCCCTCGAGCATAGTTTTATTCCATTTCAAGCTCGTTAAAAATAAGATGGGCCCCCTTGAGCATAGTTTTATTCCATTTTAAGCTCGTTAAAAATAAGATGGCCCCCCTCAAGCATAGTTAGTGTCTATTTCAAGCTTGTGTAAAAATGAAATAGATATCCCTCCCTTCAGTTCGAGTCTCTCGCTAGAATTAGAATTTGAACCTTCATTTCATTTGATTCTCGTTTCCCCCCCCTTGGTGAACATAATCATATTAGGATCCAGGTTGGTAGTTGGGTTAGCAAGCATCATTTTCAGAGGAAATGAAGCTTGGGGGGCATGCCACATGTCGTACCATCAACAATCATGTTGAGGGAACACTACCATGTTAAGCCGCTAGCAATCATGCTGGGGGCATTTACCAACCTCTGGGCATCATGTTGGGAAGGAACCCATCAGTGGGCCTTAACCTATGAGCATAGTTCCCTTTCTATGTCAAGCTCGTTACAAAATGAAATAGGTTCCCGTGAGCAGAGTTCTAATCTTGTGTCAAGCTCGTTAAAAAATGAAACATATCCTTTCCCTTTGAGTTGAGTCTCCTCGTAGACTTAGTACCTGAACCTTCTTTTCACCCGCCTATGCCTTAGGCGGATGAAATGAAGCTTGGGGGCATGTATTTAACCTCTGGAATTTACGTTGAAGTCAACTCAATCGCCTCTCCACACTACGTTGGAGCTAAGTCACTTACTTCTAGCAATCATGTTGGGGGCACACACCAACCTCTGGATGCCATGTTGGGAAGAAATCCACCATTGGGAACATTTTCGAGCATACTTTCCTTTTTTAGGTTTCAAGCTCATTAAACCATGAAAATTATCTCGAGCATAGTTCATTTTATGCTACAATCTCGTTAAAAAATGAAGCAGACATCATGAGCATTCTTCGAACCTATCTTCGAGCTCGTTAAAAATAGTAAGATAGCATTTGAGCTTACTTTTGACCTTTTTCGTGCTCTGGTTGAAACATGAAAAGTGGTTTGATCTTAGTTTTTACTTTTTCGTGCTCTGGTTCAAACATGAAAAAGATTTTGAGTGCTTTTGATACAATTATCGTGCTCGTTAAAAATTTGAGTAAAAAGGTGTGTCTAACGAGTATAGGTTTATCACTTTATCCGGCCTCGCTAGACTATTTACAGAAAAGAAACTGTGCCGAGTTTACTTTTTCCTTTGTCGTACTCGGTCATCAACCATGACAAAGTTGTTCATGGAGTCCTTTTTAAGCTCTTTTTAGACTCCCTAAATAGGAAAAGATTGCTAAGCGAACTTGATGCTTTCACGCTTGTAAAAACATTTGAATGATCGTCTTTCTGGTGATAGTTTACCCCTTTTTCGGACCAGGAAGCACTATTTACGAAAAAGGAATAATCCAACCAACCATGGCTGGAAGAGTCCTCTCCCGCGTTGTTTTACCATTTTTCAGGCGATGAGGCTAACTTTACGAAAAATGACCTTTTGGAGTCTCCTTTAGTTCTTTTCAGACTCTCTAAACATGAAATGACGCCGAGTTTTCCTTCTTTGGACTCGTTAAATTTTAAACATTGAAGGGCCCATTATGGGACGAACCCCTCCTTTCCTAGGTTCAGAAAATATTTGGGATTGGACTCATCTATGAGATGAGCTATACCGAGCATTTGGTTACCCTCATCAAGCTCATTAAAAAACAAGTGAGGCACTCATCATTCATGATGGGGAAAAAGGAAAGTGTTTGTATTACATACCTTAGTGGCAGTATATAGTCGTTCTTGAACATGGCACTCGTTTGCATTTGCATTCAGTACTTGGATAATCTGTTTGTCCTCAAGTCTTGTCAATTCCATGAGTCACGTCGCTCCTTTGGATCATCCAAAGAATGCTTCCACCATCAGTTGCATTAGGGGTTGGTATCATTCTCGTCATGTCAATACTGCCAAGTCATGCCATGCCCATGTTCAAGAACACGTCCACAGTCAGTACACACGTCGCCATGCCGTTGTTACTTTGAGTCAGTCTCACATGTTATTGTACTATTCGATCCGCTCTATACATTTTTGTTGTGTTTCGTGTCGATTGATGGGGGATTCATTATGGCCCTCCTTCGACGGATTCATCCTTTTCGACTTCAACTCATCATCCAAGGATTGAATATAGAAACCAGTCAAGTACCTTGGTCCTGCATGCCTCAATGGCATGTTACCTCGATTTCGTCATGAGTTTACATCATTGACTCTTGATTGAAAGATTTAATCTTGCGTTCGACTTCAACTCATTTATTCACGCTTGATGATATGTACTGTGATATCTTGGGAATAATTGACATTAATGGTGATCTCCCTCACACTTGTTAACGGTTTACATCAATGACCGGTAATTAAGTGGTTTCTACCATGTTCGACGTCAAGACATTTGTAATCACATGGATAAATTCGTATCATTGCGGGTTCAGCTTGAAGACCTTGGGGAGTCATGTTTTACCCAGGTTGTGATGGAGTTTGTATTGAGTCATATTACACTGATCCACTTTTGTATTGGTCGTGGCTATGTTATCATCTCATCATGGATCTACGCTTGTGTCTAGCAGCCATGATTGTGTTCAGTTGGTCATTACTCCCATGGATCTGCAATGTGTTGGTCGGAAACCATGTTGTACTACATATTGAGATTGTTAGTTCAGAGTCAGTTGTACTGCAGCAACATCCTTCATCTGACAAGTCTTTTTCCATTATTTCTATCAAATAATTTCACCTGTCTCATTCTGTCAACTTCATGCTTTGGGGGGCATTCTGTTACACCAAAATGTCATCACCCTTGTGCAAGTGTCACAAGTGTCGCAAGTGTTGCAAGTGTCATCGTCATCATGACCGTTGCAAGTACCGTCATTATGACCAAGTGTTGTCATCATGACCGTTGTGATAATGTCCTCATCTTGACCATTGTGTATACATCCCTGAAGTCATCTGGACCAAGTATTCATTTGAGAGGATTTGTACTTAGTTTGTACAACCTTTTGAGAGGTCTTCGCAGGTTGCACACTAGCAACATGCAACGTCGTAGGTTGCTCCATATCAAGGTGTGACGAGGTCTGTTAATGGGCAAAAATAGCCATTTCGAGATCTTTCTCGAAGCTTTCCCATTTGGGGGATTATCCCTGATCTCTTGGAGAGTTGGTACTCGACCCCTAACTCATTGGGAAGATCCCCTATCTCTCTCCTACCATCTCTCAACCTATCCTATCCATAATCTCATCCACTTTGTCCTATATATACAAGGCTCACTCCCATACCAAAGGGAGGAAGACTATGGTATCTACATGCTGGTGAAATCTCTCTTAGACACCCTCACTCACCTCTTGGAGAATTCATGCTTCCTTGGAAGGGCTTGGCAATTGGCTTGTGCGGAGAAGGGCTGCTACGTTAAGTCATTGGTTGTGGTTCTATATCTCTATCATGTACTCCTCTATTTGCAGTAATACAAATGCTTTCCACCAATATCGTTCTTAATGTGTAATGATGTTGTGTTGTTTACCTGCTTAACTGTTTACATATATCTCTTATTATATAGATGCTCTTTACTCGTTTCTCTTTTATGTGTTTTAACAGGTCTTGCAGCTTGGATCTGACAACCATGGGACGTGGAGCAACATTTAGGAGAAAGGATAGCGAAATCAAAGAGGTAAGACATCTAGTACTTGATCCTTAAGTAGATCTAGGAAATGTGTTTGTAGTCTGTTTTATTTGTTCTAGACTCGCATTGAGCTAGGGAGATCCGGCTCACCTCCGGTTGAGTGGATTGTCCGGTAACAGTATCCTATATATTGTAACCTCTTTTCATTAATTCATTACTCTGATAATAAAATCAATGTCTTTCTTCTCTTCAAAATTAATGTGTAATGATTCATATATATTATTGCACAACTATTCATGTTTGATTTAATCATCATATCTTGTTAGCTTTTGCACCTAGATATATGAATGCTCAAATATTATAAGATACTCCTTTTGGGGCACATGATTGTCTGCTAGAAATATATCTAAGAGAAGAACACATTTTGACAACGACAATGAGATTTTCGACCATTTTGGGACCGTTTAGGACCTCAAAACAACCATAGAATTTTGGGACCTGAAAAATCGTAGAAAAAGGACAAGTAGGTGGAGAAGCATTGTGAGTTAGTGGAAGAGGTGGGTGGCCACCTATATCCACCTGGATCAGTCCTCCCCCTTAGGAAGCAATGGTATCAGTTGCATCAAGTTCCCTCATTAGATGGGGAAACTTCTACTAAATTTTAATCATAGTGAGCCACTGGCCTTGTTGAAGAAGCTACCCTGCTTTGATGACCCAATACAGTTGGATGCTATGTAGGTGGGTTCCCTTCATCGCTGCGTCCATAATCTAGTCGAATTTCACTTGGTCAATGCATTCATGATTGAGTTATGTAGGTGGCAATTGCTCGACTACCTCTAAGGTGTCCAAGAGAGGTGGAAAATATGGTCGAAGCAACTCCACATTAAATACATGGTATAAGCCAAGGTAAAGGGGAATTCTTAATTCAAAAACATTCTCACCCACAAACTTGGTGATGTTGTAAGTCCCATATCGCAGTGGGTGAAGTTTTCAATGGGGCCCTGCGAGACACTATTTTTGCAAATGCAACCATACCTTATCTCCCACCTAGAACCTGTGTGGAACTTGATGCTGATTGTGGCACTGATTGTGCTTGGCATTGGAATTTTGTAAAATATCACGAGCTTGTTGTTGGATGTGTTAAATCAATTTAACACATTTGGCTACCCGATTAATCTCAACTTGAGCATGGGAGGATTATTCCTGTGTATATGCTATGTGATTCATAAACTGTCGTGGATATTCCACTGGAACAATTTTTCACAACATATCTTACGAGTTAATTCATTGTGTTAGCTTAATGCCACATAATGATAAATAAACTAGAATTGAAAGGAAAATAACTGGAGAAAAATAACACATCCACACAAATAACACAAGATATACCGTGGGAACCCCACTATGGGAAAATCCCAACCAAAAGTGAGGACTATGGCTTGCTCTTTTCTTCTTCAATATGCAATGCAAATACAAAGAAAGTGGTGCTCACCATGGATTTACCTCTGACATCGTGGCATACTGTAATATCCCGATTTTGACCCTATTGCACTAAAATTGTAAATGATGTAAATATCGTTATTTAATCATGGGGAGGAGCTCAAGGCCAATCCCCTGCCATCTATTTATCGTTTTATGTATCGACAATTAAAAATAGATGCCTATGGTTCTTGTGCTGGACATGCACAATGTAAGACATCATGTAAATATGAATTTTAATGAAATACCCAGAACTAGCTATGCAATGCAACAAAGAGATGGGGGCATGATTTTATAAGGATTAGGGAGGGAAATTATTCAAACCCTTGAGCCAATAGTTTTTAGCCAAATTTCATGAGAAAACCCATAAACCACCAACTACCCATTTTGACTTATGCACCCAATCATTTAATTCTTCCAAGAGTTGGTTGAGGTAGTTAATGCCTTGGGAATGAAGAGGTATGGAAGTCAATTTCGTGCATGGGCAAGCCATCAACTTCGGAATTCGTATTTTTGCTTCTTGGGCAAGAAAACACCCACGAAATGGTGCCCAAATCCATCTTTCACCCATGGACTTTGCTCTCTCACGTAGTCTGAGCTAGTTGGGACTTTCTCCTTCATGTTTTCCATCTTTTTCCTGCATTTTCCATGCATGGGAACTCGTTTTTGTATTGCACAGTGGCTAGGAGGAAGGGAGCCACAATTTTGGGGTTTATGGAGGCCGTTTTTGTCCCTTGAATGCCCATAAACGTTTTATGAATATGATTTTGCTCTCCCAGGGTTGTTTCCCCATCTTCCATTTCGTTTTTGGTTGCCCACGTTTTTATGAAGCTAATGGAAACCCCATTTTGGGAATCCCACTATAAAAACGCTTTTCTACATGCCCAACACTTGTGATTTTACTGTTATGTGCATCCCTGTTTTGGTTTGAACCTATGAGCAAGAAATTTGGAGTGGAAGTGAATAGAATTGGCTTGATAAACCTAGTGAGGGGAGTAACCTCTCAGAAATATCAAAAGGGCTGGCTACTCTTCTATGTACACCTTGGACAACAGTAGAATGGAAGGTATGGCCTGAGGGACTGTGTATTGGTGAAGGGAATACTTCCTTGAGTGGGGTGTGTAGGCATTGTGGGTGCCAAGCTAGATAGATTTTGTAGAGGTATCCATGACTTTGTGCCTGAGCTCACTAGCTTATCAATTCATTCCCTTCCATTGCCTAGCAGCCTGATAAACCCAACTATCGATTAGCTTGGTTGATTTTGTTGTATATTTGGCTATGTGTGAGTCTGTTGTTCCCTTTTCCTTGTATAAATCATGCCCAGCTCGGGGGTGGAAATTGTATCAAGATATTGATAAGCACAGCTGGCCTATGGTTGGGTGGAACGTTGTAGTTGCATAGCTGGTTGATCGGGACTACTTTGTTTAAATATAAGTACTCTCATGTGTTAAACTCTAAAATGTATTTATTTAATGACTGTCATGAAAAAGTTGAATGTACAATGCTTTTAATTCCGCTGTGTTTAATAACTATATGCATATGTATATGTCTCTTATTATCAATGAGTTTTACTTAATGGATATGGGGTTAGATGCCCAGTTTTAGTGCCATGTTCTCTCCCTGGCTCGGTCTGATGGGAGGGGACTTGACAGTGTGGTATCAGAGCCATAGGCTACGGCATTGGGCCTCTATGGGACAAATATGATTATAGTTACAAGGGAAGATCCCTTTCTGATCACCATAGGTTGCAACATTGGGCCTAAACAAGCTAAGATTGAATAGTTGCAGAGGTAAGGTTCCTCCTGTTGAGTAGTGATAGCAGTGATCATCATAGAAAGAAAGAAGAAAGAAAAATTTTAAATTTTTCTAAGTGTTTTTGAAATTTTTGCCTAAGAATATGTCGGCGATTTTAATGTTAACTTCTGCGACACAGTCGGCGAGTTTAGTGTTAACTTTTGCGACGCGGTCGGCAAAAGTTATGCTAATTTTCTGCGATGCGCGCGGCGAAAATAATGCTAAAATATGCGACGTGCGCAGCGAGGATAACGTTAAAATCTGCGACGCACGCGGCGAAAATAACGTTAAAATCCATGACACCGGTGGCAATTTTAATGTTAATTTCCGCGACACCGACAGAGAATTTTAGCTTAAAATTCCACGACAATGGCGACGAATTTTAGCTTAAAATTACACGACACAAGCGACACTTTTTAAGCTAAATATTCGGGACATGGGTGACAATTTTTAGCCTAAAATTCTGCGACACGGGTGAGATTTTTAGACTTAATATTCGTGACACGGTCAGAGGAGAGTTCAATAAGTCCGCCAAACAGGGAAAATACAACAGCTTTTCACTGAGATTTCCAGGTGCCGAAAATGGAAAATCGCCATGAAAGTTATGCGCCAGATTGCGTGAAATCAATGGATTTACAAAAAAAAAAATGAGGGCGCTGCCCCCTTGACCCCCGTCGTCCCCCTAAGACAATTGTTGATTGTGAGAAAAATATATGATTGGACAAAGTTTTCAATATAGGATTTCCTCACATACATGCAAATAATTTATGGTATTATAATGCAACTAACAATTGTGTTTAGAAACACATTTTACAGAATTATAGCCACATCAAAGCAACATTCTAGATAAGTGCAGTTGGAAAGTTTTGGTCTTGGTTGGGCCAAGAATATCAACATCATGGATGATGCACAGGATCCCTATGAGCCTGAGATAGATGCCATGGGGGAAAATATACATGTTGAGAATGCTGAAACAGAATCCAATGGGAGAAGAAATCGAGAGACTCCCCCAGATATTGTAGCCACCATGAGGAGCCTAAGGGTGGAGTTGCAAAGCTGTAGAGAAGATAACAAAAGGATGATTAAAGCTCAGGAAGAACAAAATCAGTTAAATGCAGCCATGTTGCAGAGTTTGACAGATATCCAGAGGCAAATTAATCTTGGACATCAGTCAGAAAATCCAGAAGGGAGTCGGAGTAGTTCAAGGAGAAATTCCCGCAAGAGGTCCAATATCTCAAGAAGAGTTTCTAGAGACAGAACCTATACTCCAAAAATATCTTCTAGCGGATCATCTGACTCTGAAGGATCCATTGAGGGTTCAAGCTCTTCATCTCGCAAGAATAAGAGAAAGAGGCATTACAAGAACAATTCACATGGGGAATTTAAGAAGGCAAAACCTCCTACATTTGATGGAGAGGTAAAGTCTGGTCAAGAAGCTGAAGCTTGGCTTCTTGGGATGAGAAAGTATTTCCAAGTCCAAGACTACTCTGGAAATATGAAGGCAAGGGTAGCCATCTTCAACTTGAATGGAAGATCATCTATATGGTGGGATCACATCAGAAAAGTGAGGAAGATCAATGAAAGAAATATTGTGTGGAAGCAGTTCAAGAAATACTTCAAGCAGAAGTACCTCTCTGATAGGTACTATGATGACAAGATCAAAGAGTTCCATGAGCTGAAATTGGGACAATTGACCATGGAAGAGTATGTAAACAAGTTCTTGGACCTGCTGAAGTATGTCAGGTATATTCGAGATGATAAGGTGAAAATTCAACGTTTTCTAAGTGGGCTACCTCAGTCATATAAAGATAGGATTGAATTTGATGAACCTTGAACTCTAGAGGAGGAAATAAGGAAGGCCAAGTATTGCTATGATCAAAACAAAAGCAAACCTAATTTCCATAAGGCATGGAAGGACAAGAAAAATGAGAAGTTTGACCAAAGAAAGAAAGGTTTCAAACCTCCTCATATTAGAAATCAGCAAAGGCAGCCATCACAGGTTGTGACTAAGCCAACTAGGATGATGGGAGACAAGCCAAGAGACCCAAAGGAGCCAAGAGAACCACTTCAATGTTGGGGTTGTGGAGGAGACCACATGCTTAGGAACTGTACACATCGGAATGGGAATGCAAATCAAGTTCACAACATCTAAGGAGCTAAAACCGTGGGTCAAGTGGCGAGGACCATCCCTAGGATCTATGCGGCACTAGAGGAACACCAGGAAGATCATCAATCAACTATTGTTGAAGTTGAAGGTAAGCTTGCTAAGCAATTTGTTTCTATTTTGATTGATCCTGGATCTACTCACAGTTATATCACTCCTAGAATTGTTGAGATTTGTGCTTTTAAGAAATTAAAGCATAGTAAATCTTGGTTAGTTCAACTAGCCACTGGAACCAAGAGAAGAGTTAGTGAAATTGTAGAGAAATGTCCCTTAGAGATGGACGGGCTATTCACTTATGCAAATCTGAATATTTTGCCACTTGGTTCCTATGATATTCTCATTGGGATGGATTGGTTAGAAGCACACAAGGTTAAACTTGACTGCTACAATAAGACATTTGAATGTCTAGACGAAGAAGGAACCCAAGGGTTGTAAAAGGAATTCCAAAGGTGATTTCTGTTAGACAGGTTTCATCCATGCAGTTGAAGAAGTTCTGTAGAAAGGGTTGTCAATTGTATGCGGCCCATGTTTTGGAGTCAACAGAGAATGAAACGCTTAAGTTGGAGGACTACTCTGTATTGTAGGAATTTAGGGATGTTTTTCCTGATGAGATTTTGGGACTTCCTCCAAAGAGAGACATTGATTTTGCAATTGAACTTGTGCTAGGAGCTGCACCAGTGTCTAAGAAACCCTACAGGATGAGTACCCCGGAATTGCTAGAATTGAAAATGCAATTACAAGAGTTGTTGGAAAAGAAATATATCAGGCCAAGTGTGTCTCCGTGGGGAGCACCTGTTCTATTTGTGAAAAAGAAAGATGGAACACTCAGGTTATGTATTGACTACCGACAATTGAACAAGGTCACTGTGAAGAACAAATACCCGTTGCCCTAAATTGATAACCTTTTTGATCAAATGAGAGGAGCAAAGGTATTTTCAAAGATTGACTTGAGGTCTAGTTACCATCAGGTAAGAATCAAAGAAGAAGATATTCATAAGACAACCTTTATAATGAGGTATGGACACTATGAGTTTGTGGTGGTACCATTTGGTCTCACAAATGCACTAGCTACATTCATGTGTCTCATGAACAGTGTTCTTAGCAAGTATTTGGACAAGTTTGTCCTTGTTTTTCTAGATGACATTCTTATCTATTCTAAGAATGAAGAAGAGCATGAAGAACATTTGAGAATGACATTAAAATTGCTAAGGGAGCATAAGCTGTATGCAAAGTTAAGAAAATGTGACTTTTATAAAGATAAAATTCATTATTTGGGTCACATTATCTCAAACGAAGGAATATCTGTGGACCCTGAGAAGATTGAAGCCATTATGAATTGGCCAACTCCAAGGAATGTGACGGATGTGAGATCTTTTATGGGCCTTGTTGTTTACTATAGGAGGTTTATTGAAGGGTTCTCCAAGGTCTCAAGCCCGATCACTTCTTTTCAAAAGAAGGGGATAAAGTTTGAATGGACACCAAGATGTGAGGAAAGTTTCCAACAGTTGAAGAATCTTCTTACGAGTGCACCAATCTTGAAGATTGCAGACCTAGAAAAAGACTTTGTGGTATGTACCGATGCATGCAATCAAGGAATGGGAGGAGTTCTTATGCAAGACAACCACATGGTATGCTAGGAGTCGAGAAAGTTGAAGGAGCATGAGAAAAACTATGCTACTCATGATTTAGAACTTGCAGCCATAGTACATGCTTTAAAGATGTGGAGGCATTACTTAATGGGCAGGAAATTTGAGCTAAGGACAAACCATTGTGGTCTGAAATACTTATTTGATCAGCCAAATTTGAATGCTAGGAAAGCTAGATGGTTGGAATTTTTGTGTGAATTTGATTTTTAAATCAAACACATAAAAGGGAAAGAAAACAAGGTGGCTGATGCACTCAGCAGGAAAGTACATGAGATGCATGTGGCAACACTTAGTACTTGCCAACTAGATTTGAGGTAGCAGATTGTTAACCATATGGTTGAGGATGAAGTGTATGTGCAGATAAAGGACAAATTGTAGCAGCAAGACCTTGAAAAGAAGTATGAAGGATACCATTTGGAAGAAGATGGACTTCTTACTTATAAGAATAGAGCCTATATTCCAAATGTGGCAGACTTGAGGAGGATTGTTATGGATGAAATCCATAAAGCTCCATACTCTGGTCACCTAGGATATCAGAAAACAATTGCTACAGCAAGAAAATATTATTTCTGTCCAGGGATGAAGAAGGATGTCGTTGAATACATTTCTAGGTGTATGAAATGTCAGCAGGTGAAGGTTGAACACCAACACCTAGCAGGTTTATTGCATCCATTGCCAATCCTAGAATGGAAATGGGAGGTAATTTCCATGGATTTTATTACAGGATTTCCAATGACTATGAGACAACATGATTCCATCATGGTTGTGGTGGAAAAATTAACAAAGGCAACACATTTTATACCGATTAAGTCCACACATAAAGCCGATGCCATTGCAAATATTTTCATGAAGGAATTTTTTTGATTACATGGATTGCCTAAGGCAATAATTTCTGATAGGGATACCATGTTCACTTCCAATTTTTGGAAGGGTCTCTTTGCAGAATTAGGTACACAATTGAACTTTAGTACCGTGTACCATCCTCAAACAGATCGGCAAACAGAAAGAGTAAATCAGGTGCTTGAAGATATGCTTCGCATGTATGTTATGGACAAACCATCCAAGTGGGAGGATTATCTACACTTGGTAGAGTTTGCATATAACAAAGGGAAAAAAGCATCATTGGGAATAAGTCCATATGAGGCTTTGTACGGAAGAAAATGTAGGACACCAGTGACTTGGGATAAACTAGTGAACATAATTGTACTTGGGCCGGAATTGCTTGAGAAAATGGAACAATAGGTTGCAAATATCGGGTAGAATCTAAAAGCAGCCCAGGATAGACAGAAAAGCTATGCAGATAAGCTTAGAGTGCATAGGGAATTCTGTGTTGGGGATCATGTGTATCTTAGAGTGAGGCCAAGGAAGAGTTCCTTGAAGCTTGGGGGTTGTGCCAAGCTATCACCTATATATTGTGGGCCATTTGAAGTTCTTGAAAGAATAGGGCCAGTTGCATATAGACTTGCATTTCCTGCTAGCACTAGAGCTCATAATTTTTTCCATGCCTCTTTGCTTAAGAAATATGTACATGATCCTAACCATGTAATTAATTGGGATGTGATCCAGGTGGAACCCAAGGGAGAGTTCCAAACCGACCCATTGCGCATCCTAAACAAGAAGGTAACATTGCTTCGGAACCGAGCCATCGGACAGGTAAAGGTGCAATGGAAGCACTACGGTCCCGATGAGGCTACATGGGAGCTAGAGGATGCCATGAGAGTGGCATATCCATTTTTGTTCAATTTCGATGAGCATTGAGGACAATGCTAATGTAAGGGGGAGGGGAATGTAATATCCCGATTTTGACCCTATTGCATTAAAATTGTAAATGATGTAAATATCGTTATTTAATCATGGTGAGGAGCTCAAGGCCAAGGCCTCGCCATCGATTTATTGTTTTATGTATTGGCAATTAAAAATAGATGCCTATGGTTCTTGTGCTGGACATGCACAACGTAAGACATCATGTAAATACGAATTTTAATGAAATATCCACAACTAGCTATGCAATGCAACAAAGAGACGGGGGCATGATTTTATAAGAATTAGAGAGAGAAATTATTCAAACCCTTGAGCCAATAGTGTTAAGCCAAATTTCATGAGAAAACCCATAAACCACCAACTACCCATTTTGACTTATGCACCCAATCATTTAATTCTTCCAAGAGTTGGTTGAGGTAGTTAATGCCTTGGGAATGAAGAGTTATGGAAGCCAATTTCGTGCATGGGCAAGCCATCAACCCGGAAATTCGTATTTTTGCTTCTTGGGCAAAAAAAAACACCCACGAAATGGTGCCCAAAGCCATCTTTCACCCATGGACTTTTCTCTCTCACGCAGTCTGAGCTAGATGGGGCTTTCTCCTTCATGTTTTCCATCTTTTTCCTACATTTTCCATGCTTGGGAACTCGTTTTTGTATTGCACAGTGGCTGGGAGGAAGGGAGCCACGATTTTGGGGTTTATGGAGGCCGTTTTTGTCCCTTGAATGCCTATAAATGTTTTATGAATATGATTTTGCTCTCCCAGGGTTGTTTCTCCATCTTCCATTTCGTTTTTGGTTGCACACATTTTTCTGAAGCTAATAGAAACCCATTTTGGTCATCCCACTGTAAAAACGCTTTTCTACATGCCCAACACTTGTGATTTTGCTGTTATGTGCATCCCTGTTTTGGTTTGAACTTGTGAGAAAGAAATTTGGAGTGGAAGTGGATAGAATTGGCTTGATAAACCTAATGAAGGGAGTAACCTCTCAGAAAGATCAAAAGGGCTGGCTACTCTTCTATGCAAACCTTAGACAACACTAGAATGGAAGGTATGGCCTGAGGGACTGTGTATTGGTGAAGGGAATACTTCCTTGAATGGGGTGTGTAGGCATTGTGGGTGCCAAGCTAGATTGATCTTGTAGAGGTATCCATGGCTCTGTGCTTGATCTCACTAGCTTAGGAATTCATTCCCTTCCATTTCCTAGCAGCCTGATAAACCCAATTTTCGATTGGCTTGGCTGATTTTGGTGTATATTTGGCTATGTGTGAGTCTGTTGTTCCCTTTTCCTTGTAGAAATCATGCCCAGCTCGGGGGGTGGCAGTTGTATCAAGAGATTGATAAGCACAACTAACCTATGGTTGGGTGGAACGTTGCATTTGCATAGCTGGTTGCTCAGGGCTGCTTTGTTTAAAGATACGTACTCTCATGTGTTAAATTCTAAAATGTATTTATTTAATGACTGTCATGAAAAAGTTGAATGTATGTTAGATATGTAGATTCTTTTAATTCTGCTGTGTTTAATTACTATCTGCATATGTATATGTCTATTATTATCAATGAGTTTTACTTAATGGATATGGGGCTAGATGCCCAGTTTCAGTGCCATGTTCTCTCCCTGGCTCGGTCTGATGGGAGGGGACTTGACACCTACATGGATACTACAGGATCTCCTACTTCCTCTATTATGCTCTAATATCCATTCCCTTACTATTTCCCATTTATGTAACAATACAATAACATCATCAGAATGGAAGACCTTCTCCTCCTAACATCTCGGTATTAAAGATAACCTAATGCTTGTCTAGGGTTAGTTTTAGGGTTTATACATGCCTCAAATCCCGATTAGGGTTAGGGTTTTGGACTGTCTAGAATGTTCTTAAAAGTACACACGTGACTCGCTCCACATGTGTGGGTAATGAGAGCTAACATGGAATCCACTCGATACCATGGTGGTCAACTAGGTCAACCCGTGGGAGGCATAAATTCCTCATACAAAAAACAATTGAGGTGATTCGTGCATCTTTGGAAATTTCTTAGAGTGTAGAACAACATCAAAGGATGTGAGCTATACTTGCAAACTTTTGGGCCCAAAAAACCTTGTTTAATCCCTCAAATGAGTGTAAGAAGGTTCTAAACCCCAAATCTACAATGCAAGACTTACCCATAAAATGGGACCTATAAGCCAATTCATCCAAATTTTCCACCCAGAAATCACCAAAATAAATGAAAAATTATATATTGATCCATTTCAGATCACAATGGGTAACACTACATCAATTGGGACTAATGGTTGGAACCCCAATCATACATGAAAAGGGTTGTGGCCAATAGATCTATGGAGAGCTCAGTTGTAGATATGTTGAACATAAGGAAGGCTTTCATTCTATGTGCATGGATGTTTGGATTTGTACATTCTCAAAATATGCACAGTCATCCAATTAACTACCTATGTATGGCCATCGGTTTGGGGGTGGAAGGAAATCAATTTGGTCAGCTTGGTGTCCATCATTGACCATAGGCTGGGAGAGAAGGTACTCAAGAACCTGTTGTCACAATATGATATAATGGTTTATGGGATGCCAAAATGAACCCAAACACGCTCGAAGAATACCTTAACACCAGTCTCTATTGTGATGCTCTTTTTACAAGGAGTTAAAATTGACATCCTAGAGAATCGGTAAACAACCACAAATACATAGCCATTGTCATGCTTGGTTGGAGGGGATGGATATGTAGTCCATTGATACAAAATCCTAGGGCCTCTATGGGGTTAGAAAAAGAGAGTACAACCCCTACTTATTGATGGTAGGTTAAGCGATGGCACAAGCGGTGCATGATCTGATATACCATCCGACATCTTGTAAAAGTTTAATCTAGTTAAAGTAAGTTTGGAATTCCACCATTGTCTTCTCTACGTCAAAGTACCCTGCCACTTGACAGTAATGCGCCTCCTAAATCAACTTCTCACACTTGCTTGAAGGAACAAAGAGATGGCCTAGATGGCATCAAATTTCATCTTGTAGATGAAAGTTTGAGACTAATCTTCCTGCTCGCAATGTCTGATGGGTAAAAAAAAAGTTAAGGTTACTATCATATAATTGAAGCCACCTAAAGGTTTTGTGTCGAAAAGAGACGATCTCAGTAGTTAGTGCAACAACTAGGGGTTGGTTTAGGAAATCCACAACTCGCTGAATGCTACCCTTATTATACTTGATGTTTAGGTGGAACTGTTGTAGGTATGTTTACCCCTTAAATTGGTTATAGTTCTGTAACTTTCCCTACTTCTGCATGAATTGTAGGGAATTTTGATCGGTGTGGATGATCATCTCCTTTCCTAGGATGTAGTATTTCCTTGTCATAGGTGGGATACATGCGAACATAATTAGAGTGTGTCTCGATTTGATAGATCACCAACTGTCCATGATGAGTGAGAATTACACCAATAACATAGTCAAAGGAATCTGTCTCAATAAAAAAAGGATGTTGCAATTTTAGTAGAGTGAGCACTGGTGCTAAGTAAGGGAATTGTTTCATATCCTGGAATGCCTTTTGTTGTGTCTCACCCAAACAAACGCGGATTTGGTTCCACCCTTGGTCACTTGGATTAAGGGCCAAGCGATATGAGAGAACCCTTACACAAACATACGGTAAAGTTGGTGAGGCCCAAAAAGCTATGGATCTCTATTAAAGTCATCAAAGCAGTCCAATCATGAATGACTTGGATCTTGGTTGGGTCCACATGCACCCCATGTTCAACCATGATGTATCCAAGATATTGAATTCTCTCCAAGTTGAATGAACATTTATCCAAATTGACATACAACTTGTGTTGTTGTAGGGTGCTCAAGATATTCTAAATGTGTTGCAGATGTTCCACCCAAGTTTTGTTGTAAATGAGAATGTTGTCCAGATATATGACCATAAAAGAGTTTGTGAATGGCATCAAAATATTATCCATCATCCTCATGAATGTTGCTAGAGCATTATTCAAGCCAAAAGGCATGACCAACCACTCAAAAAGGCCTTATTTAGACTTGAAGGTTGTCTTCCCTATATCAGTTTGTTCAATTAGGACCTGGTGGTAGCTAGACTTCATATCAATCTTACCGAATAACGTGGCACCCTTAAGCTGATCAAGAATATCACTAATCCAGGGGATTAGGTATCGATTCTTGACAGTGAATTTGTTTAGGGTTTCGTAATCAATACAAAGTTTCCATGTCCCATCCTTATTCTGCACCAACACAATTGGTCTCCCATATGGTGAGGAATTCGATCAAATGTGGCCCTTTTGAACGAGTTCTTGAATATGACATTTTATTTCCTCATTTTCTAGAACATAGAGCATGTATATTGGGCCATTAGGTAGAGGAGCACCAGATATCGATTCAATTGAGTGTTTGACATGGTAGTGCATAGGCGCCCCTTTATGCGAGGCACATATATCTTTGTATTCCTCTACAATATCATACATCTGCTTCTACTATGTAGAGGGACTTCAAATTAAGGTTGCGACAGTCATAATGACCTTCCTTTTTCCTTTTGACCAAACCTTGAATAGGAAAAATTTCTTAGTCCGAGAGATTGTCTTTCAACACTGCTTTTCTAAGATTAAGGAGACTGCAACATTCAGAGCTATATTAGATACCTTGTAGATTTGTCCTTCCAAATTAACACTATGGGGCCTGGACTCATAAACAACATGATGTTTCCACACGTAGGGTTGTCCTAAAATAATATCACAAAATTAAATTGGGGAAACATAACATATTATCTCATCCTTGAAGGGATTGATTCCATACGATAAGAGACACTACTGAATAACATAGATGTATCATCCCTAGATCAACCAACTGATGGTTTATGGTTGCAGGTGTGGCATTGTCAGAAAATTAAACCTCTTGATGACTTCGATCAAGATTAGGTTCTTCTGGTAACCACCATCAACATTGAAATTTAGCAGAGTCCCCTTTACCCACATATGTGAATGGAAGAGGCACTTCCCTTCCTCTAGAACCTCTGGCTCTTCCGGTTGGATATTTATAGTTGAGATGGTGGCATTGGGTTCCATGTCAATGATCTGTTTCTCTTTATATTTATATAAATTAGAGTTTGATCCAGAGTCTGGATCCACGGCTTTCATCATGTCCAACAACTATTATTTCGAGTGACATCGATTGGTGTTGTACGAGGGGATTTTGTAGAAATCACACCACTTTCCAATGTCCTTATTTGACCTCTTTTTACCCTTATTTACCTGTGACTTGGACTGGTTTTCATGATTTTGGACATCCTTACTTTGTCCTTTGTTCTATGAGCTAGGTACACCTTTACCATACTTTTGTGGCAGTTTATTTGCAGACCCAAACTCTCGCTTATTCTTATGCTTAAATTTTTGCTCAATTTTGACAACATACCAATAAGCAACTCTTAGTGATGATATGTCGAGGAAATCCATCTCTATTTGAATGTACCTATGTAGGCTACTACGACACTTCAAGACCAAGTGTCATTTAGATTATTTGATACCCAAATTTGAGTGCAAGGGATAAAATATATTGGTGAACTCCGACAACGTCTTGTCTCTCTCCTGGCATAAAGTTGTTCATCTCGTGTACTAGTTATTGTAGTTCATGACAAAATAGAATTAATCCTTTAATGCATAAAAAAAACCGCCCAAGTGGATTTTGTCTTTTATTTTGTAGACTCATCCTAGACATGCCTTTTGTAGTACCCATCCCACCGATATTTGACACAGGGGAGAGACTTAAGGAGTGCAAAGGTTATCATTTTGCTATCAATTTTTTTTGGACAGAGTAATAACCCTCTAACAGATTAACCATTTCTCCAAAGCATATTCATCTATCTAGCCTTCAAATAAAGGAATGTCAAAGTTGACTTGTGCCTTAAAGGGTGTTGCACCTTCGAAATGACTGTTAGTTGAAGGTGCCTCCGCCGTTGTTGGTAATCGTTGAAGGATCTGGGCGAAATTATCCATCATCTTGTTGCTCTATCGCGCAAGAGATTCCTCAAGCAACAAATTAATAGAATCTCTTGCTCCATAATCTCTTTTATTCAGTTATGTGAGGTTTCTTGGGTTGGTGAGGGTGGCTTTCCCTAAGCTCAATAATTTTGAGACCTAACTCTCGATACTTGGATCTCATTGAGGACATGCATTGAGAAATAACAAAGATAAGATTGGTTTGATACCATTTATATGGATTATTTAGACAATGAAATGAGGGAAACAATATAAAATGGAAACAAACACACATAGATGTTGCAGAGAGCACAGTAGTATAGTAAAGCCCAAATTATATTCATGAATGAAATGGAAAAACACTGTAAGCTTTAAATAAATACAACTAGCTAGAATTGTGGAAGCTTATCTCTGGAGAGAGATGTGTTGGACACACTCATTTTCAATATGTCCATTACAAGAGGCCAAAGCTCCTTTTCAACATAACGTGTGAAACTATAAGAGGCAAAGAAAACCTAACAATTGGAGATTAAGAAACAAAAGCAATGTATGGGCCTCAAGAAGTCTAGTTGACATCAACTTCTCAGGGGCACAACTTCCACACACGAACTCCGTTTGGGGAACATGATATCCCATTGGAAATATCTTGAAGAGAAGAACAAATTTCGGTAGAACCAAGGAGTTTTTCGACCATTCTAAGACCATTTAGGGCCTCAAAACTACCACAAAATTATGGGACTCGAAAAGCTGTAGAAAATTTCCAAGGAGGTGGAGAACCATTGTGAGTTACTGGAAGAGGTGGGTGGATATTGATATCCACTTGGATGAGTCCACACCCATTAGGAAGCAATGCTCTCCATTCTGTTACGTTCCCCCATTAGATGGAGAAACTTCTGCTGAATTTGACCCTTGGTGAGCCACTTTCCTTGGTGAAGAAATTCCATGCTTTGAAGACTCAATACAGTTGAATGTTCTATTGGTGGGTTCCCTTCATCTCGATGTCCATAATCTGGTTGATTGTTGCATGTTCAATGCAATTAAGATTGAGTTTTTTGGGGTGCAAGTGATATACAATGTGTAATCCGAGGAAAGGGGGAATGCTTAATTCATAATAATTATTACCCATATCCTTGGTGATGGTGGAAGTCCCATATCATAGTGGTAAACATTTTCGATGAGGTCCCATGAGACGTTATTTATGCAAATGCAAGCATACCTTATCTCCCACTTGGAACTTGTGTGGAACCCGATGTTGATTGTGGAATTGTTTATACTTGGCATTGGATTTCTGTAAAATATCATGAACTTATTGTTGGAGGTGCTGGATCCATTCAACAACTTTGGTTGCTCAATTAGTCTCAAATTAGATAAATTAAACCCTTAAAATTGAAATCCTTTCTCCTAGTTCTCGCATTATCAAAGAGGTTTATGTCTCAAAATAATTTTATTTCTATTTTGATAGATCCCATGTTTTCCATCTCCATTTTTTCACTCTTGATGCAAATAAATTACAAATTAACATGATCCATTCTAGGACTCAATTGGCACAATCGACTAGTGCATAGTCCCATTCTGGTTGGATCTCAATCGATTTAAATCAATTGATTATGTGGATCAATCAATCCATCTACTTAGTTGACTCCATGGATCAATCGATCCTTCGACTCAATCGACCCACATATTAATCTTATGTAATATTCACTTATCATACATGCCCCACGACATCTGATGACTCCAACACATGTCAGACAACATTTTGAACAATTAGAAAGCATTGAGAAGACGCCATCGATGTGGAAACGGTGTCTCTTTGTCTTCTTCTAGTTGAAAGAGGGAAAGAAAATGATTGGTATTCCCAATCAAATTGAAACTACTTATTTGTAACTGAAACACGATGGGTAGGAACCTAAGCATCCCTTGGAATTTGTATATATATGCATGTAATCCCACATATGAAAGGTTATTCTTGGTTCCTTGTTCTTGACTGGACTAACATGGGTTATGAAAGAGAAGGATCGTTTGGTTCCTCATGGTTCCTTCATTCGACCTTCGTTCATATTAGAGCGAATTTGAGGTCTAAAATGGGCCTCCTAAGGATAATAATAAAATAATATTTTTTTTTTTGTAAGTTAGATATTATATTACATAGCAAAAAATTTACAAATACATACACTTAGGTGGCCCTGGGTACTAAAAAAGGAGAAATTATCTAGGCCATGTTCCAAAATATGGTTTTAAGGTGTCACTATCAGGCTACACATAGTTTGACTAAATTTTGCTACAAAAAGGATGACTTAAAACTGCCTCTATCAATCTACACAAAAAACTTCTTAAAAACTGCCTCTATTGGGCCACTACCACCTTCTGCAGGATCCATAATTGTCATTGTGTTCGTCGTTGTAGGAAGAGAAGTGTTTGGAGTTGTGATGGAGGTCTTAAGATTCGTTCCCACCAAGAATTTTAGTGGTAGAAGATTGAGCATTTATACAATGTTTATGCACCAGTTGACGACCACCTGAACCTGGAACACAAGGTCTAGAACACTGGTCTACGTATCTTCTCCAAAATTGTGGATATCGCTTCTAATGTTGAAAAGGGTGTTTGTCATGGATTCCAAAAACGTGGAAACAAAACCGCCATCCATCGCCATGGAATGGCCTCTATGGTGTCTGCCCCAACAACTAGAGGCACACAACCACTCTCTAACCATGGTTGAAACCTCTTCGTTGGGAACCCACTGATAAGTTTTCCAGTTCTTTCCACTTGCAGTGCAAGGTTTGCCTCTGTGAATGATGAAATGAAGATCAATATGTCTCTTAAGCTTGTGCTTGAGGGCCATTAAAGGCCTGATCGTCATGGTGGCAGTAATTTTGTGCAGCATTAAGTTGCCATTAAACATGAGAGAAGGGAAAATATGTGCATGGTATGCTCGACTGCACGAAGGGGATGGGTAATTAAGGATCCACTACATCGATTCCTCACGGATCCCTTGCTTGTCATGAAATTGGTGTCGCCTTCAATTATGAGTTGGAAGAGTCCATTATGAGTGGAAATCATGATTCCATGGAATGGTGCCCAGAGTTAGACAGAATTATTGGACTCGATCCCTAGGTTCCCCACATAAATATAATAGATTTTACCTTGTGAGTATTGAAATACTCCTAGGAAGCTAGCTTGTCCTGGGTTTCCTTTAGAAGCTCCATCAAATTTATGCTTGGTGAAGAATTGAGCTGGAACACTCAATGAGGATGGGTTGGTAATTGTGAGAGTGGATGAGCGCAAGGTGATATGGAGTTGAGGGGGGGTTGGAAAACTAATAGTTTAAGATCGTATTTTCCTTTGATTCATTGTAAAAATTGGTCATGGTCCAATGAGAAAGGGAGACAACTTCTTGAGCGCTCTTACAAATTCTTACCAATATGTTATGCCAAGAAATCTTGGAGTCCTTAAAAATTTGATGTTTCGCTCCTTCCACACCTCCCACATTAGAAAACTAGGAATGAGCTGCCAAATATTATTGAGAATGGGATTCTCGTAGGCGATGGTGCACCAATATTCCAGAGTGATTCTAGCATTATTTCGTTGCATGTTTGTTTGTCTCATAATTTCGATGAACGGGTGCCAGAGTTGCGAACTGAAGGAGCAATTGTCCAAGAGGTGATTGGCAATTTATTCTTCCTGTAAGCAAAGATGGTGGGTGGAGGGCCCAATGGAGTCACGACGTTGTAGATTGTACTAAGTGAGAACTCTTGCATGTGCTACTAGCCATAGAAAACAAAATTTATTGGGCCAACAACTTGTATGCCAAATTATGTCCTAGATTTCGTCCTTGTTTAGGAGGTGCGCCCTTGTTTTAAGAAAATAAGCCTCTTTGATAGTGAAATTGCAGGATGGTGAATGGCCCCATATTAAAATGTATGGACCTTGCTTGATTCTAAGTCACCTTTGCTTGGTTTCCCCAATACAAGTTTGGATATCCAGGGGAGCCGGAAGGGCAAGTTCTTCATGTGTGGTCTTCCAAGTTTTCCAGTTGCCCTCCATATGAATCTACCTCCAATAGAAGGACACTATATGACTGAGAGGGTTGTTTATGTTATGCAAGATGTCTTGCATTGTTTCTTCAAAATGGAGGATGGGGAGTTGCTACCAGGAGCCCGACGAAAATTGAGTTGAGGTACCGTCCTTGATATCCCAGAAGCAATGATCTCAAATGAGTTTTCATTGTTGCCAAGATGCATCCCAAATAAGTGATCCTGGTTGAGGCTCTTCCTAGTGAATCAAGTTGTTTTCTTCTACATCAGGTGCATATTTTTCTCTCCAAAGTATGGCCTAGATATTAGTGGGATGCTTGAGCCAACACCATCAAAATTTGGACCCCAAGATCTTGTTCATAGTCTCATGATATGTAATATTGAGACTACAAGATGATTTTAGCTTGCAAAGTTCTTCCCATTTGATGAGATCCCATTTTCTGATTTCATTTGTCCCGCTCCACATAAACTTGTGCTAGAGATTGTAGATAAGATTTAAGACTATTTTAGGAGCTTCTAGTGTAGAGAAAAGGTAAAGAGGGATGGCCTATAGTACTAATTTGAGCAGAATAATATGACTAGCTATGTTCAGGGAGAGAAAGTCCAAGAGCAAAATCTCTTGTTCATATAGGTTAAGAGATCTTCCCAAGTGTTGTTGCGAAGGGAATTATCAATGAGAAGAATGCCAAGGTATTTGGATGGAAGGGTGCTCCGAGTAAATCCAATAATGCAAACAATGTGGCAGTAAATGGCTAGGGGGGTGTTGAAGAAAAAAATCAGATATTTGAGGTTGTTGATCGAGGTTCCTAAGGCATCACTGAAGTCCTTGAGAATGGATTTAAGAGAAAAAACCTCCTTTACTGAAGGCCCCCCCATAAGGAAGGTATCATTAACAAATCGACGATGAGAGACTAGTGGATCTAAGCCATGAAGGGGGAAACCGATTAATGTGTGATCCAAGATGG
This sequence comes from Larix kaempferi, assembly GCA_027924585.1. Classification (NCBI taxonomy): domain Eukaryota; kingdom Viridiplantae; phylum Streptophyta; class Pinopsida; order Pinales; family Pinaceae; genus Larix; species Larix kaempferi. The sequence continues at coordinate 1,530,785 of BSBM01000377.1, forward strand.
CCACTTTGATATAATGACTGAGGCCCTCTGCCATTAAAATGAAAATAAATGGTGAAAGCAGATGTCCTTGGAAGATTCCTCTTGAGGGGGAAAAGGTTTCAGAGGGAGAGCCATTAAGCATAATGGAGAAAAAAACAAAGGAAGTAAGATCCATGATCCAATTTATCCATTAAGGGTTGAAGCCAAGTTGTTAAGATAGAATGAATATATTTCCAACTTAATTTGTCAAAATCCTTAGAGAGGTCCAATTTTATGAGCATACATGGGGTTTTGGTAGTGCGCAAGGAATGGATTACTTCATGTGCTAAAATGAGATTGTCCATGATCTGTCTTCCTTCCACATATCATGTTTGTTCCTGATAAGTTAAGTGTGGTAGCAATGGATTTAGCCTCAGGGCTATGACCTCCATGATGACTTTGTAGATTACATTGCAGAGGGAAATTGGTTTGAAGTTTTTGGGATCTTCCACCTTGTATTCCTTGGGAATAAGTGAAATAAAAGTAGCATTGCAGGAAGATAGAACTCCTTCACTCTGTCAAGAGTCTTCAACCAAAAGCCAAACTTCTTCCCTTACTAAAGACCATATGTGGTGAAAGAAATCTGTTGTAAATATGTCTAGGCCTGGGGACTTTCCCAAAGGCATTTATTTCATAGCAATGTCAACTTATTCTTGAGTTATGGTACTCATTAGTGCCACATTATTCTCCTTCGGGATAGAGTGAGGGATGTGTTTAGTAATATTGTTGATGGCCTCTACGTGATCCATATTTGGCTTTGACATCGGGTCCTTGAAGAAGTGTACCAGTTCCTGCTTTATATCTCCTCTTTTTGTGATCATAAACCCTTGTGGATTCCAAAGCTTATGAATGTGATTGGCATGACATCACTGGATGGTTGAGCGGTGAAAATTTTTAGTGTTGCACTCACCTTCTTTAAGCCATTGGAATCTTGACTTTTGGCACTAGAGGATCTCCTCCTGTGAATTGCACTCTTGAATATGTTGTTCCAAGAATTGCTCTTTCTCAATGAGGGAAGTTGTGCATCCTAAGAGGATGATGTCCTGTTGGGTTTGTCTCATTTGGGATTCCAATTCCCTTTGAGCCTAGAAAATGTTACCACAGATGGTTTTTTTCCATTATTTGAGTTTATGCTTGAAACACTTTAGATTTGGTTGAAAACAATACATTAGGGAGCCTCTATAGACCACCGATTCCTCCCACCAAGTGCTGACATTGTCTTGGAAATCCTTATTGGTTAGCCAAAAAATTTCAAATCTGAATGGATTGCACAAGGGAAGATACATTACATCAGCTATGAGGCTAATGCGCCAGTGATCTAAGCCATTATAAGGGAGAATGGAGGATTCCATGGCCATACCTGTAATGAGGAGAGATTCACTAACCAAAAATATGTCCAAATGCATGCTACCTATTGCGTTCCTGATCGTATGTTGCTCCAGGTGTGAATGTCGTTAGTGTTTTCCAGATCTACTAGATTGAGATCCTAGATTATATTGAAAAAATCATTGTTGTCCGCCTCTAATCGCTTGATACCCCCCAACTTTTCATCAAAGGATGTGAAACTGTTAAAGTCACCACCTATTATCCAATGCTAGTCATGAACAAAATCATTGATATGGCACATTTGCAAAAAAATGAGCTTATCTTATAGGCCTGGGGGCCATAAACATTAGTGAGAATGCCTTTGACTTCTGATCCAATGTATTTGAAATATATTGAAAGCATCCAGGAGGTATATATGAGAGTTATAGATATCAATAGTACTGGGGTTCCATAGGATTTCCAACCCGCATGTTGTTCCTCTTGCATCAAGAGTGATTATTTAACTACTATGCCAACATCTTGAAAGAATGCACTTGGCTTCCTTTCCTGAGCATTTGGTTTCCTGTAACATAAATATGTCTAGTTGTTCCTCCAATATACGTTTGTGTAAGGGCCTTTGCTTACTCTTTTCATTGATACCCCTTATGTTCTAGGATTGTATCTTCATGGTTAAAATTTGGGCAGGATGGGGATGGAGGTGCATGTGAGCAGATCCATCTGTCCATATTTTACCATTATATGGCCAAATTCTTCAATAAGTTTCTTGGTGGGTTTCCTACCTTTCTTTTTGTCTCCTTTGGTTTGCTTCTTTATGGGATTAGTTGGCTTTGAGGCCACCCCAAACTGGTTTTGGCCCTCGCTTCTTCTCATATTCGTGAGTTGAGATAGACCTTGTGGTATTTTTCTAGTTACTCCATTGGGACTAATTTATAGTCTCTTTTCTAACATGCCTCTACAATATTTTCAAGGTTGAGGTTGCCCAAGTCATTGTCATCAAATTCTAATTCCATATTATCTCCATCATCCATTGCTGCATCTTCTTTCATCAAGGGTGTTGATTCCTTTTTGGGATCTGCTGCAATCCCCCCCATAGTTTGCTCTTGTTGGATTGGATGAGTGGCATCTTTCATGGCTGGGCTTGCTTGAAGCGGATCTTTTCTTGTTTCTTTTTCCTCCTCTGCCATTATTGTGGTTCTAGATCGGAAGTGAGATCACCAAACTTGTTTTGGGTTGCAAAAAAAATTCTTGGATTCCCCCTTGACTTCTTATGGACAAATTTTCTTCTTCCTTGAACTAGGATCATCTCCATCATCCATTGTTGCATCTTCTTGCCCCAAGGGTTTTAATTCCTTGTTGGGCTCTACTACAATTCCCTCCATAATTGGCGCTTGTTTGGATGAGTGGCGTATTCCATGGTTGGGCTTGCTTGAAGTGGATCCTGTTTTGTTTCTTTTTCCTCCTCTTCCATTATTGTAGCTTCTCGATCGGAAGTGAGATCAGCAAACTTGTTTTTGGTTGCAAAACCTTTTCCTGGATTCCCCCCTTGTTGCTTATGAATAAATTTTCTTCTAGCTTTCCCTTGTTCATTTCAGGGGTTGTTTCTTTAGGTCGGATTATCGAGGGGAAAATCCTCGAAGAGATGCCCATGAGCATGCCATTTCCTGCATATAAATGGCATGCTCATAGTCGATGGTCTAGATCTAGTCCTCATTGTGTCATGTGAGACATACTTCGCTAGGGAGGGTGTGATATATATTGAGGTATACATAGATATGCGCATGAAAAGTGTACCTCCCGACCTTCGTTGCTTAAAAGGATTTGATGAACTTGACCAGGGTGCTTCCTATTCCTTCCAGCATCTTCGATAGCCAAAAATCCATAGGGAGAGAGTATAGACAAATCCACATCGATGCATGGGTGAAGTCTTCCTTATCAGGGCTAAAATTTTATGTCTAGTCGTGCAAGAGAGTCCAGCTGAGTTGTATAAATATAGGCCATTATAAAAAATACAGTGCATGTCCTCTTGAATGTGGAATATTCATTAAAAACCACTTCGATCCCAAATGTGGCTCATAGTTCCCTTTGGGTTTCCACGATGTCTCAATCCATCGAATCAGATCTCGCTTTGATGGCCACAGCCCCAAAAATTTTCTGATCAGAGCATGGTCTTTCATCAACTACATGTATCCTTCAAAGTGATCTAATTTCACTTTATATCTGGGAATCGTTATTGATTGAGGGATGCATTTTCCAGGTTCCCATATTCGAGTCACCATTGGATGCAATGTGGATGTTTCATGAGCGGGCTCCTTTCCCTTTCCTCTATCTTTCGCGTAGTCTGTAGAGGGGGGCAATTCGTTTGAATTTCCTTTCCACCATTGATTTTTATTTTTAGTGATCCATGCTGTCATTCAATGCTCGACCGCATCACGATAAGAGCTGCCAAGCCATTGAGTATTGGAAAACCATAACCAATGAATCCTAAACCCCTAGCTTGAGGTCTTCAGTGTCATGCCAAAAGAATAATAAAATAATAGTTATAAATTTTGAAGGAAAAGATTAAAAAACTACTTTTTGTATTTTCAACTTATCTTCTTGTGTTTTTACTCAAAATTTGGGTGGGAGCACTCGTTGGATGTGAAATTCAATTCTACATCCAATGAGTATGCACACTGCATGCTTTTGATGGACCTTACCCCACTAAAAATGAGAAATACATAAAAACGCATATTTTTTAATGTATTTCTCATTTTTCATGGGTTAAGGTTCATCAAAAGTATGCAGTGTGGGTACTCATTGGATGCAAAATTGAATTATGCATCCAACGAGTGCTCTCACTCGAAATTTGAGTAAAACCACAGGGATATAAGTTGAATATATAAATTAAAAACAATTATGACAAATATGCCAAATGAACCATTATGGTTGACTCATTTTCTTAAAATTCTATTGGTTCTCAAATTCCAATGCATCAATGACTCATTTTCTTATAAGGTCCATTTTAGACCCCAAATTTGCTCTAATTTAAATAAGTCTTTCAACTCAATACACCGTAATACAGGTTTTGCTTATAAACTTAGGAGACCAATGTCCTACAAACGATTGGACAATCAGAGTTTTCACCCTTGGGGTTTCTCCATTATCCATTATTGACTTGCATTTTCATGTGATTGGTTTTGTCTTTGCTTTCAATAATTTTTTGTTTAGTTATTACCTACATTGGTTTCTATTGAGACCTAATTCTCAGGATTATGGTCCATATTATAAATAATGTAAATATAGTTATTTTAATAGGGGAAGCTAAGGAGTTATTTGGACTCCAATGGATCTCTTGGAGCCCATGAATATTGCTCTCTCTTAGTGCGTATAGATTGAATACTGCTCCCTTGAATCCCATGGTGCATACTGGTGGATGTGGTATCACTTTACTTCGTGGGAACAAGAGTGTGCTGCTGCGTTAAAGCATAATTTCCTTTTGTGGATGGTGCATACTTGTATTGCATTATATGCTAGTTTTTTTTTTCCACCTATAAATATTGTTGCACAATATAATATATATCGAGACCCTAATGAAGGAATGCACATATTGTGAGAGTTGTCATTTATAATCATTGATATGTTGAATATTATAGAAGTGTTTTCCTGGAGTTGCGCCATTGCACCTTGCTGCAAATACTGGTAACGATTTTTAATTGTTATTTGCACATGCATTGGTCAAATTTAGAGATTATGGAGAGCAAGAAATTGTAAAGAACCGTTGCAGAGACTCGGACTTGCATTGTGTAGAATAGTGTACCCATTTTTTGAAGAAGTGATCATCATTTTCTTATACTACTTTTTGTAAATAAGGTAGTAGATACTTTAAGACCTGCACCTATCTCTGGTTTGCTTCCAAATCCTATTTATTTGCAGGTGACAAAGGTGACTTTTGCAAAGATGCATTCTTTTGCATCTACAGTTGGAGCAGTGAAGATCCTTGCTTAGAACTAGTCCAAGGGAGAAAACAATAGAAGAATACGAGGAAGAATAAATCTCAAAGGAAGGGGGGGAAGAAACAAGTCATATAGAAGACCAAATGTAAAGTGTAAGTTCCTTGGGAAGAATGGACATGCAGTAGATCAGTGTTGGGCCCCATGGGACTCCATCAAAGACATACATAATTAGAAGAAAGAAGACAAGAGTAAGATCCAAGAGGCTGGTAAAGCTCCTGAATCTGGTCATTGTATTGTTGCACATTGTAATCTTGGATTAAATGAAAACACCTCTCTTTCATCTTATAAAGCTTACTGGTTGCTTGATACTGGTGCAACACCCCACATGACATTTAGAAAAAAATGTTTTGAAGAACTGAATGACATTGTAGATGGCATAGTGTATTTTACAGACAAATATAGCCTCAAACCAAAGGGAATTGGTTCCATCAGGCTCAAGCTTCCTGGATTCCCTTACTTTGTGTTGAATAATGTTCTCTATCTTTCATATTTGTAGAGAAGCTTGTTGTCCTTAGCGTATATTCGACAGCAAGGCCATTCCATACACATTTTCGATGGAATCGTAGAGATAAGGAAGTCCTATGACAACAAGGTCATCATGACCTTATATGAAGATGGGAAGTTGTTGAAGTTAAAGGGCTCATCTGCAAGAGTTCAGAACTTTGCCTACCTCTCTTAGTATGAAGAAGGTAATTTGTCATCCATTTTTTTATGGCATGCTAGATATGCTCATTTGAATTATAACTATCTTGAATTGTTAAGAAAGAATGGTGTTTTTGGTTTTCCCACCATTCCTATGAAGATTAACAAATGTGATGCATGCATACTAGGAAAACATAGTAAGCAACCATTCCAAGAGCCAAGTTTCAGTGCATGTAGAAAGTTAGAGTTGGTTCACTCTGACTTATGTGGCCCCATGCCTATTCCTTTTGCCAGTGATAATAGATATCTCATTACCTTTGTTGATGACTACACCAAAATGTGTTGGGTACATACTTGTTAAAGACAAAATCTGAAGCATTTCAAACATTCAAGAACTTTCATGCATGGATAGAAAATCAAGCACAATCTCATATTGGAACATTTCATGTTGATAATGGAAAATAATACACTTCTAATGCTTTTGAAGACTATATTCATTAATATGGGATTGCACATCAAACTTTAGTTCCTTACAATCCTCAACAAAATGGTGTGGCAGAAAGAATGAATAGGAGCATCATGAATATTGTACACTAAATGCCGTTTTTCAAGAATGTAAAACCGATGTTTTGGGGTGATGCAGTATTATGTGCAACCTATTTGAGAAATAGAATTACATCTCATGCTCTTGAAGACAAGACTCCACATGAAATGTGGTATGGCCACCTTCCTTCGGTGAGGCATCTTAGAGTTTTTGGTTCCACCTATTATGCCTTGATACCAAAGGAGAAAAGAGACAAGCTTGGTGCTATAAGTCGAAAGTGCATTTTCTAGGGGTATTCAAACATCGCCAAGGAATATTATTTTTATGATGAGGTAAAAAAGAAGTTTGTTGTTTCCAAAAATGTCATTTTTCTTGAAACTAATAAAAATGACGAGTCTATTGATATACATCTTAATCGTTTGGAGAAATTTTCCCATCTAAAGACATATTATGAAGTTGATAATGCAATTCCACATCTTGAAGGGGGATCCCTATCTTGGATCAATCTTTGGAATTTCCTTTTGAAGCACCAACACCCCCTAATGAAGAAACTCATGAAGAAGAAGTTACTGCCACTTCACCTAAACATGAGGTTCAACTGGATGATGTGACTGAGAGGATTGGAAGACTGAATCTTGAAGAAAATGAAGCACCGCCAGCTGACCAACCTAGACCATCAAGGAAAGTTCCGAAATGGGCCACAAAGACACTTGAAAGTGTCCATCCATATGAATTTGGAAAGACGGGAACACGAATCTCAACCAGACAAGAAGATGGATGTTAACACCTAAAAAGTGCTCACTAGCTCATTTCCCTATTCACATGACCCATTTGTCCACTTTTTCACCATCTGAGCCTCTGAAACCAACAAAAGGTCACCAAAAGACCTGAGTACACCCCTTTTTCCATTAAAAAAGATTATTTTTCCTGAAAAGCATAAAAAACCCTCAAAAAGGGTCCAAATTCCCAAAAATATTAAAAAGGGAATTAAAATATTATTTTTATTCAAAAAAGGAAAAAGGAGGGAAAAGTACCTAAACCATGTTGGTCAATACCATTTGGTTTCCACAAAACCACAAATGGTATTCCCCACCACCAAAACCTATAAAAAGGTGGTAGGGGCTCCTCATTTCACATCCATCCATTATCTCATCCTCATGCTGCCGAAATCTTCCTTGAGCATTTTGGCCATTGTAAGCAACCTTGGAGAAGGAAACCTCTTGGAGCTTGGAGCTACTCATCTTGGGAGTTGCTCAACATCAACCTTCACCATTGAAGGTATTATTGCAAGCACTTGCTTGCCCCCCCATTTTTCAATACAAATTCATTCTTTAATATTTTCTTGTTCTTGTTTTTTAAATGTTTACATTATTTGCTTATATTCTTGCATAGATCCATGATTAGTTTTGTTTGTATTAGTTTCTTGTTTAATTCTATTGAAACTGCTGCTACTAGTTAGCAGGTGCCCATAGCACTAAGCCTGGTTGCAAAACCGGGCCAACAATGGAGGAGAAGCAGATAAATCAAGTGATGACATGGATGTCTCATTTGATTGTGAATTGAATTTATCTACTAAATTTGAACCAAATTCCTTTGAAGAGGATGCTACTCGTGATGAGTGGAAAGAAGCCATGAAAAATGAGTATGATGCACTCATGAAGAATGGAACCTGGAAGCTAGTTGACCCTCCAGTCAGAACAAAACCAATTAGCTGCAAGTGGGTATACAAGAACAAATACAGATCAAATGGATCACTTGACAAGCACAAAGCGAGGTTTGTGTCGAAAGGGTATGCATAGAAAGAAGGAATTGACTATGAAGAGACGTTCTCCCCCATGAAAAAATGGGCTACCATCCACACCTTATTATCTTCGGCTACACAAAATGGGTGGAAAGTCCACCAGATGGATGTAAAAAAAACTTTCTTGAATGGAGACTTGAAAGAAATGTCTTCATGTCTCATCCATAAGGATTTGTTGTGAAGGGACGAGAACAAAAGGTATGCAAACTCGTCAAGTCCTCGTATGTCCTGAAACAAGCACCTCAAACATGGTATGAAAATCTAATTGACAATCTCCTAAAGTTGAATTTCAAACACTATAATCTTGATGACGCAACATTGTCTCTAAAGAAAGTTCAAATATCTGTTGTGTTTCTTGTGGTGTATGTAGATGAACTTTTGATAACATGGAACAATGAAAGTTATATTGCATCCACAAATAAATATTTGAAGAAGGGTTTTGAAATGATAGATCTAGGACACCTTCACTACTACTTGGGAACTGAAGTCACTCAAAATCCTAAGTACATATTCATCTCCTAGAAGAAGTATGTTGGGGAACAATTGAACAGATTTTGCATGACATAATGCAACCCTCTCTCAACTCCAATGGAACAAAAGTTGAAACTCACATCAATTGAAGGAAAATAATTTGAGGATGCAACCAAGTACCAACAACTTCTAGGAAGCCTTGTCTACCTTACCACCACCAAACCAAATATTTCATATGTTGTTGGCATCCTTTCAAGGTTCATGCAAAAACCTTGTGAAGGACATTGGTCTGCTGCTAAAAGAGTTCTAAGGTACTTGAATGGGACTCAAGAATTTGGACTCAAGTACTCTAAGGTAGATGACTTCAAACTTGTTGGGTACTCTAATTCAAAATTTGATGGTGACAAGGAGATAGGAGTGTCTACTTTTAGATACACAATGATTCTTGGGTCAACTTCTATCTCCTGGAGATCACGCAAACAGTCAGTTCCAGCAGATTCGATAACAGAGGAAGAATATGTAGTTGTTGCGGAAGCAATGACAGATATTGTGTGGCTCAAGAAGATACTTGAATATTTGTAGGATAAACAAGAGAACTCCACTCCCTTATTGATTGACAACACTTTTGCAATCAAGTTGGCCAAGAATCCCAGATTCCATGATCGAACCAAGCACATCAACACAAAGTAGAATTTGATTCGACATCATGTAGAGGCCAAGATAGTTCATCTACAACATTGTTCCACGAATGAGGAAATTGCAGGCATCTTCACCAAAGCACTTGGACAAGAAAATTTTGAAAATTTTAGAAACATTCTCGGGCTTACACACACCCCTTCGGATTAAGGGGGGGAATGTTGAGACCTAATCCTCAGGATTATGGTCCAAATTGTAAATATACTCAGTTTAATAAGGGGAAGCTGAGGATTCATTTGGACTCCAATAGATATCTTGGAATCCGAATTCCAAGAGACATTTTCCCAATGTGTAAATAAATGTTTTATCTCATGAATAAAATCAATTTGGGAGTTATTTACCTTGACAGTTCCTTATTCAATCTAGAATTATTTGCTTCCACCATAATAGATATTGAATCATTCAATCATCTCTATTTTACTCTTGTCAAATCCCTGGGTGACACAGATCATTGGTCTCGGAGCACTCTGGCCCTCTATAGCATTGCTTAAACACTATTAGCATAGTTAAAAAACTTATGATTGTTCATACATGCTCTAAGACCGAACTATTTAAATTTCATTTAGCTTGGACCTCTGAGTATTTTTTTGCTCGAAACACTAGATGGAAGATGGAAAGTGAAACCGAACACCAAAATCCTCTTAGTGAAACTGAACAACTCATGGACCAAGCACTCACTTGATAGAGAACTCAAATGTATGATCATTTCAATGAGATCCTTGAGATCCTTGTTCAACTTACTAGTTCATTGAGCTTGAATTCAGTTAGAAACCCGACGAGATATGCCTTCGGTAGGGTTAGCCCCTTCAAGGTAATGAACTTGGACATACCAAATTTGTAATGAAAGATTGATGTATAATCCGTAGACAACTAGATACAATAATTAGAGTCCTATTTCTCTATGAATCAACTTTTTGAGGCTGAGAAATTCATCATTGCATCTTTGAAGATGTCGACTTCTATACATGGTCAAAACTTGTTGAACATGTCATGGCATAATTTTATCCACCCAAGTATATAGAACAATAGTATAAGAAATGGTCTCAGTTGAGATAATGGAAAGATTAGTCTGTACATAGTTATACTAATGAACTCCATTGATTAATGGCTCGACTTGGTGTTAGGGAGGAGGAAAAGTTGCTTGTTTTGAAGTATATCAATGGGTTATATCCTTATGTTTGACGGACAATCTACCGAGAGCGGACTCAAGGCCTGATCTCCCTAGCTTAATGTAAGTCTAGAACAAATAGGACAGAACAGAAAATACTTCCCTAGATCAAATAGAAGTGCAAATGGAAAGATAGATCGTTTACCTTGGATTTGCAGATCCCTTTCTCCTCCGTTGATCCAATGCTCCAGCGCTGCCAGATCTTAAACGGATATACCTTGTTGAACATATAACGGACCAAAAATAGTGAAAGCATACATTTCATATGATAGATCTAAGTTAACAGTTAAGGAGGAAAACTCTAAATATCATCAATCCGACAACATTTATGGAAAGCAATTGTATTAACTGTATTGAAAAGTGGAGAGTACAATAGAAAAGAGGATTGCAACCATTTCCTTAACGTTGCAATCTCCTTCTGACAATCCATGCCAAAGCTCCTATAGAGAAGTGGATGTCTCCCAAGCTAGAGTGCTAAGTCTATTAAGCCTAATTTCACCAGCATAAGAGTACCATAGACTTCCTCCCTTTGGAGAGGGGTAGGGCCTCACTTATATAGGGATAAGTGGATAGGATGTGGATAGGGTAGGTTGAGATATGGTAGGAGAGAGATAGGGGATCCATCCAAGAGCTTAGGAACCAAAGGCCAGCTCCCCCAATAGGTTAGGGATAAGGATCCAAGTCAACAACCTTCGAGAATGAGCTCGAAGAAGCTATTTTTTCCTATTAACTGACTTCATCGCACCCTGTAATGGAGCAAGGTGCGACGTCACAGGTTGCATGAGTTCAGCCTGCGACGACCTCTCAAAACCTAGCATAAGCACAATGATGTCCTTTCCAGGTAAATGAATTAGCCAATGGAACTCCAGGGGTGTATACAATGAATCACATGATGGTAGGATTTTAGGTGCAACAGAATGCCCCCCAAAGCATGAAGTTGTTGAAATATAGGACATGTGAATTGCTTTGACAGAAGAATGGAAAATGGACTTGTCGGATGAAGGACACTACCGCAGTACAACTGACTCTGAACTGACAACCTCATATGATGTACAACATGGCTGCCGACCAATACAATGCAGATCCATGGTAGTAGTGACCGATTGAACACAATCATGGCTACTAGACACAAGCGTAGATCCATGATGGGATGGTAACACAGCCATGACCAATACAAATGTGGATCCGTGTAATGTGACTCAATACAAACTCCATCGCAACCTGGGTAAAACATGACTCCCCAGGGTCTTCAAGCTGAACCCACAATGATACGAATCTAACCATGTGATTACAAATATCTTGATGTCGAACATGGTAGAAATCACTTGATTACCGGTCATTGATGTATATCGTTAACAAGTGTGAGGGAAATCACCATTGATGTCAATAACTCCCAAGGTATCACAGTACATATCATCAAGTGTGAATAAATGAGTTGAAGTCGAACGTGAGATTAAATCCTTCAATCAAGAGTGAATGATGTAAACTCATGCTGAAAGTGAGGTAACCTACCATTGAGGCATGCAGGGCCAAGGTACTTCGTTGGTTTCTAGATTCAATCCTTAGATGATGAGTTGAAGTCGACAAGGATGAATTCGTCGAAGGAGGGGCATGATGAATCCCCCATCATTGACACGAAACACGACAAAGGATGTGTAGAGTGGATAGGATGGTACAGTAACATGCGTGATTGACTCAGAGTAGACCGACATGATGGAAGGTGTACTGACTGCAGATAATGGATGGTGAAAGTATTCTTGAACATGGGCATGGCATGACTTGGTAGTATTGACACGACGAGTACGACACTAACTCCTAATGCAACTGATGATGGAAGCTTTCTTTGAATGACTCAAAGGAGTAACAAGACTCAGGAAGTAAGAGAAACTCGAGGACAAACAGATGACCCAAGTACTGTATGCAAATACAGATGAGTGTCATGTTCAAGAACGACTAAGTACTGCCACAGATAAAGGTGTAATACAAAAGATTTCCTTTTTCCCCATCATGAATTATGAGTGCCTCATGTGCTTTTTACGAGCTTGATGAGGGTAACTAGATGCTCAGTATAGCTCATCTCATAAATGAGTCCAATCCCAAATATTTTCTGAACATGGGATAGGAGGGATTCGTCCCATGGCGGGCCCTTCAATGTAAAAATTTAACGAGTCCATAGAAGGTAAACTCGGTCGTCATTTCATGTTTAGAGAGTCTGAAAAGAACTAAAGAAGACTCCAATGGTCCTTTTTCGTAAAGTTAGCCTCATCGCCCGAAAAAGGGTAAAACAACACGGGAGAGGAATCTTCCAGTCATGATTGGCTGGAGTATACCTTTTTCGTAAATAGTGCCCCCTAATCCGAAAAAGGGGTAAACTATCACCAGGAAGATGACCATTCAAATCCTTTTACAAGCGTGAACACGACAAGTTCGCTTGGCAATATTTTCGTATTTCGAGAGCTTGAAAAGAGCTTAAAGATAGACTCCGGGGGGGGTTCCTTTTCCGTAGGAGTTTAACGAGCCTGGAAAAGTGATAAATCGTAACTCGATAACGTATTCTCATAGTTTCAAGAGCACGAGAAAGAACAAAGAGTAAGCTCATAATCATTAAATAATTATAATCTAATGAATGAACAGATAAATGAAAAAAATTCACAAGGTGTGTTCATACTTGAGATGACCGTTCCAATGCGAAAATGGCATAAAAAGGCACTTAACAACTCCTGCATACTCGGAAACTAGGTCAAATAGTCAACCGAACATTAAAAAATGATAAAATAGCTCCAAACTATAGCAAACGGTATAAAGGCATCAAATATTTGAAAAAGGAATATTCCATTTTGTTTATAAATAGAAACAAAAACTAAATATAGTCACCATTGTTTTATTTGCCAAATTTGGGAGGAGTAGTGCCATTTGGAGCCAAAAATTCACTCGTTGATTCCGGGAGCTACGAGCAGCCATTTCACCCATCGTCTGGAGTAGGTAACCCTAAACTTCATCCAGCATAATTGTAGTGGGTTACATTTTTGAATTTCGTTCAGTTTTTGGTTTTTTGGCTTGGTTTGGGAAGGGCCATTGCGCCCTCAGCTCGTCGCAGGCTGCCCTTTCGGGAACTGCGATGAGACCGAGTCATCGCAAGGGTCACATAACTGGACTGTGACGACGTCTCACTGTTTGAAAAAACGGTGTGTGATGACGGAAACATCCATCCCCAAATTCAAGCCAAACTCAAAAAGGGAACTTTTGGTGGTTGAAGCAAGTTCTGACAATGTTAAAACTCTCCTTTTGGCAGGTTCCAAGCATCCAAAATGGTTTTGGAGTGGCACGAAAGGGAGCATGAGTTAGATGATGAGCAAGCTGCAAATGATCCATGTTGTGTGGAAGCACTGAGGAACTGTGGGCTCCTCAAGTTCTTTGAGATTCAGGGGATGAGGTCCCAAATCCCACTATTGACCCATATGCTCCGGTGCTGGGATGTGGCCCAGCAATACTTCGTGATCGGTGAGCACGTGCTTACCATAGATATCGAGGACATTTATTTCCTGACTGGATTGTCCCGAAGAGGGGACAATGTGCTTCTGATTGGATCACGTGGGAGTGATTGGAATTTGGATGACATGATCCTGTAGTATTGTACTCCTAACACTGCTGCTTCTAGCGGGAAGATTCCCATGAAACATGTGCGGGAACGTCCATTACGCGCCATACTCTTCACCATTACAAGGATGGCATGGAGCCAAGCTCCACACTTAGCCACCAGATTACAGATACTATATGCAGTGGACTGTATGTCTCCGAAGATCTTTAACTGGTGCGAGGGACTCCTCGCAAACATGCGAGCTCAGCTGACCATGTGTCGGCAGGGAGAGCTCAAACAGTTTGGCTATGGTTCGATAGTGATCTCATTCTTACTGGAACGGGTTCCTCTCTTGCGTCCTTAGGTACTACTTGGTGACAGGGATCCCAGGGATCCACACACGGCCAGATGGATGGTGGTGATGTCCTGTCATGGTGGGGGTCCCATCCTCTCATATGGCACTGAGTTTTTCACTTGGCTGGAGGGACAGTTATTGATGGTGGAGGATTTTCCATATAGTGGTACGGACTTTAGAGATGATCCGGGCTTGCCGTTGCTAGAAGGAGCAGCATGGGGAGACCTTGGTAAGAACAAATAACCCTTGTACTTTTTAAAGTTTTGTTCAGTTATGATTTTTTTTTATGTAGTGCTGACAAGTAAACAACATGTGTGTGCAGACGTGGGACCTTTGCAACTGGTGGGAGTCTCTCTTCTTGATAGGAGAGAGAGAGGAGAGGGAGCAGCCGTGGGACCTGCAGTGCATGCTGCGATTACAGAGATGGATGGAGTCTATGCCAACCTGAGTGGGTTGACATTAGATGTTCCTGAGCCGACAGTAGATAAGGTGTCGCGGCCCATACAGGTATACACGGTTGGAATGACTGCGCGCTTCAACGCACTACTTCATAGGGTTGTGAGAGCAGTTGACTGTTTCCACACTCAGTAGGCCAGAGCTATTAGACCACCTAGGGTTGTATGGGCCAGGCGCTAGGCCTTACGTTGTTACTATGTATGTACTGAGAGCTCGGAGGCCTCAGATTTTGTACTACTGAAATCTACAAGGCTTCAGATTTTTTAGAGACTCACTGAAAGCCGTCGTGCTTCATATTTTTGTACCAACACTACTTTTTGAAATATATATATACAGACATTCCTGCGATTTATACATTATGTGTTTCAAAATAAATGAATGGTGTGGTCTTGTTATGTGTTTGCTTATATATAAATGAGTTATTTACATGTTATGTCTACTTTTAACAATTCATAATATATGCTTATGTGTGTGCAATGTACCAATCTAAGATGAAGTTGGCCATAGAGTCGACAACTGTGTTAACATCTCGTGGAATGTGCAGGTACTGAAAGGACTCGAAGGACCTTTCCAGAAGATAGACTCATCGATAGAGACGAAGTAAGGTAGGATCGCGGATGGCATAGACTCGGTTAAGATGAGAGACCACTAGTTGAGAATCCAGGTGGATAACAACATGGTCCATACCCAAAGAAATGGCATCAGTTAGGGTTCCAATGACTACTTGATATTTTGCAACATTGTTGGTTTCAAAACCTAGACACATTCCCCCTGAGCTGATGAGCTCGCCGGTGGGTGAATAGAGTACCCAGGCTGCCGAAGCAAGGTTGCGGGTATGCTGACTGGCGCCGTCCGCGAATCCATAACACGTTGCCATCTTCACACGCAGACAGAACATGGTATAAGAAACGAAACAAGACCTAAACACCCAAGAAATCAAAGTGTCACACCACACAGAAAACACACACGCACGCCATGTACAGTATATACAAAAGTACTCATGCATGAAAGACTCAAGCATAGTACCTCTTCAAGTAAATCCCATTGCGGGGTTCACCCAAAGATATCCCGTCATAGTCTTCAAGCTCATAAGCTCCCTTCTCTAAGACATGTTTCACTACGCAAGGTCCATGCCACATGGACTCAAACTTTCCTTCCCCCAACTTATCATGCTTTTGGTCATATGTAAGGACCAAATCTCCTCGTTGTAGGTGCGAGGTTCTACCGACTTGTCGTACTGCGCTTTGATGCGTTTCTTATGAGCCATGTTGGGAAGAGCGGCATCTTGGCGAGTCTCGTCAAGCTTAGCTAGGTAGAGGAAGCGTTCTTCCTCGGCAATAGTGTTTGGGAGAAGTTTGATCGCGAGCTTGAGAGACGGAATCTCGCACTCAATGGGAAGGAATGCCTCCAATCCATACACTAGTTGGAAAGGAGTAAATCCAGTGGTGGTTTTAACGAAGTTTCTATAATCCCAAGGCGTGGAGAAGAGCATATTATGCCAATTGGCCTTATACGTACCCATCATCCATTGGACCATAGTTTTCAAGACCTTGTTAATGGCCTCGACATGTCCATTCGACTGAGGGTAGTATGGTGTTGAGGGTAGTACGGTGTTGAGTGGTCAGTAACTATCACTTGAGGAACTCCAAACCGCGCTATTACATGGTTAAACATGAAGAGTGCGGCGGTCTTGCCGTCGTTCGTGTATGTAGGCATTGCCTTGGCCCACTTTGTAAAGTAGTCCACAGCTACAATGACGTAACTATGCCCCCCGACCGAGGTAGGCTTACAATGCATGAAATTGATGGCCCATTTAGCAAAGGGGACAACGACAATAACCAGGTGTAACGGGGAGGAATGGGTGCACTTTTTCGTATGAAAGTGTTGACATGGAGGACATTTTTTTACGGCTTCGATGCAATCTTTGAAGATAGACGACCAATAATATCCTGTGCACAAAATCTTCTAGGTTGTAGCCATACCAGAGAGGTGACCGCCACACGCCTCAACGTGAAGGTCATTCAGAATACGTTCAACCTCATCATGAGTTAGACAACGTCGAAGGATAGAATCGATGCCACGACGGTACAAAGTATCACTGATAATCAGATAATTCTTTGCATGGTGGAAAATTCGTCAGTGGTCTTTGCGAGACAATTCAGGGTTGAAGTGTTGGGTTTGAAGATACAATGTGATATCTCCATACCATGGATCAGACGTACTGATAAGAAACAATGGCTCATCCGAAAATGATTCATTGGGATCAGATTCTGTATCAGTACGGGGGAGGTTGCAGATGAGCTCAGTGAACACCAAAGACTTTTTCAACTTGGTTTTTTTGAAAAGAAGATCGAATTCTTGCAGTATCACGATCCAGAGTGAATACTTGCCCCTGAGCACCTGACGAGTCAAAACGTGGTACATAGCGTTCGAATTAGCGATGATAGTGGTGGTGCGGAGCAAGATGTAATGACAAAACTTCTGCATGGCAATGATTGCCGCGAGAGTGAGCTTCTCAACATGTGCATAGCAAGTTTCAGTGTCAATGAGACCTTTGCTGGCATAGTATACCACATGTTCTTGGGCGTTCTGGTCTTCCTGCACCAAAACCATGGCAATAGTGGTGCCGAAAGTTACGAGATATAAAATGTAATCTCGATAGTAATTCGGCGGTTGGATCATAGGGGTATGCATGATGGCATGTTTCATACTATTGAAATATTGTTGAGCTTGATCATCCCAAATGAATGGGACGTCTTTTTTCATCAATCTCATATAAATTTGCATCTTTTGCGTGAAATTACAAACAAAACGCCTTAAATAAGTCGCACATATTTGCAGACTCTAAAGTTTCGTAATGTTGGTCGGAGGTGGAAGAACGACGATAGATTCCACCTTCGAGGGATCAATGCAGATCCCGTCTTTCGAGACGATGAACCCTAAGAGGCATCCAGAATCGACACAAAAAACACTCTTGTGAGGATTTAGATGGATATTGTACCACCTGCATCTGAGGAAAACAACCGTCAGATGATCTAAGTGGAACTCACGCTGCTTTGAGTGGGTAGGGAGGTCATCCAAGTAAGGTTCCACGAAGTCCTTCACATCATGAAAGGCGTACGACATGGCCCGCTGGAATGTGGCACTAGCATTTTTAAGACCAAACGAAAGTTTACGATACGCAAACGTTCCCCAAGGGCAGATGAATGAAGTCTTGTGCTGGTCGGCGGGGTGGATCTCAATTTGGTTGTAGCCGGAAAAGCCATCCATGAATGAAAAAATGACACTTCAAGCACAATTGTCGATAATCTGGTCGATAAAGGGAGTTGGGTTGTTGTCCTTGGGACAAGCTTTGTTGAGATCCCGATAATCGATACAGACGCGGATGGTACCCTATTTTTTATTAACAGGGACGACATTTGAGACCCACTCTGTCAATGGGACAGGTTAAATGAAGCTGGCCTTCAAGAGTTTCTCAATCTCTGCCTTGATTGCCACAGTATTCCGAGGGTGTACCAGTCGGAGCTTTTGGCGGACGAGTTTGATGTCGGGATAGGTTTTAATCTCATGTAAAACAATGGAGGGGTCTATCCCAGGCATCTCCTCGTAGGTCCAAGCGAAAACGTCTCGAAATCGCTTGAATAATGCCGTGGCGGCAATGAATTCTTCAGGGGAACACTTCTAGCCTAACTGAATGTGTTGCACTACACCAGGAGTAACCGAAATGTCTATTAAGGTGGTGGGCTCAATGTTGGCAAAGTTGCCTTCAGAATTCGTTTGATACGCGTGTATCAAATACTGAGAGCCAGAGTAGACATTTGGTGTAAAGATGGTGTGAATGTTGTTCTCCACAGTGTCCAAGAAGGGAAGGA
This sequence comes from Larix kaempferi, assembly GCA_027924585.1. NCBI lineage: Eukaryota > Viridiplantae > Streptophyta > Pinopsida > Pinales > Pinaceae > Larix > Larix kaempferi. The sequence continues at coordinate 1,549,703 of BSBM01000377.1, forward strand.
AAGACGAACGATGGTGGAGGTCTTCCCATGGTGGATCATCTGCACTCATGATTTCCATAATGGACTCGCTAGAATGAAAAGTACATAGTAGAGGATTGGATGGTGCCCGTTGTAGAGAATAGGAGGTGGAGGCCACAGCTATGTGGTCTTCCGGTGCTGACTAGATAGCCTCATACATGAGTTCAACAGGTGATAGAGGCACAGTGTCTGCAATCAGGTGTGTGGTGGCTTCATCAGGTACAAGCCATGAATTAGTGGAGTTTGGGTTAGATGAAATCTGCGAGGAGATCATGTTCACCGTAGCAACATGGTTTGGGGGATTCGAAGTAGGAAAGACGCCCATAAGGGATGAATCCTTAAGGAGGCCAACCCCCACACTCTCATACTTCTGGGAAGATTGTCCAATCGAAGGAATGTTATCACCTGGGTGAGAAGTGGTGTCAGGTGTATAGAAATCCAGTTGGTCGATTGTGACAATTCGGCCTTGATGGGGGAATTGTACTATGCGGAAGAAAGATGATGCGATTGTAGTCATGCCGTAAAACCAATTGCGACCAAGCAGAATGTTATAATCCAACAGGGCAGCGACTACTTCCACATTAATGGTTGTGGTCTTTCCCCCCAGCTCAACTGGTAAAGATTGTAACAGCCCATGAGGTTGAAAGCCACGCCCATCGAAGGCTCTCAAAGTGGTAGGAGAACGGTTCAACTCAGGAGAACCAATGGCTCTCCAGCATGCGATTGACATGATTGATGTAGAGGCTTCTTCGTCCAAAACGATACGATGGATTATCTTCCCGGCAATGTTTGTAGCAACTTGAAATGCTAATTGGTGGGAGAGCCTCGGTTTGAAATACTCCAGCCGGAACATAATGGTATTCGATGAATCCGGGTCAACTGCATCGATGGTAGCGAGGAGAGTCTTGCGCTAATTTGGACAGTTTTGCAAGACCTCGAGTGTCGACATAGCACAAGGAGCTTGTGCTAGGTCCTCTACAATGTTGTAGTTTTGAGCAGCCCGAGAATTAGGATTGAAAACTGATTTTCTAATTGTGCTCTTGGGTGGACGCAACACTGACTCAAGAGAGGGCTTCTCTATGGTGAGAGGCGTAGTCGGTATGGTGACATCGGGCATCGAGGTGGAATATTTTTCAGTATTACTTCCAACAGGTTCCTTAGCTGGAACGGAGTCATACAAACGAGAACGGGTGTTCAAGTTGATGGTATCGTTACACACCATGAGAACATGTGCGGTGGTGGATGCTTCTCCTTGGGAAGAAGAAGTGTGATCGATCGACTGCTGATTTTGAGCAAGGAAGGGATCGTTGAGAACTACGGGTGTGGGTTTACCCTTAAGAAACTTTTGAACTTTGTCTCTATGGGGGCACTCTTTAGAAAAGTGATCATCACCACATAGTAGGCAAGGATACCTCAACTTTCTTTTTTGTTTGGTATCATCAGGGGTGCTCTTTTGTTCCTGCTGGGTGGAAGATTTCTTAGGTTTCCCCTTGTTTTTATTCTTACCACCAGACTTTTGAGGTGAAACTGATGAAACAGAATTCACTTCTTCTGTGACAGCAGGAGTGGATGATTTGGCGGCGTCGTGACCAGCCCGAGTTGGTGATGGGGAAGAACACGAGGGATTCGACGAACCAACAGTTTGAGAAGAAGGCTGGGTGATAAGGGATCCGATGATGGCATCAGTTTGGGATCCCTGGGGTGGTTTCGCGGGGTCGTAAGTGTTGCGGGGTGCGTCAGGAAGGATATCAAATAACGTGCCAGACTGGGCATAGACTAATTCTAGTAAGTGGGCATGTGCGATGGCTTGTTCTTCAGTGACAACACCTCCCATCGCAACATCTCGTGTTATGGTCAGGATGAGATATTTCGTGAACGAGTCTCCTAGGAGATGATCTGGAATGGGAGCCTTAATGAGACATCGTCTCCTCTACCACTCATGTATATGATCTGAGATATGAGTGGCGGTATTTTGACGGAGCGAGGTTAAAATCTCTGTACCAGTTTCATACCATATAGGAAGTTGGAAATGAGCCAAGAAATTCATAGCAAGAGAACCAAAACCATGAAAAGAATGGGGTGGTAGTTCAATGTACCACTTGGCAGCTGAACTAGTGAGAGTCTGTTGGAATAACCGAAGATGGATCGATTCGTCCATCAGGAGTTGGATGAACACCATAAGTGGCATGTCATCACGTGGTTTTTAGGATCCTCACCCAACTTACCATCAAATTTTGGGATATCTGACGGAAGTTTCACCGGAATGGGTGGCCAATAAGTTCTGTGGTAAATGGGTTCATTAGTTAAACGAGACAGGTCAGGTAGATCCAAAGTAGCCAAAAAGGGCAGTTGCGGATTAGGCTGTGAGTACTGATAGTACAGATAAGGCATGTAAGGACCTGTAAGACCTTGTATCGACTGAACATAGGGTGTTCCAGGAGGAAACTGGTCATGGGGGGTACTGGTCGCCCGGACCAAATGTAGGTCCGCCTCCATAGTAAGGTGGTCCATAACCAAAATAAAGTGGCCCATTACCATAAGGTGAGGGCCCTCCTTGGCCTCCTGGAGGGGGTGGGTCGCCTCCAAATGGTGGGGGTCTGCCACCACCGCTAGGGTAGGATGGGCCACCACCGCCTCCACCGGGAGGAGGTGGTGGTCCGCCACCGCCTCCACCGGGAGGGGGTGGTGGGCCACCGTCACCGCTGGAAGGGTAAGAGCCTCCTTTGCCACCTCCACCACACTAGGTTGGGGGTCCACCACCAGCACCACTAGGATTAGAAGGTTCTCCACCACCACCACCGAGAGGGGGTGGTGTTCCTCCACCACCACCAGGATGAGATGGTCCTCCCCCACCTCCGCTGGGAGGAGGGGGTGGTCCTCCACCACCTCCGCCAGGGGGTTGTGGGCCATGATAACTGAAGTGGGGCGGTCCTCCGCCAGAAGGTAGAGGTCTGCCTCCTCCAGAGTTATGTGGGGGCCCGCTGCCTCCAATGGGAGGTGCGGGTGGACCAAACGGGGGTGGAGGGATTTGCAGGACTGTAAGTGGGGGTCCGCGTTGTAAAAAATTTTACTGGCCCCATAGAGTGGAAGGATTACCGGGGTAAGGTACCCCGTAGAGTGCATTTTCGGGATTAGGTTGACCCGGCACAGGGTTAAGATGACTTGGATACGCTTGACTCGATGGAGGTTGAATTACGTTGGACGGTCCCCCAACATGGGATAGTCCCGAAGTGAAAGGTCCAGGAGGTAAGGAATTTCCAACGGAAGGCCCGATGGGAACCCCTATTGCAGGATTATGGTTAAGAGATGGGGATTTACCCCCAGTAACAACTTGCTGACCACTAGGTAAAGGTTGACCCAACACTGGTTGTTGATGATTCACCGTAGGATTACCACTACCCGTAAAGAAGGTAGGGGGTAAAGAGTATCCTCCCCATGAAGTTTGGGGTGGGGGAAGGAACAAGTGACGTAACTGTGGTATTCACGGGTGTGTTGGACTGTTGTCCTTCAACAGGTTGGGTTACAGGAGGTACCGAACTGGTATCCTGTCTAGGAGATACATGTGCAGGAATGGATGGTTGACCACTTTCAGTAGTGGTCACGTGTTGTGTAGATGATTCCGCGGACTCGAAAGATAAAGAGCGATGTGGGATTGGTGTGTAAGGGGGTAACGATGGGTCTTCAACCCTTTGTTGGAGACTTGAATTCCAACACCTCTCAGCCATAGACCGAAAGTGAGCCAATTGGATATGGTAGTAGGCCAAGGGATCATCCGGAGTAGTCTCATTGGGTGGGGGTGCGATGGAAAAATGGGCCACTGGGTGACCGGTAGAAAATGTCCAATAAGCTGCTGATGGACCCGCAGTGGCTGTAGGGTCATCCTGGGGTTGATTTATCCATTCCAACGATCCAGGCTCTCCCGATGCAATGGGAGTTAAAACTTGTAAAGTGGGGATTTGTGCTTCTTCACCTTGCAAGGGATGAGAGGCAGGGGAATCTAGAGGAGTATGAGTAAAAAAAAGTCCTCCAACATTCAAAGTGGGATTTTCCACTTCATGTGACCCGAACCTAACATGTGGATCCATTCTTACCCTTGAAATTACCTCCTGGTTAAGGGGAAATTCGGGTGGCAAATTATGAATCCCGCGATACCTTCTCCAAGGAAAGTCAGCCAGAGTGACTGAAACGAAAAGTTTCTCCTAAGGAAAAACTTAAAGAAAAGTAGACCAGACAAAACCCTACACAAACTAAGGCCACAAGAAAACTTATGTTATAAGAGTGGATTCAATGGTCCGGAACCTCACAGGATTGTCAAGGCTTCGCAACTCGCGATATACCACAGGGTCCAACAATATGATGCGACAAGGAGGATTGGGACTGTACCCTTGCCTGCATAACCGATTACCTGGATGGTACGTGCGCAGTAGCTCCCCGAGTGCTGTTCTCAGTGTATTGCTCCTCCAAGACGGCCAAAAAGTTAACTCAGTTGGTTTCAGGAATCCTAAGTGTGTCTCCCGATATACGCAAGGTACATGGGAGATCAAATCCATAGTGGTGTCGTCTAATGCATAACTGTTCGGCAAGAGACCTTCCGATATACTACCGAGTACGTGATACACCCTTCGATATACGCCAAGTACTCAAGGTGACTTGGTGGGTACGTGAAGGAGCTCGATATACCGATAAGTACATGGAAGACTACAATACCCCCGGGATACACTGCTGGAAAATAACGACAGATTCCATGCTTAACGATGCCGGAACACGTCTCTAACTTACACACAAGTTTCTAAAGATTTTACCCTAGTTCTACCGTTAATTTTATCTGGACGATTAGGTGAATGCATGAGGTGAGTACATAATCGTAAACATAATGCAGGCCCTAACTACATGTACAAATACTTTTTTCTTTCAATGAACTCTATGTATGGGAAGGAGAAATTTTCTTTTTCTTTCCAACTTTTTACCAAAGCAATGCAATGCAAGACAATCCCAAATCTACCAAAAAACGACTATGAAGTATTCTTTTTCGTTTTCAACGAAATGAAAAAATTTTCACAACACTACTAAGCCAAATCAAAGCATGTTTTTTTATTCTTGTGTCTTTTCAAAACGAAAATGATGTTAAGTAATTAAAAGAGAGAATTTCTATGTAAGGTATGCAAACTTTTCACTTTCACTATGATGGCCTAAAAGCACAAAAACCAAAAGATACAATGCAATTTCCAAAGTACATAATTACTTTTGCAAAACTTGATCTATATTCGAATTTTCCAAGAAGATGAACAACTCATAATTCATGAAAAATACAAATAATGCAATTTTCTTTCAACTTCTCCAAAAGATCTATGAATGAGACATTCCAATGCTTATGCAATTCTTCAAATGATCTTGAAAAATAACGGAAATAAAGTACTTTTGATCTTTCAATGAGTGCATCAAAATGATAATTTTATAACAACTATGCTTTTAAACATAAACCATAAACTGAAAAGATTACTCGGAGCACTCTAATAACTCAGAAAAATATCAAGAAGAGATGAGCACACAACAGACTGAAAATACACACAAACACTCAAAATCAATCAGCAACAAGCAAGACTAAAAGCAAGCAAAACTCACAAATGAATGCAAGTGAGGTATGGAAACTGATCTAACAGAATGGTCAGATCTAGAAAGGAGAGGAGGGAATGCAAGGGTGAGTGGATGCAAGTGAGGGAGACAAGAGTATCCGCCACTACCAAGTCTCAGAATCGTCCAAGATGGAACCTAAAACAACTCCAAACAAAAACCAAACGACTCAATCACACAAAGCAAAAAGGGATCTCTGATTGGATGATACAGTGCAAAGGGAGTCTGCACACAAACCAAAATCACAACAGAACTGGAGAGGGCATGCATGTATGGAAAAAATGGCAGATCGACGAACTTTGTGCTTATACACAGTGCGACGTCGCAGTTCACCAATGCAAGGAGTGTGATGACGTCGCATTAGACCAATGGAAGGGCTGCAACAACAGACTAACAAGAAAAAAACAGAGATAAAAAAAATACACAGTGTCACTCTGGGTACACTGACCAGGTGCGACAAGCGAGATCTGAGTTTAAAAAATGAACGAATTCTCCAGAAAATGAGCATAAAAAGGTGTGCAAATGAGATGTGCAAACTCAAAGGAAGTTGATTAGACTCCTCAAGGTGAAGATCTGATGGTGAAATCCACTTCAAGAAGGAAATAACAAAACGGTATGGCTTGGCAAGAAATCAACTGAAAAGAGACATTCAAATTGACAACTATAAAGAAATGTTCTCCCCAGTATGGTCGCCAAATTTGTTTAACAGACAATCTACCGAAAGTGGAATCAAGGCCCGATCTCCCTAGCTTAACATAATTCTAGAACAAATAGGACAGAACACAAAATACTTCCCTAGATCAAATAGAAGTGCAAATGGAAAGATAGATTGTTTACCTTGGATTTGCAGATCCCTTTCTCCTTCGTTGATCCAATGCTCTAGCGCTGCTAGATCTTAAACGGCTATAACCTGTTGAACATATAACAGACCAAGAATAGTGAAATCATACATTTCATATGATAGATCTAAGTTAACAGTTAAGGAGGAAAACTCTAAATATCATCAATGCGACAACATTTATGGAAAGAAATTGTATTAACTGTATTGAAAAGTGGAGAGTACAATAGAAAAGAGGATTACAACCATTTCCTTAACGTTGCAAGCTCCTTCCGAAAAGTCATGCCAAAGCTCCTAGAGAGAAGTGGATGTCTCCCAAGCTAGAGTGCTAAGTCTATTAAGCCTAATATCACCAGCATAAGAGTACCATAGACTTCCTCCCTTTGGAGAGGGGTAGGGCCTCACTTATATAGGGCTAAGTGGATAGGATGTGGATAGGGTAGGTTGAGATACGGTAGGAGGGAGATAGGGGATCCATCCAAGAGGTTAGGAACCGAAGGCCAGCTCCCCCAACAGGTCAGGGATAAGGATCCAAGTAAGCAACCTTCGAGAATGAGCTCGAAGAAGCTATTTTTTCCTATTAACTGACTTCGTCGCACCCTGTAATGGAGCAAGGTGCGACGTCGTAGGTTGCATGAGTTCAGCCCGCGACAACCTCTCAAAACCTAGCATAAGCACAATGATGTCCTTTCCAGGTAAATGACCTAGCCAATGGAACTCCAAGGGTGTATACACTGAATCACATGATGGTAGGATTTTAGGTGTAACACCTTATATCCAGCTAGAGATGGAATTTATCACTATTGGAACTCTGGCATAAGCATTCCATTCGCCATGAATTTTGAAGGGAAGTAGAAGGTGAAATGAGGGTTCTCGACCAAATTGACAGGTCGAACTTTTGAAAAGGAACCTCGGTCAACTACTGGCTCGGACAAATAAAAATTGTCTACTCATACTACTTCATTGAAGAAAGATAATGGTAATAAGCCTTCCAAGAAAGATAAGGGAAAACAAAACAAACAACTCCCTGTAGGAAAATGGTGTGATTACCACAATTCAACTTGGCATGATGCATTTGAATGCAAAGCTCGAAATACATTTTTGATGCAGATTTCTACCTCCAAGTCAATATCAACCAACAAATCTATCGTGGAATCAGATTCAGAATCCCTGACTCTATTGGCATCCACCTCAACAACCCTTGTGAACTCGACCATCATCAACAAAGAGGAAACATAACGACTATTCCATACATAGATATGGGTATTGAATAACCCATTCCATTTAATTGTGGACAATGGTAGTCAAATGCAATTTTCCTTTGAAGAAATTGTGAATAAATAAGGTCTTATTATTGTTAAAGTTACAACATCACGAGTCATTCTCCAAGTCAATCTTGTGCGCCAAGATTGAGCCTCGTGTATTGAGGTTGTGCCTGATAGGAGCTTGAGTTGGACTCAGGAAACTTGGAGCAGAATCTTGACTTGGACTCAAGAATGACTAAGCCTTATGTGTAAAGGTTAAATCCTCATGTACTGTTAAGGTAAGTGCTTTTTATGTCAAAGTGATGGTGTTGTACATTCTTGTTTGTCAAGACTAAGTTCTTGTGTGTCAAGACAGATACTCATGTGTTGAGGTGGTGCCTCGTGTGTTGAGGTAATGATTTGCTTGTCGAAGCATGAATGATGTGTGACGTACTACTAACCATGGTATTAGAAATGGATAATATATTAAGTCTCCTCTAGAGATTGGCCACCTCTAGAGTGAATTACTTTAGCATATGATCACTTGGAACGAGAGTAGAACAAGATGATCACATCATTGGAAAAATATCCTTAGTATATTTGATATGATAAATCATTAAGTTGGCACAAGTGGACCATGCATATAAGACAATAGATAAAGATAATATGAGTTAAGATAAGAGAGAACTCGAATTTGTTGAATTCAGTGATTAGTGTGCTAAAAGAGTTAGTCGTGTTAACAAGAAAGATTTAATTTATAAGATTTAACTAAAGTGCTAACAAGAAAGACTTCAGTAAAAAGGGTTAACTAAAGTGTTAACAAAAATGATTTAGTTAACTAAGTGTTATGCATGACGACACTTGAGTTAAACTAAAAGATGACACTTGAGTTAAACTAAAAGAAAACACTTGAATTGAAACTAAAAGACAACACTTGAGTTATGACACTTGAGTTGCAACACTTGAGCTAAACTAAAATACAAAACTTGAGTTATGACACTTGAGTTGCGACACTTGAGTTATGAAACTTGCATGACAACACTTAATTCAACCACCTAACTAAGTGATCTAGCATCCAGTTTGAGGGCAAGTTCATCCTGAAGTCCGAAGACGAAGATAAAAGCCAAAGCATGAGAAGTATGGTACATATGTTATGCAAGATTGATGAAACCAATGTCAGAGAAAATTATCTCTTGAAGTAAATTTTCAACTTTTGTGCATGTGACCAAATCAGTGAATTGGTTTAGTGCAAAATATTATTTTGAGTTCTATTTTTCATCTATCTCTCTTTCTCTATAATTGCACCGGGGGTGGTTGGTATTTTTCTCTGATATGCACCAGGGGTGCTTGATGTAATTTTCTCATTGTAAAGGAAACATTCTCTGATATCTATCAATATACTAAGGAATATTTTGTTGGGGTTTTCTCCCTCAAGTTATAGAGGGTTTCCCGAGGGTAAATTTCAGTGTCGACTATGGATGTTTATGCTTATGATTATTCATTGTTTTAAAGTACTATTGTAATTATTCAATTAAGATTAAAAATCAACATGGTATCAGAGCTCAGGGCGTGAAAGAGCTAAGTTTAGCTTTCAAGCTTGAGCCTACGTTGATCCTGGGTGGTTTAAGTTGAGCACAATACTTGAAGAATAATGGATTCAATATTAGTAAGACCGGAAGAGAGACTTGAAGGAACTTCAAACTTCAATACTTGGAAGGCCATAATTTTGAATATCCTGGAAGTGCATGATATGGATGGATATGTATCCAGTGTTTTTGAAGAGCCTACTTCTAATGCTGGGTGCACCTCCTTCAAGAAAAATCAAGCCAAAGCAAAGAGAGTCATTTATGATTCTGTGGAAGACAATTTGATGACAGTAATTACTCCATTGAAGACTATAAAGGAATGCTTTGACACTTTGACCAATCTTTATGAGAAGAAGGCTCCCAATCATAAGAGAGCATTGAAGAACAAACTTTGTAATTTGAATATGGAGAAGGACAAATTTGTTGCTTCCTTCTTCACAAAGATATCTCAAGTAAGATATCAACTCATGAGAATTGGTGTAACTGTTGATGATGACGATCTCATTCAGATTATTGTCAATAGTATTCCATCTTCATGGGAGACATTCTTGGCCACTGTAAATGGTCGAGAAGTGAAACCAAACTTTGAAATATTGTGGAATGATTTCATACAACAAGAAGGGAAAATTCAAAGCAAATATGATTCCTCCAAAGAAGAGAACCTTGCTCTTACGACACGGATGAAGAGAGAATTAAATAAATCATTTTCTTAGAAGAAGTTTCCTCATCAAAAGGAAAAATAATACAACAAGAAATTTGATAAGTCTAAAGTTAAATGCTTCAACTGCAATAAGAATGGTCACTTTGCAAGAGACTGTCATGCAAAGCAAATAGGAAAGTTCAAGGGTAGGTTTCATGCTTCTAATGCTACAGAAGATGAACGTACAAGAAATAATTCTTCCAATGATCAGGAGACAAGGAAGGAGTACTATCTTGTCTCATCCATATCTAGATCCATTACCACTAGTGCTGAGACATGGTTGGTGGATAGTGGTGCATCCAAACACATGAATGGATATAGGAGCACTATCTCATATCTGAAGGAAAAGAAGTTCTCATGCCAGGTGGAGATTGGATATAATACCACCTTTTCAATCCAGGGATATGGATCCACTTATTTTCAGTTGGATTCAAGAGATGTACTGCATGTTGATGAAATTTTGTTTGTTCCCAGACTGAAGAAGAACCTCCTGTCTATTCCAGTTCTATAAGATAAAGGATTTAGAGTAGTCTATATGGATAATAAAGCACTCTTGTGGCCTAAGAATACATACTTGAACTTTGCATCTGTAATTGGAATTAGAGAGGGAGGTCTCTACAAAGTTCCTTGAAAGCTCATTCAAGCCATGATCCATGACACAGTCATTCCTTGTGAATTGTGGCATATAAGTCTTGGTCATCTTCATTTCAAAGCGCTACTTGGCTTGCATAAGATGGTAAAAGGAATGCATGTATTTCAATATGAACATGATGGTGTTTGTAGAGGTTGTGCTCTTGGTAAGAACAACAAGAAGAGATTTCCAACCAGTATCAAAATATCCAAAGGGATCATGGACTTGATACATTCCTGTCTATGTGGTCCTAGTATGTCAGCACCATCCTTGAGTGGTTACTTGTACTATGTGATTTTCATATATGAATTCTCTCACAAGTGTTGGATCTATTTTCTAAAGGAAAAGAGCAAAAATTTCAACAAGTTTCAAGAGTTTAAAGCACTGGTTGAGAATCAAACTGGAAAGCACATTTGTGCTTTGAGAAATGATAATGGAGAATATTTTGAGTCTCATGAATTTGATGACTTCTGCTGAGAGGCAGCGATAAGAATAAATATGTAAGTACCTTACAATCTGTTACCAACTAGGTTGCACTCAGTTGGACTTTCTAGTGAGCATCCAAAGATGAACATATTACTTGTTCAAATTCCAAGTTCATAAGTCTATTCAAGACTTCCTAGGCCCTTTAATTTTTTTTTTAACACATGTTCATTTCCTACGGGGAAGTTGTAAAAATGTACTAGCATGGTTTTTTTTTAAAGGAATTGGTTTCGTAGGACTTAAATATAAAGCCGGGTATTCCAAGGTGTTTTTTTCTTGTTAATTATATGTCATTGAATAAACGACTTATAATTTTCGAGTTTTTCACCTTCTCCTCTAAAGCTGGAATGGTCATATTGATGGTTAGGCCTTAGGAGGTTATTAAAGTTCACATGTCAATGTATTTAAACATGATAGACATAAATATTGAGTCATATGGACATGTGCTAGGTCCCCATAGTATTTTTTTTAAGTTTTGAAAAAAATATTTTATTTTATTTTATTTTTTTTCCGTAAAATTAGACTATTTTTTATAGTTTAATTGGAAAAATTAAAAATGTAATAAAAGTGTGGTCTAAGGTCCGATTTTACCATGGGGGTGCTCATTTTCTAACTTAGATCACCCACTTTAACCCTAGACCCACTTTCCTAATTTGTTGAGTAATTATTTATCTCCAAATTTAATATTACTCGAAAAAATAAAAATAAAAAAGACAAAAATATGCATAAATTAAAAAATTCGGCAGCTGATAAAAACATTGAAACATGTCGGAAACATGTTCCGTGAGTTGGAAAAGTAAAGTGGAAACATTCCTAAGGTTTATAAAACACTCTGGAGTGTTTTTCTCGACAAGTAAAGGCAATATGTGTTTTCTCTCCAAGTGGGGCGCATTTCCTCATACGGGGGTGCATTTCTCCAAGAAATAATGTGACGTTAGGAATTGGAAGTTAAATAATTGCATCCTTTTCCAACCCATGACAACTCATTCTGAGTTGTATACAACCCAATCAAGGTGTCATCTCTTGGGAAAGTGCACCCCCCTTATGCTTGGCTTCATATATTTAAGCAAGGGCTCTCTCCATTGATAGGGGTGAATGAGAACCTAAAGGCTACTTCTATTGTAATATTGTTGATTATTTTGAATAAAGGCTTTGGAATTCAAGAACTGTGTAGCATTTTCATGTGTGGATGAATTTGTTTTGTACTCATGAAATGACCAACGCCATTTTTTTCTTGCTTTCTTTGTGGTTGTGTTGGGCCTTTGAAGGGGATCTATCTCTCAGTAGGCTAAGATTTAAAAACTTGTTTGCTTGCATTCTTACTGTATATTTGTTTTAGATCTCTTAGAATTACATTATTATTTTGTTTAATGATCTTGTTTTTCTAAGTTTATGTGGAAGGTAACACCAAGTTTTTTTTTAAATCACTTTTATGTGCAAGTTCTTGTCCAAGTTGCAGGTTATCTTAGTTTGAAGAAGAGATTGAGATTGTTTGTATCTTCCTTCTCTCCAATATTTTCAGAAATATATAGTCCCTTGTGCTCCATTGTGAAAAACGCCATCGCCCAAGTTCTAGCATCAAGCTGCCTTTTTTCTTCTTTCATTACGCAAAACTAAAATTTACTTTCCTGGTTACTGGTTACTTTAGAATTGTTGATCAAGTTAGTGCATAAAAAAATATCATAAACTACTTTGATTTGCATTTTCCTTTTAACTTTAGATCTGATTTTTAAAGGTTCATTTTTATAGATCTAGCTCCTAACAAGTACTTGTTTAAAACTTTAATCTTTATCTCTTAAAAGTACTTGAACATTATGTCAAATTTTTTATGCTTTAAATTATTATATAACATCTTTGGATTATATTTTCTTGTTGTTTTGCAGCAATTAACGAACATGTAGAGAGGCAATCTGGCGAAATTTTGAAGATTTAAGCTGAGAGCCTTTCCTCTTGTTACTTGTTATGTGGGAATTTTTAAAGCCTCAATTTTTGTAAATTTGTGTTTCCTATTCTACAAAGGAACACAAATATTCTTATTTATAATTACTGTAAAATAAAAATAAAATTGAGTGGACAAGCAAGCACCCACACCCCATCTCCCCAGGGGGGATCCTTGTCAGTTTTTTCTTTTCTTTTTTTGTGGTTTTTTTTTAGAATAGTAAATTGCATTTAAGTTATTTTTCTATTTCATAAATTTTATGCTTCCTTTTAAAATTTATGAATCCATTTGTGTTCCCAAAGTACCTAACGGGAGTAATGGTACAATGATTCTTTAAATAACCACGCGATTGGTAAAATTATTAAAATAAACTTAGGATTTATTCCCCGTATGCTCTTGTGAACACTGTAGGCCTTTGGTTGTAATGGTGGGACAATCAAAAAGGGATTAAAGTGACTAGCTTAATATGGAAATCCACCTAAGACAAATATTTATAAAGAACTCGAGAAGTCGCAAAGAGCGAATACTACAGAGTCAGAGGGATACTTTAAGTAGGTTATGCCTCGCCCTGTTGGACTCTTGGTAAAGCTGCTTTAGCGCTCAGTTCAAGAACATTAGTATTAGTGGGACAAACCAAGAAGTAACCCACTCCCTAATCCACTCATTTAATAATCTTAAAAAATTACCAACCAAGACACTACAATACTTTCACTGAGACCACAAAAGCAACCCTCACAAGCACTCCATTTTCATCGGCATTGATCTTTAATGGTTTTTTTTATGTTTATGTTAATTTTTACCAATGTCATGAATGGTGGTGTATCTTAAAAGTTGTGTGTTTTAATTTCATATTGAGTTATTTATGGTTTATTTTTAAGTTATTTCATCTTAACTCCTAGAATAGTTGTTTTTCCTTTCATAGATTAACAACCTTAGATTATTTTAATAGGGACCACCCCCCATTGGCTTCGCTTGGATAAATCCTAGATGGAGGAGTCAATATCAAGTGACAGCACTTGACTCTTACTTCCCCCCAAGGTCACACCCAGTGGCTTGAATATTTCTGCCACGTGATCCAAGGTGTGAATTAGGCGGCAACACAATCCCCAACAGAATGGGATTGCTGAAAGAAAGAAAATAACAATATGTGAGGTTGGGGAAGCTATGATGTTTGATCAGGATCTTCCCACTTCCTTATGGGTAGAAGCCTCTTGCATTTTTTTTATATATACAGAATAGAATTACTCATTCTATCATGAGAGAAAAGACTCCCAAAAAAGTTTTCACTATTGAAAAACCAGATGTTGGACACTTTAAAAACCAATGAAAAAATATTCAGGAGAAGCCATAAGAGTCCTTAGATCTGCTTGATCCTGAAGAGCCAGTAGAACTGGTAGAAGCATCTCTTGATGAAACTCCTGCTAAGAGGAGATCTTCCTAATGTTGAGACATTCTGCAAGAGGCATAAAAATATGCAGCACCACTAGGCACATTCAGAGTGTGAAGGAAACCTGAAATATTTTTAGGATATATAGCTTTGATGAGTCACATCAGTGGTTTAGAACCCACCACCTATGAGGAAGCTGCTAAGAAACAGGTATGAAAATATTCCACGGTGGAAGAATACAAATCCATCATGCAAAATGATGTGTGGGAAGTGCTTCCTAAACCGGAAGGGAAGTCTGTAGTAATTTCCAAGTGGCTTTATAAAATCAAACATGCAGCTGATGGCAGTATTGAAATATATAAAGAAATATTTGTGGCTCATGGTTTCTCACAGAAAGAAGGGATAGACTATGATTGTGAAATCTCACAAGGGTAGATCACTAATCTTGAACAAACCTCACAATTTCACTGTGTTAATTGCAGAGAAGAATTAGCAAGAAGTATGATCAAATTCACCCATAAACTCAAAAGATGTGAGAAAACTGTTGTTGATACATTCATCAGTTGTAAGATGGAAAAAATATGGTAATACAATAGAATTAATTTGATACCCCTAGGAGAGTTCAAATTCTCCTCAATTCATGGCTTAGTTTGCATTAGAACCATATCTCGATAAGGTCTAGTGGCCACTGATGGTTAATGATCAGTCAACCAGAGTAGAACCGAGCATAACTGAACCAATTGGGCACCAAAATAGGGAAGGAGACTCCAAGGAGAGCACATACTAGCTATCAGTGGCCAAGGAGGCCACTCCTACACCCAGTAGCAATCAACTAGGAGCTGCAGTCAGTTAACTGAGCAATCAAGGGAACAAGGTTCCCTAAATCATGGAACTGACTGATAGATATCCTAAATCAGTGTAGGAGGGCGCATTTGTAACTCCAGTGGTGGAAACAAGGGCGCATGAGTGGGTAGGAGGGATAATAATGGCCAGAAACAAGGTCTAGGGGCCCAAAATAGGGACTAGCTGATAGGAGACTCCACTGCTGATGCATGGATGCATGTAGTGCTGCATGGAATGCATGCATGCAGTGCATGAAAAACCAATATGATGATGGCGAGAATATCCCAACACCCCCCCTTAAGCCAGACTATGAGGAAAAATAACTGACAAAATAGGGCCCTGGTTACTCAGACCAAAGGTCACCCCATACAACAATCTAAACAAGATGCGAGGAAAGAGGGAAAACCCAGTGGGAACAAAACCCCCCCTCAAGATAGACTGTAAAAAAAACTAATCAACCAAGGTATCACTCACCCCAAGAAGGGATCGTAGGTAAGTGAATTTCTTCACTGAAAAAGTGTTGGTGAAAATATCTGCAATCTGCTCTTCTGTAGGACAATAGAGAAGTGTAATGGTATGATCATGAACCAATCCTCAGATGTAATGCATGTGTATATCAATATGTTTGGTTCTTTGTCTCAGAACCTAGTAGCACTATAATTGTCACAATAGATGATTGGTGAAGTATTGTAGTGAATCCCAAACTCTGACAAGATGCCCCACAACCAGATGCATTGTGTGGCTGCATTCATTGCACCTATGTACTCGGCCTCAGCTGATGAAAGAGCTAAAGCAGTCTTCTTTTTGATCGACCAACAGATATGACCAGATCCAATCACGAAGACAAAACCGGATGTAGAATTCTGATCTCAGCTGTCTCCAGCCCAATCTAAAAATGTATACCCAACTAGGTTCAATGGAGACCCATCTGCATAGTTGTAATGTCCCTTCTGAATAAATTTTCCCAATGTGCTCAAATTCACCAAATTTCAACTCTAGGTATATGTATACAATTGATTCCAAACTCCTCCAAATACTTTCAAACTTGGTGAGGATGGTCATGAGGGGTCATGGGACACATTAACACATCTATCAGACATATAATAAACTTATATACCCAACCATAGTCTTCAATTTTCAAGGGAAGAAGGTTCGGGACAAGACTAGTCAACTTGGGAAGTGGAAATCCTCCCTAGGTCGTGGAACAAAGCTCTTCCAAACACTGTACAACCTTCACTAATGATGGGTATAAGAGTTGGATATGTTATTATACATTAATTAAATTATATTTTCAGCATTATGTGTGGTTTTGGGGTCGAAAGGTATCCAAGAGAACTCAGGGAATTTACTAGTGATTTTGAATCTCAAACCCCCAGGGGTAGATGGCTCCGAATAGATCCAAATGATATCAAATTGTACCATAAGGTGTATGGATTATGTTAAAACATAATAAGGGTGTTTATAGGTTCCTTCCAACCTTCAAATGACTTATGAAACTCACTTTGGTAATCTGTTCAATGTAGGGATTTTTACTAGCAAATTGTGGTTCAAATCCCCTTAGGGTAAATGACAAGTTGGCTCTCCAAATGCAATAGAAACCTCTCTAAATTATGAACAGTGCTATGAATATTTAATTAATATTATTAATTATAAATTAATAGTTTATTAGGTTACTAGTGAAAAGGCGTAACCCTTCACTATGCCTCCTCAAGCCTTATAAAGGCCATCTTATTGTAATCCTTATACCATCAATCAATATATTATTCTTATCTTATCCAATATGAGAGTCAGATTCGACTATTAATCTAGTGAACGGATTCGTTCACCGCATTTGGTATCAGAGCCGGATTCGGCTCCTTCGACCTGAGCTCGGATTCGGCTCAATATCAGAGCGGATTCGTTCCTGCACTCTGAGCTCGGACTCGGCTCATCAATCCTTGCTCCGCTCGCTCTACTGTTGCTTATGTTCTCCTCAACTGGGGCCACATCCCAAGCCCAACTTGACACTCCTTCCGCTGCTCCATCTCCCTATCTCCAATCCACCTTCTGCGCACTTGTCCTCGTCACCTCCTATCCATTCCTCACATCGTCATCCACGCATTTCCCTTCCACCTGCATGCTCTCCTCCCCTCATCTACCACGATCCCTCATACCACCTACATGCTCCTCCCATATTCCCACCACTCCTCACACGCCTGCGAGCTCCCATCACTGTCGCGCCACCTTCTACCACCTGCGTGCTCCCTCTAAACTCCCTCCCTCTCGCTGCATCGCCACATATCTACACCTACACGCCACCCTGCTCTGTCGCAGGTCGCCCGCCTGCTTACCCTTCATTCCCTCCCTCCTCCGTAGCCACGACTCCCGCAGCTCCACTTCCCTTCGCTCACCTCTTGGCTCCTCCCCTCTTCTTGCTCGCTCCCTCCCGCACGCGCATCCACTCGAAACCCACGCAAGTCCATCCTACCACCACTCCACTGCCCCACGCAGCCTCCCCCCTCCCTGTGCCTTCTTCCTCCCACCTCCAGCTCCCCAGCCGTCAGCTCCCTCACGGCTCCTTCCTTTAGCCTCAGCCTCTACCGCGCCCTCCTCCTCTGTGCATGAGGACAAAGCTCTTTAAAAGGGAGTGGCAATGCTATGAATATTAAATATTGTATTAAATTAATCAGTAAATTATTAATTAAGTCTAATTGAAGGGACGTAACCCTTCTTAAGAATGCTCAAACCTTATAAAAGGTGAGCTCTTGTAAAGCGTTAAGCATCTTATCAATTCAATAATATATATCTTATTCAATATGGATCTCGCGTCCTAGATTTTCTGCCACATTTGGTATCAGAGCCGAACGCTCCTCCATCTGATCTCAGATTCGGCTCCTCCTATTATTGAGCTCGGTTTCGGCTCACCTATCCTCATTCTCATTATCCATCTTCCTGCCTGCCATCGCCTTCCTACATCCTCCCGTCCGCTGCACGCTCTCGCTCTCCTCTCTCCTTCACTCCACACGACCTGCCACTCTCCTCTAGGCTCACGCTTTTCCCTTGCGCACTCTCCATCTGTGCTCGCTTGCTTCCACTCCATCCACCTCTCCACACCCCACCTCCACGCAGACTCACCTCCGCGACCCTCCACACTGCATCTCTACACCCTCCCACATGCATCCCCCCCTCCATTCCAGCTTTCCGCCATCTCTCCTGTGACTCCCCATTTCCCATGTCCCATACTCCAGCGCAGACCTCAACTACGACCCCCTCCTCCCCAAACTCCAAACGCGTCCACGCCCTCTCCTCCACCTGTGTGTCCTTCCTTCCCAGGACTGCACCTCTCCCGCCTGCAACATCCGTCCATGCTCCTCTTTCCT
Organism: Larix kaempferi; assembly: GCA_027924585.1. Taxonomy (NCBI): domain Eukaryota; kingdom Viridiplantae; phylum Streptophyta; class Pinopsida; order Pinales; family Pinaceae; genus Larix; species Larix kaempferi. The sequence goes on from BSBM01000377.1 coordinate 1,568,362, forward strand.
ACTGCACCTCCCGCGCATACCTCCTGTGCATCCCCTCTACATTCCCACATGCATCCCCCCCTCCATTCCAGCTTCCCACCATCTCTCCTGCGACTCCCCACTTCCCCCGCCACCATACTTCACAACGCTCTCACCCTCGCTACACTTTCCCCACGCCATCCCTACCAGCCATTGCGCCTACCTCTATTCTCCTCTCCCGCCAGTCCTCTCAGCCAACGGCCAATCTCATTCACGTATCCAGCCCTACACACAAACAAAAATTATAATATTATAATATTTCAAAAATTTTCAAATATTAATAATACTAATTATTATTTTTAATATTGTTAAAAATAATAATATTATAAAAATATATATATATTATTATTATAAAAAAAAAGAAGTTATTGTACAAGGTTGGGAAAGCAAACAAAAAAAAAAAAATATCCCCCTCTACAAGACCTATGGCGTCATTCAATGAAGAATTGATCAAGCTTTTTGAACAAATCAGTAAGGATATAATTGAAATAAAAAATTCTATTAACAATTTAACACTTACAGAAAATGAAGATGTATGTGAAAATTCCGTAGAAGAAACCACTAAAACTGAGGTAAAAGAAGAAGATGTAGTAGACCATTATGTCAATCATGATGAAAGTAATGGCATTGATCAAGATAATATGCAAGACAAATATACCACACATCCTATTAATAAAGAAACCAACAACGAAATATTTGATAAGGAGGAAGCTACAAAAAACTATTATGTCAACCAAGAAGAGAGTATGGATCTTGATCAAAATTGCAGCAAGAAGCAAGCCAATTATGCAGTCAAGTATCTGAACGAAGCTGTATGCACAAAGGAAGAAAATTCAAAAGAAATTTTGATAAAGACTAAAGAAAAGGGTAATAATGAAGATCAATACATCAACAAGAATGTCACATACATAAACACACGAAGAGAAGATGTCATCATAAGGACCGCTATTAAGAACATCAATAAGAACAACTATAACGTTAATCGGAATAACAACATGAAAATAGTTATTATGAGAAAGTTGATCAAGTCTGTTCAATCAAGAACAAAAATAGTTAAAAGTAACAACCAAGCAAGCAGTAAAAACATAAACAAAACTTCACCAAATATAGATTTAATACAGATTATGACGCAAAAGAAACAAAAGGAAGCAATGGTCGTAATCAAAATTGCACCTCTCAGGTCATCAGTGCGACATAGAGCCAGAATAAAAGACGACATTAGGAAAATACTCAAGCTTTGAGGACAAAGCTTTCCTAAGGGGAAGGCAATGCTATGAATATTTAATTAATATTATTAATTATAAATTAATAGTTTATTAGGTTACTAGTGAAAAGGCGTAACCCTTCACTATGCCTCCTCAAGCCTTATAAAGGCCATCTTATTGTAATCTTTATACCATCAATCAATATATTATTCTTATCTTATCCAATATGAGAGTCGGATTCGACTATTAATCTAGTGAACGGATTCGTTCACTGCATATAGAGGATGGTTAAATATAAAGGACATAAATGGGCTCTCATATGAATCATCATTCATCTTATAATATCTGCTACAACTCTCTCAAATCAGATATAGAATTGCTAGTCTCAACATAAGGGGAAATGGTAGGCAATCTTCACTAAATATTATGAAACTCAACCAAATGCCTCCAAATTCTTGTCTAATGAACATTAAACTATTTGAACACATAAATTACATTCCATTTATCAGTAATCCATCATTCATTCACTTAACCATTCGAATTTATCAACATATTAGTAACTTGCAACAAGGTAGTGGGGAAAATGACACTGTTTGTTCATTAATGAGCAATTTTGCATAGTATTTATTGGAATATTGACTTGTGGCTCTTCTGAGCATGAATTAAAGAGCATATAAATCAGATTAAAAAATAACAGGGCATCAGAATCTCCCCCAAAGATAATAGTATCTCACCAAAGGCGCAATTCCTCAAGGATCAAGAATATGAATAGAAAACTTGAAATGGTTGAAGAAGCAAGTTGAACTAGAAGTGACCATGATCTGCCCTATAGATTAAAACTGAAAAAAAATGAATCCATTGAAGCTCCAAATGAAAGGTCCGAATTTCCTTTCCAATTACCAACTAGGATGGGAATCTTTCACCCTCGAAATTGGTGCTAAGGCAAGTAGAGTATTAGTCCACTAGCTCTTCTCTCCAAATGCAATTGCAAATTCTAAAAATCATCAAAAGCCATTCTTCTTCCTCATGACATCCTTTTATTAAATTCATGGGGCCTCCTAAGGTCAAATTTCTCTTCATGGGATTCCTTCAACTCATCTTTGTGGTTTAGTAACTCATATGACACGTGTCTTGCCTCCTCATGCTCCAAATATTTCCCCAAGTAGAATGGATGCCTCTTGTTGGAATATTCTCCTCATCATTTTTCAGTTTTTCATGCATGCATGCATTCAGTCATCTCCATGCATCCAGTCATCATCCTGGTGGACCTCCCAGCTCCTAGAGCTTGGTTCTAGCTCTCCACAGCCTGTCTACAACCCCTAGGAGGCCTCCTACCTACCAAAGACGCCCTTCTCCATGACAAGTGCGCCTTTCTCACTTACCACAGCTGGTTAGGCACCTTTCTCACCTACCAGTCAGTTATCACTCAGTTCTTCCTTGATTTAAGGCTAGATTAACGCCCCATTGACCGTTTCACTCCGATGGACCTCCAGTGAGACTATCTTCCCATTCTGACTCTAGTTAGCTCCCCATGCGCCCTCCACTGAGCCTCCTTCATTCAGTTAGTGTCCACTTCACTCAGTTAGACTCAGTTGACTGGTTATTACCATTGATGACTGATACATTGACTGGATGATGAATCCACTATCATTCAAGCCACACTCTTAGTTAGGAATTCGAATGCCCTACTTGGCCTATTCGAATCCTATATGATGCCATCTTCATGGGTATTGTATTCATTCACTTACATTCTTATTCATTGTATAATACTGAGATATTGTTCTATTCTACTATGTTTATGAGTGATCATTGAGTGTCTCCTTCTCTTCTTCTTTGCAACATATTTGTGAGTTTGATTGTGATTTGCTACAGCTGCCATATCCCTTGCAGATTCTTACATGGTATCAGAGCGGGAAGTAGTTATTCGAATTGCAGCAGCGGTTGCATCATTTCATTGAGCAACTATCTTTCACTTGTGCACCAGAAGCCTTTGAGTTTCCATAGCAAATCCTGGTGCTATTACTTGATTTCATTGGAGAAATCCAGTGAGGTCTAGCCAGGTGTGAAAGACTTAGTCCATGTGCCAAGTTTTCTTAAGGTAGTGTTCAGTCGAATTGTAGCATTCTCCATCAACACTTCTTTTATTGTTTTGCAGGTTTATTCACCCATTCAGAATCTTCTTCAACTATTCGACTTTCTCTGTTCAGATGGATCTAAAGCTTACATCTTCCAACTATGTTGAGTGGAAAGCCAAGATGGCTCTCTTCATGAGATCCAATAGTTTCACCTGAATACTCAACAGAACGACGGTAGAACCTCTCAGTGCAGCTGAAAAGTCCAAGTACTTGGATCGGCTTGATGAAGCAATTGGTCTCCTCCTTCTCTCAATTTCTGATGAACTACACTTTCATGTCATCGATCTTACATCGCTGAAAGAGGTGTGGTACAAGCTCGAATCTCTCTTTGGGCCAAAGGATGATATGGTAACACACAAATTGGAGAATGAGCTCATATGTTTGAGTCCTAACAGCTTCGAATCTATCAATGCCTTTCTCACCAAGTTCAAAAGCTTGATATCACAGTTGAAGAGATATGAGATAGTGAAGGAAGATAAGTAGCTTATACTTACCATTCTCTCAAAGTTGGGGGCAAATTTCTCAGTTTTTGTCTCTACTTTCCAGCCAGCTAGGTTGTCCATTCCAAGATGGAAGTTTCCCTCATTTGATGATTTCACACAATCTCTTACCCAAGAGGAAGAGAAGTTGATATCGATGGGAATGATCAAACCCAAATTGGATTTAGCCCTTACAGTTGCAGAGAGAGCGAATGATAAGGAAAGGCAAAAGAATCCTGATAAGAGATCGAATGGTACAAAGCCCAAAGATAGTTCATACCAGTCAAGAAGAGCCTCAAAAAGGACTAAGCATTTTCAGAAAAGAAGATCCAAGTGCCCTTATTATCATAAAGGGTTTCATCTTGAGAGCTCTTGCATGCAGAAGACAGTGGATATGATGGCTCAGTTACTTGAGAAGAACAAAATTTCTGTACCAACATGTGCAAGAAAGAAAGATCTTGGTACTGAATCCTATAGATCAGAAGACAAAGAAGAATGTCATGCCCTCATGGCAAGTGCATCAACAAATTCTTATTTCATTATAGATTCGGGAGCAACAAGGCTTATGTCTTCTTCCAAAGATCTCTTCTCTAGTTTCGAAATATCAGCTAGTCCTTTAGTCAGATTAAGCAATGATTCAGAAGTCTCCTCTCAAGGGATTGGAAGAATCAATCTTGACTATGGTTACTTTTCTGATGTACTTTATCTTCCTTCTCTTGCAGCCAACTTACTTTTAGTATATCAAATGACTCACAGTGGAGAGCCCAAAAGAGTAATCTTCTCTTCAAATGAGGTAGAGATACAAAACATGGTTTCAGGGGAAATCATTGCAAAAGGAGTTGCAAATCACACTTCAAAACTCTATGAGTTCTCCCACTTCTTACCAATCTCCAAGCCATCTGCTCTCCATACTCATGCAAATGAAGAAAGAAGATTGTGGCATGAGAGATTTGGACATTTCAAATACAAGCATTTACAGGACCTGCAAGCTCAAAACATTGTTGAAGGTCTTCCACATGATGAGTTTTCTCATGGGAACTACAAATATTGCCTAAAGGGAAAAATCCCTCAAAAGAAGATGAAGAAAAAGAAATCTCCTGAAAAAGTGCGAATGCTACATCGAGATCCACAAGAACCTGAAGATCTAGCAACTAAAGATTCATCTTCTATTGCTACAAGGGCCTCCACAGCTACACTCTCTCCCTCAGATCGTTTTTTGGATGAGAGATGTTTTCTTATGGTGGGATCTGATCCAAAGACATACTTTGAAGCCTCCCAAGATCCAAGATGGGTAGCTGCTATGGAAGAAGAGTATTAGTCTCTTCAAAGAAATAAGACTTGGAATCTTGTTTCTCTCCCACCTAGAAGGAAACTTGTTCAGTGCAAGTGGATCTACAGAACCAAGATGGATTTAGATGGAGCCTCTCAGAAGTACAAGGCTATATTGGTTGCAAGAGGGTTTTCCCAAGTTCATGGGATTGACTATTCTGAGACTTTCGCTCCTGTTTCTAAGATGGATTCCATCCATCTTGTTCTTGCTCTTGCTCTTGCTGCATCCAAACATTGGGAGGTGCATCATATGGATGTCAAGAGTGCCTTTCTCCATGGAGATCTAGAGGAGGAGATCTACATGAAGCAACTAGAGGGTTATATTGATAATTCTTCACTTGTCTACAGATTGAAGAAATCCTTATACGGCCTTAAGCAAGCCCCCCGAGTTTGTTATGCCAAGATGGATTCCTTCTTGATTTCAGAAGACTTTCAGAAGTGCAAATCAGATTCGAATGTCTACATGAGACATGATGGTAACTCCTTACTTCTCATTGTCCTTTATGTTGATGATTTGTTGATTACAAGGAGCAGTTCTTCATGTATTAGATCTATCAAATCTGCCTTGCACAGATCCTTCTCCATGTTAGATCTAGGATTGTTGAAGCAATTTCTTGGTCTTCAAGTCACTTAGAGTGATTCAGGAATCAAAGTTGCTCAATCCAAATATGATTTAGATTTGCTTGATAAGTTTCAAATGAGCGAATGCAAACTAGTTACATTCCCTTTTCTTTCAAGGATCAACCTTGAGGATGGATCGTCTACACCTCTGGTAGATTGTTCTTTGTATCGACAGTTGATTGGTAGCCTTTTGTTTCTTACTCATACTCAGCCTGATCTATCCTATGCTGTTAGTGTTGTCTCCAGATAAATGCAGGAACCTCATGAGCTTCACTGGAAGGAAGCAAAGAGGATTTTGCACTATGTACAAGGTACCAAGACTCATGGTCTTCACTACTCAGTTGGGTGCTCTTTGGACCTAGTTGGATATACTGATTCTGATTGGGATGGAGATAGCTCAGATCGGAAGTCTACATCTGGTTTTGTTTTCATGCTTGGATATGGACCTATATGTTGTTCAAGTAAAAATCAGACTGCTTTGGCTCTTTCATCAGCAGAGGCAGAGTACAGAGGTGCAATAAATGCAACCACGCAGTGTATTTGGCTGAGAGGCATCTTGTCAGAGTTCGGGATTTTATTCAGTACTCCACCTGTCATTTATTGTGACAATCAGAGTGCCATCAGGATCTTCACAGATCCGGTTCTGAGGCAGAGAACCAAACACATTGAGATACGCATGCATTACATCAGAGGATTGGTGCATGATAAGACCATTTCATCGGTCTACCTTCCTAAGGAAGAGCAGATTGCAGATATCTTCACCAAGGCCTTCACGGTGAAGAGATTCACTTATCTTAGATCATTTCTTGGGGTAAGAGATGATATGCTACATTAGCTTCTTTATTTTGATTTTATGGGTGACCTTTGGTCCTAGTCACCAGGGCCCTATTGTTACTGCTTTAGTTATTTTCTCATAGTATAGCTTGCGGGGGGGTGTTGGAATATTCTCCCCATCATTTTTCAGTTTTGCATGCATGCATCCAGTCATCATCCTGGTGGACCTCCCAGCTCGTAGAGCTTGGTTCTAGCTCTCCACAACCTGTCTCTATCCCCCAGGGGGCCTCCTACCTACCAAAGGCGCCATTCTCCATGACAAGTGTGCCTTTCTCACCTACCACAACCAGTTAGGCCCCTTTCTCACCTGCCAATCAGTTATCACTCAGTTCTTCCTTGATTTAAGGTTAGATTGACTCCCCACTGACTGTTTCACTCCGATGGACCTCCAGTGAGACTAGTCTTCCCATTCTGACTCCAGTTAGCTCCTCATGCGCCCTACACCGAGCCTCCTTCATTCAGTTAGTGCCCACTTCACTCAGTTGGACTCAGTTGACTGACTGTTACCATTGATGAATGATATATTGACTGGATGATGACTCCACTATCATTCAAGCCACACTCTGAGTTAGGAATTCGAATGCCCTACTTGGCCTATTTGAATCCTATATGATGCCATCTTCATGGATATTATATTCATTCACTTACATTCTTATTCATTGTATAATACTGAGATATTGTTCTATTCTACTGTGTTTATGAGTGATCATTGAGTGTCTCCTTCTCTTCTTCTTTGCAACATATTTGTGAGTTTGATTGTGAGTTGCTACAGCTGCCAGATCCCTTGCAGATTCTTACACCTCTAACTCCCTAATGCACCCTCTTTGTGGCTATATTTAGCCTTGACATGTCATATTTGTCATAGTCTGCAATCAGGTCTGAATATGCCATAGGATCTTTATCATTGGTTGTCATAGAGTATAGGGAATCTCCTTCCAAGTGGCACACATTGTCTTCCTAACCTCTTCCTCTCCCCATGGGAGTTACTCCTCTTCACCAATTCGACTTCCTTAGCTCATGAACTACCATATGACACCTCACCATCCTCCAAATACGTTTCCTTACCCATAGATTCAAATTGGATGAAGTGTTGCCAAGTGTGTGGAGGAATCTAGCGACCTAAGGACTCCATAAGCCTCCAATTGTCTTCATGACCCAATGCCACATTATTTTCTCAACATTTATTATTTATGTGACCCATTTCAATGTGAATGTGGTAAACCAAATTTATTTTGGGTCCTATAGCCCCTTCACTCCAACTCTTAATGATTCCACCCCCAACCTAGGAGACTAGTAATTTTCCTCCTTGGCAATTATTTGACCCTTAACACCAATTTGAAAAACTCTCATGAGTATGGCCAATGGGATTAGGCCATTGTGACCCAATGCAAAATTTGGGAAATGACAATAGTGAATACCATAGGTCTTCGTCCCTAGCACATAATTCAAGATCCTTTTAGTTGCCTTCTAGTGAAGCTCATGAGGCTCCTACATGTATATGGAGACATCACTAACTACATAGGATAGATCAGGGCAAGTATGTGTAAAAAAAAAAAGACTCTTGATCAACTGCCGATACAAAGTACTATCCACCAAAGGTGAAGAAGAAGCATCCTTAAGGATGATCCCTGAAAGAAAAGGAAATGATCCTGGTTTGCATTTCGTCATATGAAACCTGTCAAGTAGATCTGATGCATATTTGGATTGTGCAATATTGATTCTTGAATCACTTTGAGAGACTTCAATACCAAGAAACTGCTTTAGCAGTCCCAAATCTGTCATAGAGAAGGAATTGGGCAAGGCTGATTTGATAGATCTAAGACCTAAAGAGAGACTCCATGTAATTAGTAAATCATTAACATAGAGGAAAATAAGGAGTAGAGAGTTACCATCATGTCTCATGTAGACATTTGAATCAGATTTGCATCTTTGAAAATATTGTGACAACAAAAAGGAGTCCATCTTAGCATACCATGCTTGGGGATCCTGCGTGACCCCATACAAGGACTTCCTCAATCTGCACACTAGTGAAGGATCATAAATGTATCCTTCAGGTTGCTTCATGTAGATATCCTCCTCTATATATCCATGAATAAAAGCACTATTGAAATCCATGTGATGCACTTCCCAGTGCATGGATGCAGTAAGAGCTAGAACAAGACGGATGGAGTCCATCTTTGCAACAGGAGCAAAGGTCTCTGAATAGTCAATCCATTGAACTTGTGAGAAACCTTTAGAAACCAAGCAAGCCTTGTACTTTCCCGTGACTCCATCTGAGTCCATCTTTGTTCTGTATACCCACTTGCATTGAACAAGCTTCCTACCAGGAGGAAGAGAAACAAGATCCCAAGTATCATTTCTTCGAAGAGATTGGTACTCTTCATCCATAGCTGATATCCATGTCAGATCTTTGGAGACCTCAAAGAAAGTTTTTGTATCTAATCCAATCATAAGAAAGCATCTATTAGCAAGAAATGGATATGTATGAGAGAGTGAAAACCTTGCATTTTGAACCTTAGATCTAGTTCTTCTTGGATCTTGTGGATCTCCAACAAGATCACCGACATATTCAAGGGTCTTAGCATCCCATCTTGGAAGAGGAGGTGTATATTCAAGTGCTAGATATTCAGGTGCTATATCTTCAGGTTCTTGTGGATCTGGATCTAGCATTTGCTTATCTTCACTTTCAAAGTCAAAATATGAACTTTCATGAGAGGATGCTTCACTATCTTGTTCAATAAGTTGTGGTGGAGTAGTTGGCAAGCTGTCTTCATCGACATGGTGGGAATCATGCAATGGACATTCCTCAAATTGAACACTTCTCTGAATAAATGTCTGCATGGTAGATATATCTAGCAGTTTTCCGGACTTTGCACTCAGTGCATAACCAACCAGAATGCACTCTTTGCTTTGTGGCTCTAAGGATCTCCTCTTCTCAAATGGAATCCTTGCCCAAGATTTGGATCCAAAGACTATCCGATGAGACACATCTAGTTTGTATCCCATCCATGCTTCGAAATGATTTTTACCTTGTAGTCCTTTGTGAGGAACTCTATTATAGAGGTAAGCAGCACAGTTGACAGCTTCTTCCCAAAGTCTAGGAGCCAATCCTTTAGACTCGAACATGCAAGTTGCCATCTCTTTCAAGGTTTTGTTCTTTCTTTCTGCTACACCATTATGATGTGGTGTGTAAGGAACAATGTGCTGCATATCAATACCATCATCTACACAAAATAAATGAAACTCATTCTTCACATACTCTCCTCCATTGTTAGTACGAAGGACCTTGATCTTCTTATCAGTGAACTTTTCTACAGAAGCTTTAAAGAAATTGAAGTATCCAAAGACTCCTGACTTCAACTTCAGAAAATATACCCAACTGAATCTAGAATAATCATCTATGAATGTTAATATGTATCTTGCATTATTCAAAGATAGGTGAGGAAGAGGTCTTGATATGTCACCGTGAATCAACACAAGAGGTGATGGGGCTCTCTTTTCCTTTCCTTTCTCAAACTTGTGCTCCGTATGCTTACCAATCAAGCAACCTTTACAGGTGCCTTTAGCAAATATGATGTTCGGAAGCCATTCAAGGCATTTTCTAATTGTGCAGTTCTTGCAAATATTTGTTGTTGAGATGCCCAAACCTCTCATGCCAAAGTCTGCTCACTTCATTTGCATGAGTAAGAAGTGCACTTTGTATTGAGTAAGGTAAGAAGTGAGAAAACTCATAGATTTTTGAATGGTGATTTGCAATTCCTTGTGCAATGATCTTCCCAGATGAGATCTCTTGGATTTCAACCGCATTAGGAGTAAAGATTACCTTTTTGGGAACTCCTGTATGGGTCATTTGGGGATGTTAGATGCAAGATTAGGCACATAGAGTATATAATTCAAGTACCCATGATCCAAATTGATCCTTCCAATCCCTTCTAAGGAAACTTCAAAGTCATCTCCCATCAGAATAGAGGTCCCAGTAGTGGGTTCGAATTTAGAGAATAGATCCTTGCAAGCATACATGTGTCTGGATGCTCCAGAATCTATGATGAAGGAGGAGTCATTCGAAGTGCCATCCATGAGGGCATGCCACCTCTCTTTGACCTCTGATTTAGGATCAACTTCTTTTCTTCTATCATTTGCAGGTACTGGAAGATTGTTTTTCTCTAGAAGTTGGGCCATGAGATCAATGGTCTTCTTCATGCAAGCACTTTCAGGATGAAAAACTCTGTTGCAATATGGAAATTTGGTCTTCTGTTTTTGGTCTTCCCAGGTGAGATCTCTTGGATTTCAACCGCATTAGGACTAAAGATTACCTTTTTGGGAACTCCTGTATGGGTCATTTGGGGATGTTAGCTGCAAGATTAGGCACATAGAGTACATAATTCAAGTACCCATGATCCAAATTGATCCTTCCAATCCCTTCTAAGGAAACTTCAAAATCATCTCCCATCAGAATAGAGGTCCCAGCAGTGGGTTTGAATTCACAGAATAGATCCTTGCAAGTAGACATGTGTCTGGATTCTCCAGAATCTATGATGAAAGAGGAGTCATTCGAAGTGCCATCCATGAGGGAATGCCACCTCTCTTTGTCCTCTAATTTAGGATCAACTTCTTTTCTTCTAGCATTTGCAGGTACTAGAAGATTGTTTTTCCCTAGAAGGTGGGCCATGAAATCAATGGTCTTCCTCATGCAAGCACTTTCAGGATGAAAACCTCTGTTGCAATATGGACATTTGGTCTTCTCTTTTTGGTTTTGCTTGCCTATATTTGGATTCGAGGTCCCTTCTGACTGTTTGGGAGTCTCCCTTGACTTCTACTCATAGATTTTATTTTCCTTACCCTTTTGCTTCCCTTTTCCATTTGAATTCTTTCCTTCTCCTACAGCAAGGGCTTGATCCCTATTTGGTTTTATCACTCCCATTTGCACCAATTTGTCCTGCTCCTTTGTGAGAGAGAGGATGAATGCATCTAGAGTGGGAATTTTCCAGTTTGGAATGGAAATATTTGCTGTTTGGAAGGTGGATACAAACAAAAAATATTCTGAACCCAATTTTGAAAGAATAGCAAGGATAAGATGCTTTTCATCCTTCTCAATTCCACATAGCTTTAGCTGCACAGCCAAGTTCTTGAACCTTGTGAAGAAATCTGTGATAGATTCGAAACTACTGGGGCTCAATGAGATAACTAATTTTCCAATTGATGTCCTCTCAAATCATCTTGTTTCCCAAATAAGGATTCGAGATTTTTCCAAACCTCCTTGGTATTTTTCAGACCAGTGAGATGAAAGAGTAGATCTCTGTAAATGCTGAGGAGTAGCAGTCCAACTGCTTCATCGAGTTTGTTTAGATACTTGGATTTTTCTGTAGCACCATTTGGTTCGATCTCAGTCCCATGTAACACTCTATGGAGACCTCTGTTGAGCATGAATATCTCTACTTTTCCTTTCCATTCGAAGTAGTTGAAGGAGGTGAGTTTTGGAATCAAGGAGAGATCCATAGTAGCTACTGAATGCACTTCTGATGATGGAATAACCTGCAAAAAATGAAATTTATCTAGAGTATTCTTACCGAATCTATTGAACATTGCTTTTAGGACAGTAGACACTTTTTTCCGGATCCTTCACACCTGGCTAGACCTCAAAGGATTTTTGCAATGAATTCAAGGCAATGGCACCAGGATTTGCTGTGGAAATCCAGAGGCTTTTAGTGCTCTACTGAAAAAACAGTTGCTCAATAAACTGCTGCAACTGTTGCTACTGCTGCAACTACTGCAAATTCAAAATATCTCACAAGCTTTGATACCGTGTGAATTTCACAGGGGTAGATCACTAAGATTGAACAAACCTCACAATTTCATTGTGTTAATTGCAGAGAACAATTAGCAAGAAGTATGATCAAATTCACTCATAAACTCAAAAGATGTGAGAAAACTGTTGTTGATACATTCATCAGCTGTAAGCTGGGAAAAATATCATAATACAATAGAATGAATTCGATACCCCTAGGAGAGTTTGAATTCTCCTCAAGTCATGGATTATTTTGCATTGGAACCATCTCCCGATAAGGTCTAGTGGCCATCGATGGTTAATGATTAGTCAACCATAGTAGAAATGAGCATAAATGAACCATGTGGGAACCAAAATAGGGAAGGAGACTCCAAGGAGGGCACATACTAGCTGTCAGTGGCCAAGGAGGGCGCTCCTACACCAGTAGCAGTCAAATAGGAGCTACATTCAGTTAACTGAGCAATCAAGGGGACAAGGTTCCCTAAATCATGGAACTGATTGACAGATCTCCTAAATCAGTGCAGAAGGGCGCATTTGTAACTCCGGTGATGGAAAAAAGGGAACATGAGTGGGTAGGAGGGATAGTAATGGCCAGAAACAAGCTCTAGGGGCTCAGAATAGGGACTAAGTGCTAGGAGACTCCACTGCTGATGCATGGATGCATGCAGTGCTGCATGGAATGCATGCATGCATGTAAAATGCATGCAAAACCAAGATGATGGTGGTGAGAATATTCCAACAATGATTATACATTTGCTCGTGTGGCCAACTACACCACTATTCGAGTAATCATTTCCCTTGCCTCAGCTCTGGGGTGGAAAATTCACCAGATGGATGAGAAGACTACCTTTATCAATGGTGAAGTTGAGGAAGAAGTATACATACAACAACCTAAGGGGTTTTTAGTTCATGGGAAGGAGTCCCACGTATGCAAACTTGAGACAACGTTGTATGGATTAAGCAGGCTCAGAGGGATTGGTATTCAAAGATTGACATCTATCTTCAGAGCTTGGGCTTCTCCAAAAACAAAGTTAATCCCAACTTGTACTTCAAGGTTGTGAAGAATAAACAATTGATATTGGTTATGTATGTTGATGACTTGTTCCTTACCAAAGAGGAACAACATATAGCTCGGTGCAAGAGGGTGCTCACTTGTGAGTTCAAAATGAAAGACTTAGGTCTTATGCACTATTTTCTTGGTCTAAAAAGTTTGGAAAAGGAAAGATGAGATCTTTCTTTCACAAGGAAAGTACACAGTTGATGTGTTGCATGTATTTGGTATGATAGACTGTAAGTTCATGTCTACATCAATGGTGTCTAATCTAAAGAAACTACATGAGTCAGATTCCGGATCAGATCTAGTGGATCCTACCATGTATATACAACTCATTGGTTCCTTGATGTATTTGATACATACTAGACCAGGACATGTGTTATGTTGTGAGTATCTTGAGTCAGTTCATGTCTAAGCCAAGACATAGACATTGGGTTGTTTCCAAGCATGTGCTTATATACCTTCGAGGTACTATTGCTTATGGAATTAGATATACTTCCAATGGTTGTGTGATGCTACTTGGATATGCCCACTTTGATTGGGGTGTAGTACTGTGGACCGAAAGAGTACATGTAGATATTGTTTTAGCTTAGGATCAACTGTGATCTCTTGGTCCAGTAGGAAGAAAGGCCCAGAGTACTATAGAAGTAGAGTATATTGCATCCAATAATGCCTACCAAGAAGTTGTGTGGCTTAGGAAGCTACGTTCCGGGTTGTTCGGTGAGAAGTTTGAGACTACTTTCATTTTGATCTAACAACCAGAGTTGAATTAAGCTCTCAGAAAAACCTATGTTTCATGACAGGTCGAAACACATTGAGATGAAACACCACTACATCAGATACATGGTCCAGATAGGTTCCATAAGACTTTAGTACATTACTACGGATGAGCAGATAGAAGATATATTAACTAATCCTCTATCCTTTATGAAGTATAGGTACTTCCGAGACAAGCTTGGCATGGAAGAGAATGCCTCCCTCGCTGAGAGGGAAAGTTACAACATCATGAGTCATTCTCCAAGTCAATCTTGTGTGCCAAGATTGAGCATCGTGTGTTGAGGTAGTGCCTCATAGGATCCTAAGTTGGACTCATGAAACTTGGAGTAGAATCTTGAGTTGGACTCAAGAATGACTAATCCTTATGTGTAAAGTTTAAAGTGGCATGTGTTGAGGTAAGTGCTTTGTATGTCAAAGTGATGGTGTTGTACAGTCTTGCTTGTTAAGACTAAGGTCTTATGTGTCAAGACATATACTCATGTGTTGAGGTAATGCTTTTCTTTTCGAAGCCTGAATGATGTGTGATGTACTACTAACCATGTTCTTAGTGATGGATAATCTATTAAGTCTCCTCTAGAGACTGCCCACCTCTATATTGAATTACTTTAGCATATTACCACTTGGAATGAGATGAACGCATCAATGGAAAAATATCCTTAGTATATTTGATATGATAAATAATTAAGTTGGCACACATGTGTTGGAATATTCTAAACATCTCACCTTGGTTTTTCATGCTTTGCATGCATTCCATGTAGTGGAAGGTGAGTCTCCTAGCATCTAGTCCTTATCCCCCCCCCCCCCCCCACCTAGAGCTTAAGTTTTGCCATCATTATCCTCTTATCCACTTAGAGAACCTTGGTTACATCACTGAAGTCGAAAGGTTCCCTCATGCATGATTTTAGGAGCATCTAAGTCAGTTAACTTGATTTAAGGTGCTTGTCTTCAATCACCACTAGTTAACTGACCACCAATCCTTGATTTCATGAGTCTGAGTACTTATTGAGCCCCGATTACCACAATAACTCACTAATGCACCCTTCCACTATTATTTAGGCTTAGTTAACTCCCTAATGCACCCTTAGGCCTACTTACTATCAGTTAGACTAATTTAGACTCAGTTAGAGTCAGTTATCTGGCCAAATGACACTACCATTAGGAATTACAACTAGTTCTCTAGTCTAGTGATGGGAATGTTTCCTATCTAAGCCTGCCACATGTCTGGATTCATTATGCCTCTAAGGCTCACAAATTTCTCCTTTGGATATGTATTATTTATGTACACATTTACTGAATAATAGATGTAATGGAAGTTTCTCCAATTGTTCTTCATTCTCTTGTGTTGTAATACAGTATTTTCTTCTCTATTTTTCTTGCTCAGTTCTTTTGGTCTCTATTAGACTTAGTGTGAATTTTATCTTTGTCTCTAGATCTCTATGAGAATCTCACAAAATATCACATGGAATCAGAACTTTGCTCAGCAAAGTAATCTTCCAGGGATTTTTTTAGGTTTTTTTTTGTACAGGTATTCTACAACAACTTCCATGAATTTGAAAGCAATTCCTCCTCTATCTCCATTCAACTATGATGAGTCGAAACCAAAGATGATACCATATCCGAAGAGACAAGGTATTTTTGATATGTGTATTGGTGTTATGAGATATTTTTCTTCCTATGAAAAGGAGAATGGTTGGATAAATGACTGTGACAGAGCCTTTAGAGCAATGTGTATTGATCTTCCTAGTATGCGCTACCTCATTGATACTACTGAATATCCAAGTGATCTCAGGACCAATTTGGATAGAGAATATAGAAAGCAGAAGGAAGAGGATCATGCTAGCCATTTGGAGAACAAGCCCATTGATACCTTATCAAGTTTTCTCTCTGATTATGTCTCGACCTCAAACATCTCTCATGATGAAGTTATTCAAGATGAAAAAGAAATTGCATATCCAACTGCTCAAGTTTCTGTTGAAGACTTTCCTTCCTCTATTGCTCTAGAAGTTGAAGACTGTTTTGAATTGTCCCCTTCCCATGTAGCTGATGCAGTTGAAATTTATATAACTAATGAAGCTGATCCTTTTGGAGAGATTATCCATTCCTCACTCATTTTCTCAATGTCTTCTATTTCAAATTTTGAGCAAGATATGTCAGTTACTACTCTAGAGGTTGAATAAAGTTTCAAATTCTCTACTTCCCATGAGCTTACTGATGTGCAAGATTGTGATCTAATGGATGTTTTTGAGGCTAGATCAATCTTTGGAGCTCCTGCATATGCTCTTCTTGGTTCCATGCCTCCTCCCTATTCCATGATGATGAAATGCACACTTTATCAAGATGGAAATGAAGTTGGAGACATTCTGCATTCGCTTGGACACTTTCTCCTCTCACTTGGAGCTGATTTGAAGTCCAAACCACCACCATATTTTCATGGTTCATTTGGTTTTGATCTCACCTACGTTGGTTCAAAGGAGATATCAAAGAACCGTCTACACATCCCTAGAGTTGATCCTACTTCAGCTGGTTTGAATTTCAAGTTCCAGGATGATCTTCATATTTTTGGATTTGTTCTCACCATGTTTGGTCTGAAGAGCAAGTTCAGGGAGCCTCCAGATTCTCCTGCATCAACTGAATGAGAATTCAAGAACATGTTTTTGGAGCATGATCCCACTTTTTCCCAAGAGGAAGATACCTCCATACATTGATTCAAGCATCACACCTACTTGATTTTGGAGTAGTTAATTTTTTTTTGTGCTTCATGTCCATCTTGAGGGGGGTTTTTGTTCCCACAAGGTTTTCCCTCTTTCCTCACTTAAATGGACTAATAAATTTGTAAAGGGTGACCTTTGGTCTCAGTTACCAAGGCCCTATTTCTGACATTTTCCCACATATTCAGGCTCAAGGGGGGGTGTTGGAATATTCTAACAATCTCATCTTGGTTTTGCATGCATGCATCTTGCACAAGTAAAATTTTAGGGGCTAAATTTATCCCATGGGCTATTTTTGGACCCTTTTTTCCAAAAAACGATTCGCCAATTTGCCTTTTTTTCAAAGATGATTCGCCCAAATTCCATGGGATAAATTTTTTTTACTCAAAAAATAGCCAAAATTGTCCAATATATATATAAAGTCCTTAGAAATTTGAATATTGTTTTAAAAGAATCACCAAACATTTTATGGTTGCAAATTCAATAATTAGTAAGATTCGCCAAGGTTTCCACACTTTGAGAAAATTATGGATCCTTAAAATTTTCCCTGAGATTCTTGCATGCATTCCATGCAGTGGTAGGTGAGTCTCATAGCACCTAGTCCTTATTCCCTCTCTCTAGAGCTTAACTTTGGCCATCATTAGCCCTCTTATCCACTCATAGTGCCTTGTTTACATCAATGAAGTACAAAGGCACCCACATGCATGATTTTAGGAGCATCTAAGTCAGTTACCTTGATTTAAGGTGCTTCTCTTCAATCACCATTAGTTAACTAACCACCAGTCCTTGATTTCATGAGTTTGAGTACTTATTGAGCCCCAATGACCACAAAAAACTTACTACTGCGCCCTTCCACTATTAGTTAGAATTATTTAACTCCCTAATGTGCCCTTAGGCCTACCTACTATCAATTAGACTCAATTAGAGTCAGTTAACTGGCCAACTAACACTACCATAAGTAGTTACAACTAGTTATCTAGTCTAGTGACGGGAATCTTTCCTATCTAATCCTGCTACATGTATGGATTCATTACGCATATAAGGCTCACGAATTTCTCCTTTGGAGATGTATTATTTATGTACACATTTACTGAATAATAGATGTAATGGAACTTTTTCCAATTGTTCTTCAGTCTCTTGTGTTGTAACACAATTTTTTCTTCTCTATTTTTCATGCTCAATTCTTTTGATCTCTGTCAGACTTAGTGTGAATTTTATCTTTGTCTCTAGATATCTGTGAGAATCTCACAAAATCTCACAAAGTGGACCAAGTAGATAACACAAGATATAAAGATAAGAGAGAACTCAAATTTGTTGACTTTAATGATTAGGTGTGCTAATAGAGTTAGCTAAGTGTTAACAAGAAAGACTTCAGTTATAAGAGTTAAATAAGTGTTAACAAAAAAAGACTTCAGTAAAAAGAGTTAAGTAACATGTTAACAAAGAGGATTTAGTTACACTAAGTGTTATGCATGACGATACTTGAGTTAAACTAAAAGACGACACTTGCATATCGACACTTGAGTTAAACTAAAAGATGACACTGAGCAGGGTATTTTTTAAGGTATTCTAATATTATACTTAAGTATCGTATCATAGGCGATTGTTTTGTATTGAAAAAATCATGTATATAGATAGGAAGGCGAATATTAGATATGAACATACAATTCACTATTGAAACGTGTAAATTTTGGTGAAAATTACAATAAAAAAACATATTTTATGTAAATATAGGCGATATTAGAGACTAAAAATGACCAAATAGAGAATTTATTTTTTGAAAAAAGGCCGAAAAAAAACCAATTGGAGAAAATTTGCCCCTAAAAATTACCATGCACATGAGTTATGACACTTGCCTGATGACACTTGAGTTAGCCACCTAACTAAGTGATCGAGCATCCAGTTGAAGGGCGAGTTCATCATGAAGTCAGAATACAAAGATAAAAGTCGAAGCATGAGAAGTATGGTACATACGTTATGTAGGATTGATGAAACCAATGTCTGAGTGAATTCTCTCTTGAAGGAAATTCACAACTTTTGTGCATGTGACCAAAATCAGTGAATTGGTTTAGTGTAGAATATTATTCTAAGTTTCTATTTTTCATCTATCTCTCTTGCTCTGTAATTTCACCAAGGGTGCTTGGTATTTCTCTTTGATATTGCACCAGGGGTGCTTGATGTAATATGCTCATTGTAAAGGAAAATTCTCTTCTATCTATCAATATACTAAGGAATATTTTGCTGGGGTTTTCTCCCTCAAGTTATAGAGGGTTTCCCCAGGGTGAATTTCTATGTCAACTATGGATGTTTATGATCCTGAATTATTCATTATTTTCAAGTACTATTGTAATTCCTCAATTAAGATTAAAAATCAACAATTACTACTCCATATCCACATACAATATCAGTTGGATGAACGATGGACAAGAATTCAAGATCACCCGACTATGCAAAATTTCCTACTTCATCAAGACGTTTCAAGATGAGGTTCTCTATGAATATAGTGCCACTCTTAGTAGTTGATGTATTGTTCGAGAAACCCTACTTATGGGATAAACGTAGAAAATATCAGTCCAGACCATAGAAAGTGATTGTCAAAATTCCATAATTAGTGGTATGGCATTCCTGAACATCAACCCATGCTGACAGTCGAAATGGTTTCAACAAGGCAAGCCAAAAGTTGATCAACCATACACAAGAATTATGTTTTTGATGATCCACACCTCAGTGTTCCAAGAAGTTCACAACAACCAGGTGACTCTCCACCAACCGCAACCTCTTGACAGCAACAACAAGTTGACAGAGTACTTGAAGGATACAAAGATGTGTTCAAAGATCCAACTAGAGTACCACTACATTGCTAAGTAAAACACTCCACTAATCTTGTCCCTAGTTCTTCATTACCCAATGCATCTTTTTACAAAGATCTGTTTTAGATAATGAAGAAATCCGTTGACAAATTCAAGACTTGATCAACAAAGGGCATATTTGAACCATCTCCTCTCCTTGTGGAAGTCCAATTTTCCTAGTCCCTAAGAAAGATGGGACATAGCGCTGTGCATTGACTACAGGGATCTCAATAAGATTTAGTAAAGAATTGGTATCCTCTTCCTAGAATAGATGATTTACTTGATTATTTGAAAGATGCTAATTTTTTACCAAACTCGACCTCAATTTGGGATATCATCAAATTCCCATGGAGTACTCAGATGTAAGGAAGACTGCTTTCAAAACTAGGGAATTTTTATTTGAATGGTTAGTCATGCCTTTGGGTTAACTAACACATCTGGAACTTTTATGAGATATATGGGATGATGGTTCTTAGACCTTTTGTGGAAAATGTATCTTTTTTTATCTAGATGACATATTGATTGTCAGTAGATCGTGGGATGAGCATTGCAGTAGTTTCAACAAGTGCTTAACACTCTCAAACAACACAAACTCTACTTGAACTTAGAGAAATGCTCTTTTGCAATGAAAAGTATCGAAAACTTGGGCTATGTGATCGACTGAGTAGGCATTCAAGTTGACCCAGAAAAGATACAAGTCATGAGGGAATGGCCCGCTCCAAGAGACATTCATGAACTAAGGAGTTTCCTTGGCTTAACAATTTTTTATCGCATTATTTCTGTTGGGATTTAGCCACATAGCTTGGCCAATGAATCAGTTGACTGAGGAAGGTGGAAAGAAAATTTTCAAATGGGCCACATCACAAAACCAAGATTTTGACTAACTCGAGAACAAGCTTTGAAAAACTCCAATGCTCATTCTAATTGATTTACATCATCTATTTGAAATCAAGGACCGATGCCATCAAACTATGCCATGGGTGCCATAATCACTCAAGTAGGTAATCCAATGGTGTTTCCATTCGAAAAATTTCAGTGAAACTGTTTGCAAGTATTCGATCCATGAAAGGAAATTGTATGCACCATTGTGCAAGCACTTAAGTAGTGGAGACAATATATTCTAGGTAAAGAAAAGACCATTAATATGGACCATAATCCTCTACATCTCGTTCGGTCATAGTCTAAGTTACAAATGACGAGACAACTCAAGTGGATTAGTTGCCTACAACAATTTCAATTGGTAATTGAGCATCAGAAAGGCAAAGCCAATGCAATAGATGATTGCCTTAGTCGACCACTAGTCACTTCACTCTTATAGTGTTTAAAAGTATGCATGGTTATGCCACCGTTACTTGGCATCGTCTACATGAAGAAGACATTGACTTCTCTCACTATATCAAAAACTTCAGACAACTTAATCGATTGATCTCAACTATCACTTGAATTACAATTTTCCTTACAAGGCTCAAACAACTTTGTGTACTTCTGAGTGAGCATAGACAGAAGCTCATTTGGGATGCACACTACAACAAAACAACATGACATTTCAGAATGGCCAAGACTCTCACAATACTCCAAAAGTATTATATTGACCTTCACTCAAGACGGATGTCGACAGTATATTAAGTCATGATGGTTTGTGCCATTTCCAAGCCACTCAATTGATGACAGGGTTTGTATGCACCTGTGCTCATTCCAAGTACGACTATGAGAATCCATTTCCTTGGACGACTTGACTAGATATCCTGTCACCAAACACAAACATGATGCAATCCTGGTAGTGGTTCACAAATTCTCTAAAATGGTTATCTTCATTCCTTGCAAGAAGACTACAACAACATAATAGTTTGCTCAACTCTTCTTCGAGCATGTTTGGAAACACTACGGCTTATCGACTACAATCATCTCCGATAGAGATTCCAGATTTGTCAGCTCTTTTTGGAAAACATTTTGGTAGCAACTCGACACACAACTAATCTATGTCGACCGTGTTCCATCCTCAGACTGATGCATAGACGGAAGTTGTGAATTGCATGGTGGTACATGTGCTTCAATGTACAACCACAAGCTTCACAAAACATGGGATGAAAGTCTCCCATACATCCAACATAGATATAATCGAGCACAACGTAGTTCAACAGGAAAGGGTTCAATTTGAAGGTAGATATGGATTTCATCCCTTAGCGCCTATCGACTTAGTCAATACTTGACTGATTGGTTTGATCGACATAAACCATGAAGGGTGAGAGGTTGACAAAGAAATCAAGTTAAAGGACAGGGCCTGTGAGATTAAGAAACAAACACATGAGAATGTTGCAACGAGCTAGTGAGAAAGCCAAGGACCGACATGACAAGCATTTTATTCCTCATTCATCCAAACTTGGGGATCAAGTTTGGTTGCATTTCAAGAAAGAAATATTCAGGGACCCATACATAAAGTTGAATCCTTTACAATATTGTCCTTACACCATTCTGGGAGGAAATTAGGGAAAATGCTTTTAAGCTCAACATTCCACCATACTTGGGTTTTGCATCCAGTATTCAATGTGGACTTGCTTCAACTGCACTTTCCGCCATTGTTGGAACAAATCGAATTACATCCAAAAGATCCAGAATACATCCACCAAGATGTTCAAGAGCCCCTTGTCGTCGACACCATCATCGGACAACAAGCATGCCACACAAGGACACAAACAATTCCTTGTTTTAGGTGGCCAAAGCAAGACAACTCCAAGCTCAGGGAAAGTGGTATCCTCTCGTTGAATTGGAGCACAAGTTGTCCTCATTTGCATGAGCAAGCAATGGGGACCATTGCCACTAAAGGAGGAAGATCTGATCCATTCCAAGACTAAAATGACACCAACGACTAGTGCCTAGTCCCATTCGACGCCTTGGTCGATCTTAGTTGATCCTTTGACTCAGTTAACCCATGCAATCTTCTACAAGGTTCATTCATCATAATGCCTTGCGGCATTGATGACTCCAAAACATGTCATACGACATTTTGAATAGTTTAGAAAGCACCAGGAAGATTCCATCGACATGGTAGTGGTGTGTCTTCATCTTCTTTTAGCTGATAGAGGAAAGAATAATGGTGGGTCTTTTCCAATCACATTGTAACTGCTTCTTTGTAACTAAATCACGGCAGGCAGGAACCCAAAGCGTCCCTTAGATTTGTATATATATGCAAGTAATCCCGCATATGAAAGGGTTCTTCTTGATTCCTTGTTCTTTACTGCACTAAGGCAGGTTCTGAAAGAGAAGGCTCGATTGGTTCTCATGGATTTTTCATTCAACCTTCATTCATGTAACCAAGTCTTTTGACTCAGTGCACCTTGATACAAGGTTTTGCTTATAGAGGTAGTGACCGACATCTTACAAACGACTGTTCAATCAATTGGAGTTTACACCCATGGGGTTTTTCTGTTATCAATTCTTGACTTGCATTTTCAAGTGATTGGTTTTGTCTTTTTACTTTCAATAATTTTGTGTTGGTTATTACCTGCACTGGTTTCCTTATTCACTGTAGTATTATTTGCTTCTACCATAACATAGTTTCACTCATTCAATCGACTTTGTTATCCTCCTATCAACTCATTGGGCAAGTTTGACAAATATCATCACCAAATTGATAAAATATCACCAAGTTTATAATCTAATCTATTGTTTTCATGGTTTTTTTTTTATATCATTGGTTTCATGGCTCGATGAGCTGCCTCATGCTAAGATAGTGAACCCCAACGTCTTCAAGCGGATTTCATACGACGATTGCATCGTCAATGGCGGGAGGCCTCTGAAGAGCAGTCAAATAATTCGTTTCACATATGATAATTCCTTCATGTACCCACTGTCCTTCAAGTCGGCAGTCTTCTGTTAGATACGAATCAGCGTGTTCTGTTCCATTCCCCAGTCACACCAATGTAACGTAGACTAAGTACTCTGCAGTCTGCACGCTTTTGCGAGGATTCTCATGGATTTGAATTTTATTCTTTCATGCTAGGTACCTCACTGTTACAAGCGTGTGGGAAACGCAGCCACTGTTCATCAAATCAATCAACAGTTTTTATACAGTTGATTGATTGGACATAAAATTTTATGTACATTGGGCGGCCCTAAAATACACAGTATTTGGATCATGAATTATTTGCATTTACAAAATGCTTGGAGCGGGATGTTAGCACACTGTTCAAGTTTGGCAGTTGAGAAGGTATTTATAAATTATGTTGGAAGCTTCATTTGAATCTCTCATGGTGTTTGTTGGTAAGATTTCATTAATGTGCACAGAAGTCATAGACTTACTAGAGCAAGGCTGTTCAGATGAAGGCAATAAAAGGTATCAGTTATTAGTTATATTGGTTACTGGTTATATGGGTAATTGTAGTAGCAATTGTTGCCCAGTATTTAATATTATTGTTTATTAGTAATTTGCAGTACAAATTTCTAGATGTGGGAGCATTCTGGGAAATTGGGTTTTGTTGCACTCACCAGAATGTAACAAGGAAAGTTAATTAACAGTGCAAATTTTTAGATTTGGCAGCATTTTGGGAAATTGTGTTTGGACTGGAAGTCAATTAACTAGCACTAAAATTAAGTATAAATCTCTTTTTTTTATAGCCTGGTGCAGAAATGTATGTATGTTAAAAACATAATGCAAATGGAATTTTAAAAGTTTGAATGGATTATAATAATAATATATAATAAAAAAAATGATAAATCTATTATAAATTAGTTGACAAATTATGAGTTAGTACTGTTGTCTATATTTTGTGGGACTAATTTTTATTGTTTTTTTTAAATCATGGGAACAGCAATCTCTTAAGGGTATAAATATCTAATATATCTAACAGCCGACAAGCTCGATATACCAACGTCTTGGTGTTGCTAAAAATCTTAGGGTCACGGGTTTTTAACCTTTTTCCATATATGTTAAAAACAATTTTTAGTCACTCAAAAGCAATTTTAAAACTTAGAAAGTAATGATGATGATAATAAACAAATAATTTTTTTTAATAATAATAATTTTGTAATAAGTTTTATTACAAATAATAATAATATTAATTTATTTCAGGGAGTGATGATGATGGTAATACACAAATGAGAGATTTTCAATAATATAATTTTGTAATAAGTTTTATTACAAGTAATAATAATAATTTGTTTCATTAATATTTTGAAAACAATAATAAAATATTTTTTAATGCTAAATTGTATTAAATAAAATGAGTGGTATTAATGGTATAAAATGTCATGATTGGAATATAAATTATTTTTAATAATAAATTGTATTAAATCAAATGAGTTATATTAATTGTATTAATGGTTGAATTGGGTGGTGATTATTGATGATGATAATGATGATTAATGTCTCTTGAGATCCATTGGTCTATCGGACCTTACGAAAAGCAAAAGGAATTACTTGGATTTTTGTAAAATTTGATTCCTATGATGGAAAAGTTGAGAAAGAAGCGTTCCGATGATCCCATAGTTTTGAGAAGTTAGAAGATCACGGAGATTGGAGTTGTAGCAAAGATCAGGAAATTTTGATCGAATGTGGGTTGTACCCAGGGCACTCTAGAAGAAAAGTGAGATTTGTCCTCAACGCTCATGGAATCACAAAGCTCGCAAATCCTTTCCTCCCATGGAGTTTTAGGAATTGTCCAACTTCCTGTTTCGCTATAAAGCTCATGGGAGTTCATTCTTATCTTGGCTATACTAATCTTCTTCTTTGAACTAGTTAAGACAGAGAGGTACGTTTGATCTTCCAGATTAGGATTAATGACTTCCTTGTAATATCTTAACTTTTTTTTACCCCTCTAAATCCTTCTCGTCCCACATTCTCGCTTTGAACTTATAAGTGATAGTTTTTTCGAGGTTGTTGATATCTTGCAAAGTGGTGTTTTCGTCGATCCCCCAATAATTTAGCCAAGCCATGGCATCTTTGTACCAACCTCTCTTGAGTCGAAGATGACCTTGACTAGAATTTAAAGCAATTTTAGGGAGTCTCTCGGCTGCCATGTTATTTAGCTTATTATTGTACATCAAGCATAACCACTTATACTATGAAATGAGAACTATTATACTATGAACGAGAACTCTACCCATAAAAATGATGATTTTTGCAAAAAAAAACACCAAAAACACCCCCCAAATAGAAAAGTGTTGATACCAGTATACACGTATTTTTTTTTTAGGGTAAAAAATAGAGCCATGGCCTAAACATCCCATATTGTTGTTTAACAAAACTTTAAAATCAACCTTAAATTGGAAAAAAAAAAAAAAAAAATTCTTGAAGAGATAAATTACAACTTTCTAGAAAATTGCATATTAAACAAAAAACAATTTTCTCTAATAATTTCCCCATTATAACCATATAAAAACAAAGAAATTATGATGCTATTCATAATGAGATAATATATTAGACCATACAAGAACAAATGGTTCATATAAATATTCAAAAACTCATCTAGAGTTTCAATTACAAAAATCATACTTGTAAAAAGCATCTAAACTGCTTCTTCAAATTCATCCATGGATTCTGACACCCCATCATCAAAAACTCCTCTAGAGTTTCAATTACAAAAATCATACTAATAAAAAGCATTTACACTCCTTCTTCAAATTCATCCATGGATTCTGACACCCCATCAGAATCTACATTTTCTGGAAATGAAGGACTTGATGAAGATGTTAGATGACCCATACTCTTCTCTATTTTCCACGAATATTAGCTTTTGTGTTTTAAAAAAGAAATTAAAAACAAATTTAAACTAATGTTATAATTAAAAATTTAAAAATATTTAAAAAACAAATGAAACTAAGATAACATTATAATTAAAAATTTTAAAAAATAAGATGGGAGGGAATTTTTTTATTGTTTTTGTATAGTTTTAAAAACAATAAACAAACAAAATATCAGATTATACAAAATTTTAAAATAAATTAAAAAACAAAATTTAAACTATACAAAAGTAAAAACAAAAAAATAATTTAAACTATACAAAAACAAAAACAAAATTTAAAAAAAATTTAAAAACAAAATTTAAACTATACATAAAAATAAAAATAAAAATATTTAAACTATACAAAAAAAAATAATTTAAACTATACAAAAATATAAACAAAATTAAAAAAAAAAAAATTAAAATCAAAATTTAAACTATACAAAACTTTAAACAAAATTAAAAAAAAAAAAAACAAACAAACAAACAATGAAATGGCGGGCGGGGGAGGTGGGAGGGTGGGTGGCGAGCGAGGGAAGGTGGAGGTGGGCGACGGCGAGGGGAGGGCGGTGGAGGGGGAGGTGGTGGAGCTGGGCAGGGGAAGGGAGGGCGCGGAGGGGGGGGGGGGGGAGGGAGGAGGAGGTGGTGGAGCTAGGCGGCGGGGGGAGGTGGAAGGGAGGGTGAGGGGTTGGGGCGGGGGGCGAGGCAGGGGCAGGGGGGAAGGGAGGTGGCGCGGGGGTGGGGGCAAGGGGGCGGCGAGGGGCGGGGAAGGGGGGAAGTGGGAGGGAGCGGGGAGGAGGAAGTCGACGGGGGCACTGCCCGCTGGGGCGCCAAAAGGGGCAGCCCTCACGACCCCCAGTCGATGCCCGACATAGAGGGGGCCGTGAGGGCCGCCCTTTGGCGCCCAAGCCGACGGTTGCCCCCTCCACTTCCCCCCTCCTCCACCCCGTTCCCCTCCAACTTACCCCTCCTCCCCTCCTCGCGGCCCCTTCCCCTGCCGCCCTCCGCCCCCCCTCCCCCCCCCCCCCCCCCCCCCTCCGCGCCCTCCCTTCCACCTCCTCCTCCCTTCCCCCGCCCAGCTCCACCACCTCCGCCTCCTCCCTTCCCCCTCCGCCGCCGCCCACCTCCCCCATCCCTCGCCCCCCGCCCGCCATTTTAAGGGTTTGTCTTTTTTTTTTTTTAAATGTTTTTTTTTTTTTAATTTGTTTTTTTTTTGTTTTTTAAATTTTTAAATTTTGTTTAAATATTAGGATAGTTTAAAATTTGTTTAAAATTTTTTTTTGTATAGTTTAAATTTTGTTTCTAATTATTCTTAAAAAAAAAAATTTAATCTTTGTTTTTATTTTTGTATAGTTTAATTTTTTTTAAAATATTTTGTTTTTAATTTTTCTTAAAATTTTGTATAGTTTGGTTTTTAATTGTTTTTAAATTTTTCTTTTAAATTTTTTTTTAATGTTTTATATTTTAATTTTTTTTTTCAATGTTATATAGTTTGATTTGTTATTATATATAGTTTTTTTTTTAATTTTTAATTTTTTTATAATGTTAGTTTTAGTCTGTTTTTATTTTTGTTTT
Organism: Larix kaempferi; assembly: GCA_027924585.1. Lineage (NCBI taxonomy): Eukaryota > Viridiplantae > Streptophyta > Pinopsida > Pinales > Pinaceae > Larix > Larix kaempferi. The sequence goes on from BSBM01000377.1 coordinate 1,596,450, forward strand.
TAATTTATTTTTAAATTTTGTATAGTTTGTTTTTTTTTTAATTTTTAATTTTTATAATGTTATTTTTATTTTGTTTTTAAGTCTTTTTAAATTTTGTGTAATATTCGTATATGGTTAATTAGTTTTATTTTTTAATTTTTAATTATAATGTTAGGTTAGTTTATTGGGTTTTTATTTCTTTTTTCAATTTTTAATTATAAGAACATTAGTTTTAATATTAGTTTAATTTTTTTTTTTTTTTAAATGTTAGTTTATAATGTTGTTAGGTTAGTTTAAGTTGTTTTTATTTTTTTTTGAATTTTTTATTATAATGTTGTAAGGGGTTAGTTTGATTTGTTTTTAATTTTGTAGGGGTAGTGGTAGGTTTAAGTTTTTTTTTTTAAATAAATGATTATATATTTTAGGGGGTTAGGGGTAAGTCTACATTTTTAAAATAATTTTCAAAACATAAAAAGCTATGATTATGAATGTAAGAGCACTTTGGGGTTCTTTCAGACATAGAAGACCCAATGGAAGGGGACATTGATGTCCCTGAGGAAAGTCCAAGCTGCAGGAAATTCCAATGTAGATGATGAATTTGGCCTGCATGATATTGTTGATTAGTTTCATGTTTTGAAGAAAATGTTAAGTTTGAAAATATTTTGATAAGATATATTAGTAATGTTTTGACTTTCAGACTTAATTTTAGAAATAAAAATTCTATATATAATGTTTGAAATATGTTTTTTACAAATAATTGTATAGTTTTTCTTGAATTTATGTGAATCAACACTTTTCGGAAAATAATATGAAATAGTATCATTTTTATACAAAACATATCTGAAAATTGATTGAAAATGGTTTTAAATGTCTATATTTTCTGGAATTTTTTACAATTTTGTCAATAAAAGTGTCTTATTTTATAGAAAAAATTGCAAAATGTATATGTTTTTCATTATAAATTGCTTAAAAATGTATGCTATTTTGCTAAATTTCTAAAAACGCACCTGAAAATAGAAACTAATTTTTTTTTTATGATAAAGATAATTCAAAGGTCCCAAAAAATGCCTCGAAATGAAAAGGTGTGATACTGGCATCACCCCTTTTTGAAACGGAGCTAAAAATACCTACTAAAATTAGGAGAGAGAAAAACGAGAACTGTGTCAAGTTCTCGTTTCATAGTATAAGTGGTTGCATCTATACATAGCGATGCTTTCGATGGGGGCAGACCCACTTCTATTAGAAGAATAGGATAGGGTGTATTGTTTTTAATTTTGAGGTTATACGTGATAAAACGTTTTTGAATTTGTTCAATCCTTCTCCAAGACTCTCGAGAAATGATACAACCCCAAACTTCATAGTTGTACAAGATAATACGAGTGACAAGAGTTTCAAATATGAACTTCTTTTTATCCCACATCACCAGATTTGTTGATTTGCAATTGTTTTTTAGGACAAAATAAGCTTTCCACCCTCTGTTAATCATTTTCTCAATGCTATAGTTCCAGTTGAGCTTGTGATGGATATCAATTATGAGATGTTTAATTAAGTAATATTGTGATTGTCTATCATGCAATTGGTTGGTTTAAAAATAACAATGATGAGGATTTTTTTTTTTGTCTTTTGTTTTTTTGTTTTATGTTAAATTTATTAAGTAAATTTGGTTCATGATTAAGTAATATTGTGATTGTCTATCATGCAATTGGTTGGTTTAAAAATAACAATGATGAGGATTTTTTTTTTTTTGTCTTTTGTTTTTTTTGTTTTATGTTAAATTTATTAAGTAAATTTGGTTCATGATTAATTTGTTATTTTTAGAGCTATTAAAGTTTTAGAGCAATTTGAGAAACTTTCAAAAAGTGCTAAACACTTATGAGTTTTGTAATTTAAAAAAATAAAAATATTGATAGGTATGGGATAACTAGATCGTAATCTCATAGGATCAGGTATCTAACATTTTTCCCCTTAATCTAAAGGGGTGTTTGTAAGTACAAGCATTTTTTTGAACCTTTTAAGATTTTCTCTTCAAAATGTTTTTGTGAAGATATCTGCAATTTGCACACTTGTGAAACAATGTCTCAAGTGAATAGTCTTGGCCTCTACATGATATCAAATCAAATGGTACTTTGTGTTTATGTGTTTAGTTCAATCATGGAATATGAGATTTTTGGTTATAGAACCATCAACAAGGATCTAGGAAACACGATTCTTCGTAAATCTTATGAGGCATCAAGATGTCAAGCTTGGATGATTCCACCAAAAGAAGAATTACCTCCGAAAATTACATCATGCCTAGAATTTATGGCTCATCCAAGATCCACAAAGAGGGGGTATTCTGCTAAGACCAACAGTCAACACTATAGGGTTTCCTACATATCCTCTCGCAAAATACCTAGCTAAGGAGCTTTCTCCTTTGGAAAGAAACACATCCACATTCGTAAAGGATTCAACATCCTTTGTAAGATGGATTAAAAACCTAAAATTAGAAGAAGGAAAAATTCTTGTAAGTTCGATATTGTGTCCCTCTACTAAAAAATCCCTATAGATGATGCCATTGACGTCATCAGAAACATCACTGACAATGAAACAACAAAGTTAGTAGAAATATGCCTCAAATCTACTTCAGTTATAAGGAAAATATTTATGAGTAGACACATGGTGTAACTATGGGATCTCCTTTATCCCAAGTTATTGCAAACCTCTACATGGAACACTTTGAGATGAGAGCCTTAAATATCGCCCCTCTCACTGCATATGAATGGAAGAGATATGTAGATGATATATTTGCAAAATGGGGACATGAAAAGGTTAAACTCCAGGAATTCCTTATGCATATAAACCGTCTCTCATAGCACATCAAATTCACCATTGAATTGGAAGAAAACAAGTTGCTCCCATTCTTAGATGTTCTCCTCACAAAGAAAGATGATGGTACACTTGGATACCAAGCTTACAAAAATATAATTCATACATATAGATACCTACATGCATATTCCCATCACCATCTAGCTCAAAAGATGGGTGTCATCCACACTCTTTCCACCAGAGCAACAATGATCTCATATGAGGAACACCTTAACCAAGGGATATAGAACTTAAAAAATATTTTTCGTAAACAAGGATACCATGATTCTTGGGTTAATAAGAAATTCCAAAAAACATTCATGAAAATACTCTCTAGACCAGGAGAAGCAACAGTCCAAGTAATCATCCTTCCATACATCAAGGGAACAACATAACAAATTGCCAAAATCCTAAGAAAGAAGAACATCATGGTGGCCTTCACTCCCTTGAGGAGTCTAATAATTCTTGTTGACTTAGCAAAAGATCCATTGAATCCAAAAAAAAAATGAAAGTCTACTCAATTCCATGCTCATGTGGCAATATTTACATTGGTGAAACTAATCGCTCACTTCAGGTTCGTTTGAAAGAACACTCAACAAACATATTCCATGATCGAGCTAAAAAATCAGCTCTTGCAGAGCATGCACCCAATACCATCCACTACGTTTGCATTGAGAATGCAAGGCTTATTAGAAAAGAAGAACATTATATGAAAAGAAGGATTCAAGAAGCCCTAGAAATTGAAAGACATACCTACTCTCAATAATGGAGATGGCCTAAAACTTAATAGCATCTAGTAGCCAATATTAAACAAGGTGAAGTCTTAAATCATTTCAGTTTCCTTTATTTGATGGCTAGTTGTCCCTCTCATGAGCTGACCCATTCTTTCTCGTTCCTTCTAGTTTGTAATTAGTATTTACATGATCCACATCTCCTTGTATCTTCTCTTCTCATCCTAGATATATGTTGAGATCCTTGATGATGGACTTATGTGAATGTAGTCTGAAACCTTGGTTTCAATAATTTCATCCAGGTTTTCCTCCATTCTTAAATACAAGAGTATTTTCAACTAAAAGATCAGTAGAATTCACTCGTTTCTCTTGCAAATCTTCAAGTATCTTCCCAAGTCACACAATCTCCTTTGTTGCTTCTATTTCAACCACATATTCTACCTCTGTTGTAGAATTTACTAAATAGATTGTTTGTTGATCTCCAGGAGACGATGGTTGATCGTGGACTCATGTTATTTACTGATTTATTCTTTCTACTCTTTCTACTCTTTCTTCTCTGTGATCTTCTCCCATGGAATTATGTATGTCTTTGCCTCATGCCCTCTCTTGCTACAACGAACACATTAAAGATTTGGTTTCTCACCATGGTTGTGTCTAAACCCCTTCTTTTGAAATTATTTGTTATGCATCCTCTTTTTCTTCCATATCCTCTAGAAGAATCATGTGATCAATTTTTCCCTTTCTAAGCAAATCACACAGTCTCTCTGAAGGGATGATTTGTCTTCTTTCCAAAGGCTTTCTCTCGTTTTGCAATTTTTTCCACTAGATTGTCAAATATTAGGTCTTTTAGATGGCCACTAGCCTGAAGTGACTCAAGATAGTGTGAATACGTGGGGTAAAGAACTTTGATGAAGATGGTGAGAGCAAGGTCTACCTCAAAACTAGTAGCATCATGTCATCCGTAATGGCTTTGATCTCATATGCCACATTCATGGGACCATTATCCTTTAACTCTAGTTGTTGAAAAGCTTCAACAACAATTCAATCAACTCAAATTTTGAGTGTGAATCATACAAATCTTTCAACTTATTATGCATCATAAGAATTCTTAGCAAATGAAATATGTCATGTCACCTCTTCACTTATTGTAGCAACAATCAATGCATATGTATATTTATCTTTGTTCTTCCATATGGAAAGCTCTTTGTATATTTATCTCATCCACAAATCATTGAATATGAGGGTGTTCTTGATCTTCCTCGACCATTCTAGATAGTTGTCTTTGCCACTAAACACCACTTTGACACTAGAAACCAAAGAATACGACAATACAAGCTTTATAATATGAAATACATTTTTTGCAAAAAGTACTACAATACAACAAGCTCTATAACAAGCTTACAATACAGTCTCCATGATAGTTTTACATTATAGTCTATGCATTTCAAATTATTGTAATATAAGTTACACTTTTCAAATAAAAATCTCTCTACAATCAAACCAAAATCCAAGTCTCAAAACTTCGAGGGTGATAGAAATACATTGATAATGGTATCTATCTTATGAACATACAAATTACGATGATACCATTCGAGTATAGAAATCACAATGGCATCTATCCCATGAGCATAAAAATTAGAGAAATCATACAATTGATTGCCAAGTTCAAAATCAAAGGTTTATATGTTGCTTGAGGCTCAAGTTGCCCGAAGGCTCAGTACAATTCCTCCAAGGATCTCTACACACTATCAATTGGTGAAGGGTGTAAAATTTTTCTAATCCCCAACCTGGTTTCAAGTTTTTTCTTTCACATAGAGTTTAATGCCCAAACCCTACTGCCGCAAAATAGCTTCTCATTCATAAATAGTAAGCTGACTTGAAACGCATGGGTTTTACAACTTTAAGCTCAGAAAATTAAACCAGACACACCAAGAAAATTAGACTCATAATTTTTTTACCAAACTTGGTCCAGGATAAAACCCTAAAGGGAAAACCTGATAAGAGAGAGATTTTTATTTTCAAAGACAAATTACAAATTCAAAACAATAGTATTTATCTCAAATTTTCATCTTGAAAAGTATGCCAAACCTAGCATTAATAATATACCCTTATCACAATAGTACGACCTCACATGTGCTAGCATTTAATACAATAGTACGACCTTGAAAATTGTGCCTGACAGTAGTATGGATTAACCTTGATTTATGTGCCTTCTCTACTTTGAAAAACGTGCCCAAAAATTACAGCAGTATGACCTGCATTTATTGCTATACAACCTCCTCGAATTATGTTTCTGTAGAAACCTCCTCAAATTATGTGCTTGATTTCTATCTTGAAATTTGTGCCCTCACTGTTTTTGTACGGTCTGCAATTAATGCTATATGAATTACCTAGAAAATTGTGCCCTGCCTCTTTGGGATTCATGCTCTTACTCAGCCTTGAAATCTGCGCAAGGGTTTCTTCTCTTTTTTCTCCTCTCTAGTTCTTCTCCTCTTCCTCTCCAAAAATCTCTTTTGTGAAAGTGAACAATGATGCCTCAATCCCTAGGTTTTTCCCTTTTTGTTCATGATAACCACATTTCTCAAAATCAACGATCAAGATCAAATCTTGACTTAAAGAGATCTAGGGCCTACAATAAATGCTCATAATTTTTCTCATTAAATAAATTAATTCACTTTTCATTTAAATAATTAATGAGACATTTAAATAGTCACCCACTTTTCTTTCTCATAAAGTCAATTTACAAAAATAGAATCATGAGCAACTTAAAAAAGTGACTTTATATCTCATAAAGTGCTTCTCACTTTAGTAAAGTGATTAGGGACCACATTTAATGTTTTCTCACTCCCATGCATCAAAATAAGTGGAAAAAACTTGCCTTGGTACAAATTTTAACACTCCCTCTTACCGAGGAAAGTGTTTCTCACAACTCCCAACTTGTCTCTAAAATGATCAAACTTGCATCTTCCTAAAGACTTCGTCAGAATGTCTACCACTTGCTCCTTGGTAGGAATGTACTACAATTCCACTACACCTCCATGGACATAATCACGAATGGCATGGTATCTGATCTCAATATGTTTTGAACTGTCATGAAAAAATGGATTCTCTGAAATCTTGCTGCAGTTTTGATTATCATAGTAAATCATTGTTGATCTTAACTCCTGACCAAATAGCCCAACCAATAAATTATGAAGCCAAATGGCATGACTATATGCGATATATTCTTCCTCTACAAAACTCAATGCAATTGACTTCTTTTTCCGACTGAGACTGTTGTTGATCCCAGACTGAAACAACACCTAGATGTACTCTTCATGTTTGTCACACCACCTGCCCAATCAGAATCTGTATCTCCAGTCAAACTGAATCCATCTTATCTCTTGTAGTCCAAACCAAAATCCATTGTACCAGGCAAGTATCTCAACACATGTTTTGCAATAATCCAATGAACTCTCCGAGGCTCCACCAAGAACTGACTCAAAGTGTTCACTGCAAAACAAATATCTAGCCTAGTGTTGTCTAGATACATCAAGGAACAATGAGCTGCCGTTATACTGTCAGATCTACCAACTCTCCCTCAGAAGCATGAAGCTTCTTCCAATTGGTTATCATAGGCGTAGTCATCGGTTTGCAATCCTGCATCTGAAATATCTCCAGAATATACATGGTATACTTCCCCTGTCTTAGGAATATGTGTCCTGAATCCTGCCACACCTCTAGACCCAAATAGTAGTGCATCAACCCAATGTACTTCATCTCAAACTCCGATGCAATAGATTTCTTACATTCTGCAATGAGTCTGTATGTACCTATAATGATCAAATCATCTACATAAAGTACCGGAATAAGTGGATCGCCACCAACCACAATGTAGTAAAGCTTTGGATCTGCCTCACTTTTCTGGAATCCCAACTCATGCAGATATGCATCAATCCTGGAATACCAAGCTCTCAGAGATTGCTTCAGCCCATAAAGGAATTTATTCAATCCACACACATGGGACTCTCTCCCATGCACCTTGAATCCATGTGGCTGCTCCATGTGCACCTCCTCATGTAAGACACCATTTATAAATGTTTTCTTCACATCCATTTGATGAATGCTCCAACCCATTTCCGCAACAATGGAGATCACTGATCTAATGGAAGAGTATCTAGCCACTGGCACAACGTCTCATCATAATCAAATTCCTCTATCTGTGAGAATCCTCGTGCCACAAATTGAGATTTATACTTCTCGACGCTGCCATCCACAACATGCTTGATTTTGTAGAGCCACTTGGAAGTCACAACTAACTTCCCCTCTGGTCTCGAAACCACCTCCCACACACCATTCTTCATGATGGAACTATAATATTCCACCATGGCATCTCTCCAAACCTGATGTGTAGCTACCTCCTCAAAAGTAGAAGGCTCTGACTCACGAATACTAGTCACAAAATCCATGTAAGTGGAAAATCTCTCCAGTGCTTTACTCTCTCTGACCACTCCCTTGGGTTTCCCCACAGACTCTGTAGCTTCCTTCAAAGTTTCTCTAAGCCATATCGGCTTCCTCTTCTATGAAGTAGCATCCTATGGAGAGATATCATCCTGTACATCCTCCCCTAACAACTATCTACCTGAAGAAGTGGCACCTGAGGTCTGAGATCCTATAGTTGGTGAACCTGTACTAAGTGATCTTGAATCATGTAAAAGTGAAATTGGTGAACTTGTGACTTGAGAACATGTACCTGGAGTACCTGTATACTATAATCCTGAATCTAAAGAACCTGTAACTTGTGAACCAGTCACTCCTAATACCTGTGACCCTACACCTTGAACCGCTAGACTCTGAGATGTGCTCACTTGTGATGTAGGATCTTGATGCTCCTCCTGCTATGAATACTGAGACTTTCTGAAGGCTCGCTTCTCCTAAAATCTCACCTACCTCCTCACAACAACTCTCCTCTATGCTAGAATATATATACATAAGGCCTTCAAAGTCTCGTCATAACCAACAAAGATGCCTCTCTGTGTCGTGTCCTCAAAATTTGTCCTCTTCTTTGAAGGGACATGAGAATATGTTAGGAATCCAAATATGTTAAAGTGGCCTATCTCAGGCTTCTTCCCAGTGAACATATCCTTAGGAGTTTTGCACTCCAAGGCTCGGTGTGGACTCCTATTTTGAATGTAAACAATAGTGCTACAAGCTTCAACCCATAGAAAGAAAGGAAGACTCTGATCATGGAGCATTGCTCTGGATACTCCCACTATAGCCTTGTTCTTCCTTTCAACAACTCCATTATGCTATGGCGTATATGGAACAATCAACTGCCTCCTGATACCCTCATGTATGCAAAACTCATCAAACGCACTGGAGGTATACTCACCCCCATTGTCTGAACAGAGCACCCAAATCCTCTCCTCCCTGTTTGGTTCTCCAAAAGAGCTTTGAACTCTTGGAACCTCTTCAAGACTTCGTCCGATTTCTTGTTTTTCAAGAAGTAGATCCAGGTCTTCTTGGAGAAGTCATCAATAAAAGTGACATAGTACTCAAAACCTGTCAATGAAGTAGATGACATGGGACCATATAAGTCATAATGAATCAAGTTTAACAATCCTATTGACTTGCTATCATTGCTCGAAAAAACAATCTTGGTGTACTTTCCCAAAGCACACCCTCTGCATACACCACTCTGCTTGTGCTGAACTCTTGTAATCCTATCGTCATATCCCTCAACATCTTCAAAACAGGATGATGCAAATGAGCCATTCTCCTGTGCCACATCTCACAAAGAACAGGACTGCTGCTACTGCTATGTGTCAAAGCATGATGAGGCTGAAATAATAACGTGTACAGTTTCCCAAATCTAACTCCAATTGAAAATGAAGCAGAAGGACTCAATCATTTGGGAAAAATATGTATTTTCCCATCCAAGATATATACATTGAATCCTCTATCCTCAATAGTGGAAACTGATACTAAGTTCTTCTTTAGCTCAAGGACATACAAGACATCCCTTAGTGTCATGGGATCCATGGACTCCCTCTGAAATGTAATAGTCCCTCACCCAACTTCTTTGACAATAGTATCATCACCAAACACCGCCTCCAAGTCCAAACCAGTCTCAGTGAAATATGTAAATGTCAGAACTTAAGATCTAGCTAAACAAGTGTTGAAATATTGTAACTTCTAATAATATTATATTTGTACTTTATTATTCCGGAGATGTTTCATTCCTCCGTGAAGACCTTATTATAAATCTGGAGATGTTTATTCCTCCATCAGAATGTGGTAACTTGTGTTATTAGACTTCCCTAGTGGGGGTCGGCCCTATATCTGTTATGTGGGTCAAAGGGTTATTAGACCACCCTAGAGGGGTCGGCCCAGTCAGTTGTAATGGGGTGTTTAACCCAGTGGTTAAGTTGGGGCCGACCTAGTTAAAATAAAATACAAGTCGGAGATGTGTATAAATAGAGGAGGTGTGTTCCTCATTTAACACACATTGCACTCACTTGTGAATAACGCATAAGTGAGAGAGGGATCTACTATGGAGGAGAAGGAGCTCATGGTTGTGTATTACATGTTTGTATTTTCTAGTCATCTATATTGAAGAAGCTTTGCCGGGTTTTCTTCCCCATGAGGGTTTCCCAATATAAATCTGTGTCTCTTATGTTTATGCTATGCTTGTTGTTCTTTCAATGATCCTGTATATGATATTGTTGTGAAATGGAATGTAATGCTGATATTTTCTGTCTTAGCATATTGAATCTTAACATGGTATCAGAGCTAACCTGAAGGAAGGCAATGTATGGCACTTACGACACTTGCTTCACTTGCAACAATTTGAAGGTTAGGGTTTTATATAGAAAAAACCAATCATCGTGTAACTTTCGCTATAAATCCATTTTGGAGAATTTTCAGGATCCAAAACCTTTACAGGTCGTAGATAACATCCCCAGGTACCTTGTGTCCAAAGGAAACCCTCCGATTCGTTGTACTTTGTGAGTTATGATCCCTACAAGTTAGGGTTTTGGCCTCTTCCAGATCTCAGTCATAATCAGGTGACTTAGGAAAAAAGGTCATAACTTGGGCTAGGAAGATCCAAATGAAATTTAGTAAAAAGTGACAGGTAGTGCACAGACTTCACTATCTCAGGTAACTTTTTCAGAGGCCGAAGTTGAATCAGCGACACGTGGCACGCCATACACGTTCGCTCTCCTGTTTTATCCCATAAACAGGTCACGTTGCGACACTTGGAATAACTCTCGCTCAGAGAATCCAATTGAGGTCAGACCTATGGGGTTGGAAAGATGACAGGTCGGGACACAACAGGTAGAATTTTCAGATCTTGTGGAGTGAAAAGTTCGGAGTTACACTAGAAACAATCAGGTACATATTTCTGTCAAAACAGAATTATTTTTTGAGCACCTTCATTCATGGCTTCGGGAATTTAGGGTTTCGGAGAAAGTTGAAATTTTTGGAAGCGGAGTCCACAGCAGAATGATACTCATCAAAATCAAAATTTAGAGACCAAGATCGAATTTTTTGGTTGGGTAGAAGACCGGGCTTGATCAAACCCCAGTTCGGGATTTTGATCGGAAAGGTGGAAAATTAGGGCTTCTGCAAAAGTTGGAATTTTTGAAGTCTATGACCACGGCTGGAAGCTCCTCAGAAAAATAATATTTTAGAGCTTTGGATCGAACCTTTTGATTGGGCAGAAGGGTGGGCTTCACCAAACCCTAGTTCGGGATCCTATCCAGAAGATTCAGAAGTTTGAAAGGCAATTTTGAGGGGTCAAATTTTGGAGATTTCAAAAATTGAAGTATGCTAGTTTGATCAGCTCAGCAAGGCACTCTTTCCATCCATTTAGAAGTGTAAAAGTCAAAGTTTGAATTTTTAGGGTTTCTCTGAGAAACCCTAATCGAGCTCCAGATCCAGTTTCAGGGGGAGATGAGGCTAAGGCCTTACATAAGAAGACTACAAGAAATCCTAACAGGTATGACTTGAGAAGATACAGGTATGTGTTGAAATTTGTTCATGGTTAAGTTTATGATATGTTTGTCTTCATGTCATTGAGATTAGTACAATTATGATTGTTTGATAATAAATGCATGTGAATAATAGAAGGCATTCATTGATTAAGGTTATGACACTTATGCTTGTACTAATGCACTTGTGGTGTTGTATGAGGATGATGTTGTCTGCTAACAAGATACAGGTACATCAAGACCATGATGACATGAAGACAAAGACTCATTCATAATCTTTGATCACATAGAAGCTCCACTTATGAGGTATGTATGACCTTACTCTACTATGATTAACCTATGATATATGCAGGTTCTAGCACAAGGTCTCTAAATCATTGAAGAGAACAAGGAAGATATTGTTTGGGTATGTTAAGACATAACCAAGCTTGATAATCCAGGTATGTTTTCCTATATCAAGTAAGAATCCTACTTTGTTAGGATCTTAGGTAAGTATACCTATGTATGAAATGATCATGACCATACATACTTAATATTATACTAATGAATGTATGATTGTGTATGAGATCATGAGGATGACACTAGTGCACAGTTGAGCATGCATAGTGGACCAGGATGAATAGAAGTTCAAAGACATATAGAGATCAAGCGGGAGGAAACCACTCAACATAAAAGATAAGTATTTGAGTTGTTATTTGAATCTTTGAAATAGTATATGATATTGCTTGTATGCATATTTGTATTCCTAGAATATATCATGCATAGTGTAAGCATTCATATAGCATTGAACATTATACTACTAATATGCATATGATGGGTAAGATTGGACAAACATTCCATTGTTGTTTATCTAGAATGAAACCTCTTTGTTGACATGCTGAGTGCTATGCATGCTCTTGACAGTATGTTCTGGTAGAGATGGAAGGCAACTAGATAGCCATTGTATGCATACATGATATGGAAAAGTGTTGTGCCAAGATATTGGTCAAGATAGTTGCATCACTATGTGAATCATATCAGTATGCATAATAGGCTATCATAATTTGATGATTATGAAGTATTACTAATCATGTGATTAACTTTGATTTGTAGAAAAGATCATGTGCTATGATGATGAACACCTGTTCCAAAGAACAAGTGATGGATGTTCAACAAGAAGACTTACAAATCAAACATACTATAGAAGGCTCGTGGCTAGAAGATTCTCTTAGAAAAAGGAAGAGGATCATGATGAGATGTTTGCTCCAAGTGGCTCGATAAGACCATTCTCCTAATCGTGTAATTGAAGAAAGCTCTGTACGGGCACCCAGGATCGATAGTCATTTGATGAGCTTAATGATCACCATGGGTGATGCAGATTTCAACCTTTGCTACAAGGTTGAAGATGGTGTCTATATATAGATGACATTCTTCTCTTAGATGGATGCAAGAAGTTTGAATGATCTTGAGGCTCATATCAGTAGACCCATATGATGTGAGATGGCACGGATAGATATGCAGAAGATCACTCAATGCAGAGTGTGAATGATGTTCAGTCACAGAGGGAGAATTGACAGCTTCTTGACAAAGCTTGGGCTTTACCAAAAGTAAAGCTGATCCTAACCTTTACCTTAAGGTTATGGATGATGAACCTATCATATTATTACTGTATGTGGATGATCTCTTTCTGACAGGGAATGAGAAACATATCATGGAAAGGAAGAAGCTAGCTACAGAACTTGAGATAAAAGATCTCAAATTGATGTGGAAGTATGGAAAGGCCCAGAAGGAATATTTCTCAAACAAGGAAAGTATGTTGTGGAGATCTTGTGAAGATTTGATATGTTGGAATGTACAACCATGGCCACTCTCATGGGTTCCGACTTGAAGCTGTTAGCTGATGACTCATCAGAGTTAGTGGATGTAACTCTACATAGACAGATTATTGGGTCATTGATGTATCTGACGTATACCAGGCCGGATATATGCTTTGCTGTGAAACACCTTGAGATAGTATCTAGTGGAACCTAGACGAGTTCACCTGATAGCTGCAAAGCATGTGATGAGGTACCTGAAGGGTACGATAGATTTTGGTCTATATTATTTTGGAGATCATGACTTCAGATTGTATGGCTACTTAGATGTTGATTGGGTAGGAAGTGTATCAGACAGGAATAACACATCGAGCGGATGTTATTGTCTTGGATTTGCCATGATCTCGTGGTTTAGCATGAAGCAGTCTAGTGTGTCTCTCCACACAACCAAAGTATAATATATAGCTGCTTGCTCTTCTAGCTATGAAGTGATATGGATTCGAAAGCTGTTATCAAGATTGTTTGACTTAGAGATGGACCCCACTGTGATCTTGTGTGACAACCAGATTTGTATCAAGATGACTGAGAATCCAGTGTTCCATGATAAGTCAAAGCACATAGAGATCCGATATATTTATATACGGGATATGGTGCAGAAAGTAGCTATCAAGCTCGAGTATGTGAGCACTGACGAACAAGTTGCTGATGTATTGACCAAAAAAAACCTCTGTCTCGAGAAAAGTTTGAGTATTTCCGAGATAAGCTAGGTGTAGTTCAGAAGGACCCTCCTCGAAAGGGGGAGTGATGTGGTCGCTGATGATGAGATTGCCTACATCGATAGAAAGTTCGATGATGTGGATACATGTATTGATGATACCGACAATGAGGTCGATGAGTGGTCCTTAGACTTGGTCTAAGTTGACAAGTGGATTGCATCATCCTTGGACACATGTCCTAAAAGAGATCCGTAGACATATGTCTTTGAGAAAGAAGTTCCTAGTGGACGAGAGGGATTGCATCATCCCTGGACTTCGGTCCCCTGAATTGATCCATAGACATATGTCTCCAAGAAAGAAGTTCCTAGTGGACAAGAGGGATTGCATCATCCCTAGACTTCGGTCCCCTGAATTGATCCGCAGACATATGTCTCCGAGAAAGAAGTTCCTAGTGGACAAGAGGGATTGCATCATCCCTGGACTTTGGTCCCTTGAATTGATCCGTAGACATATTTATCTGAGAAAGAAGTTCCTAGTGGACAAGAGGGATTGCATCATCCCTGGACTTCGGTCCCCTGAATTGATCCGTAGACATATGTCTCCGAGAAAGAAGTTCCTAGTGGACGAGAGGGATTGCATCATCCCTGGACTTTGGTCCCTTGAATTGACCCGTAGACATTTGTCTCCAAAAATTGATGATAGGACTGCATCGTCCCTGAATGTTGAGTTCAAAATGTACATGATAAATCCTAGATCTGATCTAGGTCACATCCAGTATGAAATAGGACTGGCTCTGTGGTGGTAAATCCTAGATTTGATCTAGGTCACATCCAATATGAAAAAGGACTGGCACTGTGGTCAGGATTGCATCATCCCTAGACATAGATTTGTCTTAAATGGATCATGGACTGTATCGTCCCTAGACATGGATTTATCTTAAATGGATCATGGACTGTATCATCCCTAGACATGGATTTGTCTTAAATGGATCATGGACTGTATCGTCCCTAGACATGGATTTGTCTTAAATGGATCACAGACTGTATCGTCCCTAGACATAGATTTGTCTTAAAAGGATCAGGATTGATAATCCTGTAAGTAGATCTGGATTTCATCGTCCATAGACATGAGAGGTGTCTTAAAGTGAGAGGGATTGATCATCCCGTAATTGGATCATGTGTGTTGCTGTAGATCGAGTCGAGATGATCCAGATGATGTAGATTGAGAGGATCCAGATGCTGTAGATCGAGATGATCCAGATGCTGTAGATCGAGATGATCCAGATGCTGTAGATCAATATGATCCATATTCTGTTGATCGTGATGGTCTAGATGACGATGATGTTGATCGTGATGATCTAGATGATGATGCTGCTGATCGTGATGTTGATGATCGTGTGATGACGATACTGATGATTGTATGATGACGATGTTGATGATCGGGTGAAGACTCAATACTGATGATGCTGATACTCCAGTATTGAAGACCTGAAGATATTCCAGTAACTGATTGAGTTACTGATGATGTTGAGAAAGCTTCCAATGATTTATAGATGTATCATGTATGATGTTGATGACTCCTTGCTCCTATAGATGTTGTTATAATATCCTTCTCGTTAAGGGGGAGTGTTGAAATATTGTAACTTCTAAGAATATTATATTTGTACTTTATTATTCCAGAGATGTTTTATTCCTCCGTGAAGACCTTATTATAAATCCGGAGATGTTTATTCCTCCGTCGAAATTTGGTAACTTGGGTTATTAGACTTCCCTAGTGGGGGTCGGCCCTGTATGTGTTATGTGGGTCAAAGGGTTATTAGACCACCCTATAGGGGTCGGCCCAGTCAGTTGTAATGGGGTGTTTAACCCAGTGGTTAAGTTGGGGCCGACCTAGTTAATATAAAATACAAGTCAGAGATGTGTATAAATAAAGGAGGTGTGTTCCTCATTTAACACACATTGCACTCACTTGTGAATAGCGCATAAGTGAGAGAGAGATCTGCCGTGGAGGAGAAGGAGCTCATGGTTGTGGATTACATCTCTGTATTTGCTGGTCATCTATATTGAGGAAGCTTTGTTGGGTTTTCTTCCCCATGAGGGTTTCCCAAGACAAATCTGTGTCTCTTGTGTTTATGCTGTGCTTGTTGTTCTTTCAGTGATCCTGTATATGCTATTGTTGTGAAATGGAATGTAATGCTGATATTTTCTGTCTTAGCATATTGAATCTTAACAACAAGCTTACCTATATTAGTAGTCAATAACATATCATAGTAAATAAGAACAGAAAGAGAACAAGGTAAAGAGTACACCAGATATACATGGTTCACCCAATTGGTCTACATCCATGGGAAGGTCGTCTTCTATTATCTCCATAAATCTCCTTCAATCTTACAAGAGAGCAAGTATAAATAACCCTAATACAATATAACAGAGCTTGAGATCACAAAACCATGTGTCAATACTATCTATGAGCATATACCACTTTATCACTTGTTGTATCTCAGTTCCTTGTGATGTGACTCCCTTGACCCTATTATATACCAAGAGATGTGGAGGAATTACTCTCACATATTGCATGTGGGATAATATAATTATCCATAATAACATCTCTTTATATAATGATGGATATCAAAAGTATACTTTACCATAATGTATATGGGATAAATGTATTACTCTTTTACATAAGATTGTGGATAACTTCCGACATAATACAAAGACATTATTACCTTCCAAGGAATATAATTAATATATTCCAACATTCCCCTTAATAATGGTTGGGAGAAAAGCCCTCACTAACACTAAGGAAGGAAGGAGTCATTACTGCTCTCCCTTGATGACAATATCATATCACAGTAAATAAGAATAGAAAGAGAATAAGGTAAAGAGTACACCAGATATACGTGGTTCACCCAAATGGGCTACGTCCACGGGAAGGTTGTCTTATATTATATCCAGAAATATCCTTCAATCTTACAAGAGAGAAACTATAAATAACCCCCATA
Organism: Larix kaempferi; assembly: GCA_027924585.1. Taxonomy (NCBI): domain Eukaryota; kingdom Viridiplantae; phylum Streptophyta; class Pinopsida; order Pinales; family Pinaceae; genus Larix; species Larix kaempferi. The sequence goes on from BSBM01000377.1 coordinate 1,613,487, forward strand.
CAATATAACAGAGCTTGAGATCACAAAACCATGTGTCAATACTATCTATGAGAATATACCACTTTATCACTTGTTGTATCTCAGTTCCTTGTGATGTGACTCCCTTGACCCTATTATATACCAAGAGATGTGGAGGAATTACTCTCACATATTGCAAGTGGGATAATATAATTCTCCATAATAACATCTCTTTATATAATGATGGATATCAAGAGTATACTTTACCATAATGTATATGGGATAAATGTATTACTCTTTTACATAAGATTGTGGATAACTTCCGACATAATACAAATACATTATTACCTTCCAAGGAAGGAAGGAGTCATTAATGAATCCCTCACTAACACTAAGGAAGGAAGGAGTCATTAATGCTCCCCCTTGATGACAACTTCCAGAATATCCATAAGATGCGAAATGGAATTTGATGAAGAACAACCACTTCTCACTAAATCATGAAACTGCACACGAACCAGGTTGGATGATGAAATGCCCAACAGTAAAATGTCGAGAAAATGTGATGCAATCCAACAACAAGATGCCCAAATCTAAAGAGAATCCGTCATAGCTACTAGATCCACAAGATGCCTAGATCACCACAAGAATAATCACAACCATAACTGATAGCTGAAGAACCCTAATATAACATCCACACCAATGTAAAAATACCTTCTGATGGCTGATACAATAGAACATGTGGCTACGAACACCACAACAGTGTACAAAATACCCAGATGGCCAATATACATGCAGATAGCAGACATTATTCCAATCAAGGTGCAAGATACATATCTATAGAAGACCTCAAACATCGAAGAAACAAGACCCCAATGGTCTATACATCGAAAATGATATCATACAGATGAACATCATGACTTTAACAATAGAAGATGGTGCTTCATTATTTCTGGAATAAGATGAAACATAAACATAGAACTTATCTGCACACATGAACTTCCAAGATTAAAGCATACAAAGATCATAAAATAAAGTTGCTCAAACATAAATGAAAATGATTATACACCAAAGGTTAGCAAACATCACATAAAAAATGGCAGCATGATATGATCAAAATAAAATATTAACGTGCTCATTAAGGAAAATGAAGTTACTTTTACACATGAAGTGTCAGCCACAACACATAAATAGTGAGCCCATGATTTACAAATATGAGATTGTTCTTATAAAATTGCTTTCATAAACATGACATGATTAGAAATCAACATGATTAAATATGATAAAAAAAGAACAAATTAGTTATTAAGTATCTTGTTAAAATATTAAGCATTAGATGGTTTATAGCTATTATCATGACAAAATACTAGAGATCCATGCCCTTAAAAAATGCCAATGTTTCCATATAGGAATGTGAGACAAATATATACCAAGAACAAGAAATAATCTCTTCATAAACATGATTAGAAGCAAAACCTAAATGCAATAAAAAGATGAATAACATAAAACTGAAACACTTTACCGTACTGATATGCAGAAACACAGTTAGAAAATCAGTAAAGGAACACAAATTTTTACTTACATCCCTTTTGAAAAGTGCCAAGAAAAGTCACTCGCGGGTCTGCCAACAGGAAACTAGCGAATAAACACTGATACTCGCGGGTCTGCCAACAGGAAACTAGCGAATAAACACTGATACTCGCGGGTTTTGCACGACAAAGGTCGCAGTTACTTGCAGGTTTACAGTAGAGTCATCTACGGGTTCGCGGGTCTGTAAAGGCGAAAGTTGTGGTTATGATCGGGTGTTCGCGGGTGTTTGTGCAGTAAAGTAGCGGCTATGCCGAAGCACTCGCAGGTATCTGCACAGGAGGGTAGTCAGTAGACTGAAGTAAACGCGAGTTATCAGTGAGAAAAGTCACGAGTATGCCGTAGCATATGTGGGTCTGCTCACTGGAAGTTGCGGTTTGCAGTATACTCGCGGGTTCGTAGTAGGGCAAGTTGCGGTTAACTGCAGGTTCTGCGAAGCAAAACTCGCGACGTCAAGTTTGAGGCCGAAAACAGTGCTGAATCTGCCGAAGATGGAAACCTATACAAAGTATACCAAACTTGGATGAAAATTGTCGATATGTCAACCAAAAGATATATCTCCTTGAGGAGAAGTAAAAAAACATATAGATCTACAAAAAAAACATTCAAGAAACCCTTGAATTTTTTTTGCAAAAATCTACACAACAAGGTTAGGGTTAGAAAAAAAACTGCAGAAATATGCCCAGATCTGAAGAGAAGCCTAATGGATACTAGATAGAAAGCAAATATACAAAATAAACAATTCCCAAATGATATTAGTTATTGATTGAAATCTATAGAAGTTGCTAGATCATAGAAACCAGCTCTGATACCATGTCAGAACTTAAGATCTAGATAAACTAGCTTACTTATCTTAGCAGTCAATAACATATCACAGTAAATAAGAACATACAGAGAAGAAGGTAAAGAGTACACCAGATATACGTGGTTCACCCAATTGGGCTACGTTCATGGGAAGATTGTCTTCTATTATCTCCAGAAATCTCCTTCAATCTTACAAGAGAGCAACTATAAATAACCCCAATACAATATAGCAGATCTTGAGCATATACCACTTTATCACTTGTTGTATCTCAGTTCCTTGTGATGTGACTCCCTTGACCCTATTATATACCAAGAGATGTGGAGGAATTACTCTCACATATTGCATGTGGGATAATATAATTCTCCATAATACCATCTCTTTATATAATGATGGATATCAAGAGTATACTTTACCATAATGTATATGGGATAAATGTATTACTCTTTTACATAAGATTGTGGATAACTTCCGACATAATACAAAGACATTATTACCTTCCAATGAATATAATTAATATATTCCAACAGTAAACATATCACGTGCACTTGTCATATGGATCGTAGCCCCACTATCAATGTACCAGGTGCATGTAGCAGTGGATACACTCGAGGGATGACCAATTAGCAGAGAACACTCCCTATGATCTTGTATATCAATACTAGTAACATATGCTCTCTCTGAATGACTAGTACTGAGAGAAAAATCTCTCTCAAACTGAGTTGTTTACTCATCAATATCTGTAGTAGATACTGGTTGCTGCTTCCTCTTCTTCTTGTTTGGGCATTGTCCAACATAGTTCCCAAACTTCTAGCAAACAAATCACTTGAATTTTCTCATGTCTTTCCTCTTCTAGCCACCCCGCTGCTTGGCCCCACCCTTAGGGACCTTCTTGAAATTCTTCTTCTTGCATTTGGCTTCTAAGGAAACATTCTCCTTATCCTCCCTACTATGAGATGAACTTCCCTATAAATAACCTATCCGAGTATCCTCCTGAATGAAGTCATCCCAAAGACGATCCCAGGAAGGCATATGCTCACGGGCTACAAAAGAATACACAAATATGGCCCATAGCTTTCTCATGCCATTCAATGTTGTCTATACTAACTCACTGACCTGTACAACCTTCCCGAATACTCAAAGTTCATCACTTACCCGTGTTATTCTAGTAAGGTAGGATGCCATGTTTTCTGATTTGTTCATCCAAATGCCTTTCAATTTTTCCCTCAATACCATTTTCCTGTTTTACTCTGGTATAGATTAGTCAAAGCACTCCACATATGAAAAACATAGCCTTTTCTTGTCACATGTGGGATTACATGATCCTTCATGGCATCAAGTATAATCCTTCTCACTTTAATATCTTTTTTGCAAAAGAAGCCTTATCTGTAGCATCGGTAGGCACAGTCATTGGTTTATCCTGAGTAATATTGACTATATCCCATAGTTCATTCTCTTGAAGAATCAATATTATTCTAACCTTCCATGAACTAAAATTAAATACCCCATCCATCCTATTGTCAATCCTTAACCTAGTAGCCATGGCAATAAGAAGTCCAGGAACCTATAAATAAAAATGACCACATGTTTTCCCTTCTCTTCCAAGTTTGAAATTTAACCTCTAATTTTATTTCTGCCCTTTAAAGAGGCTCTGATACCATGTAAAATGTTTAATCGATTTCAAGTTTTGTCTTTCACATAGAGTTTAATGCCAAAACCATACTGCTGCGAAATAACTTCTCATTCATAAATGGAAAACTAACTTGAACCACATGGAAATTTTTACAACTTTAAGATCATAAAATTAAACCGGTCACACCATGAAAATTATACTTAGAAATTTTTTACCAAACTTGGTCCATGATAAAACCCCGAAGGGAAAACCTGATAAGAGAGAGATTTTTATAACCTGATAAGAGAGAGATTTTTATTTTCAGAGACAAATTACAAATTCAAAACAACAATACTTATCTCAACTTTTCATCTCGAAAAGTGTGCCAAACCCAACATTAATTATGTACCCTTCTGATAGCAATATGACCTCACATGTGCCAGCATTTAATACAACAGTACGGTCTTGAAAACTATGCCTGACAGCATCATGAATTAACCTCGATTTATGTGCCTTATCTACTCTGAAAAACGTACCCATAAATTACATCAGTAAGACCTGCATTTATTGTTGTACGACCTCCTCAATTTTTTTGTCTGTAGTAGCCTCCTCAAATTTTGTTCCTGTAGCAGCCTCCTCAATTTTTGTGCCTAATTTCTATCTCGAAATATGTGCCCTCTCTGTTGCTATATGGCCTGCAATTAATGCTATACGAATTGCCTAGAAAATCATGCCCTCCTCCTTGGAATTCGTGCTCTTACTCAAACGTGAAATTTTGGCAAGGGTTTATTCTCTCTCTTTTATCCTCTCTCGTTCTTCTCCTCTTCCTCTCCAAAAATCTCTTTTGTGAAAGTGAACAATGATGCCTCAATCCCTAGGTTTTTCCCTTTTTGTTCATGATATACATTTCTCAAAATCAATGATCAAGATCAGATATTGACTTAGTGAGATCTAGGGCCCACATTAAATGCTCATACTTTTTATCATTAAATAAACTAATTCACTTTTCATCTAAATAATTAATGAGAAATTTAAATACTCACCCACTTTTATTTCTCATAAAGTCAAGTTTAAAAAATAGAATCATGAGCAACTTAATAAAGTGACTTTATATCTCATAAAGTGCTTCTCACTTTAATAAAGTGACTAGGGACAACATTTAATGTTTTCTCACTCCTAGGCATCAAAAGAAGTGGAAAACACTTTCCTTGGTACAAATTTTAACAAAGGGGAGTAATGGTCAAATACTTGCCACTAATAAGGTCTTTGAGAAAAATCCAACAATCAATCAAGAATTTAGGTATATGGCTTCGCTATCAAAGTAGAATTGGTTACCACAATATATACAAAGAATATTAAGACATCAATATGAACAACATTGTTGAACAAAAGTACTCGACCATATTTCCAATAAGAATCCCTAATGAGCGGCCATATTTCCAATAAGAATTCGTTGTCAAACACTTTGAAAGTTATTGGTATCACAATCGAAACCTTTCACAAATGACCAAAATAGGAAGAAAATAATAGTCAGATGAATAACCTCTAAGGCCCCTGGTTGAGGATATAAATATGAGGCGTCTTGAGTTGAATATGTAAAGAAGCTTTGAAGTATTTTCAACCATCCATGTACTTCATGTATTGTTATTTACAACTATACATGTCTTGCTAATTTGACATAAGTAAAAGGGCAATTTTATTGAGTGATTTGACATCATTATTGAAGTACTTAAGGTTTGTTTTTTTGTTGTTATATCTGTGGTAAAAGTGACTTTCTAGATTTGGTATGATAAGTTGTCCATGAGGGTTGAAACTTATCTAGACAATTTTGGTTTATTTCCTCCTTGGATTGCCTAGAATATTGGGTTGTTATAGAGTTAAATATTGTATCTTTTATGCTTTTGTTTTATACACTATTTCATAATATTGCTAAGGATAAGATTCATAGTGTTAAGATTATAAAAACCTCGAGTCAAAGAGGTGAACATTTTTGTTTTGCATTAAACCTCCAATATAGAAAATTTCCAGATGGTATTAGAGCTTGTTGTGGCTAAGATCACTCTAGTGTAAGAGGGAGCTTGTATTTCAGCTGTGAAGATTACTTGGGAAAGGTACTCGACCATATTTGAGGTTGTTGGGTGTGAAACCATAGGTTTATTATGAGAAACAAAATATCCCTTGAAATGGATTTGTCTATTTCATATACCGTGGATTTTGTGCACTTAAGACTTGTTCACGTTGTATGAGGTAATTCTCAATCTCGGAGAATGTGACAGGTTGGATGGAGCTTCTAATTGTGTTCCATGGAAGCTTAGGCTTCGAATTCTTATGGAGGAGGCCAATCTTTAGGATCATGTTGAGAAGGATATTCTAGAACTTACCGATCCAATACAACTAGATGCTTATTGGATTAAAGAAGACAACGTGAAGAGAACCATTCTTGGTTATGTGATGGATCATTTCATTTCACACATTTCATATAATAATATAGGTAAGAAAATGTTTGATTCTTTGGTTGATTTATTTCAAAACTCTTGTGCTTCTGGATAAATTCTCTTGTGAAACCATCCTTCAACCATGCACACGAGAAAGGAACATACTATGGTGAGTTATTTGACCAGGATCAATGAATTGAAAGGTCAATGGGATGCCATTGGGACAACAATGGAGGATAATGAGTTGGTGTCCATTGTCTTAAAATAAATTGCTTCTTCTTGGTTTCTTTTTTTCAAGGTGTTTGTTCTCGAGTGAATATACCAAAGCTTCTAAAGCTTTGGGTTGATCTTATGCAAGAAAAAACAAATTGTAATCTTGTTCGGAGAAACAAGGGGAAGTAGATACTATTGGTCTCACCCGGAGGAAGAAGAAGGGTTAAGAAAGGATTTAAGAAGAAGAAAGGTATAGATATAGTAAGGAGGAATTGTGTAAGGTGACGTGTTTCTGATGTCTTGAGATGGGACATTATGCTAGACAACGTCCATTGAAGAAGAAGGAAAATGATATGAATTAGGTTGCAGTTGGGAATATAGTGGGTGTAGAGGAGATTGGATATTAGTTTCATATTATCTTTTGTTGATGTATATGTAACTTCGGAATGTATTTCACATATATGTATATTGTATTCCTATAGAGATGGTATTATTCCTCTATAAGGAAGTGTCGTCATTTATATTGTAAGTGTCGTAACTTATACTTGATGGGTTATTAGACCACCTTATTTGGGGTCGGCCCTGTATAAGTCATGTGGGTCAAAGGGTTATTAGACCACCCTATTGGGGGTCGGCCATGTGGGTCAAAGGGTTATTAGACCACCCTATTGGGGGTCGTCCCACTCAGCATTATGTTATGTGGTTAAGTTCGAGCCTACATGAGTTAGGTAAAAAGGCAAGTCAAGTCAAGTATAAATAGAGTGCGGGAGGCACTCTATTTACTCACTCACTTCTCACACATGCTCTCAAGGAGGAGAGGCGCACTTATGGAGGAGGAGGATCTGCTGCTAGGTTATGGCTATCTCTCTTGGTTGGTTGTATCATTGCTCTATCTATCTCTGAGGAAGTTATTGGGGTTTTTCACCTTTATGGTTTTCCCCAAGTAAATCTTTGTGTCTCGTGTGTGCTTGCATTATTGTCTCCATGATTGATATGCTGTAGATATGCTGTACATGTTGTTCTCTCAGTTAAGATCCTAGATCAGATTGAAGTAAATTCTGAAAATTTAACATGGTATCAGAGCTAGCCTGAAAGAAGGCATGATATGGCATGTATGACACTTGTTGCACTTACGATGCTAGGGCTTGATATAGCAAAAACCAGTCATCGTAGCACTTTCGCTATAAATCCGTTTTGGCGAAGTTTTCGGATCTGAAATTGTTACAGGCCGAAGCTAAGATCTCCAGGTATCTTGTGTCCAAAGGACAAACTCTAATTCGTTGTACTTTGTGATTTATGATCTGTACAATATAGGGTTTCTGCCTCTTCCAGATCTGAGTCAAAATCAGGTGACCTTGGGAAAAAGGTTATAACTTGGGCTAGGAAGCTCCAAATGAAATTTTGTGAAAAGTGACAGGTAGTACACAGGCCGAGATATCTCAGAAAACTTTTTCAGAGGCCGAAGGTCAAACAGTGACACGTGGCACGCCGTACAAGTTCGCTCTCCTGTATTATCCCATAAACAGGTCACGTTGCGACACTTGGCATATCTCTCTCTCAGAGAATCCAATTGAGGTCAGACCTGTCAGGATGGAAAGATAACAGGCCTAGCTATCTCCAAAAACTTTTTCAGAGGCCGAAGATCAAACAGTGACACGTGGCACGCTGTACAAGTTCGCTCTCCTGTATTTTCCCAAAACAGGTCACGTTGCGACATTTGGCATAACTCTCTCTCAGAACATCCAATTGAGGTCATACCTGTCAGGATGGAAAGCTAACAGGTCAGGCTATGTCAGAAAACTTTTTCAGACCCTGTGGATCGAAAATTTCGGAGTTACACCAGAAACAATCAGGTACATATTTCTGTCAAAACAGAATTATGTTTTTTGGTACCTTCATTCATGGCTTCCGGAATTTAGGGCTTTGAAGAAAGTTGGGAATTTTTGTAATCGGAGACCACGGCTGGATGCTACTCATCAAAATAGAAATTTAGAGACCAAGATCAGAATTTTTGGCTGGGTAGAAGGCCGGGTTTGATCAGACCCTAGTTCGGGACTTTGATCAGAAAAATGGAAAATTAGGGCTTCTGTAAAAATGGGAATTTTTGAAATCTGTGACCACGGCTGGAAGCTCCTCAGAAAAATAGAAGCTTAGAGCTTTGGATCAAACATTTTGATTGGGTAGAAGAGTGTGCTTCATCAAACCCCAGTTCAGAGTCACGTCCAGCGAATCTGGAAGTTTCAAAGGCAAAATTGAGGAGTGAAACTTTGCAGTCTTCAAATTCTGAATATACCAGCTTGATCAGTTCATCAAGGCGCATATTCCTATCCTTTCGGAAGTTTGAAATTCAAAGTTTGAATTTTTGGGGTCTCTCTGACAAACCCATATCCAGCTCCAGGTCCAGTTCTTGCAAATCAAGTGGATTGGGTTGATCCTAGAAGAAGATGGATTGGTCACTTGCATAAGTGAAGAAGTTCCTGTTTCAGAGGGAGATGAGGCTAAGGCCTTACATAAGAAGATTACAAGCGATCTCGACAGGTATGACTCATCGAGGTATGTTTCGATATTTGTTCATGATTAAGTTTATGGTATGTTTGTCTTCATGTTATTACGATTAGTACAATTTTGATTTTAGATTTGTCGTATCACCTTAACAAAATTATGAATGCATGATAGAAGATATTCATTGGTTAGGGTGTTGACACTTATGATTGTACTAATGCATTATGGTGTTGTATGAGGTTTATGTTGTCTACTAACATGAAAGGTACACCAAGAAAGACAGATCATGTTCTGGTCCAAGAACATATGATCATGATAACATGAGGACAAAGATTCATCCATTGTCATGGATCTCATAGAAGATCCATTTACGAGGTATGTATAACTTGGTTTTGTAATAGTTAACCTATGAGATATACAGGTTACTAGCACAAGTCATTGAAGAAGAACAAGAAGACATCATGTGAGTATGTTAGACATAAATAGCTAGCATGCTAATCCAGGTATGTTTTTCCTATATCAAGATAGAATCCTACCTTGTGTTAGGATCTTATACTGTTGTTGATAATGATTATTCATGAAGTCATAGGTTGGAATAATCATGATTGTATGCATATTATGTTTCTTACCATAATTGATGATACGACTAACCAGAAAAATCATGATGGTATAGGTTTGAGTAATTACAGGTTTAGACATGTTATGTTTCTTATGATTTGACTAACCATAAGAATCCTACATAAACCTTGAATGCTAATGCTTATTATTTTCTGTTTGAAATGATCATGACTATACATGCTTGAGATTATTGTGTTTTAATAGTATACTAATGAATGTATGATTTTATATGAGATCACAAGGATAACACAATCATGATACTAATAAGCATGCATAGGAACCAAGGATGAATGTAAGTTCAAGGACAGGTAATCCAGGAAGCAAAGATCAAGAGGGAGCACACTTCAGTAGTTTCTGCAAGGATGCAGATATTCAGAGAGAGTTGACCATCTCTCTACATCCCACAACAGAAAGGTGTAGAAGAAGCTACTTCAGATTAGGACTCCAGCAGCTCCTGCAAGGAAGCAAAGACTCAGAGGGAGTCCACCCAACGAACAAACAAAGATAAGTATTTCTTACATATTTGTTTGTTTAAATAAAATTGTTCAATGATGTATATGCTCATGGTCTTAGACTTAGAATATGTATTGTGCATATTAGAATAGTTGCATTGATGGACAGTATACTACTAATATACATGGGTAAGTGGCCTATGGCACTGTACAACATTCCATTGCTACTTATCTAGAATGAAACCTATTTGCTGACATGTTGGGAGTTGTGCACACTCTTAACAATGTTCTGGTAGAGATTGGAAGGCATCTAGAAAGTTACGGAATATGGATAAATGTTGTATTGAAGCATTGGCTAAGATAATTGCATGACTGTATGGCATATTTCTTTATGTGTAAGAATTTGTTCTGAAAACTATGAGATGTTTTCTAATCATGCAATTTAACTTGTTGTGTAGGAAAGATCGTATGCCATCTCCTACAAAAGAAGAACTACAACATTTTGTTCCAGCAACAAAGATATCTATTGAAGATATTGAAGATATTGAAGTTCCCAGGATCTGGGATGAAGAAATGAAATGCCATGATCCGTCAATCATGAAGAATGATGTTTGGGATGTAATCCTAAGACATGAAGAGAAGTTTGCTATGACTTCCAATTGGAACTATCAGATCAAGCATGTTGCAAATGGCAGCATTGAGAAATATAAAAGTGATGAAATAGAAGATACACCAGATGGATTCAAGACAGCTTCCTTGAATGGTGTAGTTGAAGAAGAAGTGTATGTAGAGCAGCCACTTGGTTCTAAGACACATGATAGGAAATCATATATGTGCAGAACTTGGTATGGTGAAGATAGATTGATTGCCGACACGCAGCGGAAGCTTACTACCGAGTTCGAGATGAAGAACTTGGGGATGATGCACTATTTGTTTTTGGCATGAAGGTGTGGCAGAGTGCAGATAGAATCTTCCTTGAACAAGGGAAGTATGCAGTAGAGATCCCAAAGAGGTTCGGGATGATGGATTGCAAGGCCATGGCCACACCTATGGCATCGAATCTGAAGCTTCTATGTGATGCTTCATCTGAGCTGGTTGATGTCTCTATGTATCGTCAGATGATTGGGTCCTTGATGTACCTGACGAACACGAGACCAGACATTTGATTTGCTGTGAACAAATTGAGCCAGTTCCTGACGGATTCGAGAAGTGTTCACCTGGTTGCTGTAAAGCATGTTCTAAGGTACCTGAAGGGTACAGTGGATTATGGGCTCAGGGATGAGGCGAATCAAAAGTTTAACCTACAGGGTTATGTTGATTCAGATTGGGCTGGCAGTGCTGCAGATAGGAAGAGCACATCTGGGTGCTGCTTCAGTATGGGATCAGGTGTGATCTCTTGGTTTAGCAGGAAGCAGTCCTGCGTAGCACTGAGTATAGCTGAGGCAGAGTATGTTGCAGCATGTTCAGCTAGTTGTGAGGAAGTATGGCTACGGAAGCTACTGTCTGAGTTATTTGATCTCCCGTTGGAGGCTACTGGTATCTTCTGTGATAACCAGAGTTGTGTGAAGCTGTCCGAGAACCCAGTGTTTCATGACAGGTCGAAACACATAGAGATCAAATACCACTATATCAGGGATATGGTGCAGAGAGGAGCTGTGAAGCTCCTGTATGTTGCGACGGACGAGCAGATTGCAGATGTGCTGACGAAGCCACTAGCCAGGGTGAAGTTCGAGTACTTCAGAGAGAGGCTTGGAGTTATTCAGATCGAGGACACTTCGAGGAAGAAGTGATGGACACATCTGCTGAAGCCATTCCAAGCATGTTGGAAGGAGGATCCTTCACATGGCTGTGGATGTAAGCGCTGGATGATGAACATCAGGATGATGTTCTAGTTTCTGCTTGATATGATCAGTTATTTCATTTTATGTATGTATGTACGCATCATGTTGGATGCTGTATATGATCAGTTGGATCATTTTATGTATGTATGTACGCATCATGTTGGATGCTGGATATGATCAGTTGGATCATTTTATGTATGTATGTACGCATCATGTTGGATGCTGGATATGATCAGTTGGATCATGTGTATGTATTTTATATGCATCATGTTGGATGCTTGGACCATGTATCTGTATATGTATCAGGTGGATACATTGTATGATCAGGTGGATCATGTATGGTGATATATATCATATGTTTTGTATTTGTATCAGGTGGATACATTGATGATCAGGAGGATCATGTATGATGATATGTATCAGGTAGATACTTGCCATGTAGCAAGATGTTGCATTGATGATCAGGAGGATCATGTATGATGATATGTATCAGGTAGATACTTGGCATGCAGCAGGATGTTGCATTGATGGTCAGGAGGATCATGTATGATGATATGTATCAGGTAGATACTTGGTATGCAGCAGGATGTTGCATTGATGATCAGGATGATCGTAGATGACGAGCTTCAGGATGTTGCTCCAGATGACATGCAGCAGGATGTTGCAGTGATGATCAAGATGATCATAGATGACGAGCTTCAGGATGTTGCTCCAGATGACATGCAGCAGGATGTTGCAGAGATGATCAGGATGATCATAGATGACGAGCTTCAGGATGTTGCTCCAGATGACATGCAGCAGGATGTTGCAGAGATGATCAGGATGATCATAGATGATGAGCTTCAGGATGTTGCTCCAGATGACATGCAGCAGGACGTTGCAGTGATGATGATCAGGATGATCATGGATACATCAGGATGATGTATGGTGAGTATCAGGTTGATACTCTGTGGCCGTGGATCAGGTTGTGCAGATGAGCATGTAATCCGGTGCCCTGGGAGATTTGCAGATGGTCTTTCGAGGTTTTGCCTATGGCATGTAATTCGGTGCCCTGGGACATCTGGCAAATGCTCTTTCGAGGTTTTGCTCTGGGAGGACATGTAATTCGGTGCCCTGGGAGATCTGCAGATAGTCTTTCGAGGTTTTGCCTATGGCAGGTAATTCGGTTCCCTAGGATATCTGGCAGATGCTCTTTCGAGGTTTTGTCCTATGGCATGTAATTCGTTTCCCTGGGAGATCCGATAGGTTGGGCTGTGTGCCCGTAATCAGTCCTGGGATGCTCTTGCGAGGTTTTGCCATGACCACATGTAATTCGTTGCCCTGGGAGATCCTATAGGTAGAGCTGTGTGCTCGTAACAGCCTGGGATGCTCTTGCGAGGTTTTGTGGTGAGGTCACATGTAATTCGGTGCCCTGGGAGATCCTATAGGTAGAGCTGTGTGCTCGTAACAGCCTGGGATGCTCTTTCGAGGTTTTGTGACGCACGTAAAAGTCCTGAGGATTCCACAGTATGGCCAGTGATGATGAAGACCTACAGGTGGTGGGCCTACATCCAGTATGAAAAAGGACTGGCTCTGTAGAACTTCCTATGACGAGTAGATTCAGAGATTGATTGAGATAGCAGTAGCAGTGACGATGATGATGATGACTCGATGACGATTATCCAGTGACGATGATCCAGAGAAGATGACTTGTGCTAGAAGAACTGTGCTGAGAAATACCTTCCTAGTTAAGAGGGAGTGTTGATGTATATGTAACTTCGGAATGTATTTCACATATATGTATATTGTATTCCTATAGAGATGGTATTATTCCTCTATAAGGAAGTGTCGTCATTTATATTGTAAGTGTCGTAACTTATACTTGATGGGTTATTAGACCACCTTATTTGGGGTCGGCCCTGTATAAGTCATGTGGGTCAAAGGGTTATTAGACCACCCTATTGGGGGTCGGCCCACTCAGCATTATGTTATGTGGTTAAGTTCAAGCCTACATGAGTTAGGTAAAAAGGCAAGTCAAGTCAAGTATAAATAGAGTGCGGGAGGCACTCTATTTACTCACTCACTTCTCACACATGCTCTCAAGGAGGAGAGGCGCACTTATGGAGGAGGAGGATCTGGTGCTAGGTTATGGCTATCTCTCTTGGTTGGTTGTATCATTGCTCTATCTATCTCTGAGGAAGTTATTGGGGTTTTTCACCTTTATGGTTTTCCCCAAGTAAATCTTTGTGTCTCGTGTGTGCTTGCATTATTGTCTCCATGATTGATATGCTGTAGATATGCTGTACATGTTGTTCTCTCAGTTAAGATCCTAGATCAGATTGAAGTAAATTCTGAAAATTTAACATCTTTTCCATGGCTTCTTGTTTGAATTCTAACATTGTGTCTAGTGTTGGATGGTTTGTCGATAGTGGAGATTTGAGACATATGACATATGATAGGTAGTTATTAAATAGAGCAAGAGGGAGGCATGCACATGGATCTTGGTGATGATGGAATTTATTCTCTGAGAGGAGTTGGTTCCAATTCCTTTTATATTTAGGTGATTTTCTTGAGTTGGATAATATTTTACATGTTCTTGTATTGAAGAAGAATCTTCTTTTGATTTCTTGTATGGCATAAGTACAATGGAGAGTTGCTTTTGAGGGATAAAAATGAATCATCAATTATTATAGTATAGCTTGTTCAAGGATGTTATCTAGAGGGATAAGAGAGGGTGTCATTTACAATTTACTTGCTTATCCAATGAAATGTGTACATTCCAGTGAGTGGTTGGACGAGTCTTCTACTCTTCAAGAGGCTTGAGAACTTTGATCTTTAGTGAGGGAAAGTGTACCTCATAGGAGATATTTGAGTCATGTTAGATTGGTTTCTTCCATCCTTGAGCCTTCCAATTGTTCAAAAGAGGAGAGGTGTAATAACTTGATGGAGGATGATGCTAAGATTCATTCAAAGTTTGCAGCTGCTGGGAGTCTTGTAGAGTACATGGATAGGGTTGATCGATTCTCTTAGATAAAAGGTTTTTCCCATGATATTACTCTTGCTTCATAGTTATCTTGAGATGGGGGATTTGACCTAGTTCAAGTTGTTTGAATGACTAGAGTATTCAAGGTGCATGGGAGAGATTCACATGTTGATAGGTTGTTGATGGCCTTACATAGGTTGTTACCTATACCATGATCTTGGTATTCCATGATTGATGAGTTGACTTGTGCATATTTCTATATTTGTGGCTTTGATAGATGTGATCCACTTGTCTTGATCATCTATGGAGATATGATTATATTTGTAGGATGTTATAGATAGCTTATAATGCAGTCTTTGTCAATGTTGGCTCTTGATGTTGGCTTGGAGGATGATGGATTTTGGCATGTTTATTTCGTTCTAGGGTTATGTTGCTTCATATTTATACGTGGTCACTATTATTTGGAGGATTAAGATGTTATGATAGCGTGGGTGATATGTTCTTTATAAATCATAGTAGTTGATTTTGAGATTGTGTCATATACATATTTCCAAGTGGTAGGTTTTGTGTTGTTGTTAAAGGAGTCGATAGGTGTCGGTGTAAACACTTTCCTCATAAAGAGGTAATTTTATCTTTCAAGTTACTCAGAAAATGTTTACACCATGATTGGGGGTTCTTCGTGAGTTTTGGGATACATGGTGTACGTTTAACCCCTGGATGGTCCGATATGGATTGGCACATGGGATGATTGGTGATGTATTTTCACACTGGAGACAACTTACTTAGTGGTTTCTCGGCCTTAAGTGAGTGCTTTCTTGGAATCCTTTTCTAGGGCGTTGGAGTTCTCTTGATTGGTTGGTGGATGTCTTTCATTATGGACACGTGGATAGATCTAATTGCTTGAAGAATACCCTAATTAGGAGGATCGATGTTCATATTGGAGGAAGGCATTAGAATCTATATGTCATGGGATAGCTTGGATTCATAGATGGAGACTTAGAGTTGGCTTGGGGATGCTTGGGATACAATAGTGTTCTTGCAGGGTAGTCGTCCCAATGGAGTACATGGATTAGAAGGAGTGATGAAATCCATGTGGGCTAGAGATGGATAGGCATGGACACACTTTGAGTATATACACCATATTATATCTTGCATTATGTACAACATCACCTTAGAGTGGAGCACTTCACTTGTGTAGGCTTACATGAACTTATTATAGGTTTCTTGTAAAGTCTTGGGCCCACATTGTATTGTTGGACTACTTTACCTCCCAAATATATAGGAGGGAGTCCTCATTTATATCATCATCATACTCTTTTATTTGTACATAACTTCTTGGAAAAAGCCACCAGGGTTCACGAGGAAACCCTACGAGGAGTTATAAGTGTAGAGGAGGAAATATTTATTGGATATTTCTCTTCTGATAGCTAGGGTTTACTCTTGTGAAGAAGAATAAGTTGTAGATGATAATATCATTCATATTCATCATTTTGTACAATCTTATGCATTCTTATGTAGAGATGTGACCTAGAAGAGGATCACACTAGTCCACTCTCTTGGCTCTTCATTTGTACTCTCTCTCTCTCTCTCTCTCTCTCTCTCGTAGTCACTAGGGTTTCATGGTATTCTTGGAGTATATTGGAGCATCTTGAAGTCTAGGGTTAGGGTTTATCCATTGGAGGCTTGGAATTTGCATTTTGTGATAAAACACTAGGTGTATTTGGTGAAGAAGAAGGAGAGAAGAGGACATCTTGCTTTGGAGGACTAGTTGGAGTGATCCTTGCATGTTGGAACTCCTTGGTTGAGCTAGGGTTTTTCATTTTTTCCCTAGCTAGAATTTTGGAAAGTTAGTTGTTTGCACTAACCTTAAGAGAAGGATATGATATATACATGAACTTAAATATCGAGCATATTAATGAGTTTTCAGTTGTACGAAACTTGTGCAATTTCCATATTTGATTTTCAACCATCGATGTTTTTTATTCATGTATTGTTGTTTACAACTAGTATATATGTCTTGCTGATTTGATATAAGTAAAGAAAAATTTTGTTGAGTGATTTGGCATCATCATTGAAGAATTTACGAGTTGTTTTGTTGTTGTTATATCTATTGTTTTTCTGTTATTATATCCACTATAAAAGTGAATTTTTAGATCTAGTTTAAGTATGATAAATTGCCCTTTTGGGATGAAACTTATCTAGCCAATTTGGTATATTTTCTCCTTGGATTGCCTAGAATATTGGGATAATAAAGAGTGAAATATTGTATATTTTCCTTTATTGTTTTATACTCTATTTCATAATATCACTAAGGATGAAATTCACAGGGTTAATATCCAAAAAGCCTCTAGTCAAAGAGGTGAAATTTTTTGTTTTGAATTAAATATGCAACATAGAAAATTTCCAAAAGGCCTTTTGTTCAATAGTGAGTTTTATAGAGGATTAAGTTGTCCAAAAAGGTTCTATATTTTTGTGCAGCCGAATGGCATGCAAAAAAGGGATGAGGAAAAGTTCAAGTCTTGTCCAAATTTTGTGGAATAGAAACCTTTGAAACCTGCCACCTACGCAAAAGGAATTCCATGTTAGGTGTTGCAGCTTGACCTTGGGGCATGTTTCTCAAAGTAAATTCCAAAATAAAAGAATATTTCAAATGGAAAACATAAAAATACACAATTTTTATAACCATACTATCCCATCCTTGTAGATCAGTACATTGTATGCATAATTTAGTACAACTATAAAAACATGAATTCATATACATTTGATAAGGTATCAAAAGTTGTAAAAGGAAATTCAATAAGGAACTTTGTTAGAAGGGTTATCCCTAATTTTGTTGAGACAATCAAACCAATGGCCAATTTGTTGAAAAACGATTGCTTGTTTAGGTGGAATGATGATAGAAAACATTCATTTAAGAATATCAAATAGGCTATAACATCACCTGTTGTTTTGGTTAGTATGGATAATAAAAAAGACATTATCATCTTTTCCTTTTCCTCTTAGGATACAATTGCTGGTGTACTCTTTCAAAATGTTATAGATAATATGGAGCAACCCATTGCATTTATGAGTAAAAACCTTAGCGATGTTGAATTAAAGTACACCATAACTGAAAAGAAACCTTATTCCCTAGTCAAATCATGGAAACACTACAGGATTTATGTCAGGTATTCAAAGATTGTTTTCTATGTCCCTTACTGAACTGTCAAGGATGTCTTAACACAACAAGGTTGCTTAGGGGTTAGGGGTAAATGGGTATCAAAGATATAAGAATATGATCTTAACATTAAGCCAACAAATATTATAAAGGGGCATGGCTTAGCTAAGTTATTGGCATAAGGAAATTGGAAGGCCTTAGGATTAGGTAACAATGATCAAATCAATGTGGTTCTTGAAGAGTTAGAAAATCGTGAGTGGTATAAAGACATTATCTTTTACTTGAATTGTTTTCTCATGTCCTAACCACTTATTTGATTCTAAACAAAGGACATTAAGGATTAGGTATACCGATTATTGCTTAATCCAAGAGGCCTTGGTTGGAGGAATCCTAAGGTAATTATTCTTACATGTGTAAGAAAAGAAGAAACTAACAAACTCTTAAAAGAATTCCATGTTGGATTTTTTGGGGGCCACTTTGTGGCATGCTCCACGACCCATAAGATTTTAAGAGATGGATATTATTGGCCTACATTATTTAATGATGTCCATATTTTTGTTAGGTCTTGTAATCCATGCCAATTTTTTTTTGGAAAATAACATTTGTCTTCTCTATAAAACCTTTTATAGTAGAAGTGTCTTTTCAACAATGGGGTTTAGATTTTATCGACGAATTTAAAGATAATTCTAGTGATAGATATCAATGGATCTTAACCACTACAAACTACTTTATTAGGTGGGTTGAATCAATACCAATAAAGAAGGCAACACAAGAAGTTGTTATGAGTCTCCTTGAAGACAAGATAATTACTTGGTTGGGGGTGCCATAGAAAATCACCAGTAATATTGCCAAATATTTTAGCTCACTTGCTTTATCTAATGTTTGCTTTGATTATGGTATTGTGTTATCTCATTCATCAAATTACTATCGACGGGGGGATGGGTTAACTGAATTAAGTAATAAAAAATTCATGAATATCATAAAGAAACCCATAGGTGATAGCAAGAACTGTTGGGATAGTAAAATCAAGTATACTTTATGGGAAAATAGAATCACAACCAAAATATCCGTGGTAAGAGTCCTTTTGAATTAGTGTACGAGATGAATGCTAAATTTCCTATCAATTTAAAGGTATCAATTTATCAATGTTTGTAACCATTCACCAATAATCAAGAGGAAATGCAAGCAATAATTAATTAACTTGTTGAGTTGGATGAGTCTAGGCAAAAGGATTTTTATCAAATGATGAAGAACCAAGGTAGAATCAAGGGAAAATTTGATCAAAAGGCCGTGCAAATATAATTTGAGCAAGGAGACCTTGTCCTCCTTTGGGATAAAAGAAAAAAGAAACCTAGCATGCAGCATAAGAATTTTGATAGTTTGTGGCTAGGTCCGTATCAAATTAAAAATAAGGTTGGGGTTAACTCATTTTACTTTATTAGCCTTGATGGTGAGAAGTTTCCTCTGTCAATCAATGGGGAGCATCTCAAGCTTTAATTTTACTGACCACCCTTTAGTGTTGCATCTAAAGCTTTACTTTTATTGACAATCCTTTAGCGTTATAGTTGGTATTGGAAAAAAATCTCTTTATCATTAGCATTAGTTTGAATTTTTACATGCATTTTGATTGTGTGCATTGCATTTGATAGGTTTAATTTATGCTTTTACTTGCTTTATAAAAAAATGTTTTTTTGCATTTTGGTTTTATTTTTGTATTTCAAGGTCATCTTGTATCATATTGTAGTTCTAATATTTTGGTCTAAGTATTAGTAGGTGTGAATTCTATGTCACAACAGATCTAAGAGCTGATGATACCTCACAAAGAAAGAATGAGCAGAAAAGTTGAATAAGAATGAAAATTGTAGTTAAAAAGAGCAGAAGAATAATTATGCAGCAAAACTCAGATAGGAGCAGAATAATGTCACATGTTCCAATAATCCGTATAATAAACAATGATGATACAATGGAGAGAATTCGAATCACACAAGAGAATTCGAACCTTATTTGGTCTAGCATAGGGATTATCACCACTGGAGTGCTTCGGAAGATTCAAACTCAACTAAACTGAACCTAAACTCAGTTAAATGAAGACACAATCAGTTAACTGATTAAGGAGGGCGCAATAGTGATTTTTTCATGCATGTCAATCAGAAATGGGTGCATGAGGCCACAATCAGTGGCATCGAGAGCTCTAACTCCCCACGAGAATCAGCTAACTCAGGTGGAATGCACTGGAACACTCTGCAGGTTCCTATAAAATAGGGAACTGACTGAAGTGGTCATAAAATGATGCATGCAGGGATCAGAAGATGGTAGATGGATTGTGGATGACATCCGCACACCACTAGGGGGAAAATGACATCATCAACAACTAGTAAAAATAAATAATGCTAGGTAGGACAAGGATGGAGTATTGAAATATCATAAACCCCCCCTTAATCCATACTTTTGAATCCTGGGCCCTAGTTACTAAGACCAAAGGTCACCCATACAATCAAATAAATGGTAAAAAAGAACTGTCCATGAACCAAGGAAATGGGGAAAAAGCTCATGGGAAAAATACCCCCCCCTCAAACAGAACAATAGTAGGGAACTCAAAGAACCTTCATACTAAGCAGAGAAGGAAAAAAAATTCCTCAGTGAAAGCCTTTGCAAAAATATTGGCAAGCTAGTCCTTTGTAGGATATCAATGCAGGTGCTAGGTATGGATCTGGATCTGGATCTACTCCTCTGATGTACCTCCCACTGCGTAGAAGTTGTATTTTCCAAAACAAGTCTTTCATGAACCCTTCTTGCTACTGGAGAAAATGGCTCATTGTGGTCCAAATCATGAACCTTTGAGTACCTTTTTACATACAACCGAGATTGTTGCTTGGTTGTAGATCCCCCATAGCAAGTATCTCCAAGAGATTGTGGATCAAACCCCACCATCATGTAGCACCTCTTCGAGAGAAGTGGATTTGCATGACATAGTGCAAGTTTTGCATGATACTGAGATCTGGTGGTTCTATGGTAATATGGATCCCCAACTGTGTTCCCAAGAACTACATGGACTGTGCGATCCCATATTGGCCTAATGTAGGGACCCCTCCGGTAGGGTACTCACGAACTAAATCAACCTGGGACTAATTCGTTGTCACTCTCTCTTCCTTTATTTCATGTGATCCATTCCGTCTCTGATAAACCAGGAGGGAAAGCCGATCCATCAGATCTCTTGGAGCTAAATCCATGCATTGAATGTGTTTACCTGATTGATATTAAGTACTTACTCTGATTAAATACATCTCATACAGTATAGACAACAGGATGAGATAAAATCCCTTGACCAAACTCAGTTTGACACCGATCATCATCCACTTGGTTGTCTGCCGATCCTATGTTGTTAAATATTGTTTTAGCGTCAATTATGCGTAGTATCCAGTTAGAAAGTGCCTTGAGAAATAAATATTGGTTAAATTCTTTTTGGAAAAACTTCATCGTATGGAGAAATAAAGACTATTATGTAAGAATAATTCTTATTTCATTTATGGGTTTCTTTAAGATTAATTTCTTTAATTTGGAAAAGCTAAATTAGATGGAGAAATGAGAATACGAAGATATGTGTAAATTATTTAAAATGTGGTCAAAATTCTTCTAACTAAGGAAAAACTATACTTACGTGGAGGAATGAAATTGTAATTGTGTAAGTATAACCCTTATCTCCAATTTTGGTTCACTCCTCTTAATTAGGAAAAACTATATCATGCGAAAAATAAGATTATAATGTAGGTATAATTCTTATTTTAATTATGGTCTTCTTTATAGTTAAATTCATATCATGCGAAAAATAAGATTATAATGTAGGTATAATTCTTATTTTAATTGTGGTCTTTTTATGGTTAAATTCTTTAATTTGAGAATGCAATATGAGATTAGGAATGTGGGTATGACTATTTTCAGATATGGTCCACTTCTTTTAAACTAGGAAGGAGTATAATTATATGATAGGAGAACAATAGTTGTACTTAGTAATTCAATTCAATTCATAAAATCAATTATGATTGTTTCCTTTTTAATTATGAGGAAGATAGTTGCAAAAAAAAAAATTGATGTGAAGCACTACATTTTGGTAACAGATCAAGTTGCTACAATTGGTATTTTGAAATTATGTTAGCTTGAGGTATATACTTAATATATATATATGGGATCTACATCTTATGTATTTTGAAAAGGACATAATAAAAAGGGATGCTTAGATTAACGAGACTTTCACAGTTTGTCGAGGAAGTGAAACAGACTTAAAATTTGAAAAGCAAGATATCTATGTCACTATACAAGGAGTTAAGCCCTATGAAACTGTTTTTCTAGCATGACATTGTTGAACGAAAAAGTACAAACTCGACGTGATCGAGACAACAGTAAAAGAAGAATTTTCAATTAGGAAAGTCCACCGAAAAGACCAAATGAAGATTATTTTAGTAAAACAATGTATGGAGACAATCAACTCAATGAAATGAACGCAATGATGCTAACCATTTGACATGGTCAAACCTTAATGAAAGGACGATTATACTTCAAGATGGAATGCGATAGGGATAAGGAAAACACACTGAATGCAACTTGATGAGATCGTCGAAGTAGTCCCATGACAACATAATATTGAAATGAGGTAAGGATGTGATAAGATCATTAACCTGGACATGATGATACTGATGAAAGGAATAAGAGATAAATTTTAATATGTTCGACTAAGCCGCTAAGTTCCGACACTAGGAATCTTATCGAGTTGAGAACTGACATTTAGGGATTTGGAAGTAATCATATGGAATTTGGTTTTTGGACTATTTGAGGGTCTCTCCTGATTTGTTAAAACCGTGATTATGTCTTACCTATATATATTTGACTGAATATCTTATGATGTTTACCTTCGCGTCTTGGAGGGAGGATAACCAATTAGATTGGAATCATTGCTTGGATTTGTTATGTTGATTGATGCTTTCATAAATTATTAGGTGGCTATTGACGCAATGCAGCTTGTACATAATTGGACATTGTAAACCTTCGTAGATGACTAGAAGGTATAGAAAATATAAGTTGGGACTAACAATTATGAAGGTATTATTGGATTTGCATTCCACGAAATTATGATTGAGTTCCTATGGAGGTATTGGAACAATGTTGATGAAATAGAAAACTAATGATTAGAACCACTTGTGCTTATGGCCATGATTGTTGGATAAAAATAGAAGAGGATGATAAGAAGATGAGAATAAAAATTAAGATAAAGCCTAGCGTCGAAAGTACAAAGACATAAATTAACTTTGGGACGAAGTTATATATAAGAGGGGGTGTATGTAATGCCCCTAGAATGACCGTGGACTTTAAGGGCACCTGTCGAGTGACCCAGCTGAACAAAATTCAATAAAGTGGCCCTTTGAGTTAGGATGTGTCCTAATAATTGAGAATCACTTGATGATGTGCATGACGACAATCGATTAAATGACATGTGTGGAGTTGGATAGTTGATTTAAATGAATAATTGCATGTTGCTTAATGATTAGCTTTGATTGTGAAATATGTGTTATGTGTACATGAATATGATGCTTAAATGATTAGTTGTATAATGAATTATGTGATGAGAACGAAATAAGTACATATTGACGTAATGCCTTACTGATTAATGGGATGTATGATGTTATGAGTAAACTATAATTTTCTTAACGATTAGCGGGTTTATGGATTGAAATATGACAAATGAGAATAAGACTATTAATATATGTTTCTGAGATGTGTGTAGCGACAACTGAAATGGTTCACCGACGGACACACAAAGGAATTGAAGGGTCGTAGAGTACGGATAAATCACACACGGAAGAACGACGACGGTGTCGACTTCCTACGGAATCCTACGACCGAGTTCAAAAGCCCTTATCCGCTTACTCGGGGATGCGTGAAGTCGTGCGTAGTGGACCATGACGGAGTTGGTCACGTACGAGTTGGGGGGCGCGCAGTAAGAATGGACTTACTCCTCAACGCCATTAGTCGCCAATAGCGTGTAGACGGAGGATTGAAGGTAACGGATCCTAAATCCCTGCATGAAGTTCCACAAGTCAAATGAAAAGATATCGGCAGAAGGACCCGGCGTTGCGGTACCTTGCCGAGAAACGAAAAGGATGGACGCAAGGACTCGACGATGTGGTACCTTGCCTAGAAATGGATACGACGAATAAATGGACCCGACGGAGTGGTACCATGTCGAAAGATGAGCATAAAGGACAAGTAGGCCCAACGGTGTGGCACCTAGGTCCTAGAAGGGGATGAATTGGTAAAATTTATGCATAAAAACCATATAGAATTGCATTTAGAACACTTGCTCATGAAAATACATTTTAGTATTAAAAATAATAAAAATAATTATTTTTCGGCATTTGTACATGAAAATACTTTTTAGTATTTAAAATATTATAAATAATTATTTTAGGAGCAAAATGGAATCCTAAGCTTGAGTTATTAGCTAACACCACATGCACCCACAAAATAGAATTTAGAGTGAGCATCTTAGAGACAAACTTGAGTAAATTTAGGAAGGTAGGTGCATTCTTCTAGAAAACTTGACACATGGATTTGTAAGATAAATTACTTTTTGAATATTAAGAAATTGGGTATTTTGCATGAAGCGGCATGTGTTGCAGGGGAATTTCCTATTTAAGGAAGGCTTTGGGAATGGGTAAAGGCCTCAGATTTTGGATGGTTATCGTAATTGCGAAAAAGTGAGTGACTTGCTGCTATTGGGGTTTGGCTAGAAATTATGGTGGGGGGGGGAACCCAAGATGAGTTTCTCGAGTTGTTGTGTGTGAGCTCTACGACCTGAAGCTCGGGGGTGGCCATGCGACTGAAAGCATGAGTCTATGGTTGGGTGGCGAAGCTAACGGTTACTTCTCCTATGGTTCAAACGAGCTTTGTTGGAGGAATCCTACAGAAGACGCAGACGATAGTGGACAAGATTGATCGGTTGACAGGTTATGGTTTTGTCTATATTTGCTAAGTTATTTACTTATTTTATTTTATTTTTTTCGAGTAATTATGATATCTAATCTGTTTTGTATTAAGTTGTTAAGTTTTAGGTTCAGTTCATGAGTACCCTACAGAAGGGGTCCCTACACATTGACCGTGGATTGGGAGCATGTGTTGGATATGGATCTGAATCTAAATCTTCTTGAACTTTATTCTCAACATCAAGATCTAGATCCTCATCTTCATTAGAAGAGATATCAATATCATTTTCATCAAATTCCGATGGGGTAGGAAGAGAGTATGGAAAAAAATGTGAGAATTCATATGCCTTGGAGGCATGGTTTGCAAACCCTTCCGCTATAATATTCCCAGTAGAGATCTCTGCAATATCAACTGTGTCAGGACCAAATACCACTTTCTTCAGTGAACCTGTGTGAGTCATTTGCTATACATACAACAAATTTGCTGACAAAGAAGGCACAAATATAACATTTTTGAACTTCCCATGCTCCATATCTACTATGCCCTTCTCTTTAGCAGAGATATGAGAGTTGTCTCCCATGTGAATAATTGGACCATCTTTGATATCTAAAGAAGAAAATGATTCTCTGGAGACAACCATGTGGTTGGAGGCCCTTGAATCTATGAGGAGGGATTGTGATTTTGAAAATCTAGCCTTCAGTGCATGGCATCTCTCAAGAACATCAGAATCACTTCCAGAACCAGTCTCTCTTGCACCTTTTGGGAGGGAAATGTTGTTCTATTCAAGAAGCTTGGTCATCCGATCTATCTTCTTTTGCATGCAAGATCTCTCTAGGTGGTTTCCTTTCTTGCAATAAGAACACTTGGATCTCTCAAATCCATTCTGTTTTTCCTTCTTAGAGCTGGAGGCTCCTTTTGATGGACTTGACTTGGCATTCTTCTTGGGTTCAGATGGCCTCTTATCCTTTCCCTTGTGCTTCCCCTCTCCATTCGCACTTTTTGCTTCTACATCCATAAGAATTTGATCTTTGGAGGCATTCAAGGCACCCATCTAGATCAACTTATCTTGTTATTGGATGAGAGATTCAATGAAAACATCTAAGGAGGGAATCTTCCAACCAAAGATTGACATTCGCCCAGAATGGAAGGTAGAGACAAAGATGCAGAACTCAGGACCTAACTTGCTCAGAATGGATAGCACCAGCTGCTCATCCTTCTTCTCAATTCCACACTACTTGCATTTCATAACCAAAGCTTTGAATTTTGAAAGGAACTATTGAATGGTCTCGAAATTGCTCGGTTGTAGAGAAATCAACTAATTTTCCAGAATATGGCCTCTTAGTTCATCTTGTTTGCCGAAGAGGGTCTCTAACTTCAACCATAACTCTCTTGGAGTCTTTAATCCTTAGATGCGGAAGATTAGATCTATGGAAATATGAATGCACATGAAACCAAATGCTTCATCCAATTTATTCAGATACTTGGTTTTCTCCATAGCTGATGTTGGTTCGGGATCCTTCCCCATTGTCACCCTGTACAATGATTTGTTGCTCAATACCATCTGCATATCAACCCTCCAATCAAGGTAATTGAAGGGTGTCAGGATCCCGAGAGAGAGAGGAGAGTTCGAATTGTCCATTACAACTACTTGAGCAAATACAAGGTGAAAACTGCTGCTTCTACAACAAAATTGTTGTAACTGCATTTAAAACTGTTGCTACTGTAGAAAAATGCTGCAACACTAAAAAATATCAATAATGGAGGTATAATAATACTAAGCACTGCTTTAGGACAGTAGGCACTTTTATCCGGATCCTTCACACCTGGCTAGACCTCATTGGATTTCTCCAATGAATTCAATGCAATGGCACCAGGATTTGCTTTGGAAATCCAGAAGCTTCTGGTGCACTACCGAAAGCAGCCTCTCAACCTATTCGATAAGTGGATCTGATACCATGTGAAATTCTATTTCACAATGTATCTAAGAGCCGAGGATACCTCACAAAGAAAGAATGAGCAGAAAATTTGAATAAGAGTGAAAACTGCAGTAAAAAAGAGCAAAAGAATAATTATGCAGCTGAACTCATATAGGAGTAGAATAATGTCACGTGTTCCAATAATAAGTATAATAAGCAATGATGATATAATGGAGATAATTTGAAACACATAGGAGAATTTGAACCTCAGTTGGTCTAGCATAGGGATTATCACCACTGGAGTGCTCCGGAAGACTCAAACTCAACTGAAATAAACCTAAACCTAGTTAACTGAAGACACAATAAGTTAACTAACTAAGGAGGGCGCTGTTAGCACCATGTTTGTGCTAAGCTCAAGACCTCCACCAAGAAGCTTTACATGTCAAATTTACATACTTGCCATACCAACATTCAAGTCAAGTTAATAAGAAATCAAAATTCTAAACTCAATGAAATTTTATGTGAAGGACATGGTTGATTTTGACGAAAATGACTGTTTTAGTCACCATTTTCCAACAGTTGTTTCCGCCAAACCGGGAGGAATTTTTGGAAACCGAGAGACATTTTTATCCAGCATGGGACAATATAAAATATCCTCTCTCAGTTTTCACACAGGTGTCACGGTTTGGGAGAACCGAAGGGATCTTTACAGGGTAAATTTCCATAATTTCCATTTATTGCATGAGTCATCAACTTCAAAGACCGATTCCAATGAGCTAGAGAGGAATCTGAGGAAATGGGGACGTGGTTTTTGTCGAGGACATGCCCAATTACAAAAAACTACTTCAGAATTTGCACAACTATCGACATTTGGGATATACAATTGGGGCTTCGAAGTCCATTTTCAGCAGTCCGTGCCCTAAACTGAACAAAATTTGTTGCAACCGACTCTCAAAGTTGTTAAACCTTCTGTGCAGGTGTCAATGAAGATGTAACCGCTTCCTGTTGAGATAGATCGATCCTAAGGGCTGATAAGATCTATATAAGCATTGTAATAGAAGAGCAAAAGGTTGGAAAATCAATGGGCTGAGGCCTGGGAGAACTAAGCTCTGTTTTGAAGCATAATCTTTAATAGAATTGCAGTGTCTGAGGCTGATTTCGGCAGAGATTCATGTGTTGTCTAGTTTACAGTCTGTTTCTTTCTTCTTATCATGTGGATGTGCTTCCTGTTATTTACTTCCATTATTGTTTTCTTTTTCATGTCTGAAACTAGTGTATGGTAATGCAGAATTCTTTTTATAAGCTCTGGTTATCGTTTCAGACATCCACCAATTATTTCTACTAAAGTTAGCATAGGATTCATCCTTGTTAGATGCCCATGCTGATGGACTGTTCATTTCTTCTTCTTTTATCACCAGAAAACAACCTTTTGACTGTAAATGGATGGCTATCTTGCCTCTGTCCTGATATTTCATGCTGCAACATTGTTATTTTTTTATGTGTTATGTCTTGACTCCATTGCCCAATGTTTCTCTCATGATTGTCCTACCAAACCTTAAAAAACTATTGTCCCATCATAAATATGACCTTCTGAATGTGCTTTGAATGAATATCTTGAGCAGGAAGACTGTGTGTTCCTCATTGATTATTTTCAGTCTCTTATAGATTTAAGAGAGATCTCTCTCTGATTGTACTGGGTCAGAAGTGAAATCTAAAGTGGTTTGGTGGTTACCCCAGCTTGACCTTCTCCCACAACTTGGAGGGTCAATTTGGGTGTTAACAAATTGGCGTCGTTGCCGGGGAATGAGAGTCATATCATCCCTGGGAGAACGACAAGTTTTCAGATCTGATTGTTGATGGTGAACAATAGTCAGACATTGAGAAGGTTGTATATCTTTCACCTGGCAACTCCACTCATCAAGATTTCAGTATGAAGGTGACTCCACTGGGAGGATTGGTGACTCCATATCAGAATTAAGATGTTGAAGGTCTCATGGCGACTCCACATTGAAGAAATCCAACAGTCCACTGTTTCATAGGCTAGTGCACTTAGTCTTCAATCAAAATTTGCAGACTCCACTGGAGAACGAGCTCAGTTGTCTAAAATATGGAAGAACTAAGGTCCAGGTATCAAAGTACAAATTTCTTCAAAGAAACCTTGTTCTCTTGCATTGGTTGCTTATTGTCTCTATGTGTTTATATCAAGGAATCTTTGTTTCACCGAAAATTCTTAAGTCATGAGAGGGTTTCCTTTGTATATCCTTCATTAATTCTTGTAGATGTACATTCTTCTTTTAGTCCTAGAGCTGATCCAGTTCCTTCTTGTGAACCATGTAAGATCCATAGTCATCCATGCAAACCCCATGAGATTGAGGCTGATGACATTCTTCTGTACATACTCCTTTACCTTCTAGACCTCAGCAAAGATATAGCCCTTGGAAGATACCCCTTGTTCTCCATGAATATCCTCCCAAATACCATAGATATCTCCCTGTTTTGATGGAGAAGACTACATTCTCACAACTGAAAGACATCTTCAGGGTTTTGAGCATTTTCTGGACCTTTTTGAAATAGAGCATGATGATGTTTGTATGAGGGATTTTGTCCAATCCTTCCAAGGAGATGTGAAGAAATGGTTTAAGCACTTGCAGCCTGAATCTATTGATACATGGGAAGAGTTTTCAAATGTCTTTTTGGGGTTTTGGGGTAGGAGAAGGTCATTGGACCAAGTTCTTTTATAATTTTATGCCATGAAAAGACAAGAAGGTGAAACCATGTCTAGTTTTAACAGGAGGTTGACAAGATTTTATTATAACATGCCAAAGGAAATTCAACCCCTAGAAAATGCTGCTAAATTACATTATGCGTCTATCTTTCCTCCTGAATTGTCTTTCCTTATTCTGGAGAGAAGGTCTTCCACATTGCAGCATATGTTTATTGATTCAATGGAAGTTGAAGACAATCTCAGGATGTTTGGAAAAATTTCGGAGCAAGACATTGGTGATGAAATGGAAAATAAATTAGAGTTTGAAGAGAGATATGGACAAAGAGAACTTGCCTCGCATTCCCATCCCTTTCATGGTGAACAGAGAGATGATCAGCCCAGTGATGTACAAGAAGAAGGTAATTCTGATTTGTTTGATGTAAATTGCAATCAGCATGTTGAAATTTTTTTTAGTGATGGTTTTAATGAAGATTTCAGTCTACCTATGTATGATGAGTATGAAGAGGACTACTTGGATGTTGTACCTAAAAAACCAGCTGAAAAATTTGCAAGCTCTAGGGCAGTCAGTGAAGAAAGTTCTATTGCAATCTATGATCAAAATTTTGAAAGTAAACATGCTGAAAGTGATTGTTTGCCCCTTTGTTATTCTTCATTTGAATTGGTGAAGCAAAGATTTAGGGCTTCTAATAAAAAACAAAAATTTAAGGTGATGGAGAACTTCATAAACTTTTTTGAAATTGATGATAAAAAGGAAGAGAAATTGTGCAATCAGTCTCAACATTTAGAGAAAACAGAGGTTTGCAATGAGGGAGTGAAGCACCAAATAGAAAATCAAAGTTCTTTCTCAAATTTAGAATTTTTGTGTCAAGAAGAGTTTGTTTCGCTTGATTTTATGGAAGAAAATAATGGTATTTCTGCTAAATTGCATGAAGAAGATCGAGTTTTTAACTCTGAAATTTTGAATGAAGTTGTTGATGTCTCACTTAAAAACTATCATGAGAACTCCCTTCAAGATCCTTTTGAAAAATGGTTGGACAATATGCAAGAGGGTTTGCAGTTTGAGCAGCCCTATCATAACAAACAAATAACAGAGTTTTTTGAAGGTTGTCATGTCTTTTATGATCCGGTGGCTGATTATATGGAAAAAATTTGCAACAGTAAGGGTTGGTTATATCTTTGCTTGAAATGTCGAAACCTCCATCATACCTTTCTGCCATTAGGTTCTTATGTTCCGATTGTTATTAACATGGTTAGAAAATGTTGTTATTTGATCAGCTGTTGGATTGGCTTCATTGGCATTTTTTCATTACTTGATTGAGTAGTAATTTTCAAGCAAAGTGGAGTGACTTGTATATAAATAAGCTTGACAGAGCAAGCATATTTTCAGCAGTTTTCAGTTTAGTTTCAGCGTTCAGTTTTGAGTTTGGCTTCAAAAAAATTTCAGTTTGCAGCATGTATAGTGCAATTCTCAGCTTAAGGTTTCAGTTCAGAAATTTCAGTGTGATTTTCAGTTGGTGGTTGCATATCAAGGCACTGAAAGAACTTTGAGCAAAAAAGAAAAAGGAGTTTTGTTTATTTGGCAAAAAAATTGATTCTATAAGCCAAGGTTGGCTTTATATATTTTAGGCCAAAGTTCTGATTCTTATGCATTTTGGTCATAAGAAATAAAAAAATAAAAATAAAAAATTTAGGGCCAAAGTTCTGATTTGTATGTGTTTTGGACAAGGGAGTTAATTTTTGGGGCCAAAGGTTTCGAATGAAAACGAACAAAAAGGTATATTGGGCCCAGCCAAAGGTTTCGAATGAAAACGAACAAAAAGGTTTATTGGGCCCAACCCGAGCTTAACACCAGGAGCTTTGCATGAGACTGAGTGCCAAACCCAAGGGCGCTCACCACACTACCACAATCCAAGCGCCAAGCTCACTAGCATTCATCATCCTGTTCCTTGCCATGCATAAAACAAAATAGTGTATGTAAAGTGCAAGAAATCATTTCTCTTGTGCATGTGGGATTATTCCCCAAAGTTAAAAAATAAAAAAACACAACGCTAAGGCGCAAGGTTTTTCAATTCGCGTGTGTAGTGGCATCCTTTTTCACGCCAAGTGCCCAGGCAACGCGCTGAGAAGAGAGGGTTCATCCAGTGATAGTGGCGGGGATGATGAAGATGCAGCAGAGGCTGATACCCTGAGGGATGGTATTTTGTCAGATGAAGATTTTAAACGCAGCAGGGAACTTCACGCGCATAACAAGCCAAATTGCAGATCAATAGTTCAACGTGAAAAGGAAGGAAAACCAGCTCTAGTGTTTGTGCCAACGCAGAAACGTTCACGATTTACTGTTTTTGATCCGGTCACATATTCAAATGCAGTTGGTGGAGAGTCGTCAATTGCTCCTTTATCACTTTTCAATGCATAATGCAGAGAACTGAGGACGATTGCTTAACTACGAATAGGTGGGCATCTGGCTCGGTCTGATTAGAGCTGAGGAGCGGATACAACCGTATCAATTATATGCTCTTCAACGTGGACGCACTGACCGACAAATCGAGCATATTATTTTTGCACACCAATTTCATTCATTTTTTCATTTATTTTCAAGAGATTCGATTTATGAGTTCCAAGCCATTGGTTTGTGCCCATGAATTGTAAGTATAAATATTCGTCTTCCTCTCACCATCCCTCGTTTCAATTCGACATCTTGTTATCTAACTCTGGTATTCAATAATTGTTTGATCTTATCAAATAATTCTGGTGGTTGTGAAGAAATTCGTGCACGTTCTTGCATAAACGGGCAGAGAGTGTTACTCAGCCAAGAATGACTTGCTCCATGATCATATGTGTCAAAATTCTATTGCAGTCACTGATTATTAATCTCCTATCTTATAAAGATTATTTAACTGTCCAAAAATAAATTTACAGCTAATATTGAAAAATAACACAACTGCAACTTCACCAATAAAAATACGCGGAAAGAAATACGCAACACAATCAACACAATATTTTGGACAATTGTCCAAGGAAAAACCCCGAGAGAAAAACCAGTACTGCAGATGAAAAATATATTAAACTTCAGCAAATTAAGAGATACAAAATTCCTTGTCTCTCACTGGCAGAACTCAGACAATCTCCCAATTCCTCCTGCTGATATTCCTCCACTGCTATTCCTCTTGCTGATATTCGTCCACTGCTATTCCTCTTGCTAACACTGCAAGACTTGTTTGCTATCACTGCAAATGATTCTCCAAGTTGTTCTGCACAAATGACCCAATGATCCCCTTTTATACTACTCTCGTTCAAAAATCAATGGCCGAAATTAATACAAATGAACGGCTGAGATTAAGCCAACTCAATAACCACTAACAAACTTGGTTATGAGGTGTCACCTAAAAGAGTCACTATTAAATAACAATTGTTTTTATCCTAAAAATATTTGTTTGACAAAAACAACCATTTTCTAAATTCTAGGCCAGGACGAACAACTGTCCCAACTACCCATAACTAATGCTGCTATTTCTGGGTGAGGACAAACAGCTGTCCAAGCTACCAAAATTAACAATATGGATGCTGAAGTGGTCAGCACTCGCTTCAAAGCAGAGTTTCCCATAGTCTGGACCATCTTCGGAGGAAAAGAGACAACAGGCAAATCTATGGAGGATGAGGCCGTTGGGTTAGGTAAAACAAATGGGTATACTCCTGCGAGAAGCATATTACATTGCCAGTACCCCAAATTTGCACGATTGGGTCAAATGTTCGCCTCCCACGCCATCACAATGGGAAGAAATTCAGCTTCAGCTAATGCCGTCCAAGTTTGCTGTGGATCTCATTCCTTCCACGATCTACTACCTTTGTAGATTTTAGGACCTTTAACACTGGGCATATTCATCAGATCGCGTCAGATTGTTTACGATTATTGCAAACGAATCACGACTGATGCATGTCTCTCAGGTTCATATCGTTCTTCCAATTCCAAGTGATGCTGATAGGCGTGTTATTGCAACTTGAGGTCCAACTGGGTGAATATGGAGCTGAACTCCAAGGAATAAACGAAAATAGTGGAAAATCACAGCGTGCTTACTATGAACCTTTAGAGGATTAAGCTCGTGTTGCAAAGGACTGGGTTCTTACTGCCTACGTCTGCCAATTATATGGTATCCCATCAAACAGAGCTAGATGAAACGTCTCAAGTTGAAGCTGGATTTGCAGATAGTCCATTGTTTTAGAACATGAAGCAGCGTGTCAGAGACTTCAAGGTCGTGCATATGGAATCAAGAGGGAGACGCCTACTTTCAGTCATTCTTTGTGGCCATAGATGGTGAAATTGTCCACAAAACAGCAGAGCCAAGTAGCAATACACAGTGGGTTAGTTGCCAGAGAGCCAGCCGTCAGATCTGGACAAAAGAGCAATCAACGGCCCACAAATTGTTTGCAGATTTTAGTTGCACGAAGAAATACACTTTTGAAATTTGCGAAGTTTGTGTAGAGGCGTCACTTTCCAACGGCCACGATCTGGGCATGAGGCTGATCCACGGCCAGCATTTAGTTCGCTGAAATAACATGTGCTGGCAACAAACCTTTTTAAAATTTGTAAAGTCGCAAAGGGTTGCACCATTCAACGGCTCAAATTGAGCTGGGAAATAGATCAACAGTCAAAGATTACTTCTCTGGCAGAATTGAAGTAAACTTAATGGCCAAGAAGGCAAACAACCACAGACCCGTCGTTGTTTTCCAAGCAAGAGCGTCGATTACCAGCTCAGTCTTTTGGATGACGCCAAATCAGGAATGTCTGGATCATTGTCATCGTATCCTATGGTGAGCGCTCAGGTGATGGAAGCCTAACCCTTTGTTTATTTGCCTCTGGAAAACGCACCTCAACTAGCTAGTAATAAAATGCTTGGTACATGCAAAGAAGATGGGTCAGAACTCGATGATCAATATCTATCTGTTGAAGCCCTAGAGCTTTTGATAGCATTGTTGTTAAAGCATAGGGAACATCTCCAAGTACAAAGCCATTCGTCGTGGGACTGTTGCTATATCCTTTTGATGAATTTCTTCAATATCGAGCAACTATGCTGAGCGCTGTAAAATGCCAATCAGGTGGTAAGCAAGAGCTTGTGCGTCGATATATACTAGAGGCTTTGATAGAAGCAAAGGGATGAAGCAAGTCATCATCCAAAGAGCTGCTTACATTTTTGGGAGCTTCTTGGGCAACTTCTGTATAGTATAGAGGATCCAGAGGAGTATAATCTAGCCCAAAAGCCGCTGGATGATGAACTACTTTGGTTTGAGGCCGCGCCTGCAACTGTTGGCGAAGAGGACAAATTGATGGAGGTGCAACGCGATTACATGAATTCTGTTTTCCAACAAACTCTTCAGGCGACCTAGAGTTCGGAAGACTGCGTTAATTTGTGTAGAATGTGCTAACGTGGAGAAAGGAGTTCAAATACAAGCCATGTTTGGTGTATTACTAGGCAGTAGTTCGGATCATTACACTCCACAAGGCTTTTGGAGTGCTTTTCATGATTATGATGGCTCACCTGAAATATCCGAGAACATCAAGATGCCTTTGGATTCTTCAATCGCCTTTATGATGCAATTGATGAGACTCTCAAGGCTTAGCATCCAGGAGCTACATTGTCGAAAATCTTTGGTGGCATATTTGCTCAGCAGGTTATTTGTCGTGGTTGCCGTCACAAAAGCGAGAGAGTGACATGCTATATAGTAAATACAGCTGAATATTGTCATGAAACGACAGGGCAGTTGGCTGAAAACATTTCAAAGATTATTGAGCCTCAAGTTGCAGATATGGTAGATATGTCAGAAGAACAGGAGGAGTTTTCAACAGTAATTACTAGAGCCTTGATGAATTTAGTACATGCATTGAAGACATTGTTCATTCAAAGTGGTTGCATTTTTGTCTGTTTCAGTGGAAGAGACTGTGTCAGTACCGTTTGAGTTCAATTGCAGGATTAGAAAGGGCTACAGGGCACAGATGGCAAGTCAGATTGCAAGCTTTAGTTTGGAGTTTGGGAGCAGCCCAATGGATTAGGCACTGGGTCTGCGGGGGTTCTTTGCTACCTTACAGGGAGGATAGCATCCCCAATAGGAGCTAGTTGTTAGCACCATGTTTGTGCTAAGCTCAAGACCACCACCAAGGAGCTTTACATGTCAAATTTACATACTTTCCATACCATGCTTCAAGTCAAGTTAATAAGAAAGCAAAATTCTAAACTCAATGAAATTTTATGTGAAGGACATGGCTGATTTTGACGAAAACGATTGTTTTAGTCACCATTCTCCAACAACTTTTTCCGCCAAACCAGGAGGAATTTTGGGAAACCGAGAGAGGTTTTTCTCTAGGATGGGCCAATATAAAATAACCTCTCTCATTTTTCACACAAGTGTCACAGTTTGGGAGAACCGAAGGGATATTTACAGGGTAAATTTCCATAATTTCCATTTACTGCATGAGTCATCAACTTCAAAGACCGATTCCGATGAGCTCGAGAGGAATATGAGGAAATGGGAACGTGGGTTTTGTCGGGGACATGCCCAATTACGAAAAAATCCTTCAGAATTTACACAGCTGTCGACATTTGGGATATACAGTTGGGGCTTCAAAGCCCAGTTTCAGGAGTCCACGCCCTAAACTGAACAAAATTTATTGCAACCGACTCTCAAAGTTGTTTAACCTTCTGTGCAAGTGTCAATGCAGATGTAACCGCTTCCTGTTGAGATAGATCAAGCCTGAGGGCTGATAAGATCTATATAAGCATTGTAATAGAAGAGAAAAAGGTTGGAAAATCAATGGGCTGAGGCCTGGGAGAACTAAGCTGTGTTTTGAAGCATAATCTTTAATAGAATTGCAGTGTCTGAGGCTGATTTCGGCAGAGATTCATGTGTTGTCTAGTTTACAGTCTGTTTCTTTATTCTTCTCATGTGGATGTGCTTCTTGTTATTTACTTCCATTATGTTTTTCTTTTTCATGTCTGAAACTAGTGTATGGTAATGCATAATTCTTTTTATAAGCTCTGGTTATCGTTTCAGACATCCACCAATTATTTCTACTAAAGTTAGCATAGGATGTTGATGTAATTGTAACTTTGGAATGTGTTTCACATATATGTATATTGTATTCCTATAGAGATGTTATTATTCCTCTATACGGAAGTGTCGTCATTTATATTGTAAGTGTCGTAACTTATACTTGATGGGTTATTAGACCACCTTGATGGGGTCGGCCCTGTATAAGTCATGTGGGTTAAAGGGTTATTAGACCACCCTATGGGGGTCGGCCCTGTCAGCATTATGCTATGTGGTTAAGTTGAGGTCGACCTGGTAAAGGTTATTATGCAAGTAAAGTCATGTATAAATAGAGTGCGGGAGGCACTCTATTTGATCATTCACTTCTCACTCACACACTCATTGGAGAGTGGCGCACTAGTGGAGGAGGAGAAGTTGCTTCTACGAGGACTATCTCTTGTACTTGGGTTGTATCATTGCTCTATCTATCTCTGAGGAAGTTGCGGGGTTTTTCACCTTCTTGGTTTTCCCTGGTGAAACTCTGTGTCTCTTGTGTGCTTGCATTATTGTGTCCATGATTGATATGCTGTACATGTTATTCTCTCAGTTAATATCATAGATCAGATTGAAATTTCTGAAAAACTAACATAGGATTCATCCTTATTAGATGCCCATGCTGATGGACTGTTCATTTCTTCTTCTTTTATCACCAGACAACAGTCTTTTGACTGTAAATGGATGGCTATCTTGCCTCTGTCCTGATATTTCATGCTGCAACATTGTTATTTGTTTTATGTGTTATGTCTTGACTTCATTGCCCAATGTTTCTCTCATGATTGTCTTACCAAACCTTAAAAAACTATTGTCCCATTAGAAATCTGACCTTCTGAATGTTCTTTGAATGAATATCTTGAGAAGGAAGACTGTGTGTTCCTCATTGATTATTTTCAGTCTCTTATAGATTTAAGAGAGATCCCTCTCTGATTATACTAGGCCAGAAGTGCAATCTAAACATGTGACCTAGGAAAAAAGGTCACAACTTGGGCTAGGAAGCTCCAAATTAAATTTCGTAAAAAGTGGCAGGTAGGGCACGGACTATAAGTTCACAGGTCCAATTTTTAGAGGCCGAAATTGCACCAGTGACACGTGGCACTCCATACAAGTTCGCTCTCCTGTTTTACTCATAAACAGGTCATGTTGTGACACTTGGCATAACTCTCTCTTAGAGAATCCATTTGAGGTCAGACTTGTGGGGTTGGAAATTTAACAGGTCAGGCTACCACAGGAAGAAGTTTCAGACCTTGTAGATCTGAAATTTCTGAGTTACACCAGAAACAATCAGGTGCATATTTCTGTCAAAACAGAATTGGATTTTGAGCACCTTCATTCATGGCTACGGGAATTTAGGGTTTCAGAGAAAGTTGGAATTTTTGTAATCGGAGACCATGGCTGGATGCTCCTCATCAAGATCAAAATTTAGAGACCAAGATCAAATTTTTTGGTTGGGCAGAAGGTCGGGCTTGATCAAACCCTAGTTTGGGACTTTGATCGGAAAGGTGAAAAATTAGGGCTTCTGCAAAAATGGGAATTTTTGAAATCTGTGACCATAGCTGGAAGCTCCTTGGAAAAATCGAAGTTTAGAGCTTTGGATCAAACTATTTGGTTGGGTGAAGCTCTGGGAAACTCAAACCCTAATTCAGGGTCCTCCCTAGTGAATCCGGAAGATTGAAAAGCAAATTTGAGGGGTGCAACTTTGCAGTTTTCAAATTCTGAGTATACTAAGTTGATCAGTGCATCAAGGAGCATCTTTCTATCCTTTCAGAAGTTTGAAATTCAAAGTTTTAATTTTTAGGGTTTCCCTGACAAAACCTAATCCTGCTCCAAATCCAGTTTCTGCAAATCAAGTGGATTGTGTTAATCCTAGAAGAGAATGGAGTGGTCTCCTGCATAAGTGAAGAAGTTCCAGTTTCGGAGGGAGATGAGGCTAAGGCCTTACATAAGAAGATTACAAGCAAACTCGACAGGTATGACTTACGAGTATGTTTCGAAATCTGTTCATGATTAAGTTTATGATATGTTTGTCTTCATTAAGATTAGTACAATCTTGATTAATCTTAGACGTGTTGTATCACCTTAATAAAAATATGAATGCATGATAGAAGATATTCATTGATTAGGGTTTTGACACTTATGATTGTACTAATGCATTGTGGTGTTGTATGAGGTTGATGTTGTCTGCTAACATGAAAGGTACATCAAGAAAGACAAATCATGTTCTAGTTCAAGAACATAAGACCATGGTGACATGAAGACAAAGATTCATCCATTGTCATGGATCACATAGAAGATCTACTTACGAGGTATGTATAACTTGGTTCTATAATGATTAACCTGTGAGATATGCATGTTACTAGCACAAGTCGTTGAAGAGAACAAGAAGACATTATGCAGGTATGTTAGACATAACTAGCTAGCATGCTAATCCAGGTATGTTTTTCCTATATGAAGTTAGAATCCTACCTTGTGTTAGGATCTATTATATAAGTATACATGGCATGATTGATAATGATTATTCATTGAAGTTAGTGATCATGGGTTTAGGCATATTATGCTTCTTACTTTGATTGATGATATGATTAACCAGAAAAGTCCTATGGTCAAATAGGAATATGCATGAGTAAAAGAATTGTGATAAATTATCTGTGTATGAAATGATCTTGACCATACATGTTTAAGATTATTGTGTTTTGATAGTATTAAGATTATACTAATGAATGTATGATTATGTATGAAATCTCGAGGATAACACAATGATGATACTAGTAAGTATGCATAGTGATCAAGGATGGATATAAGTTCAAACACAGGTAATCCAGGAAGCAAAGATCAAGCGGGAGCACACTCTAGTAGTTCCTTCAAGGAAGCAAATATTGAGAGGGAGTCCACCCTACAACCAAACAAAGATAAGTATTTGAATTGTCATTTCTTGCATACTTGTTTGTTTAAATAATATTGTTCAATGATGTGTATGCTTATGTTCCTAGACTTAGGGTGTGTATTATGCATATTAGAATAATTGCATTAATGAACAATATACTACTAATATCCATGTGATGGGTAAGTGGCTTATGGCACTGTACAACATTCCACTGCTACTTATCTAGAATGAAACCTCTTTGTTGACATGTTGGGACTTGTGCACACTCTTAACAATGTTCTGGTAGAGATTGGATGGCATCTAGAAAGTTACGGGATATGGATAAATGTTGTATTGAAGCATTGGCTAAAATAAATGCATGACTTTATGTGTAAGAATTTGTTCTGAAAAAACTATGAGATGTTTCTAATCATGCAATTTAACTTGCTTTGTAGGAAAGATCGTATACCATCACCTACAAAAGAAGGACTACAACATTTGTTCCAACAACAAAGCTATTTATTGAAGATATTGAAGTT
This sequence comes from Larix kaempferi, assembly GCA_027924585.1. Lineage (NCBI taxonomy): Eukaryota > Viridiplantae > Streptophyta > Pinopsida > Pinales > Pinaceae > Larix > Larix kaempferi. The sequence goes on from BSBM01000377.1 coordinate 1,653,715, forward strand.
CCTAGGATCTAGGATGAAGTAATGGAAGAATACCATGATCCGTCGATCATGAATAAAGATGTTTGGGATGTGGTCCCAAGACCAGATGGGAAGTCTGTTGTGACTTCCAAGTGGATCTATAAGATCAAGCATGCTGCAGATGGCAGCGTAGAAAAATACAAAGCGAGGTTTGTAGCTCGTGGCTTCTCCTAGAAAGAGGGAATAGAATATGCAGAGAGTTTTGCTTTGTAGCCAGATACACTTCCATCAGAACAGTACTTGCTCTGGCTGCAGTGATGAAATGGAAGATACACCAGATGGATGTCAAGACAACTTTCTTGAATGGTGTAGTCGAAGAGGAAGTGTATGTGGAGCACCCACTTGGTTTTGAAACACATGATAGGGAGTCATATGTGTGCAAGTTGAAGAAATCCTTGTATGGCTTGAAGCAAGCTCCTAGGACTTGGTATGGTAGGATGGACAGATTTCTATCCAGTTTGGGCTTTCACAACTACATTTTGACCCAAAATCCGACGGCAAAATCGTCTGATATGCGACACTTGTTTGTCGCATATATGTCACTATCTTTTTTTTTAGCCGTCAGTGGTTTTCTGTAGGTTATCCGACACTCCCTTTGACTGTCGGTTAATCGATGGCTTATTGGTACCGTCGATGGTGCTTTAACTGTCGTTCGTGCGACATGTAGTTGTTATTTTAAAGAATTAAAATCTTAACGCAGGCGTCGCTTCAAGCGTCGGTTAACAGACGCCTTAAGACATTTTTTAAAAACAATCCGACGGTCACCTGCCGTCGCAGGTATAGCAAGGCCATCGGTTGACTATGCCATGACGGCGATTAACCGACAGTCCTCCGCCGTCGCATGTATAGCATGGTCGTTGGTTAACCGACGGCCTGTAGTTTTTAAAAAATCAAATACATTACGCAGGACGTGGAATAAGCGACGACCTATAATTAAAAAAAAAAAATGTGACCTAATATTGTGGGAGATTTGTATAGTCCAAATTACATATAATGCTTGTTATATAAAATAATCTAATGCTCGTGAATTGAAGAGGAAATACCCATGATGAACATGTTTATGAAAGGAACCCAATGCAGCTTAATATCACTACTACTATGCTCTTTATCCTGTAATCAGAGAGAATCAATGGTCATACTTTATCTATCATTAGGTGGTATTCTCGTAATCATACTAATTCCATTACTTATGAATAGAGCTGTGTTTAACTTACCTATTATTTGCCCTAATAAGTACATGCAAGCTGATATGAGCTTTAACTTGGTGGTATAGGCTTGTATCTAACATAAGCTTTATGAGTACCTTATACATTACCCATTGAAAGATGAACATGCTTGGAATATAATGGTAATGAATCATACTTATACATGAACTTATAACCTGTTTATATAATGAGCTCAGCTTAATCATGTTACTATGTTTGCATAATAAACACTATTGAGATCATAGTTATTGATGAGGTTCATGTTTAACTAGTATGGGCTCTGATTAGGCTTGTAATGATACTAAGCTCTAACATAGTTAAATCAAGCACAGATTAGTATTGGTTCTTATATTATGCTTGTACCGTCATGTATCGAGATAGGTGATATCTCCTAATTGTACGTATAAAGAGTAAGTAGTGCTTATATGGAATTAGTAGTTATAACTCTATCATAAGCAATGAATATGGAGAAAGCTATAGGTTAAGTTACAGTATTTATAGGGTTCATGCAGATAAAGGATAGTTTTAAATGATTACATGTTGGACAGGCTATGTCACTAGTACCCCACTGTTGTTACATAAAAAGCTTTCAAGGGTTGATACATGCTTACAATGACTGAAATAAAAGCACTAGATCTCTCATATGGAATGAAAAGAGCATATGGGCTAAGTGTATCCATAATGTTACAGATATTGTTACTACTATTAAGCATGATTACTCTATTACAGCTCATAAGGATATGGAATACTAGTAACTAGAGATAAAGCATAAGTAATGGTTACCTTATTACCAGAATCTCTTACATTTTATAGTTATATGGGTACTGATATTAACATAGCTAAAGAATGGGCTTTTATTACTCACCATATAAACAGGTTCATCATAAGCAATGGAAATAATAGATATAAGTATGTAATCATACCAGTAGAAGATAGTTAAACAAAGCTAGATAAGTACTGATTAGTCATGTTCAAGATTTATTCGAATCACAGTACTTGTCTAAATTAGACACGTCATGTTAGTCTGAATTGAACACACAGTATCCATAATCAATGTGATTATATTCAATATGGATTAGCTTATAGTTTATAGTTGATGTCATTGCCTCAATAAGATTGGTATACTACAGGTAATAACCCAGTTAGTCTTAATCTTCATACTGTATATTCCTAATAATGATACCACTCTAATCATACAGAAGCTTCATAGTGAGTTCGATAAGCTGTAGATGCGAGTTATGCTTTGAGTACCATATCACGTAGTTTCCATAAAAAATAGCTTAGTGATAGAGAGCTTAGTATGATTCCAGGCATTGTGTTGTTTAGTAATATGTAAAGGTTAGCTAATACGAGTAATTAACACAGTACTAATAGCATAACTTAGGTAATGGGAGCTAATAACATGGTGTTTACACATACATATACCATAGGAGTTCATTACTTACTCTACTTAAGCTGATATCATTATAAGTAACACTATCACTAATTAGGGAAACATAGTAACTATTAAAAGTAAAGTACAAGATAGGTACATAACTGCAATGAATACAGAAAATACATAAGAGTAATACTAGTACATAAAGCCCAGTCCAAGCAATCTATGTGTATAATAATTAGGGGAATACATTGGATAGAACACACTTGTATAAGCATGTGATAAGCGTAATCATACTTACTGCTTGGGTATCTATAAATCCATATTACTATTGCTTCTATTTAACTATATCAATGGAATTGGAGCTTACTAGTAATGAAATAAATATCATGTTACATACGGGGCAATAGCTGTTAATGGATATGGATTACAGGCTATGATTTTCATATAAAGAATGGGATTAGTACTAAGTATATAACACTGTAACTTACTTACATACAAGGTTAGTAATGGGAATCACTCATATGAATAAAAACCATGTATCAACAGAGCTAAGTTAGTAAGAACTATAGCCTACTCTGTCTATATAAATCACTAATGAGTAAACTCCATTACTTACTGTATACTACTGCTATGATGGTATAAGTAATGCACACTGTATACATTGGCCATATCTCTTATCTTAATGGACATGGATTGCATAGAGCCCGGACAGTAAGATCATGATAACTACCCATGATGGACATGTTTATGAAAGGAACCCAATGCCATCCTGCTAAATACAAAGCTTTAAGTTGAAACTGTCACTGAATAATTATGAAATGAAGAATGAGAAAAAAAAATAGGGCCTTCAACCCAACCACTCTGGGTTACACCAGCAACCCATCTACAAGAGGTGACATACATATTTGGTGAGGCTGTTGGTAAGTGGAAATCAATGCAATTTGAGGAAAGGACTCGTTTGGCAGGTTAGTGGCATGCACCCAAAGAGGACTATGGAGGAAATGGGAATGACAGATAGTGCACTATATTTTGCAGTTTGCATTATAAAATAGAAGAACAAAAACTTAAACTCTGCATGCATTTTGTAGAAACCTTCCAGGTAGATTTTGTATTCTAGGCCAAAGTACGAAATTGGGGTAAAATTGATGACGACAAAGAATTTAAAGGAGAAATATGGAGATATCATAGAGGAGAACCCATTGCAATCCAAAGGATACTCAGGGACCTTAAAGTTGAATTTGGGATGATTTAGCATGGCTGCAAATGTATTTTGGTCAAACCTAGTCATAAATTTTCTGAGGGCATAGAAAAAAGCAAAAAAAATGTTTAAATTACCATTTTCATAGACCTCCTTTGGCTAGATGAGAGGAAATACAAAAATTGTAACATGTGGGTATTGTACAAAACTAGGAGACTTCAGCCTAGCATATTTGGTTTGCTTCCATAATCAAAATTTACAGCCTTTGCATGCATTTTTCTAAAGCATACCAACTTAATTTGCACTAAATTATAATTGGCAGTGTCAGAATGTTTTTTGCACGGCAAATACTTTCATGGATGGTAAGGCTCTGGACATATAAGAGGGTCCAGGAAGCGCTAAAGAACACTCAACAAAAAGGAAATCCAAATTTAAACAATAAATAAGCCCTTGGAAGTCATTCAATTAAGCCAAATTTGAAAGATTGTGCATCTGAAAAGCATTAAATGGCAAAAGGGAAATCCAACAATGTAAAATTGCCAAGGAGACATTGTAGATGACTTGGAAATTTCCAAATTCTATTCCTGAAACAAGCATAGGATCTCCTGTACGCTTCCAAAACTAAATATCCGGAAAATCCTTGCCTTGGTCAACATGTTCAAGGAGTGAGGAAATATTCTCTGTTACACAAATACATATTTAGGATACGTTCCCTAAGGAATACTAAGACACAACCATAGTCATACAGGTGTTTTAAGTAATTTAAAACTAGAAACACATAAATGATGCTTGAGGACCTTATCATAAGAATATTATTGAGCTGAGGCATAATTCTAAGTTCTAATCCATACCTGTCAAAGAATTTTCAGAGAATGCATCTCTTGAAGCACAACAACTAATTGACCCAACCAAAAGTTGCATTCCTCTTTCCCTTAGTAACACTGTCAGACGATTTTGACTCTGAGTTGCTTCAACAGCCTGCATAAGTAATGACAACACATAATCTTCTGAGCAATTGAATACTTTATATAGTGCTTCCAAACCAGCCCCAGAGCTTCTTGCAATTGCATCTGATTTTGATGAGAGAGCGGCTAACTCTGCCGATAGAAAGGAATATCTAAATACATCCCAGAAAATTAAACTCTGATTGATCCTTCCAGAAGCAGGCTTAACAATACCCTTCCCAGGAAAGTACATAGTACACAGCTTGTGGAAGAGTGCTTCAAACACCACTTTTGTAGATTCAGGAAATTGCCATGACAGTTTTCCGGTATCTGCGTTTGCCAGACAATTCTTCAGCATTCTCAAGCAAAGATAAAGCTTGTTGATGTTGAAGGCTTTGCCAATCAGAGGATGAAGCCAATAGAGACTCTACTGAGGACAATGTATGGGGCTTCGCTGGAATAACATGTTCACTATATATATCTACAGTTGGCCCATGAGGAAGTACTGGCAAAACTAAATCCTCAAGACGACGACAAACAGGGCATAGAAATTCACCCTACAAAGAAAGTGTTACAAAAGGTGTGCTAAATGAGATGCTCCAAGACAATTCTCAACAATAAATAACTGCAGAGAGAACACGGGACAAAAGGATTCCCCACAGAAGCAATATATTATATCATACCAATCACAACAAAGTATAATTGTCAAATGGCTACCTGATCTATATCAACAATATGCACCCCTTCAAATATAATCCTGCTATTCTAATCTTATATCTGCTTAGTAGTTTATTAGAGTAAACTAAGTCCAGCCAGTTTAACAAACTAACCAGCAGACCCTAGGCACAGTTTATCCTCACCGCCATTCAATAGATTTTTTACTCTTCAGTCCAAAGTTTAACTTAATCAGACAAGGAACCATGAATAAAGATATAAAATGTTGCAAATGCATTATTTTGCCTCAAACATGACATTTGCATCATGTTTCATTTTTTCTAGGGTGAGAAACAAAGAAATGCATTCCAGACCCAAAACTTTGAAACACAATTTCCTCACAAAATTTCAATTAATTTCTAGCAAGGTTTGCAAAAAAATATAATTATCCAGCAGAGAAGCAAGAAGCTCCTTCCAAAGTTTTGATCAAAAAGACAGGATGAGAGTAATTATTTCCTGGTAGTTTCAATGTCCTAAATTTGTCACTATTTTTCTTTTCTTGTGGATACCTACTTGAATCATGTATGTTTCATGGTATGTATTATCCACGATTCCATAGTGAAAGGAGCAATCTGACCCTGGACAACGATTAATTCCATTGTATTAAAAGCCAAACCAAGAAGAGAATGTTGAAAGATTTGAATGACAAGTCAATCTCCAAGGGACAAATTAAATGGTGGGACTCTTGCGGAAAGAGTTCACTTCATTCTGCAATTACAAGTACTTGGGGGGAGTAGATTAACTCCATCAGCGGATTCAAAAAATGTTCGGTGGGTTTCCAAATGGTGGTCAAGGAAACATTCATAAAGAATAACTAGAAAATGAGCAGGCGAATGATTGCATGAGATAAACAGAGGAATCCGGTACCATCTTGATGGATATAGCTCATGCATCTGAGAAAATATGCCAATTTTTATGCTTGTATCATTTCTGGACTATCAAAGAACTCTCCAGAAATGGACACTTAAGGAATTAATACACGAGAATCTAGGGTGGTAAAAATTAAAAACCTTTCTCACATCTTTGAAAATGATTATACTAAAAGCTTGTTGATTTTCTTTCCAACACAAGAACATGCCCTGTTAATTCAAAACCCAATACTTCACAAAAGGTCATCGTATGATACCATAGCCTTTCATACAAGGTAACCCATTCTTGCTTAGTTGAAGCCCTTAGGACTCACTAGATGAGTCAAAGGAAAAGTCCAGCGTACAAATTCTTTATTGAGGCATTTTCATATTCTCCTGCCATAAAACAAGAAAATATATACAAAATTCTTACTTTTATTGATAACAATATGACAAAGCAGATATCATAGCATAAAGACAGAATACAGTAGCAGATTCCTGTCTCAAATGCCAATAATAGAATAAAGTATCCTTATAGAGGCAAGGTTGACTGAACTTGTACATTGGGGTTACATACTATGTCGATGGGGACTTTACCCACATCATCAATTTACTAAGTTGACTACATGACAAACATAGGGGAAAAAGAATACCACCTCATAAAAAGGTTGCTACACAAGCTGGTCAATTTGAAGTGGGAAAGTCATTGGCTAAATTGTAGCAGTACTTCTGCCAGCCCAAGATGAAATAATATCTAGAATAATTTTTTAAGAGGATGCTTGGTGTATGGCAAGAGCAAGAGCAGTTTGAGTTTGTTGTCATTCAAATTTTTCCCACCAAGGGCATTGCCCATTCTGTTGTCATTCAAATGTCAATGGGTTCAGTTCCTGGGTATTTTTCCCACCAAGGGCATTTCCCATTCTGTTGTCATTCAAATTTTTCCCATTTTTCCCTGTACAGGACCTACATTTTCCTCGTTACAGGTACAATTCATGCTCAACAGAAAATTCGCAATAATGGTTATGCAGTTTTAACGGAGACCCTGCTACAACAGAAGAGATAAATTCAAGCCTTAGAGGCTGAGTGCAATATGCTTCATCATCTGGTTTCAAATATTGCTAGGGGCTCACAGTCCAATGCTATTCTTGAAGTTTATGAAAGTGACACGAAGGTTGTAAACTTGAAATCTAAATATCTAAATCATAATGTATAGTAAGCATTACCATAGTGATGTGGCTTCTTCCATTTGTAAAGAAACATTTGGTGCTGCTTTATTTTCTTCATTTCCTTTATCCTCTTTGTTCATTGTTTTCATCGCAGCTAAGCTCATCACTGAAAAACGAATGATATGGTTTTGAACCCTGCAGTATGAAGAATGAAGGTTTTATAAATATGAATAATTGACAAAAATCTATAATAAATATGAATAGAAGAGCATTTTAATTACCTTATTGAGCTCCTCTCTGTTTCGAGAATAGTTTAATATTATCTACTAAACAGGGCCAACCACGTGAAGGTGGAAGCTCATATGGCCCCTCCCCCCCCTCACATCACTCTCAATTCCCCATACCCAATGCATGTGCTTGGAAATAAATGATTTTTTGTGCGAACATTGTGAGTTTCTTGTCTTAAAGGAATTACATGCATTCGATCATTAATTAGTTTATAGAATTCATTCATTAACTCATTCATTCATTCACACGTAGGAAAAGAAATAGTTGAAGACATTACTCGATAATATCGAAAATAATATCTGAGGACAATGCATACAAAAATAATGTAATTGTGTACTTATTACAATCACTACTTTTTTTTACGCTTTTTTCTATCCTCATATTCTCTAAGAGTGACATCCTCTTCTACAACTTGTTTCATGTTTCTTATTCCCTCTGCAGCTTCCTGTGATCTTGTTTGTCGCGTCGTGTGCTCACGACGTGTACGCGGTTGTTGTAAGGTGCCTAGATCTACTAGAAAAATGAAGAAATATTAATTACTTGATGTGTTTTTATTATTTCATTATAAGTCCTTCTTTAAGAAAAAAACATTAGAGCGGTAATTTTTACCTGGCAACTGGGCCACATGAATATCATGCGTTTGCTCTTCTTCTGCTGCTGCCTCAAGTTGTACATGAGGACCCTCTGCATTAAAACATCAACACTTACAACACTATAGTATTTGCAATTTAATATTTGAGACTTTAATCTAGACTAGGTTTTTTTTAATAGAGGAATACGTTAATTACCTGGATGTCGCTCAACTTTAACTTCAATATTTCGTTCTCCTCCATCCTCCGTATTTTGTCTACTTTCGTTGGGCGTCTTAACACAAAGAGACTCAATATTTTATGGACTAGTTTATTAATGAATAGAGAACACAATGAATTAATATTAAATAGAATTTGTTTATTGTAGTTACTTGTGCGCAGGATGGATTAACGGAAGACTCTGTTTGGCTAGCACTTTTGCTTGTTCGATGTTCAACAACACCTAAAAACCTGCGTTGGTATCCAATCCTTAGGTCTTCCTCCGTGGGCACTTCTTTGAATTTTTCGGCCTGTAATTTTCAATTAGATCATCATTGTTGTTGTTATATCGTCATGAAAACAATTTTAAATGCAATCTATAATAATTTCTATACAATAAAATAATTATTGATACTTACGAATCGTGCTACCAAATTTGAATATCCACCAGGACCAAGCTTGTGTTGCCCATGTTTCTCTATTCTTACCTGGGTGGCCTTCGAGGTATCTGGTAGCCTATAAAAGTAATTTTAAGTACATTAGACGTTGCAAAATAATGGGAAATAAAGTGTAATGATGATATAATTACATTGCTGAAAGTATTGCATACCTTTTTGCGCCTGGTGCTAGCTTGCCCTCTTTACCCATAGCGATCTCCCTTCCATCATCCAGCAAGGCTTTCCACTCCCTTGTTGGAATCATCGGAGGGTGCTCATACTTTGGATGCTTTGCTAAGTTGTTCCTATATTGCTCCCTTACAATGTGTAAATGTTGGCCAGCTTTTTCGAGGACCTTTTTATGGTTGAAGGTTTTAGCACCAAAAAACCCAACCATGCGAGCAATAAGGTCATCTTTCAAAACTTTACTTTGTCGGTTCCACCATGTGCGGATGGTGGGCCCAAATAGTTCTAAAGACCAATCATTTAGATGTCTGTAAAAGACATCAATTCCTGCATAAACGAGTATGTGTTAATTAGTGTAAAAAGAATGATTCATAATTACATTCCAATAAAATTATAATAAATAGTTAAAACATTTTGTAAATAGTACCTGGAATCTTACTCATCTTATAGGGGATGAGATTTTCATCCACCAGAAAAGTAGTCTCAACTGTTCCCATGCTAGTGGCATGGAAAGATCCAGGAAATGCATCGAGGGCAGTATCACTGTCATACTCTTCTTCATGTACCCCCGATCCTGGTCGGCACGACCTATCGTGCTTGGACCACCAGAGGGTGTAGTACTCTCATGTTCTGTCTTGGTTGCCTCAATTTGCGTTCCCGACTAGCCAGACGACAAAGATACATGATCAGTGGTGGTGGGGGTTTCATACTCAGTGGTACCAGCATGCCCCTCACCAGTAGTACCAGGGAAAAAAATGCATGTAGAAAAAAATAATAGTTTAGTTACTCATATACGAATAGGAAAAAAAAATGCATTTGAAATAGACTTATAATTAAAGAGTTTGCATCTTACATCCAAGTGCTGTACTCTAAGCAACAGAAGATCTATCTTTGCTTTAGTCTCATCTGTTTGCAGATGAGATAGTAGCAGACGGACGACCTCATCATTTAATTTTGATTTTCCTTTCTCAACTGCCTCATGGATATTCTTTGAATACAAGAGGTCGATATCGTTGGCAATGTTCCCCAAATCCATATGCCTCGGATCTTGTGTCGACAGATAAGTATCATCTGACATAAAAATAGAAAACATTAATATCAATTTGAAATCATTAATATAATTAGAAAACATAATGCTTAAATACAGTTTCTGAAATTCAAAACGTGCTATATACCTGCTCATGACCCGATGAGTGTGGCGTGCTAATACTATGATCCATTGGGGGCCTTCCCCCATCGGATGAATGCAACACAAGAATTGAAAACATTAATTTCGAAGTGAAACATCCAATACATTGATAAAATCTTAATTAAAAACATATTTTTTATATTCAATTTCGAAACTTTACAATGGGGTATACCTGCTGTGGCGTAGTCGATGCATCTGTCCTATCACCCGTCATGGGGCTCTTGCCCCGATCCTCAACCTACAAACAAAATATTGACCACATTGATATCATAATTAAACAAATGTACTTTCGAAAGAAGAAGATAAGTAAAAATGTGGTATATATACCTGTCGCTTGTAGGGGGCTGTCGGCCTCCGAGGCTCCATTGGGGACTTGCCTCGATCAGCTGACTGCAACAAAGTAATTGAAAACATTAATTTCGAACTGAAACCAATACATGGGGAAAATCTTATTGAAAAACATATTTAAAAAAAATTTAATGGAAAACATATTGCGAAATTAATAACATAAACAAAAACGAAAGATACTATATTCATTGATTACAGGTTTGGTGAAATGTTATATGTACCACTCTCAAAGTATCTGCATATGTATCTATCCGATTTAGATTGTAACTGATTAGCAACTCTTCCCCTGATGGTATTGATTTTATAGCGCAGAAAAAAACACGGTTTCCTTCATGCCCCTTGAATATGCAATTGGGTTGTTTATTTGTAGACTCGGGTTGTGTGTTGTTTATAAAGCCCGCAATATTACCTGATGCTTTGGGCCTTCCGTCAATGTACATACTCGCTCCTTTACTTTGATTATTGTTTTTTAACTCTAAATAATTTGCAGACAATCCGTATCTACACATACTGCGTGTATATTGGACCAACCACATCCAATCTCTGTAATTGTAGCAGGGTCTGACATACTCCATCAATTCGGTACATCTGTCGTAACCCACCTTTATGCCATCCATGCAAAACAACCCCAAACCGTGTAGTGACGAAGGTGCAATCCGAAATATCCTCTCGTTCACGCAAAAATCTATGTTTAGAGGAGGAAGATCCTTCGGTACCCATTGTTTGACTAAATGTTTGTACCTCAAGGGCACATCGATGTCGCCTATGGTCTCATCATCATAAGAGCATGAACCTCCTTCAGCGAGAAAAAATTCCATTCGTTTATTGAATTTACTTATAATCTTTTGATATCTAGTTGATCTCGCTCTTTTGGGCCTACTAGATGTTTCACTTTCCTCTAGTCTTGTTGATCTTTCCTCGCTCGAGGATGACAGATCCGAAAAATACCTATTCGATTGTACCTACACTCCACTGAATAAGAGAAATAGTTAGCAAACATTCGTAGAATGCTACAACAATCTCATGATCACTCTCGGCCCAATAGTACGTTCATGAGGCCTAGGCTCACAGGTTTAAGAAGGCACTCTAATGGGTTGAAGTAGGCACTGTTTTCAAGATTGAATTGGCTCTGTGACTGAGTGTAATGTTTGTACGAACTTCTGAAGTTAATTCTTTTTGTTGTAATCTTTATTCAAGAAGATAAATAAATCTCCCTCTTACTAGTTTTCCTCAAGGTGTGGGGTTTTTCCAGAGTCATGGTTGACCAAACATTATGTGTCTAAATGCTCTTTACTGCATGCTGATATAATTTATTGCGCATGATCGTTTAGGACAATCTATTGTAAATTATTTGTTTCCACTACTAAATTCACTTTTAGTATTGTATATCAGCTACAGGAGTAATTTATTAATCATTGTATGTGAGACTATGTGAGCTAGACCAATATTCCTTTGATTAGCTTGTGGAATCCATGGGGGAATTAGAAAAGGAAGGTATAAGCCAAGTTTGTGAACATACAATCAAACAACAAAAGTTGATCTCACAATTTGTATGGAATCAAATTGATCTCACAATTTGTAGATTGAGTGTTAACTGGCAAAACATTATATTAAATAGGCTCTAAGGGACTGCTAAGTATATCAGTTAGATTACAAAGTGAAACAAAGCCACTCTTGGAAAATCATGATAAAAGCAAATATATACTATATAAAGAAGAATCCAAAACCTAAGTCACGACAGCATGGAAAAGTGAAATAAAGCAATGATGCATATACATGCAAATGCGATACAAAATTGAAGTTCAAGAGCCATTGGCCATCCTGGGGGGATGTCTCACCTGGGGCGCATTCAACATCCCTTGAATCCCTCTCTCCTAACATCCAAGGCCGAAGGGAAGAAAAACCTAATAGATGACTAGTCGGATGATTTGAAAGAGCCCAAGGATAAGATATGAGATATGTTTCATTGTCTAGATACAAAAGTCTACAAACATGACCTAGATGAGGTAACCTAACTACTAGTGTGGTGTGAGATATCCTGGAAGCAGAGGCAATAGGATCGATCGTAACGGTCTAGCTAATCGAGCAATGATGCCCTCCCGAGGTCTTACAATTCTGATATCTAATGTAGTATTGTTGTCTACCTGCCTCTCAATGCCTCTATTTGGTGGAAGCACCAAAAAGAAATATGTAATCAATGAGCTCAAGTTTTGGACGAGGTTGTAATGCAAGTATCTAGCATAAATAATCTGTCATCATCTTGCACATATTACCAAGGAAAAATTTAGGCACTAAATTTCACCATTTGATTAATTTTCCTTTTTGTTTCCAAAATGGATTCTCCAATTTCAATTTTTTTCCAAGAACAATTTGCCTAAATTCTATAGGATAAAATTATTTTACTAAAAAGTCACCAAAATTTTCAAAAAACTATTTAAAATCAGCAGAGAGATCAATATTTTAACAACAACGAACCCCAACTAAGGTGTTGAAGTGTTAAAAGCCCACATTAAAATTAAAAGGGACATAACCAATGTATTTTATATTATTATTTTGGACTCCTTGACTTATGGAAGACACACAATGATGAGATATAAAACAGGAACCCTCTCAAATGAAATTGATCACCACAAATTCATTCCTCATCTCTGTCCAAGAAATTCGTTGGGGTATTTGCAGTTGTTGTTCAATTCTTCATCATCTCAGAATTTTTCTCTTAGGTATTGGATCCGCTACAGGCTTGTTTTTCCTCCTCTTCATAACTGCCAAAGGTCTGCCCAAACTTCAACGGGGTTATCATCATTCCATTCAAGGATGTCGTCTTCTACATGACTGGTTTTTCTCTCTTCTGAGGTTGTTGAGGGTTCAGGAAGGGATTCCAATGGAAGTTGAGGGTTCTGGAAGGGCTTCCAAGGTCAATGCTAAAGCTGAATAGCATTGTTGTGGTCTGTTAAGGCCCCATTGAGGGTTCTCGAGTCATGCCCCTACTAACGGTTGTCGTGAACAGTTGTGGCCCTATTAAGGGCAGTCGTGGATTGTGGCTGTCAAGTCATGATAAGGCCCTATTAATGGCTGTCGTGAACCACACAACTGAAACGCAGGAACTCATTACATGAGTCGAGCTACGACAAACACTCAGAACGCTACAATATTCGAACTGAAAACCATGAAATCCAATAATAATGATCCTTAACAACATTCCACAGCTAAAACGAATGAATGGGATCCATCAGCCACAGTGGCTCAGAAGATACCCCGTGCCCTAATTTGTACTAGAGAAGAAAATTTCAAAAAAATGAAGAAAACCCCAAAAACATAAAATTTCAAAATATAGAATTTTGGACTTGGATGATTGGAGAGTTTCAATGAGGAAGACCTCGGTTTTTTCAGAATGATGAAGGGTTTGAACTTACCGATGTCATTGTGGGATGAATTTGTTGACAATCTTGCTTGTTGAATATGCTCCCAAAGCCACGAGTTGCAGACACCGAACCAAAAAACGAGTTGCAGACGCAGAACCAAAAAACCTCGGCTTGATGAATGATGATCGGGTGCCAAGGAAATGGTTAGGGCACCGTCAGGGAGATGGGAAACCAATAAAACAAACCCTCATTTTCCCCGAGTTGTAGACGCCGAACCACCGAATGAGTTGCAGACGCCGAACCACTGAACGAGTTGCAGAAAAACCTCAGCTTGATGAACGATGATCAGGTGCCAAGGAAATGGTTAGGGGCGCATGAAATGGAAATGCTTAGTTTTTGTTTTTAATTTTTTGTTTTAATTTTTTTGTTTAATTTAATATTTAATATTTTTTAATTTATATTTTATATACTTTTTATATATGGTGCATATTTCATGTTTTTCCATAATGTATTAGGCTCCTAGGGTGTATGACATGGATTTGGGGCTTAAATCCAAGGTGTTGGGCCAAAACATTTACTTCAATGGTTCATGGGAGATGCTTAGGGAACTAAGCCATCACAAATGCCTTATAGATCATTTGTGGCCTATAACAAGGGCATGGTGGCCATTTCAACGTTTGAAACATTAATAAGGATGAATCTAGACCCCAAGGATGGTTCTAGGTTAAAATGTAGGGTCTTAGACCTACCAATTTTTGAATCTAAGGTTCATAAAACCTACATTGTTCCCTAGACCACTATTGGGGCTCAAAGGCATTCCACGTGATCTATATAAGGAATATTTAGCTTGAGGGTCAACTATGGTGTCCATTTATAGGTTGTAACACTGGGGATAGTTGTTGGGGTCTTACCCGTGGTTTGAAAATCAGCAGTAGGGCCTTAGGCCCCAAAATTTGTCTAAAGGTTTCGTGGGCCGTGAATAGGGACCTACGGCACTACACATGTCATGTGCTAGGAATCTTTGACATGTGTGAGTAATGGTGGTCATTCTGAGACTTGTCACATCATGATAAGCTACAAGGGCCTAGGCCATGGTTCAATGCTAGAAGTTAGGGTCTTATACCATATAAATTACCTACGGGGATCATGTTCCATGTACAAGGCCATGTAACGTGTACAAGGCCTTGAGCCATCACATAAGCTCTACATGGGACATATTTGGCCTACAAGGTGGATCTTATGGCCTAGTCCATGGTCCTATGCTAAAATCTAGGGTCTTATGCCATAAATTTTACCTATGGGGTTCATGTGTCATGTTTGAGCCCTTAAGCCATCACACAAGCCATAAATAAGGAATATTTGGACTACAATGTGGATCTTAGGGCCTAAGCAATTTCCTAGGATCAAAATTAAGGGGATAAGTTCATACCAATTTCTTATATGGATAATGGGCCATACATCGTGCCATATACCGCCACATAGGCCTTGCGCCACATAGGCCTTGCATATGTAATCTTTATCCCATAAGTGAGATATGATCATTGTAAGGATTGACACGCCATGAATGGTTCTTAAGGTGTTTGACATGGTCCATAGTCAAAATACAAGGCCTTAGGCCATAGCATTTTTCTCTTAGGCTCATTGGTCATGCATGAGACCTTTACACACCACACAAATCCATGAGGAGGAGGATGAGGATGATGATGATGACGACGACAACAAAAACGATGATGATGACGACGACAACGATGATGATGATGATGATGATGATGATGATGATGATGATGGTGATGATGATGATGATGATGATGATGATGATGATGATGATTAGGATGATGCTGATGATGATGATGATGACGACGACGACGAATATTACGATGATGAGGACAATATTGATGGTCATCGTGACAATATTGAGGATGATAGAAATGGAAACATGATGATGATCGTATTGATGATGATGGGAATAAGCACAAATGTGCATTAACCTTAACGAGCTTCTCTTTGTTTTGAGAATATATTAATATTCTCTACTCAACAGGGACAACCACGTGAAGGTGGAAGCTCATCTGCCCCCACCGCACATCACTTAGAAATAATCAATGCATCTGTTCAATGAAATTCATCATTGTCTTCTCCATCCAAGTCTGCATCTATATCATCTGATCCGGATTCAACATTATAAGGATTAAAGGCCATATCATCATCGTCATCGCTATAAGTTTCGATAAAGTGATCATCGTCAATATCATCTTCATCATGAACATTGTCTCTTACATCATCTGCTTCAACTAATTCTTCAACATATTCCTCCGAAACATTATGATCATCAACATCTAACTCATGTTGATCCTCTACATGATCACCTTCTTCTTCAACACCCTCTTCATCTTCCTCTACAATATTATACTTTACCGGCCTTCCTCTTGGATCATGTCTAATAACAAACGACCAACCCTGTCTACCAGGAACTTCTGAGTAAAATACTTGTTCACATTGACTTGGAAGAACATAGGGCTCTGCGTTTGTGACTCAAGCGACCTTGTATTGACCATGGTAATTCCATTAGCATGTTCAATAATAGTTCTATCGGGATCAGATCGATTCATTCGTAGCCTGTACCATTTCACAACGAAAAGAATGATTTTGAATGATTTAAAGTCACAGTCAATGATATCTTCCAAATACCCATAATATCTATTTTCTGACAATTTTGGATGTTTGTCGCTTCTAGAGGAAACATTAGTGACCTCAAAGACTGCAGTTATCCCAGAATCACATGTTTTCCTTGTTTCATCGAACTTTTTAATGCGATATTTACGACCGTTGCACCACATAGCCTTGTGGTGTTTTACCTGCAATATATTGCAAAACATGTAAATTAAATGATCAGTACATCATCAATTGATAATGAACAGCTAGTAAGTATTTTATGTTCTTAAAGTACTATGCAAAGAAAATGAAATAAATCAAGATGAACATGAATATCATAATTGAAAATATTGTGGCTTATATCTATATTAATATCATGCTAATTACCTGTTTATCTTTTAAACCATATGCTAAATCGATTTCCCTTTCTGTTAGATTGCCATCTCCATTGCGATGTGCTTCTTTAACCAATGAAGCCACACCTTCCCATGATAGTCCTCGACCAGATTGATTACATCGTTCAATCCATACCTTCATCCAATCAAGATTGTTTGCGATGTACAAATGTAGTGCATCCCACTCACGGCCAACTGCATGAAAAAAAATTACAAAAATCAACTCAGAAAAATAATTAACGCGATGTAACATTATAATATTAATGATGCATATAATTAATGAATATTAAAAATGAAATAATTAAGTACGATATTATTAAAATGTATTAACATTATTAATCTACACCAATATTTAATAATTACCTTTGACCTTCCTCGATCTACCTTTCCCCAACAGGTACTCTCCTTCGAATTTCTTAGTCGAGTTTGGATCACCATTGCATCGATCTAATTCCGTCTTAATAAACGCCAACCCTGGAAGCTATTCAACAATATACACCACGGCCTGAAATACCATATATCCCTCCACCATAGAACCCTCTGGACGTGCTCTTTGTCTAACTAAAGCCTTCATAAATTTCAAGTGCCTCTCAACCATCCACATGGACCTTGCATGTATAGGTCCACACAATTCAATCTCCTCAACTTGGTGTATGAGGTAGTGTTCTTGTGCATTGAAAAATGTCGAAGGTAGAAATCTCTGCATTTGACACATTAAACGAGGAATTTCTCTCTTCCAATACCTTATATCTTCTTTGTGGATTTCTTTAGATGACAAACATCTACATGTGATGCAAGAAAATAATGATATCATTTAACGACAGAAATTAAACATTGTAGTACAAATCTACATGATTGACTAAAAAAAATGTCCTAATTCATATAAGTTATACAATGGATTAAACAAATTACAAATTTAGTGTGAAAAAAATTATTTCTAATTACCTCATGTATTTTCCAAGATCATATATGACCTGTTTGACATTATTGTCAAAGTTGTCTGGGAGATTAGATACAGGTAGAACATACTATAACAATGAACACGTTTCATCAATATATTTTTCAAAATTAGACAAAGAAGTAAACCAAAAACATGCAGTATTGTAATATAGAAATATATAATACCAGAAATATATAATTACCTTAATGAAGATATGCCAATCATGTGTTTTTACCCCGCCAAAATCACCTTTCCTTGTTAAGATATTCTTTATGTTCGAACAAAATCCTGTGAGAAATTTCATTTTTTCTATCACTTCTTTTACCGCATTTCTTTGTTGCTCAGTCAATAACCATGGAAGTGACCTTATATTGATTTGGTCTCCATCGTTGTTTCAATGTTCAATGATATCTTTCATTGCATGATTGGAGTCCTGAATGTCACTGCAAATTTTGACAATTTTTTCTTTGTCACTCCTTCCATCTAATATTCGCCATAGTGTTTCAGCTACATTCTTTCCGATATGCATTGTATCAAACAAATGAACAATTAGTAAGTGCTCATAGTAGGGAAACCTACTAAATTGTTTGGGATAACTTTTCATTCCTCGTGGAAGCCCATTTACACCTTCATGTTCACAGCCATCAGTATTAATCAATGTATAAGCTAAACTAGTAGAGATTAAAATGTCGTATATTACAATAAATAAAATTAAATATACAATCGGCCAAAACAAAACATTAAAAACATATCAAAGATGATCAATATGAATATATAAGATAGACAAATTGATTCGTACCTTGATGATTTCTATTATATTGCAACTTCCATATGTGAGGTGTCATTCTCTGTGGTTTTAATTCGGTCTCCTCTTTCCCATTGAAAAGATGTTTTTTGGTAGTTCGATACCTATGATTCTTAGAGAGGAAGTGCCTATACTCATCAAACACTTCCTTTGACAAACTCTTTGAACGACGAGATTTCATCTTGGGACCACAAACTGGACATGCAAATGTTCCCTTTGTTTGAAGACCTACATGGATAAATTATGGTAAGCAAAATATATTTTATATAATATCATGCTAATTATTTAAAAAACATACGTATAACTGATTAGTATATCACTAAATAAAATTAAAAACTATCTTAGTGCAGTACGTTACAATTACATACCACAAAAATGTGTTAGCCCTGGAGCATCGTGAATTGTCCAGGTAAGCATTGCATGGAATTGAAATCCCCTTTGCCCTATTGGTCTAGAGACATCATACATAGTGACACCATTCCATAGCTTAAGTAGTTCATCAACAAGAGGCTCGATATATACATTCATATCTTTAACTTGGTACTTACCTAAAAGAAAACAACAAATACAATACATATAAGTAAATATGCAACAAATATCACAAATTAAATACTAATCATGCATATTTAAAAAATTATTGTTCTAAAGTACAAATTATACCTGGAACAATCATTGCCAACATTATATGCTCCCTCTTTATTGACATCCATGGAGGAATGTTATTGTTGATAACAAAAACAGGCCAGACCGAGTAAGTAGATCTCATCTCTGCAAATGGATTGACACCATCCGCTCCCAAAGAAAGTCTAGCATTACGAGGTTCTTCTTTAAAGTGTGACCATTTTTCCTCCATGTCTGTAAATGCAGAACCATCTGCAGGCATTCGAAGAATATCATCTCCACTTCTATTCTGTGCGTGGTAATCCATAAATTGTGCTATGTTTTTGCACCTAAACAGTCGTTGCAAGCGTGGAATAATAGGAATATAACGAATAACCTTACAAGACACCTTTTTGGTTACTTGATCTGTTCGGTATCTACTGCTATGACATATAGGGCATTCTGTTGCAAATTCATACTGATTATAATATAAAATATGATCATTAGGACATGCATCAATTGCTTGATACTCCATTCCAATATATTTCATGATGGCAGCTAAACCTCGGTATGTGCGAGGTAAAATATTTGATGGTGGTAACAAATATTCACCTATCAACCTGTTACAACACATTTAAAAAATAATGGTTAATATAAATATTTCAAGAATATATAATTAACGACAAAAATTTCATCCTTATTACTTCTTTTGATGAACTTATAACTAGAATAGAAATATTATAGAAACATAAATATATGTAATTTATCGTGATCATATATATGCGATCGATGAAAAATATAATCACATACCTTAACAACTGCGTGATGGATGTGTTTGAAAAACCATTCATAACCTTCAAGTTCATTATCAGCAACATAGTAGAGAGAAGAGTTATGTGGGAGCCTTCAAAAAGGGGATCGTCTGCCTTCTCAAGTATAGGTAAATCATGAAGATCATCAAAGTCGTCATGATTTTCATGATGTTGATCATCCGCGTCCAGTCTAACATTAAATGCATCATTGATTAATGTATTTGCACCATCATCCTCAAATATGTTATCATCATGATCATTGTCTAATTCCATATCATCATTAACTTGATCATCAATATTCGCAGGACCTGCATATTGTTCCTCCGGCGCTAGTTGCTCCGCAATTACGACATTCTCCATGTTCGGAACTGCCCTAGGAGGTCCTTCCTTTATAATTACAATTAAAACATCAAAAAAATAACATTAGTCATGTCGATTAAGTAACAAAAAAAAAATGATACAATATACAATTACAAAAACTCTCAATATAAAGACCTCATATATAATATTGAATTAGGACATACCAATGGATGATATTCTTGCCCCCCCTCAACATGCCCATGTTCCCTACAATGTCTTTTAGCTGTTGAGATCAGTAACCTTCTCGGATTAAAGCCCCTACATCGACTGCAAGGACAATAACATTTTCCATCACCCCTTCTTTGCACTCCATCCCACAACCTAGCAAGAAATTGTTGATTTTGTTCTTGATCTTGATGACCTCTAACATTATTGTTACGTGGAATTTTATTACTCAAACCTAAGAACAAAGTACGAGCAAACCCAAGTAGCATAAAATATGCCTTAGATAGATTTCAGTTGGCCTACTTCTCTTTACCTTATGCGCATGGCCTAAGAGAAGAGGAATCACAAGTGAGATTATGTAATTGGCCTACTTCTCTATTTATATCACTTAAGCATCAGATATTCGATGGCGGCTCAAATCATGGAATAAAAAATTAATATAATTAAAAAGTTGACCAAAATTTAAGGGTTGACCAACGGTCAAATTTTTCCCTACTATCGAACATCCGACGCCCCCTCATCTAATTGTAGAAAAACTGATGGGTGTTAAACGCTGTTGACTGCTTTTCTGGGCAGACCCGGGTTTTAATGAAGCGCAGCAACAAAACCCCTTGGCGCACTGGCCCTCTCGGCAACGAGCTGCGCGGCAGCTCGAGGTCTCACCCGAAGTGGCTATGGGGGGTAAGGAATCAGGTTTCCTTAACCGTGGTGACGCGGAGATTGTTCTATATATCTTCTTCTTCCTCAAATATCGGCGGCCGGACCTTCCTGCAGGCCGCTCGGCGCAGCTGCGCGGATTCCTTCCTAGGCCGGCCTACTGCGCGGTTTCTCCTCTCTAGCGCAGAAGGCAACTATTCCTGGCGTTGACGCGCTAAATACTTCCTTGCCCTTCGCATCCGGCGCAGTAACGTATTCCTCGCTCGCTGCAGCGACAGCGCGTTACTACTTCCTGGTACTTAACACTCATAGCTATCAAGAGACCTTTCCGACTCACTTAAACAGTCGCAAAGATGATGCAAAAGATGTTCACACAGGTAATGATCTTAAACAGTTATCATTCATGCAAATATTATAACAAGAAGATATATGTGACGCTCATCTCCTCGAGGAAAACCACATCCACGGGAGTTTTATATTAACCAGAAAATGATAGAGTTATACAATATGCTGCGCACACAGCTGCAGCCTTAGATCTTACAGGAAACTCCACGCACACAGCTGGGAGCCCTTCTCTCAATCTTGTCTCCTCTCTATGGAGATCACAAAGGCACAGACGTCGACTCAGACTGTCTGGCAACTCAGGGATTAGCTCCTCGGCTATCCGATTTCCTCTCTAGTTCTACACACCGGGTAGAAAATACAGTGAAGGATAATCAACACATGATCTATCCTTTAGACTGGCTCTCTAACAGTCTAGCATCTAACTCTCTAACTCTCCAAAAGGAAGGAACTGAAGGAACTAAGGGAACCTCTACCCATTACAATGATTCATCTATATAGGTGGCCATGACGGTCACACCTTTACAAAACTGTGGGCCTTTCCCAACAGTGATTCCCAAAAACCCTAACCACGCACATGGCTAGGTGTACTGTAGGCGCCGCTTGCAGTCAGGTCGCCGCTTCCTGCAGGCTCCGTGAATTCCGGTGCAGATTGTGGGTATGGGCGATCGTCCTTCGCCTTCAATGCTCTGGTCCGTTGCTCCTCCTTGATCCGAGCAACCATAACTTCTGTACTAAGCCTTTAAATGAGGGTAGCTGAGCCCTGTACTCCATCGCCTTATTTATTATGGTAGCTGAGCCACCTTCATTCTTCGATGACGTGCGCGCGAGCTCCGCAATTTCCGGTCCGTGATCTGCGCTGAGATCATCCATCTGGCACCGTACTGCGCACCGTCTCCTTCTTACCCAAAACTTAGTGCTTGTCCCAAAATTAGCACTTTCCTTCCATACTCGTGCTTTTTCCCAAAATTCGCAGCTTTTACTATAGCTGCGACCTTGGCCCCAACAGGCCCCCAACACTCACTTGTGGCTCGCCCTCGAGCCACTCGCACTAGCGCGTGGTTGTTTGATTTGCGCATCTGCTTTTGCTTGAATCTCCGCGAATGTTTTCTGCCACTTCGCAATAGCGGAGTCCAATTCCTCGATACACTCATCAGCTGTTTGCACTGTTTCTGCGGTCGCTTCGTCTTTAGTGAGTGTATCAATGATCTCCTGAGACTCGGTAATCTCTTTGATTTTTGTCTCAACCTGGCCAACGATTTCAGCATACTCATCCATGAATGGCTGAATGCTGTTGGTGAGCTTCTCATCTTCAGTTCTGAGCTTGTGCAGTTGCTGCTGCATTTTGCGCACTTCGCCCATTTTCTTCATCTTTGGCAAGCCTGTTAAGGACTTAGCTTCTTCATTCAGAACAGTGAGAGACTGTTCTGCAGCTTGCACCTGTTCTGATAGTCCCACTTTAAAAGGGAGGTTCACAAGCTCTGACCATGCTTCCATAGCCTGGTCCATCAGGTTCTTGGCTTCCTGTACTCGATCTTTCATTCGTGTGGAAGCTCTGCTCAATGCTTCAAATTGTACCTGCGCATCATCCGTAAGATGCGCAGCAACGCGAGCTTCTAGCTCAGCAATCTGGGTTCTATGGTCCTCAGCCATAGCAACTTTTTCTTGCTCCAGGGTTTTCACCCTTCCTCCAATAATTTGAACTTTTGCAACCAGAGGGAGGTCTGGTTGAATCTCGCAAGCCGGCAATTCCTGGGCAATCTCTTCTATTGCGTTTCTGATGCCGGTGTCTTGCGCCTCATAGAGTGCAAGCTTCGCAGAGATATTCTTATGACTTTCCTTCAGCTCTATCTCATGCGATTGCAGTCGTTGGTTTGCCTGGAAAGTAGAGAGCTCTCTAGCTCTCAACTCAAGAGAAACTTTCTCCTGTACAAGCTGTAGGGTTTCTATAGGAATCATAGACAAATTTATTTCTACAGGTCCAACTGTGCTTACCTGTAGTTCAGCTAGAGGATCTGGAAGTGTCATGCTGGTAGGCGGAATATGTACGACAGTGTGCCTTTCTGTGAGTTCTTCAACTCGCTCATCAGTTGGAATTTCTTGTGGCGCCTGCGAAGTAGATGCTGGCGCATGGGTCTGCGCAATCCTTCCTGCGAGACCTTTCAGTTCTACAAATTGTAAGTCTAGAGCACTTCGGATGTGAGCATGCATGTTCCTCATCTCACGAAATTGCTCTTTCAAGTATTTGTCGACCTCCGAGGGGATGGCCTCAGTGGGATGCGACACTTTCTGCTTCTTTGTGGCTGGTTCTGTTGAGCCTTCATCGCTTCTTTGCTCAGGGGCTTCCTTGCCCTTATCCTTTTCTTGCGCAGCGGCGGGTGGCATCGCAGGTGTGATGTCAGCTGCTGCTCTCCATTCGTCCGACCACGACTTAATGGTTTCTTCGACATCTTCTGTGGTCATCCTGTAAAGACCTAGCGCCCAGTCACCTGGAATGTCGCAAGGCCGAAGGTAGAGTTGATGGATGTCGGCAGTAAAAGCCAACTTTCCTTCATACAATGTGGCTGTCTCCCCGCTCAGCCTTGGCATATCTTGTATGGTATCTCGGAGGAGATAGTAGTACTCACAAAAGACAGCGCGATTCATCTTGCGCTTCGCGGGATTAGGGGAATCCCAGAGGTTGATGTAGCGCATGCCGGCAACCTCTCCTGCGCGGCGTGGAAGGAACTGAGTATTCGGGGGCTCCTTCCACCCGACGAGAGCGCATAAAATTAGAAGCCACGAAAAATGGAATGATTGGCCTGCATTGTCCTGCACATTCAGGCAATCAGCCAAAAAAGAATTCAGCAGGAAGAGAGACCAGTTGTACTGTTCTCCCTCCGCAGCTGCGATAGCGAGCTCGACGACAGCTCCAGTAACTTCTTTCGGTCGGCACTTTGTGAGAAGTCTGCCTGCAAGCAGACTTCCTGTGAAGCGAAGTGCCTCATCTTCTACTGTCGTGAGGTCATAAGCCCGACCTCCTCTTGTCAAGTTATATTTCTGGACCAGCTTTGCAGCCAATTTTCGGTCCTTCTCCTTTCCCACAAAATGGATATTGGGATCCTTACCAACCTTAGATAGACCGGTGATGCGGTGTATCAAATCAACATTTAGATCAATTGGCCTCCCGAGCCAAAGGTAACCTCCATGAACGCAGGATAGCAGTGTTTTAACGACTGCGTTCACTTCATTGCTACGCCCAAAGTGCGGTAGCTTCAACAAATTCAAGAGTCCAGGGCGCTCAAGATTTGCTGCAAATCCCTTCGGGATAAACTCGTCAACCTGCCTGGTGGGATTATGGACGATATCCAGATATCGGTCCAACTGGAACTGAGGATATGTCTTATAGTCTCCAAGGTTAAAATCAGAGAATTTAACCAATGGAATGTTTCCCAATAGTTGGCCTTCTACCCGCACACTAGCCGGTAGTGGCGGTAGCGGAATTGGATACTTTGCATTCTTCGGAATCTGTACATCCGGCGCATCATCTGGACGCGGCGGAATATAGTTCACCATAGACGCGAGCGGCTCTGGAACAGGTTCCTCCGGCTGCTGCTGAGATGCTCTTGTGCCTGGAGATGTTCTGGGATCAGTAGCACCGGGGTGTACGTAGGTCGAAGCCGTCACCGGAGTGGCCATGCCGAAATCTAAGCCTCGGCGCAGAAATTGACGAACAACTTCTTCAGTTGATAAGTTCTCCGTTGTGAACCAATGTAAATAACAAAACTCTGGACAGCAAATGGCGGAATTGCGTAGGGTATAGACGCTGAAAACAAGGGGAAATACTCTGCACACTCGGCTCTGAAAACAATACTTTGGGTCTTCAAACACAACTATGCAACTCGAGACAGTAACCCGAAATTGATACAAGTGTGAGGTATTTATAGCCAGCGGAGATAGTAAATGCGACCAAGTGGGGTAACGTAGCTATAGGTGGCTACAGATGAGTTGACAACACGCTATCTTCCTTGCCGTAGCGGTGCATTTAGTGTGATTGACGGGTTCTGACAGCCTTCCGGGAGAAGCTAATGCTTTCGGCGCCTGAGTTAAATGCAAATCTTTCGGAGATTAAGCCGAATCCGTCGGAACGGCTAGACTTAAATAGCGGCCTTATCCTTCATTTATTCAAACGCAGCTACATAACTGCTGTAATTCAAAATTTCCGACGGGTCATTTCAACTTAGGAAACTGTGCCTCTATGGGTCCATGACAAAAATTTTTTTTTTTCAAGCGGCAACAAAAAGGGAACTCCGCAGGAGCGATAGTTCCATGGTCCAAAAACAAAACTTCGCCAGAGCGCACCGATAAGCTCTCTTCAAGCAATTTTTATTCAGGATGCGCGGATATTTCAAGGAACTGCGCAGGAAGCTGGAAACTGAGGGTGTGTCGCAGCTTCCGTGTAGACTGAATGCGATGTCTCTTTCAACTACACTGGGCATCTGCATTCTTGAGTAATATATTATGTCGACAGGGCGGAGTGGCCGTCGCAATAAAGCTTAAGCCGACTCCCGTTTATCATTGTAGGTAGTAGTTCTCCATTCAGCTTTGCAAGCTGAACTGCGCCTCCGTCTGTTATTTTTATTATCTGAAAAGGACCTAACCAATGCACACAAAACTTGCCTGGAAACTTGGTGAATTTACTATCATAAAGGAGTACCAAGTCTCCTTCTTCAAAGTGCTTATGCTTAATGTGCCTGTCATGCCAAGCTTTCTGTCTTGCCTTCTGTACCTGTTGATGAAATCCGGCCAAAAGTCTGTCTTCTTCTAAGGAAAGCAGTTGCGAAAGTATTTCATTCATAGTGTCAGGATCTGCCATTTCTGTAATTTGCGCAATTCGGAGACTGGGAACAATGTATTCCATGGGCATAACTGCTTCTTGTCCATACACCAAGCTGAAAGGTGTGTGACCTGTTAATTTCTTGCAAGTGGTTCTGTAAGCCCATAATACAGCTGTGACTCTAAGGTCCCAATCATCTCTTTGTTGATTACAGATTTTTGTCAGGGCATTCTCAAGAATCTTATTGAATGCTTCCACCGTACCATTAGCTTGAGGCTGGTAGGGTGTACTCTTATGGTGATTAATTTGAAATTCTTCAGTAAGGGCCTCTATAGTCTCATTGAGGAAATGTGTACCTTGATCACTCATGAGGATCACTGGGCATCCAAACCTAGTGATAATGTTCTCGAAAATGAACTGCGCGGCAGTAGCGGCGTCACAGTTCTTAAATGGCTTCGCCTCAGCCCATCTGGTGAGGTATTCAGTAGCTGTAATGATATATCTTGCGCCAGTTCTTTTTCCTGGTGGGTTAATAGGTCCTACAAAGTCAATGGCCCATTTATCAAAAGCACGCAGTGTGATCTGGGGTCTTAGTGGCATTTCATCTCTCCTTGAGGGTTTTCCTGTGCGCTGGCACACATCGCAACATTTACAGAATTCCTTAGTATCCTTGTGCAATGTCGGCCACCAA
This sequence comes from Larix kaempferi, assembly GCA_027924585.1. NCBI lineage: Eukaryota > Viridiplantae > Streptophyta > Pinopsida > Pinales > Pinaceae > Larix > Larix kaempferi. The sequence goes on from BSBM01000377.1 coordinate 1,681,019, forward strand.
AGTCCTGCGGCTAATATCTTCTGCGCAGTCGGCTTTCCTGCGAAATGGCCTCCTGCGGTACCTGAATGCGCTTCTGCGATGATAGAGCTCTTTTCATGTGGTAAGATACATCTGCGCAAAATTTCGTCAGGGCCCAACTTATAAAGCTGGCCTGCTATCAAAGTGAAATCTGCGGCTCTAACAACAAGTTGCTTTTTCTGCTGGATTGTAAGCTCAGCCGGCGCTTGTCTGGTAGTGAGAAACTCAAGAATATCAGAATAATATTCGTCTGCTGCTTGGATATAAAACAACTGTGCGTCAGGTAGATTGTCCTCCAGACTCGTAGGTTCCTCTCCTGACTCTATTCTGGATAGATGGTCAGGCCCTGCATTCAATCTGCCTGGCTTTACAATAACCTCAAAATCATACTCTTGAAAGAGCAGTAGCCATCTGCAAATTCTTCCTCCTAAAACTGGTTTATTGACCAAATATTTCAAAGCAGAATGATCAGTATACATTTTAAAGTGAGCTCCTAACAGGTAGTGTCTGAATTTCTGTAGGGCATACACCATAGCTAGTCCTTCCCTTTCTGTAGTGGTGTAGTTCTTCTCAGCTGTAGATAGCTTTCTGCTGGAGTAAGCAATTGGGTGGTCAATACTTCCTTCTCCAGACTGTGTAAGCACGATTCCTAATGCTATGGAAGAAGCATCAACATGAACATGAAAAGGTTTTCTCCAATCCGGGAAAACTAGAATAGGCGTTGTGATCATCTTTTCTTTAAGTGTGTCCAAGCTCTGTTGGCATTCTTCTGTCCATTGGAACTTCGAATCCTTCTTCAGCAATCTTTCCATAGGCGCTGTGATCCTTGCATATCCTTTGATGAATTTTCTGTAGTATCCTGTATGTCCCAATGTAGTGCGCAATTGCTTAACTGAGTTGGGCGCAGGTAAGTTAGCAATGATGGCAACCTTCGCAGGATCCATCAGGAGTCCTTGTCTGCATACAATATGTCCCAACAAAATACCAAAGGGCGCACAAAATATACATTTTTTCAAATTAAGGGAAATCTGATGCTGTCTACATTTTTCTAGCATCATGCGCAGATTCGCAATATGGTTCTTTAGTAAACCAAATACAGTCCAGTCATCAAAATAGACTTCTAAAAACTTGTGGATAAATTCTTTAAAAACAGCAACAACAACTCTAGAGAAGATAGCAGGTGCGTTTTTAAGACCAAAGGGCATTACCGTATACTGGAATGAGCCCCATTCAGTTGCAAAAGTAGTCTTGTGGCGGTCATCCGGATGGATTCTGATCTGATGATATCCCGAGAATCCATCAGTGAAGGAGTAAGCCTCTTGTCCTCCAACATTATCAAGTACTTCATCTGTGAAAGGAGTGGGAAATGGATCGTGCGCTGATGCATCATTGAGTTTGCGCAAGTCGACACAAATTCTTATTTCACCTTTCGTTTTCTTTTCTTGGACCACCATAGGACTAATCCAATCGCTTTCCTCTACTGGCTCAATAATACCTGCTGCAAGCATCTTATCAATTTCTTCTTTGACTTTTTCTTTGTAGCGCGGGTTCAACCTGTATGGGCGCTGCTTTACTGGCTTGGCATCTGGTTTCAGAGGTATGCGCATCACTCCTAAGTCTCCTAGGATGCCTTTCATTTCTGTGAACTTGGTAGGAAAGATATCCTGGTAGTCACGTAATAAATCTGAAACATGCGCAACAGTTTCATCATCCCAATAATCTCCTATAGAAGCAAACTTTGGGTCAGCTTCTGTGCCAATGTTAACTTTCTTGAGCTTGACGTGTTCTGTGATGGCAGGAATATCAAGCTCAGGACCTTCAATATTGCGCGTCCCTTCTGATTCTGGGATATTGATGTTGCGAGGATCGTCCTCCTCATCTTCAGCGGTGAAGTTATAGCATTCCAGGGCATGTTCTATCTGGACAGCCCAATCTGGTTGGGAATATTCTGTTACTAGACCTGGTTCAAATACCTTCTTTTTAATACACTTCAGAGCCTGATCAATACTTGGATGCTCTGACTCAAAGCTGAATGTAAGTTGAAAACTTTCTATCATAAGAGCCCAAGTAAGAGTGCCTTTGCGCAATTCTATTTCAGTATACCAATTCCTTGGAATTGTATCCAATGTGTGGATGAATTGGTGAACCCACTCATCTTCCGGAATATCTGACCATTGCTGACTACATGCTTCAATGTGTGACCTGGGGTCACTCTGTCCTTCATATTTGCGTAGCGCTTCGGCTGTGGTGTCCTGAAATCTGCGCAGTATCAATCTGCGACAGTCTTTCCATGTATGAATATTCTCCTTGTGCGCAATCCACCATCTTGCGGGTGTAGCGCGCAATGCTATATCTAGTGCCTGTATGCGCTGCGGTTCTGGAAGCTTTTGTTCATATTCCTGTATGAATTTAGTTACTTCAGTTAAGCCATCAAAAGTTGGAGTATCAATTAATTCTGTGCCAATCCATCGAATGGATTTAGTCATCATGGCGCAACGTCTTGCAGAAACCTCATGTAGACGATTCTGCCAGTTTTCCAATCCTGCATCTGAATCTGATGTGCACGAGCTATCACATCGCCAGCTGATATGGCCGTCTGCTGTGGGGTTGACATAGTCACTGTGGTTAGTGGTCATCTGGTACAAAATTTCCATGTGGCGCGCTTCCTCTTCTGCGCGAATGGGTTCTATATATCTTGGTCCTTGAATAGGATCAAGAGGTGCGATGACCCTGATCTGGTCATCCTCAAAGGTCATCTGTCTTTTCTTCAAGTTAATGACAGCCAAATTATCAAATGCCCAGTCTATTCCTAACAGCGCTGGGTATGGTCTACTATCATCCATAATTTTGATTACTTCAAAATCTGCAGAGCTTCTTACTCCTTCAATATCAATAGGTACATTGGGTAATCTGCCCAATGGAGAGACTCGTTGCTGATTTGCGAGTCTTAGCTGGATAGGGGATCTTGTAAGCTGAGGGCTTCCCATCTGTTCCCATGTCTGCATAGTGAGAACATTGGCTTCTGAGCCCAAATCTAACATGACTTCGTCCATTTCAAATGCTCCAATCTGCGCTGTAAGCCTCATCTCTTTTCCAGTTCTAATGTGACTCCTAATCTGGTGAACAGCACGCTGTGGTGTGTTCGTCGAAGCAGAGTGTTGGCACCGATCCAACAGGTGTTGAAGTTCTAGAGTTGCTTTTTCATTGCGCAACAATTTTAAACATTGTCGCAGGAATGCATGGACACTGCCTAGTGCATGCTCCTCATCATCATCATCATCATCATCATCATCAGGCCTTCCAGCTGTAGTGGCCTGTTCTTGCACCAGGTTGTCTTGTCTTAGCGCTTGCGATCTAATATTGTTCTGCGGAATTGCGGCAGAACTTGAAGCTCTCGGATCTGAGAAATACTCTTGAGCTTGCTTAAATGCTTCTTTTTGCTTCTGCAGGTTAAGTGGGGCTGGTTTAATGTTAGCGCGGCGCACCCATTGCGTCGCTTGCTTTCCCGTTCCCATCTCTTGCGCACCAGTGGTTGCTCCACTGCGTGTCACTATATTAACTGTAGGGTCCGGTTCTCTTTTTTCTGCTCCAATCAACTGAATATTCTGATTTACCTGTGGTGTCTTTGCTTGCATCTTAGCCTGTAACTGAGGGCATTCTTCAATGATATGGTCAGAAGATTTACAATACCTGCAGAGGGTTGTAGGATTTTGGCAATCCCTAGCAAAATGACCTTGTTCTCCGCAATTATAACAAGTGATCTGTCCTCTTCCGCGACCAAAGTTTGTTGTGCGTCCGCGTCCTCTGTAATTTGCTGCTCGGGCGTCCCGAGTTTGGTCATAAGGTGGACCTGCTGTGGGTCCTTGTGTCTCTGCTTGTACCCGATAGACATCATGCTTTCTTTCTATCATAAGATCATATGCTTTACAATTGTTCTCATCATGACCTACTGATTTACAGAAATTACAATATAGATTCTTTGGAGTTTGTACATATTTCTGAAGTAAGTGGCATTCTTGTGGTCTATGACCTCTAGTTCTGCAGATTTCACACCAAGGCCCTTGTGCCTGTGGTAAAGGGTTAGGTGCTCCAGTTGCAATATAGTCTATGAAAACGGGACAATGGTCCTTTGAATGACCTTGGGCTTTACATTTTGTGCACCAAATTTCTTCCTTAATCTCCTTGCCTTTCTTAATATCATGCACTTGCAAGGTTAAGTTTGCTAATTGGTTCTGTAAATGCGCAACATCGTTGCTTGTCCCTGCAATTGGCGAAGCTTCTAGTTTCATAGCCATTTCTAGGGCTTGTTCCTGAGTATTGAGATTCTGTTGCATAAGGGGAAGTCTAATGTGTGGAAGCAGTGCAGCAATAAACCATTCTTTATGTTGTTGTGGTGCAAACTCGAAGCTTACTTGATCTATCAAGGCTTTGAACTTCTGGTCAAAGTCCCATACTGATTCTGTAGGTAACTGTTTGATGTCTTTGAGCTCTGTTATACACTGTGATTCTGATTTAGGTTTCTTGAATTCTCTAATCATGGCATTTCTTACCTCAGCAAGCGTCCTATTCTATGCTGCTGAGTATTTCATGAACCAAGTCAAGGCTCTTTCTCTTAGTGTGGTTGCTAACTGAACCAGTTTAACAGCATCGTCATTAATTTGCTTAATTGTCCAAATGGCTTCACATAAGAACCAGTGCTGCTCAGGGTCCTCTATCCCTGTTCCTCTAAAAGTTGGTAGCTTCATGTCATCACCCATCCTTCTTGCACGGGTTTGAGGTGGAGGTACTGTAGCAGTGCCTCCGGGATGGTTAAACAAAGGTGGTACAGAGGTACTAGAAGTAGCGTGTGGGCTACTAGAAGGTGTTACTGTAGGATTATACTGAGCTCCGTCTGGTTTTTGCGGTGTAAAGGGGTAATAAGGGATATGAGCACTCCCTTGTCTTTCTATATGGCTTGCTCTAGGGACTTGGCTATTGTCTGGGCTAGACTCAAAAGGATATTGGTCAAGGCCTACTTTATATCGTTTTCCACTACGAGTGCAACCAATAACTTCAGGATCACTATCAGAATCTACGGACATTACTTGTCTATGCTATTCATCAGAAGCAATACATAGCTTTCCTTTTTCATACAGAAGCATTTTAATCCATAAGTTCAGAGAATTTAAGAACTTACCTCTGTGTACTTGGAAGAAACTCCTCTCAGCTTCACTGAAACTCTTTCTTGTATCGACTGCAAATTCGGTAATGAAACCTTCCAGTAGACTATTCAACCAAAAGTCTACTGCGCGGGACACAGGATTGTCTATCTGCTTCACAATACTGACTAGCTCAGGCGTCCACGTGACGGGTCGATCAACATGCAGCGTAGGTCTAGAATCTGCTAACTTGGCTATCCAAGCGTGTAACTCCAATGCAAACGTAACAAAGAAAATTTCGTAAAGGTCAGCATAAATATACTTCTGTAACCAATCTTCTGTTTGAAGCGTAGGGCTTCTATTTTCTTGTTCAGCAAACTCTTTAGCCTTTAAATCAAACCAATCTCCAATTTCTTTAGCTGTAGGATGCCAGTAACACATTTGTTAGCTGAGCAAGTCTCAGTGTAACAGAACCTTATGTTGTCTTCAGCAACAGTCTCAGATGTCGCGTGACTAGTAAGTCTTACAGCAACAAGTCGCAAGGCAAAGGAATCATTTGTTGGCTCAATCAACAGGGTTCAAAGCCATGGAAGTAATGTGATCAAAAAGTCATAAGACAACAGAACCATTTGTTGGTCACTAGGCAGCGGAACCATTTGTTGACTCCTCAATCTCGCGCGTCGCCAAAATAACAAGTCTCATTCGCGCGGCAACGGAACCATTTGTTGCGCTGCTTCCTTTCTCTAGGTTGCGCGTCAATCTCGCACGTCACTGAAATAAGAGGTCTCCCTCACGCGGAAACGGAACCATTTGTTGCGCTGCTTCCTTTCTCTAGGTTGCGCGTCAATCTCGCACGTCACTGAAATAAGAGGTCTCCCTCACGCGGCAACGGAACCATTTGTTGACTGCTTTTCTGGGCAGACCCGGGTTTTAATGAAGCGCAGCAACAAAACCCCTTGGCGCACTGGCCCTTTCGGCAACGAGCTGCGCGGCAGCTCGAGGTCTCACCCGAAGTGGCTATGGGGGGTTAAGGAATCAAATTTCCTTAACCGTGGTGACGCGGAGATTGTTCTGTATATCTTCTTCTTCCTCAAATATCGGCGGCCGGACCTTCCCGCAGGCCGCTCGGCGCAGCTGCGCGGATTCCTTCCTAGGCCGGCCTACTGCGCGGTTTCTCCTCTCTAGCGCAGAAGGCAACTATTCCTGGCGTTGACGCGCTAAATACTTCCTTGCCCTTCGCATCCGGCGCAGTAACGTATTCCTCGCTCGCTGCAGCGACAGCGCGTTACTACTTCCTGGTACTTAACACTCATAGCTATCAAGAGACCTTTCCGACTCACTTAAACAGTCGCAAAGATGATGCAAAAGATGTTCACACAGGTAATGATCTTAAACAGTTATCATTCATGCAAATATTATAACAAGAAGATATATGTGACGCTCATCTCCTCGAGGAAAACCACATCCACGGGAGTTTTATATTAACCAGAAAATGATAGAGTTATACAATATGCTGCGCACACAGCTGCAGCCTTAGATCTTACAGGAAACTCCACGCACACAGCTGGGAGCCCTTCTCTCAATCTTGTCTCCTCTCTATGGAGATCACAAAGGCACAGACGTCGACTCAGACTGTCTGGCAACTCAGGGATTAGCTCCTCGGCTATCCGATTTCCTCTCTAGTTCTACACACCGGGTAGAAAATACAGTGAAGGATAATCAACACATGATCTATCCTTTAGACTGGCTCTCTAACAGTCTAGCATCTAACTCTCTAACTCTCCAAAAGGAAGGAACTGAAGGAACTAAGGGAACCTCTACCCATTACAATGATTCATCTATATAGGTGGCCATGACGGTCACACCTTTACAAAACTGTGGGCCTTTCCCAACAGTGATTCCCAAAAACCCTAACCACGCACATGGCTAGGTGTACTGTAGGCGCCGCTTGCAGTCACGTCGCCGCTTCCTGCAGGCTCCGTGAATTCCGGCGCAGATTGTGGGTATGGGCGATCGTCCTTCGCCTTCAATGCTCTGGTCCGTTGCTCCTCCTTGATCCGAGCAACCCATTAGAGAGATTTTGAGGTCAAAAAAGGGCCTCCTAAGAGATGTACTACAAAAATATGAGATATATTAAAATATTATGAATTGGGGGTTTTATGGGGTAGGTATATATGACAAGTCACCTCCCACACTATTTTCTATGCACAATATAAATAACCATGGTTGAGTTACTTTTCAAAATTCACTAGAAATAAAATTAATAAAATAAGACTATATTGATGTGACTAAGATTCATTGTAAATTCCCAAAAATGTATTGTCCTTTAACATTTATTTGTCTTGAACTTGCAAATGAAATTAAATAATAAAAAACATTTTTAAGAGTTTTTTTTAAAATTTTATGTTGACTTTTTATATTTAGTACTTTTCTCATGAATTTAATAATGTAATTTAATTGAGAATTTATTTACATGTAAAATGTCAATAATATTATTATAATCCACATTGCATTATTATTATTATTTATTAAATCTATTATTATTCTTTATTAGTTTGACATTATGTTATTAAATAGAATGGAGTGAATATATAATTTAAAATTAAAAACATAAAAATGATAATATATTATTTTATAAAAAAATGTGAAAGGACTTTCTTTATGAATTAAGAGTACTTCACTTGAAAATGACAATAATATTATTTTATGTGAAAGTGTGAAAAGATATTCATTATGAGTACTTTACTTGAAAATGACAATAATATTATTTTATGAAAAGACTATCATTATGAGTACTTTACTTTATGACTTAAAAGTACTTACACCACTACCTTGGTTAACTATGTGTTTTCATCCACCATAGAAAATTTGACAAATAAGCATTATTAACTCATGCAATGCCACCTCACCAAGGGGGGTGATGTCATCTACTAGAATGTGATTGGTTGTATTTTATAGTACATTTTCTTTGTTTTGAGGCCCTTTTTTGACCTCAAAATTTCTCTAATGCATAACTTCTGTACTAAGCCTTTAAATGAGGGTAGCTGAGCCCTCTACTCCATCGCCTTATTTATTATGGTAGCTGAGCCACCTTCATTCTTCGATGACGTGCGCGCGAGCTCCGCAATTTCCGGTCCGTGATCTGCGCTGAGATCATCCATCTGGCACCGTACTGCGCACCGTCTCCTTCTTACCCAAAACTTAGTGCTTGTCCCAAAATTAGCACTTTCCTTCCATACTCGTGCTTTTTCCCAAAATTCGCAGCTTTTACTATAGCTGCGACCTTGGCCCCAACAAACGCGCCATCGCAAAACCGACAGTCGGGGCCATTTAAAAAAAAAAAATTACAAACTTGTGATTTTTGATAGGTAAAAATAGAGAGATCAACGCGCCATTGGATTTTCCCGTCGGTTTTTAAGTCCAAATTTAGTAGTGTTTAGCAAGAGTAAAGCAGATTCCAACCTCTACTACAAGGTTGAGGAAGGCAATCTTGTGATACTACTCCTATATGTGGATGACTTGTTTGTTACAGGAGAGGATGGGTTGATTGCTGACACCAAGAGGAATCTTGCAACCGAGTTCAAGATGAAGGAATTGGGGATGATGCATTATTTTCTAGGCATGGAGGTGTGGCACAGTGCAGATGGAATCTTCCTTAGACAAGGGAAGTATGCAGTAGAGATCCTGAATAAGTTCGGGATAATGGACTGCAAGGCCATGACCACTCCTATGGCATCGAACCTGAAGCTTCTGTGTGATGCTTCATCTGATCCGGTTGATGTCACCGTGTATCATCAGATGATTGGGTCCTTGATGTACCTGACGAACACCATACTATACATTTTCTTTGCGGTGAACACATTGAGCCAATTCCTGACGGATCCCAGAGGTGTTCACCTGGTTGCTGTAAAGCATGTTCTGAGGTACCTGAAGGGTACAATTGATTATGGGCTCAAGTATGATGCGAATAAAAAGTTTAACTTGCAGGGTTATGTTGATTCAGATTGGGCACGCAGTGCTGCAGATAGGAAGAGCACTTCTGGATGCTGCTTCAGTATGGGATTAGGTGTGATCTCTTGGTTTAGCAGGAAGTAGTCCTGTGTAGCACTGAGTACAGCTGAAGTAGAGTATGTTGCAGCTTATTCGGCTAGTTGTGAGGTAGTATGGCTGAGGAAGCTATTATCAAAGTTATTTGATCTCCCATTGGATGCTACTGGTATCTTTTGTGACAACCATAGTTGTGTAAAGATTTCTAAGAACCCAGTGTTCCATGATAGGTCGAAGCACATTGAGATCAAATATCACTATATCAGGGATATGGTGCAGAGAGGAGCAGTGAAGCTCCTGTATGTTGCGACAGATGAGCAGGTTGCAGATGTGTTGACGAAACCACTAGCCAGAGTGAAGTTTGAGTACTTCAGAGAGAGGCTTGGTGTTCTTCAGATTGATGACACTTCGAGGAAGAAGTGATGGACACATTTGCAGGAGCCATTCCAAGCATGGTGAGAGGAGGATCCTTCCCATGGCTATGGATATAAGCGTTGTGTGATGAGCATCAGGACGATGCTCCAGTTACTGCTTTGCATCATGTTGGATGCTTGTTATGATCACTTGGATCATGTGTATGTATATGCATCATGTTGGATGCTTGTTATGATCAGTTGGATCATGTGTATGTATATGCATCATGTTGGATGCTTGATATGATCAGTTGGATCATACATTTGTATATGAATCATGTTGGATGCTTGATATGATCAGTTGGATCATGCATTTGTATATGCATCATGTTGGATGCTTGATATGATCAGGTGGATCATGTATTTGTATATGTATCAGGTGGATACATTATATGATCAGGTGGATCATGTATTTGTATATGTATCAGGTAGATACATTTTATGATCAGGTGGATCATGTATTTGTATGTGTATCAAGTGGATACTTGTATGATCACAGATGACGAGCTTCAGGATGTTTCTCCAGACGACATGCATCAGGATGATGCTATGATGATGATTAGGATGATCATAGATGACGATCTTAAGGATGTTGCTCCAGATGACATGCATCAGGATGATGCTATGATGATGATCAGGATGATCACAGATGACGAGCTTCAGGATGTTGCTCCAGATGACATGCATCAGGATGATGCTATGATGATGATCAGGATGATCGCAAATGACGAGCTTCAGGATGTTGCTCCAGATGACATGCATCAAGACGATGCAGTGATGATGATCAGGTTGATCATGTATATATTAGGATGATGTATGTTGAGTATCAGGTTGGTACTCTGTGGCCGTGGACAGGTTGTGCAGGTAGCATAGAAAAGATCCTCAAGATCCATACAGGTAGAGTTGTGTGCTCGTAACAGCTTGGGATATAGAGATCCATATAGGTTGAGCAATAAGCTCGTAATCAGTCCGAGGATGCTCTTTCGAGGTTTTGCTACTAGAGGCATATAATTCGACCTGGAGATCCGATAGGTTGAGCAGTAAGCTCGTAATCAGTCCGGGGATGCTCTTTAGAGTACTTGCAGGATGCAAGACACTCTTTAAAGGTTTTTCCTAACCACATGTAATCATCCCTAGAGATCCGAGAGGTTGAGCAGTAAGCTCGTAATCAGTCCTGGGATGCTCTTTAGAGTACTTGCAGGATGCAAGACACTCTTTAAAGGTTTTGTGGTGTGTGAGGTCACATATAATCATCCTTAGAGATCCGAGAGGTTGAGCAGTAAGCTCGTAATCAGTCCTGGGATGCTCTTCAGAGTACTTGCAGGATGCAAGACACTCTTTAAAGGTTTTGTGACAGTCGACATGTAAAAGATCCTATAGTCTGAGCTAGGTTTTGTTGACGCACGTAATAAGTCCTGGGATCCACAGTATGGCCAGTGATGATGAAGACCTACAGGTGGTGGGCCTACATCCAGCATGAAAAAGGGTTGGCTCTGTAGAACTTCCTATGACGAGTAGTTCAGAGATTGATTGAGATAGCAGTAGCAGTGACGATGACGATGATTCGATGTTGATGATCCAGAGAAGAAGACTTGTGCTAGCAGATCTATGTCGAGAAATACCTTCCTAATTAATAGGGAGTGTTGATGTAATTGTAACTTCGGAATGTATTTCACATATATGTATATTGTATTCCTATAGAGATGTTATTATTCCTCTATACGATAGTGTCGTCATTTATATTGTAAGTGTCGTAACTTATACTTAATGGGTTATTAGACCACCTTGATGGGGTCGGCCCTGTATAAGTCATGTGGGTTAAAGGGTTATTAGACCACCCTATTGGGGGTCGACCCTGTCAGCATTATGCTATGTGGTTAAGTTGAGGCCGACCTAGTAAAGGTTATTAGGCAAGTCAAGTCATGTATAAATAGAGTGCGGGAGGCACTCTATTTGATCATTCACTTCTCACTCACACACTCATTGGAGAGTGGCGCACTAGTGGAGGAGGAGAAGCCGCTGCTAGGATGACTATCTCTTGTACTTGGGTTGTATCATTTCTCTATCTATCTCTGAGGAAGTTGCGGAGTTTTTCACCTTCTTGGTTTTCCCCAGTGAAACTCTGTGTCTCTTGTGTGCTTGCATTATTGTGTCCATGATTGATATGCTGTAGATATGCTATACATGTTATTCTCTCAGTTAAGATCCTAGATCAGATTGAAATTTCTGAAAAAACTAACATAGGATTCATCCTTATTAGATGCCCATGTTGATGGACTGTTCATTTCTTCTTCTTTTATCACTAGACAACAGTCTTTTGATTGTAAATGGATGGCTATCTTGCCTCTATCCTGATATTTCATGCTGCAACATTGTTATTTGTTTTATGTGTTATGTCTTGACTCCATTGCCCAATGTTTCTCTCATGATTGTCTTACCAAACCTTAAAAAACTATTGTCCCATCAGAAATTTGACCTTCTGAATGTGCTTTGAATGAATATCTTGAGAAGGAAGACTGTGTGTTCCTCATTGATTATTTTCAGTCTCTTATAGATTTAAGAGAGATCCCTCTCTGATTATACTGGGTCAGAAGTGCAATCTAAAGTGGTTTTGTGGTTACCCCAGTTTGGCCTTCTCCCACAACCTAGAGGGTCAATTTGGGTGTTAACAGGTGCAATAGTGATTTCTTCATGCATGTCAATCAGAAATGGTTGCATGAGGCCACAATTAGTGGCATCTAGAGCTCTAACCCCCCACAAGAATCAACTAACTCAGGTGGACTGCACTAGAACACTCAGTAGGTTCCTATAAAATAGGGAACTGACTGAAGTGGTCCTAAAATGATGCATGCAGGGATCAAAAGGTGGTAGATGGATCCTGGATGACATATGCACACCACTAGGGGGGAAATGACATCATCAACAACTAGGAAAAATAAATAATGCTAGATAGGACAAGGATGGAGTATTGAAATATCCTAACATTAGGTCCAACTGATTGATGAGCTCTTTTATGAACAATTATTGTTTGTGTTTCTTGTACCCGCAATGATTGGAGTACTAGATACTTATGAAATTCTCATGCAATCTGCCATTGAGTACATGTCCCACGGTTGGATCTAGATTCTACCCTCTAACATGTAGGGGTAACTTGATGATTGATGTGTATGTGATCTTCCATCATATCCCATAGTTCCATACATGAGATCTATAATTTACCCATGGATATTTGTTAGAGACAATTTTATATTAGATCACCTTCCTATGTGCTAGAGATCGACAGTGACATTCAATTGACACCACTTTTGTGGCATATGCTATTTAGTTTACTCGTGGTAAATGCTTTATTATATCTCGACATGACCATGAGAGGTTGATGGTGCTACTATATAATGGGTTATGCATATTAGATGGTTGTTTCATAGGTAAATATGCATTGAAGTGTGGTCAGAATTCCTCCTTTAATTAAGTGTGTAACCTTGTGATTTAGGTGTATCCCTAGGGATTTAAGTAAGTGCGACACTCATTTCATGCCATTTACAACATTTTACCTAGTCACCTTTTATGCCATCTCATTTCACTAGTCCTTTCACCCATTTCCTTCACGTCCCCCTTTCGTAATGGAATTATCGTATGTTATGTTTCAAGGTTTCTATACTATTCCCATGTATGAATGCTTAAGACAAAGTTAAAGAGTCAAAGTAGGGCCATAATGCGGCTAAATGATAAATGTTACATGTGTCAGCAATACACCCTTACAAAAAAGTCGAGTTCCCTATGTCACAAGTTATCAAAGACAAATCTAAATCATATATATATATATATATAGACACACACTGTAATGTCCCTTTTTAATTTTTTTATTAAAATGCCCAATTTTTCACTTTTTCCCAAATTTCGACCTTTGACTAGTTTTGATGCCTAGGTCCCGAATTTGCCCCAAATGATCCCAAATATTTTGAGAAGGTATGTGACTGATATTAGGACTTGAATATGATGTTAAGTTATGATATATGGCCACCAAAATACTTCTGCAAACTCTCTTAAGATTTTGGACCAAGTATGTAATTTTACTAGCGATTTGGGGTTCAAATCCCCCCGGGGTAAGTACTGAAAATGGCTTCCCAAATGCCTCCAAACCCACTAGAATTTCTGATCGGAGGTAGGAGATGTCTCACGGATTTTATTAAGGTCCCAAATTCACCATTAATTATTTATTAAGTCTATTCCAACCCTCTCCCAAACAACAACAAAAACCACTAAGTCGACCCTTGGGGAAATGGCACCAAATCTTCTCCAAATGCAAATAAACTGAGTATAATGACTTCAAATGCTCAAGTGATGAATATGAAACTTGTAATACACATCAATGGAAGTCCATTCATCACAAATATATCAAAGAAACATTCTTTTATTCGAAATCATCAACATTATAATGGCATACATCAATGTAGTGGGGAAATGGTCATTTCTTGCTCATTAATCATCATTTTTACATACAACCACTTGGTATTTCGAACTGAGACTTTCTGAAGATGAATAAAAAAGTATATAAATCTTATTTCAATCAGAAATACATCATGAGAAGCTCTACCAAGAAGTACAAGAGCTCACCCAAAGCGCAATCCCTTAAGGAGCATGAATATGCCTTAAAAAATGGAAATGGTTGAGAGATGGTGCTGCACTAAACAAAACCACGAACTGCCCTATAGCTAATACCTGCAAATAAAAACTCCATTAAAGATCCATGAAATACCTGAGTGGCCTCTCCAAACACCAACTTGGATGGGAATCTTTCACCCTCGAAATTGGCTAAGGCAAGAAACTAGTCATCCACTAGCTCTCTCTTCACAAATGCAATTTTTCTCAAATGATCAAAATCCCTTCTCTTGGTTTGTCCCTGTATTTTATAAAAATCCTTAGCCTTCTAAGGTTCCCAAACCATCCATAGACTCAATCCAATTCGAATTAGGGTAAGGTCTCAAGATTTTCCATGTGTCTCACCTTTCTTAGCCTTCCACCTTCCACCAATTCGAGTGGGGGTCTCTTTGGCTTCTCCGAATCCCATGAGCGCCCTCTTGGAGCCTATTTTTGGGGTTGATATGTCATAATGGTCAGATGTTAGAGGTCAGATCTGCAATTTGTCATAGTTGTCATAGATGCTCCATCATTGTTGTCATAGGGGCTACGGAATCTAGCCCAAGTGTCCACAAGCTTCCAATTTGACTCTTCCTCTTCCATGGAGGTTACCAATCCATCCCAATTCTACCTAATATGCTCAATTCCATGTGTATGACTTACCAACTCACCCAAGAATGTTCATCTTCTCATGAATTCAAATTGGCAAGAGAGAGATGCCATGTGTCCTTGAAAAATCAAGCTAGTGTGGGTCCCACATCCTCCATATGTCTTCAAAACCACTTGCCACCTATAATTTCCCTTGAATTTATTTATTCAACCTATTTATTAAATACTTGAACCCTTCTAATGTCTAAACATAATTTATTAGCTTCCTTATTACCATTCCACATGTGCCCATCCAACCTAGGAAACTAGTAGGATTGATGGGATTGTCTTGCTATGCAATTATTTGAATGGGGACATTACAGTCCTCCCCACCCAAGATTGCTTGTCCTCAAGCAATTTCAGATTTGGATGCTGCAAAATATTTTCCTCTTCCCATGTGGAATCTTCATTTGGTAAGTCCTTCCATTGTACTAAATATTGTTTGATAATTCTACTCCTCAACCTCCTTTCCCGTGTCTTCAAAATCTTTTTCGGAACAAGTGTGAGCTTCCCTTCATCATCCAAAGGAGGAATTATTTCTGAAGTGATAGTTTGTTGACCAAGAGCCTTCTTGATACAAGAAACATGAAATACATTATGGATTTTACTCCCTTCCGGAAGTTCTAATTCATACGCTACTTCTCCAACCTTCCGCACTACCTTGTATGGCCCATAGTACCTTGGTTTTAGCTTTTCCGCTCCATTCTTTTTGAGAGATGTTTGTTTATATGGCTACAACCTCAAATATACTTAATCATTAACCTGAAAGGTCCTTTCTTCTCTATTTCTATCGGCATATCATTTTTGTTGATTTTGAACAACCTGCAAATTGCCTTTCAAAAGCTTTAAAATTTCTTGGCTCTCTTCCACCCAATCTTTAGCCTTTGGGGCTCTATTATCACCAAAGATAATTTCAGAAAATGTAAGTGCATCATAACCATATAATGCTTTGAAAGGATACATCACATTGACATATGATAAGTGGTGTTGTAGCAAAACTCACCCAAGTGTATCCATTTTCCCATGATTTTTGCTGCTCTCCCACATAGTTTTTTAGGTACCCTTCCAACCATTGATTTACCCTCTCTGTTTATCCATCAGTTTGTGGATGATAGCTGGTACTTGGGGTCAATTGAGTGCCCACCAATCTAAAAATTTCTTTCCAAAAAGCACCCATGAATCTACTATCTCTATCACTAACAATGCTCTTGGGGAGCCCATACAATCTGAAGATTTCTTTGAAAAAAATATCAGCCACTTTTGTAGCACTAAAATATGATGTAACAACAAATAAATAAGCAAATTTTTTCAACCTATCCACTACCACATATATGCAATTCTTACCCAAATATTTGGTCAAATCGGTGATGAAGTCCATTGAGATATTGTCCCATTTTTGCTCCGGAATAGGAAATGGTTGCAATAGGCCAGCTGGGGATGTGAGTTCTGATTTGTTTTGTTGACATACTTTACATTCATTAACATATTTCTGAACATATTCCTTCAGCCGCTTCCAAAAAAATATTTGTCTCAATTTCCTATAAGTTTTGAAGATCCCCGGATGGCCAGCTAGTGGGGAATCATGTGCTTCTTGCAAAATTTTGTACTTGAGTTTTGAATCTTGAACCAAATAAATTATGCCCTTATAATATATCATCCCATTCAAAATCCTATAGTTATCATCCCCTTTGATTCCATCCAACACATCACAAGCAAATTTGTCTTTGGCATATTCAACTACTAGCATGTTTTTCCAATCCTTGGCAATGTCCATGAGAGAAAAAGGAGGTCTTCTAGATAAAGCATCTACTAATATATTATTCTTTCCTTTGACATATTCAATATCAAAATCATAATCTTGAATCTTGCTTACCCACTTTTGTTTCCTTTCATTTAGATATTTTTGGGTGAGAAAGTGCCTTAGACTATTGTGGTCAGTTTTCACCACAAACTTGCTGCCCGCCAAGTATTGTCTGAATTTGGCCAATGCATGCATAATGACCAGCATTTCTTTGTCATAGATGGAGTAAATTTTTTCATGAGGCTGCAACTTTATTCTCTCAAAGCTATGGGGTGTTGGCCTTTCTTTAGGACAACCCCTATTCCTCCACCTGAAGCATCACATTCCACAACAAAAGGTTTAGTAAAATCAAGAAGTGAAAGTATGGGACAACTACTCATTACCTCTTTCATTTTTTGGAAGGCCTTTTCAGCCTCTTCATCCCACTTGAAAGCATTCTTCTTATTCAAATCAGTGAGTGGAGAAGTCAACTTGGAGAATCATTTCACAAATTTTCTGTAATAGGTGCATATGCCAATGAAGCCTCTCAATTCGGTAATATTTTTTGGTGATGGCCATTCTAGGATAGCCCTGATTTTTTCCATGTGTACCTTCACTCCTTCTTTCCCAATAATGTGCCCAAGATATAGTAGTTCTTTCATCCCAAGTTTACATTTTGATAACTTAGCAAATAAGGACTCTTCTTGCAAAATTTTTAATACAATCTATAATTGCTGCAAATGCTCTTCCCATGTTTTACTGTAAATGAGAATGTCATGAAAGAAAATCAAAACAAACCTTCTTAGTTGCTTGAAAAATATCATATTCATGCTTGCTTGAAATGTGGTTGGAGCATTAGTTAACCCAAAAGGCATGACAAGAAATTCAAAGTGGCCATAATGACATCGAAAAGCAGTCTTTTGCACATATTCATCTTTCATTCGAATTTGATGATATCCTGATCTAAGGTCAATTTTGGAGAAGTATTTGGCCCCATGTGGCTCATCCATGAGCTCATCAATCCCAGTAATAGGATACCTATTCTTGATAGTATTTTTGTTCAAAGCTCTAAAGTCTATGAGCATTCTCAATGTTCCATCTTTTTTCTTCACTAGCACTACTGAAGAAGCATAAGGGCTAGAGCTTGGTCTAATGAGTCCAAACTCTAGGAGCTCTTGGATGCATTTTTCAATATCATCTATGAACCTTTTAAGATGTCTATAAGGTGGTATCTGAATGGGTGAAGTACCCTCCTCCAAAACAATGTTGTGCTCAACCCCCCTATCTGGTGGTCTACCATGTGGAAGATCTCTAAAAAAAATTTCATATTTTTGTATATGAGTCTCTCTATCTCCTTTGAGTGTTCAACAACCTTTATAATTGTCTTGGGATATGTAATATGACATTCAACAACCCATTCTATGTCCCCATGCCTCAATATAGATCTCATACTATTACAAGTCACTACTTGATTTGGATAAGTGTGCTTCCCTCTCACAACCCTTAGTACTCCTTTTGAATCTTGGAATTTCATTTCAGGAAGTCGATAATTTACTGTATGCTCTCCTATTGAATACAACCATTGTACTCCCAAAACCACAGTAGTATCAACAACATCAACCACATAAAAACTATCAACAAAAGTATAGTTACCTACGGTGACTTGCAGCTTTGGAACCCATGTTTTACACTGCATTGTGTTGTGACCGAGAATGACAACTGTGAAGCCATCGAATGGTTCAATAGGTATCTTTATTTTCTCCACTATCTCTGCATAAATGAAGTTATGGGTGGCCCCTCCATCTACCAAAACTGAAGTTCTTTGTCCTAGTACCACACCCTTGCATTGGATAGTGTGATAGCGAGGTACTGTTGAAAGTACTGTCATTCTTGCTTTGTCCGGTGAAGGCTGATTTTCTTCTTGTATTTCCTCTTCTACTGCTGTCTCATATGCCTCCTCTTGATATGAAATATGTCCATCTTCATCCATACCCATCATTATCATAAAATACTTCTATGTATTGAGCCTTTCCCTTAGTACATTTGTGCCCCGGTGTCCATGGTTGAAAGCATGTGAAGCACAATTTCTTTTTTCGGAGTTCATCCCTGTTTAGTCCTTCTTTCTTGTTCTTTTCAAATGAATCTCTTTGCCAAGGTTTCTTATCATATGCATCCCTTTTCCAAGGTTTATTTTCAAATTTGAAGTTAGGCTTGGGAGGAAATATCATTCTAGGAAGCACATTTTGGAGATCCCTAGTCAAGCTCATTGCATCTTTTAATGTAGTTGGCTTGTGGGCTTTGACCAAACCTTTTAAGGGTTCATCCAAACCTTCAGTGAACAACAATACCAACCTTTCCATTGATACATCAGTCACCCTGACTGATAATTTTTGAAAGTCCAACATATACTCAGTAGGGGTCCCAGTTTGCTTTAATTGAGCTAGTTCCTTGAAAGGCAATTTTGGATCTTTGTGTTCAAATCTCTCTAGTACCCTGTCAACAAATTTTCCATATGTGTTAACCTGATCATGACCCAAAGTTTTCAGGCCATGAAACCACCATTCATTGGCTTCTCCTTCCAAGTGCAAAATGGCCATTTTTAGTGCATCTACTTCCACCATAGGATTCAGCTGAAAATACACATCTAATTTTTGCACCCAAGTGTTAGCAGAATTTTGAGAGGAACCATCAAAAGTAGGAAGTGACATTTTACCAATAGCACAATTTAATTCTTTTTTTTGGAATAGAGCCCTATTGTCCTTTTTTAGTTTTTGTGCAGCATCAAGGTATGTACCAAATGGTAGACTTCTCTTACACTCTTCACTCAAATCATTCCATTCATTTGCTTTTGTCCTAAGATCCACTTGAATGCCAGGCTCTTCTTTGGGTATAATAAATTTAGGTGCAGTAGGCCTTTGTATGCTTTGAAAATCATTTGGTCTATTGTGGGGTCCTATGCTTGAGAAAATGTGCTCACCCATTATCCTCTTTTCTTCTGAGTGTGAACTACTGTTGTTCCCCATTACCCCTTTGCTTCCAAATTGGCTAGCCACTAATTCGAATCCTTCCATAATTTGATGGGAAATGTTCTTGGTTATGTCATAAAATAGAGGTTTCATGAGATTAATATATTCCTCCCCGTTAGTACAGGCTCGCTTCCCCTCGTTAGTCATAGTTTCAGCAAGATCATCTTCTTCTTCTACTACCTCTTCTTCAACAAAAACCTCTTCAACTACTGGTTCAAAGTGTGGTGGTCTATTCTTTTGAATTTTTTTTAATACCATCAGGTTCCAATATTATTCTTTGATACCACTTGTAATGTCCCTTTTTATTTTTTTTATTAAAATGCCCAATTTTTCACTTTTTCCCCAATTTCGACTTTTGACTAGTTTTGATGCCTAGGTCTCGAATTTGCCCCAAATGATCCCAAATATTCTAAGAAGTTATGTGACTGATATTAGGACTTGAATATGATGTTCAGGGATGATATATGGCCACCAAAATACTTTTGCAAACTCTCTTAAGATTCTGGACCAAGTATGTAATTTTACTAGCAATTTGGGGTTCAAATCCCCCCAGGGTAAGTACTGAAAATGGCTTCCCAAATTCCTCTAAACCCACTCCAATTTCTGAACCGAGGTAGGGGGTGTCTCAAGGATTTTATTAAGGTCCTAAATTCATCATTAATTAATTATTAAGTCCATTCCAACCCTCTCCCAAGCAACAGCAAAACCACTAATTCAACCCTTGGGGAAATGGTGCCAAATCTTCTCCAAATGCAAATAAACTAAGTATAATGACTTCAAATGATCAAGTGATGAATATGAAAATTTTAATACACATAAATGGAAGTATATTCATCACAAATATATCAGATAAATATTATTTTATTCGAAATCATCAACATTATAATGGCATACATTAATGTAGTGGGGAAATGGTCATTGTCTGCTCATTAATCATCATTTTTACATACAACCACTTGGTATTTCGATCTGATAATTTCTGAATATGAAGAGTAGAGTATATAAATCTTATTATAATCATAAATACATCATGATAATCTCTCCCAAGAAGTACAAGATCTCACCCAAAGCGCAATCCGTTAAGGAGCATGAATATGCCTTCAAAACTGGAAATGGTTGAGAGATGGTACTGCACTAAAAAAACCACGAGCTTCTCTGTTGCTGATACCTACAAATACAAACTCCATTAAATCTTGAGTGGCCTCTCCAAACACCAACTTGGATGGGAATCTTTCACCCTCAAAATTGGCTAAGGCAAGAAACTAGTCATCCACTAGCCCTCTCTTCACAAATGCAATTTTTCTCAAATGATCAAAAGCCCTTCTCTTGGTTTGTCCCTATATTTTATAAACTTCCTTATCCTTCTAAGGTTCCCAAACCATCCATAGACTCAAATCCAATTCGAATTAGGGTAAGGGCTCAATATTTTCCATGTGTCTCACCTTTCCTAGCCTTCCACCTTCCACCAATTCGAGTGGGGGTATCTTTGGCTTCTCCAACTCCCATGAGTGCCCTCTTGGAGCCTATTTTTGGGGATGACATGTCATAATGTTCAGATGTCAGAGGTCAGATCTGCAATTTGTCATAGTTGTCATAGATGCTCCATCATTGTTGTCATAGGGGCTACAGAATCTAGCCCAAGTGTCCACAAGCTTCCAATTTGACTCTTCCTCTTCCATGGAGGTTACCAATCCATCCCAATTCTACCTAAGATGCTCAATGCCATGTGTATGAATTACCAACTCACCCAAGAATGTTCACCTTCTCATGAATTCGAATTGGCAAGAGAGAGATGCCATGTGTCCTTGAAAAATCAAGCTAGTGTGGGTCCCACATCCTCCATATGTCTTCAATACCACTTACCACCTATAATTTCTCTTGAATTTATTTATTCAACCTATTTATTAAATACTTGAACCCTTCTAATGTCTAAACATCACTTATTAGCTTCCTTATTACCATTCCACATGTGCCCATCCAACCTAGGAAACTAGTAGGATTGATGGGATTGTCTTACTATGCAATTATTTGAATGGGGACATTACACACACACACACATATATATAAAAACGTAGAAAATAGGTGCAAGGAAAGAACAACTTAAGAATGAACGCTCACTTCTAAGGCACACATGTGGAAGAAAAATTATTAACCCTTAGCTCTTGAAAGCTAAGGGGTAGACATAACATTTAGTCACATTTCTATGATGGTCAATTCGCGAACACCTTCTCTCTAGTACTGCATTCACTTTATTACCTTTGCCTTACTTAAAACTTTGAAAATGCATTGTCTTAGGGGTCAAGCATGTAATACAAGGTTAATTATGGTCACACCATGGAAATTTTAAGGTTAATGGGATATTTAATCAAAAGGTGATTGAATTAATTAGAAAATTTCACTTTATAACCTTTTATGTTAATGGTTTACACATTTAAAGGTATTTTTCCTAAGTCATACATTATTGAGGCTTCCTAGAAACTCCCTAACAAATTCACATAGTCTAACACTTTGTTGATGTTCTATGGTTGACTTTTATTCCCCTTTTGATGATGTTCCCTCCTTCTTCATGCGCACGTGGGAATCTTGAGGCATATTTGTTTGATCTAAGTGGCATGTGTGAGAAGGACAACCCTATTTTGATGATGTATTGATGGTTTGGATGAGTTGGAATGAGGTTTGACAACATGATTAGAGAGTTTTTTTCCCATGCAAACCATTCCTTCTTCAGTCTTGATGACACATCTCACATGTGACACACTTATTGAGGATTTTGTTACAATTTTTGTTGGAGTGATGTAGAGTTTTTGACTTGTTTTTTATACTTGAGACACTTGGCATCTACATTGAGTTGGGTGCTCCACCATTTGAGGACTATTGCATTCATTTGATGACTTGTTTTGATGGAAGTTACACATTGGAGACTTCATCGAGGTTACACGTTCCATTTATTCTTGGAGCATTCATCTCTTTTGTCCCACTTTGTTAGAGAGCAAGCTATTTGTTATGGCTTGGAACATTTATTCATGTATTTTGGATAAGGTTGTTACATCTTAGAGTGGTTTGAATGATAAAAACCCTAGAGTTTTGGACCTAATATTTATTATTGGACCATATCCTCTAGAGCACTCTGTTATCACACAATCTCTAGTTGTTTGTGGTGGATATCCCAATAGGGACGGTAGATGATACAACTAGGAAGGTGTAACTGGCAATAGCCAGGTCCTCCGCTCAAACGAACGGAAGTCACACCGGACAAGGCTACTGTCACTTTAGACGAGGCACTTAGCCAAGTCAGGGGGGAGACCCCACTCAACCAGTGATGGTTGAGACTCAACAATCAGACACCCAAACCCAAAAGATAAACAAAGTGAGAGATAGAAAGGATGACTAAGTGCGAGTTTTCTTCCAGCCTTAGCGGAATCGAGACTCTGGATGAGAGGGTATACTAGATGAAACACATTCAGATCTGATTAGACTTGTAAATGATGAATTCTATGCAAGATTAGAAGGCTGAAAATTAAATCAGCAGACATAAATTTGCTAGAAGAGTGGTTGGGGGCCCTGCCAATGGGAAATGAGGCTTGTTATGATTTATCAATACATGGCAGAGATGGACCAGCAATTGAAAAACACTTCTAGTGATTATAAGATTACGAATTGGCTGATTTAAAACAAAACAAAAAAACAGACCAGCAAGAAGTGAGGTGAAAATACCCTAGGGGAATGAGTTAATTAATTGAAAAATGGACCTAGGGAATAGAAAAATGAGCGTTTATACTCACTTCTAGCCAGCAAAACTTAGTACTTCAGGGTAAAAAGACGTTTTAAAGCCAACTATCAAGTACCCATAACCCAGAAAATTACCCAACAATCAGATTGGTTGAAATGCCGAAGGAGGGCGAATTCAACAGGTGACCAGCGCCTAGTTCTAAGGGTAAATGGAGTCGGATTTGAATGAAACTTAATATATGAAGGTTCTAGCATATATCATTACTGGGTTTTCGATTAAAAAGAAATCCTACGGTGAAAACTAATATTTTGTATTTTCATGGGTTTTTTTATGTAAATGTTTGCTCAACACACACAATGTTATTCTGAAAAATAAGAGACCAGAAAGAGAAACCTACTTGAAAGTAAATGAAATTGATGGAATTGTCGAAGACTAGCTCCCAAATTCAATTGTTGAGCAACCGGGTGTTTCGTTGTGCGTTTGAGCTCCAAAAACGCCCTAGCTACCTGCCACAAATAAGATATAATCAGTATGTGCAACAAAATAGTTAAACCAGCAAGTAAAAAATGACTAAGATGAGAGAATTGAAAGGCTGAAAATGCAATAACAACTCTCTTGTTAAAACACTGAAGAATGTGAGCAGTTGGGGAATTCCCACTCCCAAAACTGCGCCCTCCTCCAGCTGTCTTCTTCACTTGCAAATCGATTTGGCCAAGAAAAGATGGGAAACACAACAACAATCTCTCAACAAGGCTAAGATCACTAGATATCAGTCAAACAATCCACATCCATACATGAACTCTCAAGAAATCAATGGAAGAATGGCTCTATATCGCCAAAACTCAAGTGTACAAATGTGTCAAGAGGCTGCAATGGAGGTGAGTCCATTCTCTTATAGAGATGGCTCACTCTCTAGCTAGGTTTCCCCCCAAAACGGAGGGTTGAGATCATCTCCCATCCACAAAAACGAATGGAGGAGATTAGCTCTAGCTGGGGGGTGCGAATTGCCCCAAGAGAGGCGCACATGTGGAGGAGAGGGACCCAAGTTGGGGTCCATACACATATGAAGTGGTGTTGGGGGGTGTCTATAGTATGTTTTATCCCCCCAACATAATACATCAAGGCTCAATACATGAAACATACACCAAGTCGAATTCCCCTAGTGGAGAAAAACGCCCCCCTATGGGCAAACTCATCCTCCATGGTGAGCTGGGCAAATGAGGGCCCCACAAACATGAAATACAATGTTAAAACATACAAAAATTACCTTATGGTTTACCTTTACCAATGCCAGCCATTGATTTTGCCATTTCACTATAGTTGCCTTAGTCAAAATTCTGATTTCCATGTATTTTATGCTGGTTTATATGACTGAAGATGAAAATTGGGCTTTTGACCCACTTTTATTGCCCGGATTGCCGAACCGTCTGCTACAATGTGATCGTGGACCCCAAAAATAGTAAGGATGACCACTTGAACGACCCCGATCCATCACTTTGGCAATATTTGCCCCAAATCCATGATTTTTAATTAAAACAGGTCAAAGTTGACCAATAATAATTAAAAATCTCTCAAATGGCTCAATGTTTTTCAATTATGTTAGTTGCATGCTCATATGGAACCCCTGTAGATAATAAATGATCGAAATCGAAATTTCGATCGCAACATTTTTTCGGGCCCATTTTTGGCCTAGTCAACCCAGTTTGACCTAGTCAAATCTAGTCAACTATAGTGCTAGCTGAAACCTATATGCAAGCATGAAGTGACAAGGCTCAATTAAACAAGTTAGTACATTACTAAGCAATAAATGATATCATGGTGATCAAAAATACATTAAATCCCGAAATAGTGCAAGGCCCCGGTGAAGTGGGCCCACCACCTCCAAAAGATTAGGATGCTATACACCTCCATAGACTTGACCACCTTTCTGACTCTAGGTGATGTGGACAACAAGGTAAAATATATGGGAAGAAGAGGATAAAGATCATGTGACCATTAGACATCTCGGGAAAGCGGGGTCCACTGAGGTAAGTGTGCCATGACAAAACACGGGGAAGGGCGGTGCCTCACAAATGGGTATAGTGCAGGGAAACCACCACTAGCCATCTAACAAGTATCCCACAACTCACATCCGTATCTGAAGACTCCATGAGGTTCTTTTCTAGAGCCGCCAAACTGGGTGTCCGGCAAACCGTAACTTGAGACTCTAGGGGGCAATCTTGAGCTCGTCCCTTGCTCCTTCTCACCTCCTTGTCCCGCAGGACTACGTGAGGAATAACCACTACAAATGGTGACATGTATAGTTGACCAAAATCCATGTGTGTTCATAAACACATTGCATGGATTTTACAATGAGTTTCATACTTAGCCCTTTTTGGCTAGATTTTGCAATTTACAATACAATGGCCTTTTTAGCCTGATTTACATTTCATTTCTTCATTTCTTCATTTCTTCATGGCCCTCTTGGGCTACATACATATCTCAAAAGATATAAACATGGTGCTCATACTGCAAAGGTAATGGGGGTGGGTAATACAAGCTTCGACGACAAGTGGGGAGCACTCGGTGAGGCTACACAATCCTAACTACATTGCAACATCGGGGGCAACCGACAGGAGCAAATCCCAGGTCTAACCGTGTGTCTCACACACTAAAGAGCCGAGGCACAATAAACAGGGAGTCATGGAAACTCAGAGATCAATGGGGAAAGGGGGTCCTCGTGGTCACAAATCAGAATCCAAGTCGGGGAAAAAGTGTCACGGATTAGTCGGATGGGTGGAGAACGTGATAATGGTGCTAAAGTCAGCTATCGAGGGGCTAAGTGATCAAGTCTAAGCCAAGTATACAGGACATGGCTCAGCGTGCATATACATAAGTCTAACTAGAGGGGTGGACTAACATCACCAATAGGCCCAAACATATCATATCATAAGCAGATCACCAAATATATCATCGCATCCAAAGTTAGTGTACTAGCAAGTGTAAAAGAGTCTAATCTACAACATGAGCAATAATCAATACATCCAATACCTGCTGCACCATATACCTACTTTACTGAACCTGTATCTAAGCTGGATCTCTGTTGAATCCGGGCATACAATAAACCAGCACTATACTGTGACAATCTCTATCAGAATATGACTAGGCACTGTCTCAAATGGGCTTGTGTCAAAGCCTGGCAAGGAAAGGTAACCCTGTGGTAGATGGTAAGTCCAACCATCTATCCCCTTTGATGTATCTGCTAGGGGAAATCTGAACAAAAATGCCTCCTCTGAAGGCAGCTGATCTCCGATCTGGAAAAAAAAGTATTGTGCGGTCCTCGGCTGCACAGTCTGCAGTGTGGAAGCTGCTCCCGACATAAAATGTGATAACACACTCCTTTTGGAGTATTATATTGTCATCATGTATTATGCTTCATTATAGTGGTGCACCCCCCTCACATGGTCAAATTCGTTAGGTTTTTAGGAGTAGGATTTTGGTATTTTGACCATGTCATGAGGATTTTTATTATTTGTTTATTGGGGAGTTAGTTAGTCTCTCTTCTTAAATAAGAGACCCTACTTTCATTGTAAAGGTTTTTAGAACTTGGAGAATAAAAATCGTCATGCATTATGGCTTGGAAATCTCATTGTGTAAAAGTATTGGAGAAGCTAGTTAGAGCTATAGGGGCTTGATGTCCTTTATCTAGTTCTTCTACAAATGGTAAATTTGTTAGACACAATGCTCACTGAGAGGGGGGGGGTGAATCAGTGAGCTAAGGGTTAATCCAAATTCAACTTCTTCTAACTTTAAATCTTAAAACAAAATTTCTCATTCACATCAATATCATATTCATCATTGAACTTTTAACTTTAAACATATCAACACCAACATCAACACATGGCACATGATGTAGTTTTGTAAACTTTGTATAAATGGAGACTACAATCTCCAATATGGGCTACAACCCATAAGGTGTCACCACCCACCAGAATGGTTCAGTCAGCTACTACTGACTAGGATGCTGCAACACTCCCCAACTAACATAGTTTTACAAATGATGTTTCAAACTCTTCCCGAGTCTACAAATTCAGACATTCTCAAACAAGAAACCCTTGTTTGTTTCAACAACTTCTATATAGCATATTATTAAGTAATTATCCAAGCATTTCTAACTGCCCTAGATTATTTTGTCCACATTAGACTGTCCTTACTGCTGCCCAGAAATACAATGTGACAATTCTATCCACATACCAACATCATGATCATTACAACAATCTTTATAAGCCATCAACATCTTCAGCTTAATGTCCAGCCTCATATCCTTCAATATGTCATCATTTTGTTCTTAACCATCTCTGTCCTGTCAAACCGAAACTCATGTCCACATGTCTTGGTCTTCTTGCTGAGCAGTCCTGTTCATGACCTCATCATTATCAAATAACTATCAACAGCCTGTCCAGCACATAATCACCTATCTTCCTATTCATTATCAGCATCATGACTTCATTCCAACAACCTCAGATTAACCCTGAAAAATTAAGGAATTAACTTTGTCATGCTGCTACTCCTTTGCTTCTCACCAAGCTATCCTCATCTGCACAGACCATGGACAGACTTACTGTCTAGCCCGAATTCTCTCCACACTGCTCCATCGAGATTCACTTCATTCTTATGTCTATTTGAAACAATGAAATGATCTTTGTTTATATACTGAATTTGTCCACAATAGAAGGAGGTAGACTTGTCTCTTATAATTTGTAAATGATATTTTATTATATCAATTAAATATTTTAATTGAGCCAACTTGTCCAATTTTATTTCCACATCAATACATGTAGATATTTTTTCATGGGCTCATCTTCCATGACATGGTTTTTATGCCCAATATTGCTTCCACATTAACCATCAAGCATGCTCGTAGTTGGCTTTAATGGTATGCTCACATAGACTTTCTCTCATGCCCGCGGGGGCCATTTTAACCCTCCAAAAAGTGCCCGCAGGCCCTCACAACGGTGCTCGCAATGTGCCATAGGGGATGCCCGCAAGTGTCTTCATTAGTGGCATCAGTAAGTCCTTCCTCATGCCCGCAGCTCACACTAGGATGCCCGCAGGTTGAGTTTACACGCCCTTAACATGCCCGCTTATGCCTCACCTAACATGCTCGTAAGCTCACGCTTGCTTGGCATAAGTCTTCTCATTCATCCACTAACAAAGATGCACGCAACCTTCTTAATGCAATGTCATTGAGCCTTGTCACCACTCTTTTAATCCATCCATGCTTGCTTGTGCATAGACCTTGTCATCTTATACTATGTCATCTCACTTTGCCATACTTGTCCTGTCTTCAAGCAATCCATGTGCATTCTCCACTGACCACAGTCCTTGTCAATGCCATTAATACGTCATGCCAAGACATGCTTCTTTGTCCATGTCATTTTTGCCAAGTCCTCTATGCCATGTGCTTTATCTTTGTTTGCCTTTGTCCAAATCCTTGTCCAACCATGACCTTGTCATCTTGTTTTCCTTCTCCAAGTCATCTTCAAATGACCACAGTATGGGTCATTTTACTCTTGGCTCATTAGGTGTGCCAATGGGCTCCAATTCCCATCACTTTGTCCACCAAATCAACCTTTGTTGCCATGTCCTTATGCCATGTGTTCTTCAAGATTAAACTTTGTCATTAATGTTGTCATCAATGACAATCCTATTCATCAATCTCCCCCTTTGTCATTGATGGCAACCAACCAACTTCTTCTTCTCCCCCTTTGACATTAATGACAAAGGGAAGATTATCCTTCAAAAGCTTCACAATGCCAAAAAAAATGAATACATCTTAAAATTTTATGCTGAGTCTTCCATCACTTGCCATCTTCAAATTTTTCATGAGTTTTTATACATATATTATTCCTGTAATGTAAACTTATGCTATACTGTCCGAGAGGATGTCTTCATTAATATCAAAGTCTTGAATATTGTTACACTTGCTACTACTTTCTTGTCTGACTTTGTCTTTTATTTTCACTTCATTGTGATTGTATGCCCGAATTTTTCTTCCTTTGAAATCTGTAGTGGAATCTTGCATGCCCATATTCACGTGCTGTTGTAAACTAGCTATCCTCAGACTGCCTTTTGACTGAGCTTACCAAGTTTTTGTTGATGTTATTCATTTCAAATTGCTCCCCTTGAGCTCGTATCCTATGCTGTTGCAAAGATCTAACTTTCTCCAATTCATTGGAGTTGCCAAAATACTCAATAATTTAGACCTTCAAATTTGTCCTTCTATCTTCATTATGTTCTTCATCTTATTTTGTAGATATTTTTCTATGTATTCAATGTTGATTCTGATGTCAATTTCTTCTTTGGATCTTCTTGAGTTACTGTGCAAACAATCATACTCCCCCTATCATGCTGCCACCTTACATAGTTCAGATTTCATCCCACTCCTTAATTTGTTATCAAAGGAAAATTCTGGTGTTGCTCCTGTCTTTGGGAGTCCAAAAATCAAAGTAAGCATGTATCAATATTTGCCATGATCCCCCTTATTAAGTATGTTGATGTACCTCTGAATTATTGTTGCATGATGTATAATAACTTCTCCTTTTGGACTTCTCAACCACATTCTTCATTTAGAACTTAAAGTCACTGAGTTTGTCCAATTATTTATAATGGTCCTTCCTTTCTTTCAGATTTATCTCACACATGGCTGTTGAGATCATCCTTCTTGCACTTATTGCTTTTCTTCTTAATTCATAGACATATATCAATTTCCTTCAAGTTTTACTACTGTAGAAGTTTCAAACTTTTCAAGCTCCCCATAACAATCAAAAAGTTTGTCAACCTGAATATGTCTTCAGGATACTAAAGTCACCATCAAGTTCATTATACAAGTATGTCATCAATCTTGTTGTCAAATTGTCATTTGTCATCTCTCTGTTGTACTAGTCATTAACTAATGTAATTTCTGTTATGTCATACACTATCCAATTTTTGTACTATTTCATGATACTCCAGGCTACCATGCCTCAAACAGTCCTCAAGCTGCTCCAAATGTTTGTCCGAATAAGCTCTCAAGTCTTCATATGATTACATGGTCTATTCCTTACCTTGTAGTAGAGACAAAAACTTTATGGGTTGTCAAGTGATGCTACAAGCTGCATAATCCATGAATTTTCTTCAGGTATCTCATTATTTCATACTTTCCATATTTCATCATTGCATTAGTCTTGCTTCTATCTATGTTGGCAAACACGATCCTAGGACCTGATTCGTTGCTTGGAGTGACCTTCATCTACTCTTGAGTCCATCCTCGAAACTCCATGGACTCAAGGAGTGCTTAAGGTCTTCAAAATACCTCAAGCATAGATTTCCATAAGGCATCCATCCTCTGAGCTTTGATCACCTTCATTTAGCAAAACATCTCTCTTAATCCAAACCTGAGAATGTCTTTCACCTTCTGAATTTGTCCTTTTTTCTTCCACTCTTTTTGTGTTGTTCTTTTTCCAAGATTCATTTGCTTTCTTTGCTGATGTGTATGAGAAACTTCTCATGGAATGTCTACCAACACCAACTTTATCCCCTTTTGATGTGAGGAACTTGTCTCTTTCTCCTGTTATATGCTTAGTGCAGTGGTTATCAATATACCATTTATTCTTCTTTTTCTGAGCAAAGAGGGCTAACCCACAAATATCATTTGTCATACTCTCTTCATTAAAAATTTCAAGTCTACAATTGTCAGATGTGTGACCAAAATTTTTGCACTTGCCACATTCTAACTCTTCAGACAATACAGAGAAGGAATTGTTGTTTTGTGAGTAAGTCTTCTCGAAATGTTGTCTTCTGAGGGGTTTGTAAAACTCCTCTTAGGTTCCCTACAATCAACGGCCTTGTGTCCGAACTTATAACAATTATAACAATGCCCAAAAAAGAAATTTTGATACCTGGAAAAAATTGGTCTTATTGAAGCCTGAAGGGAGAAATTTGTTGCAGCTAGCTTTGGCTTATCTTCCTGGCTCATGCTGATTTGATGGTCATCTGGTTTGTTTAGGAAGATTACTTCCTTTTGTAACTTTTCACAATCCTTTTCTCTTAGAGCTAACTGTCTCTCTGCCTCATTCAGAGGTTCTCGAATCTTTTGGATATTAACCTTAAGTTGAGTGACAGCCTTATTTATTGCCAGGACTTCCTGATTCAGTGGGCATTCTGCAACATGATCCTTCTCCATTGATGTTTATTCAATTTCACTTTCGTCATCAACATCTTTCTATTGAAATAGTAAGTTTGGTTTTTTAAGTTTCTCCTTGAGAGAGTTGATTTCTTCTTCTTTTCTTTGCAATACCAAACTTAGACTTTTTGTCAATTGATTTTTTGCAATCTGATGATCTTGTTCTTGCTTCTCATTCACATTCTTAAGATTCTCAATTTATTCCAAGGCTGCAACCAGTTCTGCTTCAAGGTCTACAACTCCTTCTAATTCATGATGATCCTTGTTGTTTTCTTGATGTAGAAATAGAATCTCATTCCTGTCATGCTCGGAAAAATCTTCCTCTTCCTCTTCAAAATCCGAGACATCCTCCTCTTCTGTTTTGGTAAACATAGTCTACATGTTTGATCCTTTTTTATTATTGAAGTTCCATTTTGAATTTGTTCCTTTTTTATATTTGTTGAGGGGACACTTGATAGCAAAATGACCAATCTTACCGCAATTAAAACATTTCAATGGAAGCTTCCCTTTGTATCTTCCAGTTCCTCTTTGAAGCTTACTGACAAAGTTTTCCATCTCTTCATCAGATATTTCAGAATCTGGTAGACAATGTTCATGAAATTGATCTTTGTTTTTGGTTGCCTTGAATGTTGCTTCATTCAACCTAGGTTCTTGAATTCTCATTTCATATGCTGTTAGAATTCCCTGAAGCTCTTCAACTTTCAATTCATCCAATTTTTCCCTGTCTTCAATGGCATATACTTTGGGATTGTATTTGCATGTCAAGGTTATGAGGACCTTTTGAACCACTAACTTTGGTTCCATTATTTCACCAAGGCCTCTCATGGTGTTCACAACTTCTTCTACCCTCTGAAAGTAGGCTGCTACATCTTCTTCTTCTGTCATTTTTAGGCTTTCAAATTTACTTCTGTAAGTCTGGAGCTTAGCTTGTTGAACTTTAGAGTCTCCTTGATAGATGGTGGCTAATTTGTCCCACATTTCCTTAGCCGTGGTATAGTTCATAACCTTGAAATTTTTTGTCTTACTTAGCCCATCCAGAATTGCATTCATAGCTTTAGAATTGTTCTCACAATCTTCTGTTTCGTCTTCAGAAGTAGGACCATTTGTTGGTTCCTTATATCCATCCTTTACAATTTTCCACACATTATACCCTAGAGAGATTAGATAGGTAGTCATCCTTTTTCTCCAGTAAATATAGTTGCTTCCATCAAATATAGGAGCATCCCTGAACTTAATTCCACCCATTGTGTGTCCTTAAGGATCTTCTTCAAGCGGTCAAGCTTTTATGAAGAAACCTGCTCTGATACCAATTGTTAGACACAATGATCACTGAGAGGGGGGTGAATCAGTGAGCTAAGGGTTAATCCAAATTCAACTTCTTCTAACTTTAAATCTTAAAACATAATTTCTCATTCACATCAATATCATATTCATCATTGAACTTTTAACTTTAAACATATCAACATCAACACATGGCACATGATGTAGTTTTGTAAACTTTGTATAAATGGAGACTACAATCTCCAATATGGGCTACAACCCATAAGGTGGCACCACCCATCAAAATGGTTCAGTCAACTACTACTGACTAAGATTCTACAACAACCCCCAACTAACATAGTTTTAAAAATGATGTTTCAGACTCTTCCCGAGTCTACAAATTCACACATTCTCAAACAAGAAACCCTTGTTTGTTTCAGCAACTTCTATATAGCATATTATTGAGTAATTATCCAAGCATTTCCGACTTCCCTAGATTATTTTGTCCACATTAGACTGTCCTTACTGCTGCCCAGAAATACAATGTGACAATTCTGTCCACATACCAACATCATGATCATTACAACAATATTTATAAGCCATCAACATCTTCAGCTTAATGTCCAGCCTCATATCCTTCAGTATGTCATCATTTTGTTCTTAACCATCTCTGTCCTGTCAAATCGAAACTCATGTCCACATGTCTTGGTCTTCTTGCTGAGCAGTCTTGTTCATGACCTCATCATTATCAAATAACTATCAGCAGCCTATCCAACACATAATCACCTATCTTCTTGTTCATTATCAGCATCATGACTTCATTCCAACAGCCTCAGATTAACCCTGAAAAATTAAGGAATTAACTTTGTCATGCTGCTACTCCTCTGCTTCTCACCAAGCTATCCTCATCTACACATACCGTGGACAAACTTACTGTCTAGCCCGAATTCTCTCCACACTGCTCCACCGAGATTCACTTCATTCTTATCTCTATTTGAAACAACAAAATGATCTTTGTTTATATATTGAATTTGTCCACAATAGAAGGAGGCTGACTTGTCTCTTATCATTTGTAAATTATATTTTATTATATCAATTAAATCTTTTAATTGAGCCAATTTGTCCAATTTTATTTCCACATCAATACATGTAGATATTTTTTCATGGGTTCATCTTCCATGACATGGTTTTTATGCCCAATATTGCTTCCACATTAACCATCAAGCATGCCCGTAATTGGCTTTAATGGTATGCTCACATAGACTTTCTCTCATGCCTGCGGGGGCCATTTTAACCCTCCAAAAAGTGCATGCAAGCCCTCACAACGGTGCTCGCAATGTGCCATAGGGGATGCCCGCAAGTGTCTTCATTAGTGGCATCAACAAGTCCTTACTCATGCTCACAAATCACACCAGGATGCCCGCAGGTTGAGTTAACACACCCTTAACATGCCCGCTTATGCCTCACGAGACATGCCCGCAAGCTCACGCTTGCTTGGCATAAGTCTTCTCATTCATCCACTAACAAAGATGCACGCATCCTTCTTAATGCAATGTAATCAAGCCTTGTTACCACTCTTTTAATCCATCCATGCTTGCTTGTGCATAGACCTTGTCATCTTATGCTATGTCATCTCACTTTGCCATACTTGTCCTGTCTTCAAGCAATCCATGTGCATTGTCCACTGACCACAGTCCTTGTGAATGCCATCAATACTTCATGCGAAGACATGCTTCTTTGTCCATGTCATTTTTGCCAAGTCCTCTATGCCATGTGATTTATCTTTGTTTTCCTTTGTCCAAATCCTTGTCCAACCATGACCTTGTCATCTTGTTTTCCTTCTCCAATTCATCTTCAAATGACCACAGTATGGGTCATTTGACTCTTGGCTCATTAGGTGTGCCAATGGGCTCCAATGCCCATCACTTTGTCCACCAAATCAACCTTCGCTGCCATGTCCTTATGCCATGTGTTCTTCAAGCTTAAACTTTGTCATTAATGTTGTCATCAATGACAATCCTATTCATCAAAATCTGCATGAAGATTGGGGCAAACACTTTACTTTTCAATTCCAAATTGTTAATTTTTATTTACTAGATAGTATAATATCCATCTTTTGATATATGTTGTAATTATGATTGACAAAATTGGCATGAAAAATTATTAGATAATTCAACTCTTGGATTCTCCCTTCGATAAGGAGAAAAAATTATTTTGGCTATCAAATATTAGAAAAAGGTTTTGGACTTCTCAAACCCCACATATTCCTTGATCACCAAACTTCATATGCTTCCTTTATGACCCCATTTCCCTCTCTTTAAGAAACTAAACATGAGTGGCAGGTCAAATAACTCCCGGATGTATTTCATTCACCAAAAACCTTAATTTATACATTGTAATTGTGCCCTTTGGAATTCAGATTCCATGTGATCCGTTGGAGTCTTTATGACTCTTTGTATTCCTAAATTATGATTATTCGGTTACAAATTGCCCTAGGATTCTAACATTCCCCCCCTTAATCCGAAGGGGTGTTTGTAAGTCCGAGCATGGTTCTAAATCTTTCAAACTTTTCTTATCCAAGTGTTTTGGTGAAGATATCTGCAATTTGATCATTTGTGGAACAATGACATAAATGGACTGTCTTGGCCTCTACATGAGGTCGAATCAGATGATACTTTGTGTTGATATCTTTGGCTTGATCATGGAATCTAGGATTCTTGGCCAACTTGATTGCATAAGTGTTGTCAATCAAAAGTGGCGTGGAGTTCTCTTGTTTCTCCTGAAAATACTCAAGTATCTTCCTAAGCCACACAATCTCTTTGGTTGCTTCTGCAGCAGCTACATATTCTACCTTTGTTGTCAAATCTACCGGAACTGATTGTTTGCATGATCTCCGGGAGATAGTTGTTGATCCAAGACTCGTCGTGTATCCAGAAGTGGACACTCCTGTTTCTTTGTCACCATTGAAGTATGAATCAGAGACCCAATAAGTTTGAAGTCTTCCACCTTAGAATACTTGATTCCAAAGTCTTGAGTCCCTTTCAAGTATCTTAGAACTCTCTTTGTTGCAGACCAATGCCCTTCACAAGGTTTGTGCATAAACCGTGAAAGAATGCTAACAACATAAGAAATATCTATTCTGGTGGTAGTAAGGTAGATAAGGCTTCCTACAAGCCGTCAGTACTTGGTTGCATCCTCAAATTCTTTTCCTTCAATTGATGTGAGATTTAGTTTTTTTCCATTGGAGTTGAGAGTGGATTGCAATCTTTCATGCCAAATATGCTCAACAGCTCTCCAATATACTTTTTCTGAGAAATGAATATGTACTTAGGATGTTGAGTCACTTCAATTCCTAAGTAATAGTGAAGATATCCTAGATCAATCATTTCAAATCCTTTCTTTAAGTCTTTATTTATGGATACTATATAACTTTCATCGTTCCCTATCATCAAAAGGTCATCCACATATACTACAAGAAACAAAACAGATTTTCCAACTTTCTTTACAAATAGTGTTGCGTCATCAAGATTGTAATGTTTGAAATTCAACTTTAGAATATGCTCGGTTAACTTTTCATACCATACTCGAGGTGCTTGTTTTAGGCCATACAAGGACTTGGCAAGTTTGCATACCTTGTGTTCTTGTCCCTTCACAACAAAACCTTCTAGTTGAGACATGCAGACATTTTCTTTGAAGTCTCCATTCAAGAATGCAGTCTTTACATCCATTTGATGAAATTTCCAACCATTTTGTGCAGCTAAGGAAAGTATAGTACGGATGGTGCCCCATTTTTCTGTGGGAGAGAAAATTTATTCATATTCAATTGCTTCTTTCTATGCATAGCCTTTTTCCATGAGCCTTGCTTTGTTTTTGTCAAGTGAGCCATCTAATTTGTATTTGTTCTTGTATACCCACTTGCTTCCAATTGATTTGGTTCTGATTGGAGGGTAAACCAACTTCCAAGTTCCATTCTTTATGAGTGCATCATACTCATTCTGCATGGATTCTTTCAACTCATCAAGAGTATCATCCTCTTCAAAGGAAGTTGGTTCAAATTTAGCAGAAAAATTCAATTCACAATCAAATGAGACATCCATGTCATCACCTGAGTTCTCTGCATTTCCTCCATCTTCTTGTCTAGTTGCGATTCTTGTTCCCGTCTTTCCTACTTCCTATGCATGGACACTTTCAAGTGTCTTTGTGGCCCATTTCAGAATCTTCCTTGATGGTCCAGGTTCATCAGTTGGTGGTGCATTACTCTCTTCTAGGTTCAATCTTCCAATCCTCTTGATTACATCATCCAATTGAGTCTCTTGTTCAATTGAAGTGGAAAGAACTTCGTCTTCATCATTCTCTTCATGAGGGGGTGTTGGTGCTGCATCAAATGTAAATTCCATAGATTGATCCAGGATAGGGATCGCCCCTTCAAGATTTGGAATTTCATTATCACATTCATAATATGTCTTTAGATGAGAAAACCTTTTTAGATGATCAAGCAGTCTTTCAATAAACTGGTCATTTTAATTAGTTTCAAGAAAAATGACATCTTTGGAAATAAAAAACTCTT
Source organism: Larix kaempferi (assembly GCA_027924585.1). NCBI lineage: Eukaryota > Viridiplantae > Streptophyta > Pinopsida > Pinales > Pinaceae > Larix > Larix kaempferi. The sequence goes on from BSBM01000377.1 coordinate 1,718,487, forward strand.
TGTTTACCTCATCATAAAGACGATATGCCTTGGATTTTTTTGAGTACCCCAAGAAAATGCATTTTCTACTTCTAGCACCAAGCTTATTTCTTTGCTCCTTTGGTATTAAGGCATAGCAGGTGGAACTGAAAACGCTGAGATGCCTAACCGAAGGAAGATGACCAAACCACATTTCATGTGGAGTCTTATCTTAAATAACATGAGAGGGACTTCTATTTCTCAAATATGCTAAACATAGGACTGCATCACCCCAAAACATTAACTTCACATTCTTGAAAAACATCATTGAGCATGTTGTATTCATTAAGGTTCTATTCATCCTTTCTGCTACACCGTTTTGTTGGGGATTGTATGGAATTGAAGTTTGATGTGTGATTCCATGTTTGCAGAGATAGTCTTCAAATTCCTTAGATGTATATTATTTACCATTATCATATCTGGATGTTCCAATATGTGCTTGTGCTTTATTTTCTATTAATGCATGAAACTTCTTGAAAGTTTGAAATGCTTCAGATTTTGTTTTCAACAAGTACACCCAACACATCTTACTATAGTCATCAACAAATATCATACTGCACCTATTACCATTTGCATAAGGGATTAGCATGGGGCCACATAAGTCAAAATGAATCAGTTCTAACTTTCTACATGCTCTAAATTTTGACTCTGGAAATGGTTGCTTACTTTGTTTTCCTAATATGCATGCATCATATTTGTTCCTTTGCTTAGGAATGGTGGGAAAACCAAATACACCATTCTTTCTTAACAATCTAAGACTATTATAATTCAGATGACCAAATCTAGTATGCCATAGTAAATTGGATGGCATATCACCTTCTTCATGCTGAGAGATATAGGAAAAGTTTTGAACTCTTATAGAAGAGCCTCTCAACTTTAACAGCTATCCATCTTCATAACCAGTCATGATGACCTTGTTGTCAGAGGATTTTCTTATCTCCACTATCCCATCAAACAAGAGGGTGGAATGGCCTTGCTGTCAAATTTTCCTAAGGACAACAAAATTCTTTGCAACTCAGGAAGATAGAGAACATTATTTAATATGTAATCAGGGAATCCAGGAAACTTAAGCCTGATTGAGCCAATTCCTTGTGGTTTGAGACTAGATTTATCTGCAAAGTACGATATTCCATTTGCAATGTCATTCAGTTCTTCAAAGCAATATTTTCTAAAAGTCATATTAGATGTTGCACCAATATCAAGAAGCCAATAATCTTTGTAAGGTGAAAGAGAAGTCATTTAATTAATTCCAAGATTATAATGTGCAACAATACAATGAGCAAAATCAGGGGCTTTAACATCCGCTTGGTTTTTATTCTTATCTTCTTTATTATGATTATGTTTACCTTTGATGGAGTTCCAAGATTCCCAACACCGATCTGCTTCATGTCCAGTCTTTCCGCAACATGTGCACTTCAAATCTGATCTTCCACTAGAACAATTTATTCCTCCTCTTCCTCTGAAATTTCTTCTTCCTCTGCCTCTTTTGTTGCTATCTCCCTTGGAAGAGTCTTTAGGCTTGTTATTTGCTTTTTGAGAAAAGCAAAAAGATTTTGCAGTACTTTCACTTGTCTTCTTTTCAAAATCTTTCTCTCTGTCTGCAATATTTTCTACCAAAATGTCAAAGGTGAGCTCTTTGAACTTGTCGCTTGCTTGCAAGGATTCAAGGTAGTCTGAGTGAGTGGGATAAAGAGATTTTACAAATGCTACAAGTGGCAGGTCTGGTTTCATACCGGCGGCTTGAATCTTGTGCATGATGGCTCTTATTTCATATGCGACCAACATGGGGTCATTATATTTTACTTCAAAACTAAATAACTTTAACATTGATTGAATGACTTCCATTTCAGAGTGTGAATCATACGTATATTTTAGAGTTTTTAAGGATTCATAACATGTCTTTGCAGGAATAATATGTTGGCTCACGTCTTCACTGACAACAGCGTAAATCATGGCCAATTCTTTCTTGTCTCTAGACTTCCAAATAGAAATATCTTTCTCTGATGATGGAGGCTTTAGAGCTGAAGTGATGACGTTGCCTTAGTCGTTGAGAGTGGTCTTTCCTTCGCAATTGTCGTCCCACAAGTCGTTGTAGACATACACAGCCTTGAGCTTTCTCCACCATTCTGGAAATGTGTCTTTGCCGATGAGTGTAGCACCTACAACAGATGTTATTGAATGCATATTGAACCTGCAACTAATTAGGAAAATTGTATGACAGAAAATAGATAGGTTGCAGATTGAATTTTTGCTTCCTTCTTTACAAATTGATTACAAGTAAATTATGCAGCTCAGTTTAGCTCAGTTTTGCAGCACTGCAAATTTTCCTCACAACTCTTCAATTTTTTATAGATAACAATTACAATATGTCTCACTATCAATTCTCACCCTTACTCTACAATTCTTTACAATGGAACACTGTTGCTATAAGCACTAATCTCAAACCTTTGGATAGTATCACAATATCGAATAATGGTTTTCAAAATATGACATCCGCACTTTCGATACATTTATGCTTCATGTAGTGGAATCCATGCAATTCTTGAATGAGGGATCGTAGAATCCAAATGCAAAAAATTTATGACCACGTTATCTTAAAATGAAGCAGCACTTAAGTTCATGGTCGAGCAGCACACACAACGAGTAGCTATTCTCCACGTGATGGTAATTTCCACGCAGCTAGTAGCAGGTAGTATGGAGAAGCTTCAGGAAGACAAGAGCGCAGCTCTCTACAGCTCGTCGCATTCAATGGACAACTACACAACTCGACAGTATTCTAATAATACAGCACAAAGGTTGTAAATGGGTCGCAGCTCCGAAGGTCGAGCAGCAACACGCTGGTAGCTTTACAATTGCAGTCATATGCTGCTCCACCCAGCTCCAAAACTCAACGGTTTGATCTTAGGTAGCTCACACTTACAAATTCAGGTCGTAATCTCCACGCAGCTGTAATGTGGCATACACATCGGCAAATGAAATTTCACGGTCTTCACATACGCAGTAATATCATTATCGTGCGACTCTTCTTAATTCTGTGATATCAATTCTCTCACAGCCTTCACTTATCTTCAAAAATAGGTCACAACACTAAAGGAATCTATACAGGTTGCAACACCAACATTCTTCACTTCAATTCATTCAATTCATAGGGTATGGCACCATCTTGTATTATGTATTATCCCTACTATGAAAGTTGCTCAAATTCACCCAATTTCGATTCTAGGAATGTTGTACACAAACTGTTTTAAACACCTCCAAATGTTTTCAAATTGTGGAAGGAGGGACTTGGGAGGACATAAAACACTCTATTACACCTTTTATACACCCAAACCTCTGTTAAAACATTCATGGTCTGCAAATTGTAAGGAGAGAAGACTTGGGACAAAACTAATCAATTGGATTGGTGGAGATTCCCCCTAGGTCATCCACTATTTTCCCTTCCAAACATTGTACGGCCTTCCCTAATATTCTGTCTGAAACTTGGATATGTTATAGGACATCAAGGAAAACATTTGTGCAACATCATATCAGGTTTTAGGGTTGAATAGGTCTCCCAAAGGACAACAACTTCTAGAGTATATAATTTGGGTGAAAATGGTAGACAATGGGCCTTGAATTTATGTCACAAAATATAGTAACACTTTAGGGGTCTGACTACATTATTTGGGACATAAACTTAACTCCATATTCATCTCATAACATAGACAAAAATATCAGAAAGATCTGATATTAAACAGGTACAATATCATCTCAAAATCACCATGAAAAGACTATGCGGGAAATGGCTTGAATCTCAGTTTTTATTGGGAAGATCACTTGAAGTACTTGGTATTTCGAGCTGTGGCTCTCATGATATATCTATTACAGAGTTATGCAACAAATAACATGTCCATAAGGTTGAAATAAAAATCTTATATTAACTAGATGCAACAAAAAGTGAGCCATCACACTTTTACATGACATTGAGAGAAAGATAGTAGAATGAGAATAAAGAAGAATGAGAGAATATGAACTCAAACTTAGATGGGGGTTGAACTTGCATCAAAACATCTCCATGAAGCTCTGTTGAAAGGTCTGAATGGTCTCTCCATCAACCAACTTGGATGAGAATCTTGCACCCTCGAAATTGGTTCTAAGGAAGGGAGGATGAACATCCACCGTGCAAGGACAAGCTTGAAGCTCTCCCAAATTGCAAAGATGCAACATAACAAATGACCAAACGCTACTCCATTTCGACCTGGCCTCCTTTTAATAACTTTAGTTGACTCATTTCCCTCCTTATAAATCAAATTATCTCCTAATTACTCATGAAATTCAAATTAGTGGGGGTTATGACCCTTCATTGGCCCCACATGACACTTGGCTCATCTTTTGTCTCTAACTGATCCAAGAGGATCATCTCATCGTCAAACGAAGTTAAAGTATTCAAAGTGTAAATTAAAGCTTACAGGGATGAATATCTCATCAATAGCTTTCTTGCAACATTTGATTTGCGTAGAAAGGCCTCTGGATGCAAAAGTTATGAAGGTTTGAAGTTTCAACAAATTTTGGCTATATTGGCAAAAAAAGGGCTATATGGGAAAAAATTCTCAATGTAATTTGTAATACAAAAATTGGGAGTCCATGGGTATCGACCCCATGACCTCCAAGAGCACCCAAGGCCTTCACCAAGCCCTCCTAGCCAGCATGCCACACATTGGTTCTTAATATGTATATGGCAGAGCTTATATATAAGTTTGAGGCAAGGTTTTGTTTTAAAAAAGGGTGAGGTCGAGGGCTTTAAAAAAGGGTGATTTCGAGGGATAAGCCCTCGACCCCATGGTCAACACCGAGACCAATATTTCATTGGAACCATAAGCCAAAGTCATAATCGTATATATATGCCACCAAACCATATAATATATACCACCAAACCATATAACATATCCAAATGAACCCATTGGCTTATTCCCCTAGGCTAATCCACAGGGAGGGGCCTAACGATGCATTACTTACTATGCACCTGTGTGTGAAGGGTGCTTCATTCGTTGAACTTGTCCTGGGACGACTAAAGAGGAGACCTTAACAGTCCACCAGTTCATAGGGCCCACTCTGAAGGCTCTATAGCCCAGTTCAGATGCCGCTAGTCAATATAGCCGATACCGGAATACAAAGGTTAGAAGCTCCGTCGTAGTCTCCATTCTCTTTTTAAGTTGAACTTTTCGCATAACCACATGCCAAACGAACCTATTGCATGCCACAAAAAACGTGATATAGGAGAGGTCCGCGGGTTTGAACCCGCGACCTCCTCCCCTCCTTGCAAGTGTTTTAACCAACGCGCCAAGAGCGCCCCTTGTTAAGGGATCAAGTTTGGTATCACAACAGCTTAACCATTGCATTGTGGGTTTGTGAATGTTAACAAGATCTAGGCTTCAACGTGGTGAAGGAGAGCTTGAAGAGTTTGATCCAAAGATTGGTTGAAGATGAAGAAATAAAATGGCAGATGAAGACTACCGAGAAGAAGATGAAAAGGCTTTCCGCAAATCTTTCTATCAGATGGAAGATAGAGTAGAAAGTTGTTTGCAGATTATTAAGAGAGGTTGGAAAAGAAGAAAATAAAGAAGGAGATAGCAGAGAATGATACGGAAGGAAAAGGAGGAGGCCCTTCTGAACTTTCTTCTCCATCTTCTTCCTCTTCTGAAAATTCAAGTACTGCTTCTTCAAATTCAAAGAAACAACTTGAGAAGATTAAGTCTGATTTACCTTATTTGAAACTTGATATTAAGTTTGATTTGCCTACATATAATGGTGAACTTAACGCAGAAAAGTTAGATGATTGGATCAGACAGATTGAAGTGTATTGCAAGATCCAAAAGCTTGCAGATGATAGTACAAAGATCCAATTGGCTACTTTCTGCCTTGGAGGCACTGCACTCATCTGGTGGGAGAGTAAGACTCGGGAAGGCATCCTTATCAAAAGTAAAATTATCTCTTCCTGGTATGAATTTACTGCTGCGTTAAAGAAGCAATTTTATCCATTAAGTTACATACAACAAGCCATGATGGATTGACAAAACTTAAGGCAAGGTAAAGGTCAGAATGTACTTGAGAATACACTCGGGAATTCAGAAAGAGAGCTTTAATTTTGGGTATACCTCTCTACACTCAAGAAACTCTTCTCAAGTTTATTGGAGGATTACATAGTTATTTGCGTCATACAATACTTATGTTTAATCCTACTAACCTGGATGAAGTATGTGTTCAAGCCACACTTATAAATAGAATCTGCCATTGCTAGTCATAGAATCTGCCATTGCCTATTTTCAGCCCTACGATTCTTCCTCTTCCTTCATGAATATTACCTCTTCTGTCCAACTTGAATTTGGGGATGGCTCCATGTTTAAAGGACGAATATTCTCTCATGTGGACCCCACATGTCCACTTATGCACCCCCAAGTCCAACTAGGACCTGATGCCACTTCATTTTGGAGCATTTAACATTATTGGCCTATTTTTCCACCATCAATTTAGAATATGAATTTTCATGAGAAACTATAGACCTTGGGGTTAAATGTCAATATTTTAATTCTTCCACATAACCCTTAGGAATTGGGTAGGCTAACTTAATTAATGTCACTCCAACGCATAAACAGTTCAAACTCCACGGACAAAATGAGGGGAATGAGCTAGGGTTTTAGCTCAATCCAACTCAACGCAACTTTCTTCCAGTCGTTGAGTTGAACGATCATTAGTAGAGAGGTCCATATTATCCCTAGTCTTCAAGTCAGACTAGTATGCATGTTCTTCCAACTTCAATACGACCACGCCATCATGCAGCTTCAGTTACGGTCTCACATTCAATACATTCACGTCGGGTTCACCAAGCAAGAGCTTCTTCAACCTTCAATGGAGTAGCAGTAAAGGATAGAGAGCCCAAGCACTTGGAGTCTCCTTTCAAAAGGAGAGATTGGTGGATACACAGTCAAGATAACAATGGAGAAATGGATAGGAAATGCTGCAATGTGCAGCAGTATGCACCAAAATGGAAAATCGATGCCAAAGATGACCGTAGTAGAGTAGGAACGGTCGCCTGACAAAGTATGGGATTGAGAAAGGCTTAGATGAGGAGAAATGTTATGCAGAGGAGTATTGCAGAGAGCGCAAACAACAGAAAACGCTCGTGCATAGAGAGACGTTGGTCTGCAACTTGCAAAGTTTAGAGAATAATGAAGGACGCAGTGCCAAAATTGGCAATCTAACCAACGTAGGAGTTATGGCAAGAGCAGGTCTAAGCTCTGATACCATTTGACAGGTCAAATAACTCCCAGATGTCTTTGATTCACCAAAAACCTTAATTTATACATTGTAATTGTTCCCTTTGGCATTCAAATTCCATGTGATCCGTTTGAGTCTTTATGACTCTTTGTATTCCTAAATTATGATTATTCGGTTACAAATTGCCCTAGGATTCTAACAATGAGTCAAGTGATATATTAGCCATTTAAAATCAATTCTTTCAAAGTTTTCTCAATCTAGAATGAATTCTTCATCTCAAGCATAAATTTATGCAAAAGACTTAGGAAGTATATTATTTCAAACCTTTTTTTTCAGGAAATCATTTCTTTCAAAGTTTTCTCAATCCATAATTAATTCTTCGTCTCAAGCATAAATTTAAGCAAAAGAATTAGGAAGTATATTATTTCAAACCCCTTTTTGAGGTATGCAATTTATGCCTTTCTATATTATGCCATTACTTCCATAGTTGCATTTAGCTAGAGCCTTCCGAGACTTTGCATTTAGGGTTCTAGTTTCTATGACAACAAGCTGCTAACATAAAAAGATGAAACCAAACATTGAAAGGGTCATTTTAACATCATATTCAGAAATTTACCAACAAATCTGCCAGAATTGGATAGTAGGAAAAATTTTCAATCTTGTAGATTACCAATGTAAATGCCTAAAATGTAGTTCATGATCATAATTCAGAAGTTCAATCAACCAGAAGTCTAAATTCACAATCAGGTTTAGCATTTTTTGTCTCCATGGAATCAAAACTCCCAATTTCTACAAAGAGTTGTGTCGTGACCAACCCACCCTTGTAACGTAGTACATGCACATGACCAATCCTTTTAATGAACAAAGGTAAGAAGGCCAGGACCAACCCTTCTAACCAAGGGTTGACCTTCCAGTCAAAGTATTCTTAGGTGCATACTTGAAACTTCTCAAGAATCACATAATTACATATTATCTAAGCTTATGACTGTAAAATGGATCAAAGGAGTAACCTGTCTCATCTTTGTATAACAGGTAAGATTACTTGGCATCATGTTAATATTACAATTTTCATAGAATCACACCAAGAGATTTTAATTGTATTTCAAATACTTTTGCCCACTCTTTATTGGCCTTAGGGTTTGCTGGACTAGGATGCATCACTTCACCAATCACAATATCTTGTGCTCCACTTGCTCGAATCCTTTTTGTAGAATATTTACCTGCAATATAGCTCAAGAAAAAGATATTGTATGAAATATAGCGGAAAAACTTGAAATTTGTGAATTTAATCTAGTTTATTGCCAAACATTTTAATGGAGGGAAGGCCAAAGAAACTCATCATAGAATAAAACATGGAAAATGCAGTACCTGAAATAATCAGATAAATAAAAATACAATCAAACTACTAAAGAGATAATGAACCCATGGATGAATATGAAGAAAACATGATCATAATTACTGTTTATAGTATGATTTTAATTTGGAATCAATCCCTTTAATTTGTTCAAATTTATTGATTTGTAGATAGACACTACCCTTCACAGATAAATATAAGAAGTATTCTACCGGCTTAAAAAAAATCCAAAAACCAAACAATAAACAACTCTTTCAATCTATGTTTGATTAGATTGAAAAATCAATGAAAAATATCCAACCCCTAAACTAAAAATCTTAACTGATGATAATCAAACCATTTCTAACTTACGAAAAAATGATAAAAACAGACACCCATAAATGGTAAAGAAGCAGTCAATTGGATGGTAAAATACAACACATATAATGCATAGAGTGCACAAGGCATTTTAAAGCAACTACCAAAAACTATAAAGAAAAAAATGTATCTCAAATATAATACAACTGCAAAGCAGTAAAGTAGTTCTTCAGTACTGAAAGCGTAAGTGGTATGTGGTTGATGATGGCTAAGAGACCTGTCCATTGAAAATGACAATTTTCTTAGTTCGTACATCTCAATTAAAATGAAATAATCTCAAAATATTCCTTCAAAGGTTCAAAACTCTGACTGGCTACCATCCTTTATGTCTCTAGTATGTTCTGATTCCACTGATCATATTTAGCATCTTCAGAGAACATCACTTACATGCTTTACTTCCTGCTTTAGAACTGATATTAAGCTGCACTTATTGTTTAAACTGAAAATACGTAAAGGATATGGACAGACATGCTCAAGTCAATCCTTTAATATTTATGGAAAGCCAAAGGGGAGAGAATGAGAGAGAGAGAAGAGGGATTACCAATTCCAACAACCAAACGGGGTTGTATCAGATTGATTGTAGCGACAAGTGCCTTGTTGCAAGGAGTTTCTAGTAACTCTCGCTCACTAGCAGGAAGTTTATCAGGTGTGCGGTTTCTGTATTTTATACAATTCATAAGAACCACATAAGTAACGAATTGTATACCATTGAAAACTCAAAAAATTATAAATAGTTAGCATATGCAAATCCTACCTAACCATTTCCAGTTAAGTCTGATCCACATTGAGTAGATTTAAAAATTAAAAATTTTTCCTTGCATTCTCCATAAAGAACTAGTTGACAGATGGAACCTTAATTTGCATCTCTTAGGAGCTCTTGCTAGGCTGCCTAGGAATTGTGCGAATCTGACCTAGCCATCTCAAGTCACAGGAGGGTAGGTGCTTCTGAGAGAGGGAGAGTGGACAAATTAAGTAGGATTTGGTTCACCAAGAGTGTGAACGTCAGATGAATGACATGGCTTTGCAGAAGATCATTGATAAGCACTTTCACATAATGATTTTAGCATTATATTATTTGTGTGCAGAATGTTTGTCAATGCTAATACTGTAATGTAGTGATCTTTTACTATAGTATATTTTAGTTCAATATGTTTTTAGTAAATTTAACTCCCATCTGAATAGTGGAAATGTGCATGTAATGGTCTCTCTAGTTAAGAACTTTCATCTCTCAGGGATTCTCATAACTGTGTAATCTGAAGTGTTCATAGATTCACTATTGTGCAAACTCTGCCTCTCATCTCGTTAATTAAGAAAATATGTTTTAGTTCTCCTAAGCTTCTGCCTTCCCCCTCCCACACAACTAGATTGTCCCACATCTATTTCTCTTTCTTCAATATGGCCAAGGCCAAATACGGGTTATTAAGGTCCTTTGGGATGCTGCCTTAAACTCTTACCCCAACACCATCGCCATTACACTCCTGCCAGCACCCCGGAGTAGTTCCATCATCATGAGAATTATCTAAAAGAATATGCATTTCAATAGTTCTTTAACATTCAATTAAAAAAGCTTACTTGCCAGAAGCTTCCATAAAAATAAGAGGACAATAGTTGTGAATCCAAAAGCGGTTCAGAAAATTTGTGGCAGAATTGAATTGCCTTTGAGCCCATCCCCAAAACCTTTGTCCACTAATCTGCAACAAATTTAATGACACAAAAAATTAAGTATAATGTTGTTTCTTATTAAAAAAAACAAATGCAATGTAACCTCCCTGATGACATCAAACGACGGTGAAGCGACGACTTTATAAAGCAAAGAACTATATTAAAATTTAACATTGTTATTTCAACTTCCTCCACATCTTTAATAGAATAGATACTTAATGAAGCTTTACATTTTCAATGACTTCGAACCTTTTTACCCAAACATACTAAATTTCATCGAATAAGTTGTACATCAAATAAAGTACAAAATTGTTTTCACCGAGGTTTAAACTTTAAACCATATATGAACTAAGATATATATATATATATATTGATTTTAACAAACAACATAGGAAATTCGAAGCTTTGAATTCGATCTAACATTGCTCAAAAAGAATTAATTTTGTATAATGGCATCTCAATGAGATCCAACTCAAATTTGATCTCTACTTTGCTCAGGTCACAAAAAATAAAAGAAATTGAAGAACAAGAAGATTTCTTGGTTGGATATTAAGGTGCACATATATATGTTCATTTTAATTTTTGATAGGAGAAGGAATGCTAAAGGAACTAAGTAGGAATATTTAGGCAATAAAGGCTTATGTTCTTTTAGATAGGAGAAAGCATGCCGAAAGGAACTAAGGAGGCATATTTAGGCAATAAAGGTTTAATCCTTTATAAAAATGGCTCAACATTGGAGATGACTAATCAAATAAAGCCAAACTTTGGGGCTAGACAACTCATAAACTTTGGGGATTGTTCTCATACCTTGGGTGCCATTGTCATTATTGGTGGTGTTATCACACCATAGTAGCAGGGCTACTATTCTTGTTTAGCAGATATCTGCACATTCCAGAGCTTCCATTATTCGGAGCTTGGCTATGATGATTGTATATCTTGAGATCACTCATGATCAGAGCAGTGTATTATTCAGACTTATGTTAGACCTTGTGTCAGGGCTGAGCCTTGAGAGTTCAGATTTGATGACCGATGTGACCCTTTATCCCATGCAGTTTCAGTTCAGTGCCTAGAGATGTATTGCAGCAGTGTTTCATATGATATATGATGATTATTCTTGTGATGATGTTGTATGACCTATGGATGTTTTATCATTGACTGTGGATTATTATCTTGTTGATCTAGTCATGTTTACAGCATCTGCTTGGTATATTATTCCTGATGTGGCAAACTGTTTAAAATGAACTATAAATTATAAAATGGACATTTACTTGCACATTTAGGTTGTTTGACAAAACTCACTGGTTTACCACCTTACATAGATATGGTCTTTCCTGACACCAGTAGTCTGCTAGTTTAGGCTCCAAATTCACTTGACTCCATCCGTACATGACTTTCCTTATTTGACTGTAAACCCTGACCTGTCTCATTTGACTTTCTGATACTGAGGACTTCCCCATTTTTCTACCTCTGTGTTTGGACTGCATCCCTGTATGTTCAGTGTCTCGGCTCTAAGTTGGTGACAAAACTTACCTTTGGTGAGTTGGATTGTAGGCCTAAATCATTCTGGTCGGTTGTCCCGATGTTTGGCATTGGCTCGAACTCCCCATAGTCACTTGAGATGTTGTTGGCTAAAACTGAAAGCTCATGTACTACTTATGGAAACTTATAAATTCGACCATGGAAACTAAAAAGGGCAAGAGCGATGAACTGCTAAAAATACTCCTCAAAGAGTATAAGAAAGGTCCAAAAAGCAATGGTTCTTAAAAGCTATATCTAAACAATTGCTGACCTTATATGTATATGAAAACATGCCCTGGATGCAAGCTGCAACTAGTTGTGCTTATCAGCACACCTGAGATCCAAAGGGTTATGTAGGCCAAAAAGGCCATGAAATGAAATTGAATGATCCTAATGAACCTGGATCAACTTGATGTAGACATGATGCCTAAGTTGAATAAGCACTCTCTAAACAACTTATCCATTTGTGAGGCACAGCCATCCCCCGTGTTATTTTGTCCAGCACAGAGTTTGTAGCTTTTCCCTTCTCCCAGTCCAAAGTATTTTTGAGTTGAACTAGACAAGTCAACCCCTTGGCCCAACCTTGTTCCTAGCCTTCATCCTTCACTAGCAGTTTGACCATGTCCAATGGGTGAGTTTGTCATTTAAACTATTGTGCAAGTAATTTCATATAACAAAGGAATATGCTAACTTAATTAGTGCCACTGAATGGATGTTATACTTTGAGCTAAGCTGTGAGAATGATTAGAGGAACATGTCTTAGTCTACTGATATGATTTTTCCTTGGTTATATATGGACCTAGTCAAACCTAGTTTGACTATGGTCATTTCTTGGGATCCGTGATGATGTGGGCCAAATATGCTTATAGATGATGATTGATGGACCCACATACTCTTGATGATGATGCCATATGATGGATATAGGATGCAAATGATGATTGATGCAGTTCAACAGTTTTATTTATTACTTCAGATCATCAGATTATACCCTGTCCATATATGGTGGACCCTACAGCTAGCCCATTAGGGCAACCCATGGTGTATGAGTACACATTCCTAGTGGATTTGGGTCTTCTGGATCCAATTAGACACTTATCTTTCAGTTCCGGGCACTTCTGGCAGTGATTGATGCAGTTGTACACTTGTTGACCAGATTTGGGGCTGATTTCCCAGCCTGAGCAGCAGGGGCCATGAGAGGCTAGTTCACCTAGGGCATTGTATGAGGAGGGGGTGGTCCAACCACTTGTTTTTACCATTTACCGCCCCTTCTAGAGAGCCTGGTGGGCTCAGTTGGATAGCGCAGATGCCCTGGGAGGCAGTTTTGGCACTTTCACAGTTACCGAGGCAGTTAAAAAATGGGATAAAGTGGTCACTGAGGAATTCGATTTGGGCAATTGAGGCAAGGTTTTGGCACTTGGTTTTCACAGAGGTCTTCCAGGGTGATCCCACTATCTTCCAGCCAGTTTTCACCATGTGGGTAGGCCCACAGCGATCACAAGAGGTCTTTTACTGCTTGTCTGTCACAGATTTTGAGGACATATTTGATCATTTATATTATCTTGGACATATTTTATTATTTTATTGCGCTTTGGGGATGAGCTAGTAAGGATTGATGCCTCCTAGCCCCACCATGTGCTTCTTATGTTATGTCCTAGTCATTATGAGGTGGATTTTTGTACTTTTACCCCTCTAGTGTATGACATCATCCTCACTTTGTACCATTTAGTTAGGGCGTCATCATTATATTGGGTGATCCATGTGATATATTGTTATCATCCTCACTTTGTACCATTTAGTTAGGGCGTCATCATTATATTGGGTGATCCATGTGATATATTGTTATCATCCTCACTTTGTACCATTTAGTTAGGGCATCATCATTATATTGGGTGATCCATGTGATATATTGCTATGATTTATTATTAGCCATTGATCATGTATTGAGATCTTTTAATCTCAACCACTCATTTGATGTAGTATTGTAGAGTGGTATAGGGTTTTGGTCTTTATTATCCTATATAAGGAGGAGACCCCCTATTGTATAGCTCACCTTTGGAGCTCTGGAATATTGGAATAGAACACTTCTTTGTGGAGCATATCTCTCTTGTCTTGTGGATTCTCTTGCATCTTGAGTATACAGTATCTCTTCTATGTATCATTGTGGGTTTTGGTTCTACAACTATTTGTCTTGCAGGCAAGTCGAATGGGTGGAGAGGAGGGCAATTTCTTGAGGGTTATTGTTGGAGGGATCCACATATTCTCTCTTGGGTTGATCTTGTGACAAGGAGTATCATTATTGTATCTTCGTGACATAGTTGATGCTTTCTATTACATCTTTCTATCATTTTCATAATCATCTTACTTGACTTGTTTCCTTTGATCTTGTCTTGTAGGAGGAGGATGATTTGGCTTCTTGAGGAGGACGATTTGGCTTGGAGAATCAAAATTGCACTCTTGAATATACACATAGGAGAATGCTATCAATTTGCAAGGTGGCCATAAGCAATTGAGGTAAGATCTACAAGGTATGTGTCTCTTTCCATCCATTCTCTCTTCATTGGTCACAAACCCTAATTAATCAAAACCCCAAATGTTGGTTTTTCTTAGATCTACTTAGATCTAGCCTTGCTTTTGAAAAGATCTTAAAAACCCACCTCCATAGCATCCACCCCTAGTTGGATCTATAGTTTGGTGGTGATTGGGTTAAAATTTACACACTTTTCAAGGCAATAAAGCCCTCTTGAGCCAAATCGCACTTCCTTGGAGAGGCTTGTTTGGTTAGATCTAGCATATGGGTAGGGGAGATCCCACTTAATTCATAATCTACACACTTGATAACCTACCCCTAGACTTTTACTTGGGTGATTTCTACCTTGTGGGCATCATTCCACATTTTAAGGGATCAAAACCCCCTTTTGAACTACTTGGCATCTTAAAACTCAGATCTAGTAAGATCTAACCCTTGGATTGACTTGATTTTCAAGATCCATATAGATCATTGCCTAAACTACTTGGATCTACAATTTGGTGGCCATTGGACTTGTTTTGACCAAAGTTACAAACATCGCCGATATATCGGCAACATCGCGATATATCGCGATGCCAACCCTCCGGCGATATATCGGGAATATATCGGCCGATATTTTCCCCGATTTTTTTGCCGATTTTTTCCCGATTTTTTGGCGATTTTTTTTAATATATTGCGATTTTTTGACTTTTTTTTGCTCATTTGCCGTGTTTTGAAAACAAAAATTGTCATGCCCATAAAAAATGTTGCCTTCTTCATTAGTAATTGGTCATATTAAATGGTAATATTAAATTCTTAAAGTAAAAGTGACATTCTCCTTATCTTTCATTTTCTATCCTTTTACTTAAATTTTTAACATTACCATTAATTGTTTCAGGATGTTTGAGAGTGGTTCCAACCTCATTGGACTTCATATGCAAAAAGTAGAGTTTTAGATCCCATTCAGAATTCAACAGACTTAATAGTTTTTCAGGAGTTTAGGATTATAAAGTTTCCACTGGATTTTATCATGTATGAGGGTATGGGATTGGCATTTAATCAAGCACATCAACCCCTCAATGTACCTTGATGTTGGTCGTGTTGATTGTTGAACTCCTTTGTCACGACCTTAATAAAAATTTACTCTTCACTCAATCAAAATCACTTATTAAGCATGGGAAGTTTTTCTACCTTATTTTAACGATTGGATTAGGAAGTTTCATCAAAATTGTAAGGTGTTGAGTTGTTGACTAATGTCCTTGGAGGATCAACTTTGAGATTTAAGGTAGAGGCAAGGACTAGAGCCTAGAGGAGGGAGGCATAGGGTGTTATTGATGAATAGGATCCCAATATAGGCAATGATTCGCCAACATGTATTATTTATGGTTTATGTTTCACATTCATTTTTTTAAATGTCCTTGCTCATTTATTAATCAAAAATATGCATATACATACATAGCGATTTAAAATATACATAGAGTCCACTACAACCCCCATGACCGCTAGGGCCTTCTAGCTCTAGAGGCAAAGCCATTACTAAAGCAATTACCTTTGCTTGTAAAAGGGGTAGAGGGAATCAATTGTTTATTTACTTGATTTCATTGTATATAAGATACATTGATTGTATTTTTTTGGTGATTCAATAGTCGGGGACTCGGGATCCAAGACATGATTCATTTTTTGTGTGAACTATCACTAGATGTCTTATACATCTTATATATCAGTTTTCTTTCCATATTCATGTGGTAATGTGTTTACTTGATGTTCTTGTTGCTTTAGATGTTTAGAAAATTGAAAAAAAATGAATATTTTTGTATTTTTTTAAGTCTGTCGATATATTGCCGATGTTTGCCGACACTTTCGCCGATAAATCCGATAATTTCTTTTTGGACCCTCGGCGATATATTTGCCGACACGATATTTGTAACTTTGGTTTTGACACACCTTTCCCATCTTTTAGCCCTCCTTGAGCAAGGGGCATACCTTGAAACCTAGGTCTAGATTTTGGTGGATTTGGAACGGGCATACCTTGAAACCTAGGTCTAGAGTATCATTTTGTGACGATATGCCTTGGGGGTAGCATTCCTTATTTTAAGGGATTGTGGTCCACTAGAGTCATATCATGAAACCCTAGATCTAGTAAAATCCAACCATCATATCCCAATTAGCCCACTTGATTTGCATACTAGGTGTCCCGATCTACACTTTGACATATCTTTTGACTCCATTAACCCATCCAACAAGGCACTAGTCCTCCTTAGGCAAGTCGCACTCCTTGGGAATTGTGTCAAACCTTAGATCCCATATGTGGGTATTCCTAATTTCAACTTAGATCCATAGATCTACTCACTACATATCCACTAGTACCAATTTGCATCCCTTAATTTCACCTTGTGGGTCCCATTTGAACCATTCACATATCCCAAGAAAGTAGGTCCCACTTGTGTAACACATGGTACTAGATCTTGTCATTATAACTAATCATGTGGCCTAAATCATATATTGGTTGAAACACTAATCATCTCTCAAACCATCATCAACCATACTTTAACTTCTAGGTCCACTTAACCTTGCATTGGTTTCCGTAACTCATCATTTACTTATCCCTAGGAACCTTTGTTTGGGTCCAATCATCTTTGATTGGTAATAGGGTCTCCCCCTAGGTCTTGATTCATCTAGATCTAAAGTGAAGAGTGTCTCGGTTGACGTGACTCCCACCTTGCATTGGGAACCGTGGCATCTCTTGGGTCACCTCTTTAGTCGTCCATCTCCTCTACCATCCCGGATGGGATACTACTAGGGACAACTACAAGTTGTGTGATAACAGGTGGGTTGCCTTGTATTTAGTAGGGATTGACATTAATGGTTCCTGACTAGATGGTTTCTCCCACGGTTGAATTCTACTTATTAACGGGATATTTATAAACGAGGTTTGATTCTAGGTTGCAGTGATTTGAGCATGTCTAGATTCCCTTCAACATATTTTTTTAAGCTTGTACATGCAAGGCCTTCCAAACAAAATTTCTTATAGCTTATAGGTCTTCTTATTCTAAAGTCTTGGCATTCTCAACATCCCGTATGGGGGTCCTTTCCCCAATTGGAGCCAGTGTTAGCAACCAAACTGGATTTCTCCAAAATTGAATTAGGGCACTTATTAGAGTTTATTCGAAGGTACTGTTATCACACCATAGTAGCAGGGATACTATTTTTGCTTAGCAGATATCTGCACATTCCAGAGCTTACATTATTCAGAGCTTGGCTATGATGTCTTTATATTTTGAGATCACTCATGATCAGAGCAGTGTATTTTTAGACTTATGTTAGACCTTATGTCAAGGCTGAGCCTTGAGAGTTCAGATTTGATGACCGATGTGACCCTTTATCTCATACAGTTTCAGTTCAGTGCCTAGAGATGTATTGCAGCAGTGTTTCAGATGATATATGATGATTATTCTTGTGATGATGTTGTATGACCTATGGATGTTTTATCATTGACTGTGGATTATTATCTTGTTGCTTTAGTCATGTTCATAGCATTGGCTTGGTATATAATTCATGATGTGGCAAAATGTGTAAAACTTAAAATGGACTATCTTAATGATGAACTCTAAAATGGACATTTACTTGCACATTTAGGTTGTTTGACAAAACTCACTGGTTTATCACCTTACATGGATATGGTCTTTCTTGACACCAGTTGTTTGCTAGCTTAGGCTCCACCTTCACTTGACTCCATCCATCCATGACTTTCCTTATTTGGCTTTAACACTTGACTTGTCTTACTTGACTTTCTGGTATTGAGGACTTCCCCTTTTTTTCTACCTCTGTGTTTAGACCGCATACCTGTATGTTTAGTGTCTCGGCTCTGAGTTGGTGACAAAACTTGCCTTTGGTGAGTTGGATTGTAGGCCTAAATCATTCTGGTCGGTTGTCTCGATGTTTGGCACTGGCTCGAACTCCCCCTAGTCACTTGAGATGTTGTTGGCTAAAACTGAAAGCTCATGTACTACTTATGGAAACTTATATAAATTCGCCCATGGAAACTAAAAAGGGCAAGAGCGATGAACTGCTAAAAATACTCCTCGAAGAGTATAAGAAAGGTCCAAAAAGCAATGGTTCTTAAAAGCTATATCTAAACAATTGCTGACCTTATATGTATATATAAACATACCCTGGATGCAAGCTGCAATTAGTTGTGCTTATCAGCACACCTGAGATCCGAAGGGTTATGTAGGCCAAAAAGGCCATGAAATGAAATTGAATGATCCTAATGAACCTGGATCAACTTGATGTAGACATGATGCCTAAGTTGAATAAGCACTCTCTAAACGACTTTACCCATTTGTGAGGCACAACCATCCCCCGTGTTATTTTGGCTAGCACAGAGTTTGTAGTTTCCCCTCTCTCCCAATCCAAAGTATCTTTTAGTTGAGTTTAGACAAGTCACCCCCTTTGCCCAACCGTGTTCCTAGCCTTCATGCTTCGCTAGCAGTTTGACCATGTCCAATGGGTGAGTTTGTCATTTAAACTATTGTGCAAGTAATTACAAATAAAAAAGGAATATACTAACATAATTAATGCCACTGAATGGATGCTATACTTTAAGTTAAGCTGTGAGTATGATTAGAGGAACAGGTGTTAGTCTATTGAGATGATTTATCCTTGGTTGTATATGGACCTAGTCAAACCTAGTTTGACTATGGTCACTTCTTGGGATCCGTGATGATGTGGGCCATGAAGGCTTATTGATGATGATGTATGGGCCCACATACTCTTGATGATGATGCTATATGATGGACATATGATTCATATGATGATTGATGTAGTTCAGTGGGTTTTATTATTACTTCAGATCATCAGATTATACACTGTCCATATATGGTGGACCCTACAGTTGGCCCATTAGGGCAACCCATGGTGTATGAGTACACATTCTTAGTAGACTTGGGTCTTTTGGATCCAATGAGACACTTATCTTTCAGTTCCGGGCACTTCTGACAGTAATAGATGCAGTTTTACAGTTGTTGACCAGATTTGGGGCTGATTTCCCAGCCTGAGCAGCAGGAGCCATGAGAGGCCAGTTCACCTAGGGCGTTGTATGAGAAGGGGGTGGTCCAACCACTTGTTATTACCATTTATCCCCCCTTTTGGAGAGCCTGGTGGGCTCAGTTTGACAGCGCAGGTGCCCTAGGAGGCAGTTTCAGCACTTTCACAGTTACCGAGGCAGTCCAGAAATGGGATAAATGGGTCACTGAGGAATTCGATTTGGGCAATTGAGGCAAGGTTTTGGCACTTGGTTTTCACAAAGGTCTTCCAGGGTGAACCCCCTATCTTCCAGCCAGTTTTCATCATTTGGGTGGGTCCACAGAGGTCACAGGAGGTCTTTTACTGCTTGTCTGTCACAGATTTTGAGGACAGATTTGATCATTTATATTTCTTTTGGACATATTATATTATTTTATTGTGCCATGGGGATGAGCTAGTAAGGATTGATGCCTCCTAGCCCCACCATGAGCTCCATGTGTCATGTCCTAGTCATATGAGGTGGGCTTTTGTACTTTTACCCCCTCTAGTGGATGACGTCACCCTCCTTGAGTATCTTTTAGCTATGACGTCATCACCTTTTTTAGTGATCCATGTATTATGTCATTATGGTTCATCTTAGCCATTGATTATGTATGGAGATCTTTTAATCTCAACCACTCATTTTCATGTTGTATTGTAAAGTGGTATAGGGTTTTGGTCTTTATTATCCTATATAAGGAGGAGACCCCCTATTGTATAGCTCACCTTTGGAGCTCTGGAATATTGGAATAGAAAACTTCTTTGTGGAGCATATTTCTCTTGTCTTGTGGATTCTCTTGCATCTTGAATATACAGTATCTCTTCTATGTATCATTGTGGATTTTGGAGCTACATGTTGTTGTCTTGCAGGGAGGTCGAATTGGTGGAGAGGAGGACGATTTCTTGAGGGTTATTGTTGGAGGGATCCACATATTCTCTCTTGGGTTGATCTTGGTGACAGGGAATATCATTATTGTATCTTTGTGACACAATTGATGCTTTCTATTACATCTTTCCATCATTTTCATAATCATCTTACTTGGCTTGTTTCACTTGATCTTGTCTTGTAGGAGGAGGACGATTTGGCATCTTTGGAGGAGGATGTTTTGGCTTGGAGCTCTTAGATCTCACTCTTGAATATACACATAGGAGAATGCTATCAATTTGCAAGGTGGCCATAAGCAATTGAGGTAAGTTCTACAAGGTATGTGCCTAGATCCATCCATTCTTCTTCATTGGTCACAAACCCTTCAAATTCAAAACCCTCATTTTTTGTTTTTCTTAGATCTACTTGGATCTAGCTTGGCTTTTGGAAAAATATTGAAAACCCACCTCTATAGTATCCATGGCAATTCGGATCTATAGTGTGGTGGTGATTGGGTCCCATTTGACACACTTTCCAAGGCACCTAGCCCTCTTGAAGCAAAATCGCACCCCTTGGGAGAAGCTAGTTTGGTTGGTTCCAAGACATGGGTAGGTGAGATCCCACTTGATTCAGGAACCTCACACTTAATAACCTACCCCTAGTGTGTCACTTCTTTGATTTTTGCCTTGTGGGCCTCATTCCTCATTTTGAGGGTTGTGCCCCACTTGGGTCAATTTGGTGATGCACTTTAAATCTCAGATCTATGGAGATCTAGCCATTGGATGCCTTTGATTTTCTAGATCCACATTGATAATTACCTAAACTACCCGGATCTAAACTTTGGTGGCTTTTGGACTTGATTTGACACACCATCCCATGCATTTAGCCCTCCTTGGGCAAAGTCGCACTCCTTGGGGATTAGAGCTTGCCCACTTCTAGGACATGGGTGGTTGAGATCCCATTGGATTTGGAAAGAGCATACCTTGAAACCTACATCTAGTGTCTCACTTTGTGAAGTTCTGCCTTGGGGGTATCATTCCTCATTTTGGGGAATTGTTGCCCACTTAGGTCACTTGGTGAAACATTAGATCTAGTAAGATCCAACCATCACATCTTGAATAGCCCACTTGATTTGCATCCTAGGTGTCCCGATCTACATTTCCACATCTCTTTTGACTCCATTAGCCCATCCATCACGGCACTAGTCCACCTAGGGCAGTTCGCACTCCTTGGGATGTGTGTCAAATACTAGATCCCATATGTGGGTATCTCTATTTACACCTTAGATCCATAGATCTACTCTTCACATACCCCTTGGTACCACTTGCACCCTTAACTTCCCCTTGTGGGTCCCATTTGAGCCATTTCCATATCCCAAGGAAGTGGGTCCCACTTGTGTATTTCATGGTACTAGATCTTGTCCTTTTATCTCATTATGTGGCCTAAATCATTCATTGGTTGAAACATATGTCATCCCCTAAGCCTTGGTGGCCATACTTCATCTTGTAACAAGGTGATATCATGTTTTGCTTATGTACTTTCGATTTTTAAGTTATAGATTTATGATCTAAGAAGGCTAACAATCTAGCACAAGTAATTATAAATCTATGCTTTTCTCTTGAGTATGTGGGTTTTTCAGGTATTCTCCCAAAGTGCAAGGGTTTTTGTTGGTTTCACTTTCACTCTGCAGGTTGCCAAAGAAGTTTAGCTTTACAAAATCGAGAAACAAAGAGTTCTTGCTTCTTCCATCAAGCATTCAAACAAGTTTTCAATTGGTTACTGGTTACTAGATCTACCTCTCTAAGCTGTGGAAATCCAAACTTCTACTTCTCTCCAAGCCTAGAGCCTTGTCAAGCTTACCTTTGCTTGTGGTTTGCCTTGACCTTTTGCCTTCTCCTTGCTCTCGTCCAACCTCTTCTTGCTTCTCATCCTAGTCTTCCCTCCATCTCCTTTTTGCTCTCATCCCCCTTAGATCCATCTCCAAAACCTTCACCCTTTCGTCTTTCTTCCCATCTCTTTTCCCTCTCCTTCTAGCTCTCGTCTTACTCCCTTTTTGCCCTCTTTGTCTTTAGCTTTCCCTCTCTCTTCTTGTCCTAGGTCTCCCTCTCGTCTTCCCTAGTTAGGGCCTTCTTTCCTCTCCTCCTTCCTCTCGTCTCCCCTCTCTTTTCTCCTCTTTCTCCTCTCGTCTTGTCTTCTATCCTTCCTCTCATCCACCTTCCAAGAGACACAAACACACAAAAAAAAAAACATAATTTTGTTAGTGTTAGAGTTAATTCATACTTTAGTCTTTACATTTTCATTAGTTAAATCTCATTTTAAAGCTCCAAGTTTTGCATTTTGTTTGTTAAAGTTTCTAGTTCATTTCCATAGTTTAGATCTCATTTGAAAGTGTTTAAAGTTTGCATTTAGGACTTGGCACATAGATTAGATCTTAGATTTGCACTTAGTTTCAAAGTTTTGATTTTTCATTAACATCTAATGGGTGCCTTGTTGAAGTTGGGTTAAGCTTGTATAGGTTCTGTTATCAACTGATTTGTACAATAGTTGAAACCTTATTGAGCCGCCAGTGTTGGAACACATCAGTGTTCACTTCCAGAGTATCTGGGTTTCATTGTATTTGGGTCTAGCCAGTTTTGGCTAGCCAGTTTTGTTTTTGAGTCGACATGACCATGGCCCCATGGGGGTTTGTATCAAAGTGTGCTAGTAGGGTCTGAGTGGCTCGGTTCCCCATGACTGGATTATACAACTAAGGTATTCCAGGGAGTTTTTTCACCGTCAGATTATACTTTGCTTCAGGCGAAATATAATCTCTTGGTTTTTCTCCCGCTTCCTCCAAAGCTGAAATGCCCGATTTTGGAAATTTGGCCATCGGGGGTTATTAGGGTCCAACTATAATGTATAAACCTACTAGACACTATTAGAATAGGTTTTGGTCATGTCCTAGGTCTCTAGGACCCCCAAAAAAAATTTCGAAAAAATTTTACCGGACGCGTCGAAATTGGGGTTTTTAATTTTTAATTATTTTTTAAATTTTAATTAAATTTCTCTATAGTTTAAATAGAGAAATTTGGGTCTGTAATTATGTCAGTCATCCGGGGTCCGAATTTAGTGTTTGATGGCTCGTTTCATAAGCCAAAAATCACACATGACCCATGGAGCAGCTAAACCCAACTTTCGGATGTCAATTCAGCCTCATAATTAATATTTTCTCTGAAAAGTCATTTACAGAGAAATTATTAATTTCAGAGAAAATATTAATTAAAATAATAAAATTGAATATTTTGGAGATAATCCAAATCTCTCCAAAATTAATCAATTTCATTAAAATAAAAGGCTAAATGACATGGCAATGGACATTTATGAGGATTCCAATCAACTCCCAGTCACTCCAATCAACTATCCAGTCACCAGAAGGTTATCCACTTGAGCAAATTCGCCCTCCTCATGCAAAACTCGAGTTTGATGTGTTGTAAATTGATGATTGGGTGGTGGTTTGCATTAAAGCCTAAGGTAGGCGCCCTCATGACTCACCAATCAATCCAAAGCTTGGCTCCTTGTTGAGATTCGAGTTACACCTACCATCACCACGTGTTCCTACCTCAACTAGCTCGCAATCCCTTTAATTCCTCACGTCAATCCTCATATGAGCTCGAGTCTAGCCTTGTTGGACCTTGCCTATTGGTTGTGATACATCCCATGCTTCTACCATTCGAGTTATTGCCTACCACATTACACTTGGCTCCTTCTACCATGCGAGTTACACCTACCATATTACACTTGTCTCTCCATCCTCTAACTCGCACCTTCCATTATCCTCACGTCAACCTACCATGCCTCACGTGGATCCTTGTTGGAAGGTGTTTATTGGTTGTTGATACATCTAAACCTACCACCCAAGTCGAGTTTGCCACATATCCAATCATACCTACCACTAAAACTCGACTTTGTCCATTGTCTATTGCTCCAAGCCCTCTCATGATTGGAATTCGATCTACTTGTTTATTTGCCAATTCGACCTAGGGTTTTAGCTTAGGATTTAGTATAAAGAGAGGCCCATTAGGGGCTTTTATCTCATGGAGAATTTGAGGCAAACTTACTCTGCCAAAATTGTATATGTGTTATAGCTTTTGCTAATTGAAATAAAGTGGCTTTGGAGGTCCATATGGTGTGTTGATCTTGTTCATGGAAAGTGCTTCAATATAATCAAGGTGATATTGCTTTATGGTTTTTGCTTACATGTTCCATGTTTTGATCAAATTATTTAAGCTTAGAAGACTTTTCCAAGTCCATAGGGTGGGCATTTGGGTTCAATTTGTCCATTGATGTTGGGTTGTTTGTGATTGGGAAGTAGTGGATTGTAGTCGGAAATACTAACACTCTTCTTGTCCCTTTCAACTTGGCATACTATATTTGATCAATCTTGTTTGTAAGTGATACATTTTGCAGATCTATAAAGTTATGAAGAGGAGTTGGAACTAGGTTGTCTCCTCCATCTCTTCAAAGAACAAATTTTTCCATTAACATTCATACATTGCAGGATCTCTCAAAGCCGACCTCACAACACCAAGATGGTGGCATAAAGGGGTTTGATTTCAAAGATCCATCTCTTATATTCAAAATATTGTTCATTGGTTACTTTGGGCTTTCACTTCTTCAAGCCTTCTCATTTGCTCTTTGAAGTTTTTACACTTGCATGCTAAGCCATTTCTAGCCCCTCTAGCCTTGATCCAGGATTGCCTTGTTTTCAAGCCATAGATTAGAAATCCATAAGGTTGAAGTTCCTTCAACCTTGGGGAATAACTTGGGATTTGTTCCCTTGTGCTATCTTCAACACTCGTTGTCTGCGTATCACCGGTTAACCGGAGGATTTCCAAGGCGGTGTTTTTACCATCTCAAGTGTTCCACTTGAAGCCCTTGCCCTAGATCCACTTCTCCTTGGTTGTGTTTTCTCCTAGATTCGTCCCACTTCAAGTTTTTTAAGCCTTCTCCTACATTCCTCCCACTTCTCCCTTGTCTTCATCTCCTTTTCCTCTCGTCCATCTAGTCCTTTTTAGCTTTCGTCCTACCTATCCTTCTAGCCTTTCATCCTTCTCCTACTTCCTCTCCTCCTTCCACTCGTCTTTCTCCTTGGCTTTTCCCTCTTTGCTTCCATCCATTCCCTTTTTCCATAAAAACACATCAAAACAAACAACAAAAAACAATCAAGTGATTATATGTTAGCTAGGTGTTAGTTTTTTGCATTTGTAGATCTTACTTTGTATCATTTGTTTTTGTTAGAATCTAGTTAGTTTGTTAAACTAGCTAATTGGCATTTCAAAATTTAAACACTCATATCTCATGACATGCTAGATTAGCTACTAGCTTTGTTGGAAATTTGATAGTTAATTGCATTGTTAGGGGTGTTTGTCATAGATCTTTTCCTAAGTTACCGTCTCATCTCAATTTTTGTCAACATGCATTGAACTCCATATCTTGTTGTGTTGTTGGCCACCATTACAAACTTTGGTTGACTGTTAAAATCCTTGTTGGGCTGCCTTTTCAACATTGTTGACTGTCTTATAGACTTGTGGGCTGCCATACATCCATTGTTGACTGTCCTATAGATTGTTGGGCTGCCATTTAAATTCACTGTTGACTATCCTATAGATTTGTTGGCTGCCTTTGAGCATTGAGAGGATTGTTAAGACCTTAAAGACTGTTATAACAATTTGTGGGCTGCCATCTCACACATCTAAATCGACTGTCACAAACACCTTTCCTGTTGAGTGCCAACTTAAACATCATTAGGCTGACTGTTATAAGTCCTTGACCGCCATTCAAACTTTGACTTTGACTGTCCTGAAACGATGTATTGACTGCCACCCACAGTTAGGAAGTCTATTTGGCTGCCAGCATTTGATTAGACAGTCATAGGTGAGTACAAAGTAGTCATTTGAAAATCTTATTATTGGCTGCCACTTCACTTTTTTCATTCTTTTGGTAAATAGCTAGTGTCATTTTGTTATTTAATTTACTAATGCTAATGGGTATTGGAGCAATTATTTTGTTATAGACTTTTTTCCAGGGAGTAGAAGTCAAGAAACTTCAAGGCGAGAAGTCATTAAAAACACAAAAAGGATAAACAAGCAAAGCTAGATCCCTCTTATCCTTTGTAAAAGCCATTGAGGGCTTCATTTTTTCCAATTTTTATAAGTTATTCATAGATAGTCATTAAAGACCTTCCAAGGATTTTCCCTTGAGGCACTTGTAAAAAATTAATAAAATTTATAGTGGAGAGGTCCTCCATTCTTGGGTTTTCTTCCCCATTTGGGGAAGAGTGTTGGGTCTCGGGGATTTGATTTAGCTTAGATTTGTGATCTCATATTCTTAGATTAGTATTTTGCTTAATAAGTCATTCAAAGTTATCTTCCATATTCACTTACCCCCATGCTTTCCCGAGTAGGGTCTTTGACCTGAAAGAGATTCTTGGGTAGTTTAGTTTTATTTTTGCATTTATCTTGCTTCTCTTCCAAAGCCTTCAGTCGGAAGTTGTATCCTTGAGATTTCGTCTCAAGGGCAGGACCACATAATTTGTGGTTACTCTTCCATCCCCGTCGGTTTCCTTGGCAGAGCTTTCAGCTAGCTGGAAGTTCTCAAGTGCAGGCGGTTCTAGTGGTTGATCCTGTTTCGGGGATCAATCCCACCTAGTAGATTAAAGTTTGTGTGGTAGAACACTAGATTTATTTATCTTGCAAGCATCATTGTTAGTGGTAATTTATATCTTGTGATCAATACTACTGCTTAAAATCTGTTTCAAGTTAAGATATACTGCTACTACTTTCTTTCTGCTTCTTAAAATAAACCAAAGTCTCTTGAACTTGGCCAAATCCAAGTCAAGAGCACCCTCTATCGGAGGGCATCTTAGTTTCTTGCATTTCCCTGCATTAGGCATTGTTAATCTAGCAAGTCTCTTGAACTGTGGTCATAAGACCAAGTCAAGAGCGCTCTCTGTCGGAGAGTTGAACAAGGCTTTCTAATAATAAAAAATTTCCACTCACACACCCTTTAATTAATTTATCTTGGTTTCTGTCCTACACCCGTATGCTCTGCCAACCTGAAAAGGTTGGGCTAGTACTCAGAAAGGTGGAAGACTTGTTAATCTACAAGCGAAAATCTAATTAAAATTTTCACCCCCATAACCAACCAATCCGGAGTTGATCGATAAGATAATTTCAGTGGGTAATCTCTTAGTGAGGGCGCCGGGATTCCATGTTCAGCCTCTAGTTTGCTGGCTTGCATTGCGCGGCCTGGCTAGAGCACTGGGTGGCCCGACAGGTCCTTGAACGGAGACACTTGATATTGTCTTTTCCGGACTTTCTTTGAATAGCCTTGGTTTTAGCCCTAATAATCAAGACAATTAAAACTTTGAATTTACCAAGATAAGCTGCACAACGTTCTCACAAACTTTCAATTCAAGCACTTGTATCAAGTTTTCACAATTCATGTTTAATTCTTGACTCCATAAGGCACTGGTCCTTTATCTTATATTTTGCTTGCTTAAGTATCAACATTGGAGTTATCTGTTATATTTCGTGAAAAGTGATTTACTTATTTCCCAAGTGTATCTTTCATCTTGTGTTTGCAACGTGGATTGCGTTATCTTGTCTTATATTTAATCTTTATAATTGTCTCTCATCTCAAAAAACTCCTAAAAAGCACCCATCTGCATCACTACATCAAAAACACTTAAACACACAAAGAGCCTTAGTGAAACTCTCTTTTAGGGACTACCCCCCTTGGCTTCGTTAGGAGTTTGCCTAAACAGAGGAGCTGGGATTCAGATGACAGTACCTGGCTCATTGCTTGCCCCCAAGGCCACACCTCTCTCACTTGTAGTGAAGAGACAGCTTTCGAAAGATTTCCGCTGCTGGTGTGCATATTGGCGGACAACAGGTTCTTTGAAGGAGAAGAAAGATTTGTGAAAACAAGACTCAAAGAAGATCAAAATTTTAATCCAAGGAGAAGACTTGAACCAATAAGAGAATTATTTACACTCTCCTTTGTAAAAGCCATTAAGGGCTTCTAAGTATTGTTTCCATAGTTATTTTATTTCTCTCAAAAGACCTTTCAAGGGTTTCATTCCCAAAGGCACTTGTAAATCAGTTAATAAAAAGGCTAGGTGGGATAAGGCCTCCCACACTTTGTTTCTTCTTTCCCATTTGGGGAAGACTATTTCATGCATGCTTTAGTTAGACTTGTTTCAAATTTTCTAGATTAAAGTTTATTTTTTGGTATGTAGATTAAGTCTCTTCCAAGTTTTGCCTTGAGAAAGTAGCTTGGGATTTGATCCCAAGTGCCACATAGTTTTGTGGCTACTTCTCTTTCCCCATTAGCATCCTTGCGGACATCCAGCTAGCTGAAAGGTTTTCGGGACTAGTGGTTCTAGTGATCACCTTGTTCCAAGGTTGATCCCACCTTGTTGTTTATTTCTTGGTCTATTGTTCAATTTGGCCTTGTCTTTTCTTTTACGTTACTTGTTTTTTGGAAAGCATGCACTTTCTTTACGTACAATTGTCTCTATTTTAATAAAGAACAAAGCCTCTTGAACTTGCAATAACCCAAGTCAAGAGCACTCTCTGTCGGAGAGCATAGTAAAATTTGCATTTTCCCTGCATTAGGCATATAGAATAACTAAGTCTCTTGAACCTTGTCATAAGACAAAGTCAAGAGCACTCTCTGTCGGAGAGTTGAATTGTGTGCTCTAATAAATTTTAAAACATTTCAACTCACACTCCCCCTTTAATAATTTATCTTGGTTGCTATCTAACACTCGTATGCTATGCCAACCTGAAAAGGTTGGGCTAGTACTCAGAAAGGTGTTAGATTTGATAATTTTCGATAACATAATAAAATTTTCACCCCCACAACCAACGAACCGGTGTTGCTTTTTCGAGACATACTCAAGTAGTGGGCAAAGTTCCTAAACCTGGTGGGGCCGGAAATGACCGCTGTCTAGACATCAGAGTAGTTAATTCTTTAGACACTTACTCCTTGACATCTGGGCGGTCCGTCTTACCATCAGAGGGGAAGCCACTGAAGGTATACCTTTCCGGTCGATTTGCTTACCTTGTTGTTCTTAGCTTAATAATCAAGACCACTAAAACTTTCAATAAACCAAGATAATTTGCAAAACGATCTCACGAACGGTTCTCCAAGACTTGTACTTTCAGCATCCGCCAGCACTATACAATTTTTTGACTCCATAAGGCACTGGTCTAATTGTTACATTTTCATATATTCATATTGTTGGGCCATTTGTCCATTTAAGTCATTTATCTGTGGATGCTATCTCATTTTCGCAAGTCTTTGATATACTGTTGATCTTGTAATCTTGTATCGCAACGTGGATTGCATTTTACCTTGTGTTTTATCTAAAGTAAAGTTGTGATCTTTTCATCTTTAAAACTCCTAAACAACACCCATCTGCATCACCATACACAAAAAACATTAAAACACATAAGAGCCATAGTAAACTCTTTGCAGGGACTACCCCCCTTGGCTTCGTTAGGAGTTAACCTAAACGGAGGAGCTGGGATTCAGGTGACAGTACCTGGCTTCATTGCTTGCCCCCAAGGCCACACTTTCCCCACTTGTAGTGAGGGAACAACTTTCGAAATATTTCTGCTGCTGGTGTGCATCTCAGCGGACAACAGGAATTATGTGTTGCACTTCAGTGGCGTATAATTCCTAAGTTTTTCACTCACACCTCCAAAGCTGGATTATTTTCCATGGTCGTCAAATCTAGGGAGGTTATTAAAGCCTAGGTGTCTATGTATTTTTACATGCTAGCCATCAATAATAAGTCGTATGGACATGCATTAGGTCCCCTAGGAGTTTGAGTCGATTCCGCTAAAAATAATGTTTTCCGTAAAATTAAACCATTTTTAATGGTTTAATTGGAAAAATTCAAAGTGTAATAAAAGCATGGTCTGGAGGCGGAATTTGGCATGGGGATGCCCATTTTCACGCTCAGAGCGACCTCTTTAACCTAGGGCCCACTTTCCCTAGGTTTCGGGCGATTAAATTGTGATTTGTGGCATTTCTTCTTAAAGACGCAATAAAATGACATTTAAATGCTAAAGGTGCTACAAATTGCACAAAAGACAAAAGTTGGAAAATCCAAAAAATGATTAAAAAAGGTATGGGAAAAGGTGGCATATGGTTTCTAATGAAGGGCGACTCATTAGTCAAAACTGTTAAATTATTGTAACTTCAAAGAATATTTTACTTGTATTTTATTATTGTAACTCCGTCGGGGATGTTTTACCTCCGTCGGAGATGTCATTATTATATTGGTCATGTAAAGGTCATGAGGTTAAACCTCCATTGTAAGTCGGGTCGTTATCACCCAAGAGAATATAATATAAATATTATAATGAGTCTTCCTAGAGAGGTCGACCTAGTTAGGTTATTGGGGCCGACCTAGTTGGATTAAAAGTTAAGTGAAAGGTAAAGTATAAATAGAGAGTGAGTTCTTCTCATTTGTACCATTCACTCACTTGTGCAATTCGCATTAGAGGAGAGAGAGATATCTGCGAAGGAGAAGGAGGAGTGGCTTGAGTCCATAGTTTGGTCTTTTTGTTTCTCTTATTTGTGAGACATATCTTTGGGGCATTGTACTTAATCATCTATATTGAGGAAGTTCTTGCTGGGTTTTCTTCCCCTTGAGGGTTTCCCAGGGTATATTGTTTTGTGCTTTGTGATTGTGTATCTTTCAGAGATCCTTATTATGCTTCTATTGTGAATAATGTATTGAATGCTAATGAATTTGCAATCTAGTCTATGGTAGCATATAATCTAAACATGGTATCAGAGCTAGCCTGAAAAGAGCAACTTTCACAAGGTAAAACTCTCTCTCTCTCTTTCTCATTCTCTCTCTCTCCGAGCATAAAAATTAGGGCTTCTCACAGAAGTGGAATTTTTTAGTGCAATTGGCATAAGGAAGTGCGGCTCTCCATGATCGAAATTTTTGAATAGGTGAAACTCCCCGAAAGTCAAACCCTAGTTTGACTTTGGACTAGAAACTGTAGAAAACCAGAAAAAGCCAAAAACTACATATCTCAAAATTCGCAAGTCAATTTTAAGGGTGAAATTTTGGAATCTTCAGAAACCAAGTGTACCAACATACTCGCCTCAGTCAAGCGCATCTTTTGGTGAGTTTAGTTTTTATTTTGAGAAATTTTGATTTTTGGTCATTCTTTGCTCCCCGGGTTAAGATGGCACCAAGCACCAAGCTTGATGACAAGTTGGAAGGCATAGAGAACTTTCGTGCTTGGAAGTATAGGATTGGACTCATTCTGGAAGAGAATGATCTTACCAAGTTTGTTAAAGAAGTTGTACCTGAACCCGAAGAAGCTGAAGCTAAGGAGAAGCAAAAGAAGGATATGATTAGGGCTTTGAGTGTCCTCCAAAGAAGTTTCAAAAGTATAAGAAGGGAAACTACAAGCGAAAAGACTACTCTTCTTATGAATGTTTCCGTTGTGATAAGATGGGACATATTGCCAATGATTGTCCAGAAAGAAAAGATAGAAAAGAAGAAGACGAAGAAGAAGAACCTCCCGGGAAGTTACTAAAGGAAGAAATCGAAGAATATGTGTTGTAATAGTGGTGCTTCAAAGCACTCTCTCCAATCTTGAAGAAAAGGACTCCCCTCAGAAAGCTTCACTAGGAGAATAGGAGAAGCAACATACAAGATTGGTTCAGGAACTCTGATGATGAAGTAGAGCTCACCATCAGACACTCCAGTAATCCCTGCAAGGAGACTAGGATCAAAGGAGATCCTACCAAACAAACAAAGATAAGTATTTGAATTGTCATTTCTATCAAATTTTTTAAATGATAGTGTCCAGTTGTGTACACATTATCTAGGATGTGTGTTATGCATGTTTGCATTGATATGCATGTGATGGGTAAGTAGCCTATGGTGCAACATTCCATTGCTACTTATCTAGAGTGAAACCTCTTTGCTGACATATTGGGAGTAGTGCACACTCTTAATAATGTCCTCGTAGAGATGGAAGGCATCTAGAAAGTTACCATATGAATGTGGGGTATGAATAAATGTTGTGTTATTAATAGCATTATGACAGTATGACTTATGCTTTATGCATATGTTTTGGAAACCATGAAATGTTTCTAACCATGCTATTGAATTTGACTTCTAGGAAGTATCGTACAACGATCACCTACAAATGAAGAATGATGAGACTCGTTTCGTAGAACAAGTGACATGGTTCAACTATAAACAAAACTTATGAAATCAAGTAGAGGAAGTCGGCCATGGCGAGATGTAGCCAGACTCATTGTGTGATCAAGATATCGAGCAACCTCTAGGACTCAGAAGACCACATGTGTGCAGATTGAAGAAGACTTTCTACGAGATAGAATGATGAGATCAAGCATCACCTAGAGTGATGAGACATCAACCTTTGCTACAAGGTTGAAGATGAGAAGATGGGTGCAAGAGAGAACTTGCAACAAAGTTCGAGATATTTGGTTATCCAGTTTTTGTTCATATTCCAAAAGAAAAAAGGACCAAGTTGGATCCTTCCGGAAAGAAAGGAATCTTTGTTGGATACTGTAAGGTCTCCAAGGCCTTCAAAATATATATACTAGGCTATCATCACATTGAGATTAGCAAAGATGTAACATTTGATGAAGATGCAACTCTCAAGAGATCCAGAAAGTGCCAACATGAAGAAGTATATGAAGAAGATGTAGTACCTAGAGTTGCAGAGGTTGCACCCTCTCCCGATGATGAGACTCCGGAAGATCATGATATGTTGGACCCCCAAGAACCTCCATCCATGACTATTTCTTGCAAGAAAAAACCAGCTTGGGCTCATGAAATTATTCAAGATGCTGAGAAGTATGGAGCTCCAGAAGGCTCCACAAGAGAAAGCAAGAGGCCAAAGCCATTTTCCTATTATGTGGCTTTGATGTGTCATCTTGTAGACAAAGAACCTACTTGCTTCGAAGAGGCCATTCAAAGAAAAGAATGGGTAGAAGCTGTGACGGAAGAATACCAGTCAATAATGAAGAATGATGTATGGGACATAGTTCCCAAACCAGAAGGTAAAAGTATGGTATCTTCTAAATGGATATACAAGATAAAACAAGCTGCGGACGAAAGTATTGAGAAATACAAAGCTAGGTTTGTGGCTCGAGGATTCTCTCATAAGGAAGGAATCGATTATGAGGAAACATTTGCTCATGTAGCAAGGTACACTTCAATTAGAACCATTATGGCGCTTGCAGCCACGATGAAGTGGAATTTACCCCATATGGATGTGAAGACAACTTTCCTGAATGGTGTTATTGAGGAGGAGGTGTACATAGAACAACCACAAGGTTTTTAGGCTGAAAACAAAGAGACGCATGTCTGTAAATTGAAGAAGGATCTGTATGGGTTGAAGCAAGCTCCAAGAGCTTGGTATGGAAGAATTGATAGTTTTCTGACGAGCTTGGGCTTTACTAAGAGTAAAGCTGATCCTAACCTTTACTTCAAGGCTATGGATGATGAACCTGTTAGATTATGGTAACTTCGGGATGTCCTCCACGATTCAGATGCCTTGCATGGAGGTACATTAGCTGTATAGGCATCAATATGGAGTAGAGGGTTAGATACACTCTACTCAGTGGCATGAGTCCAGTGGTGGATGCATGCGGACTTCCAGAGTGTTTTGACCTTTGCATGCATGAGTTTTGCATGACCGGACAACGATCATTGGATGCATGCAAAAGTGACTTTTGCATGCACCGAGAATTAGGGTTTTGGTAAACCTAATTCATCGGTGAGATTACTCATAGAGGCAGGAGGTCACTGGATGAGGTTGCTCAGTTGTATTGTCAGAGAGTGATAGTGCTAGAGTGAGGAGGGCACAGTTGTGCATGCAGGGCGACTTTCTGAGAGAGAGAGGAGCTGCTGCAGGAGCTAGGAAGGTCAGATCTGAGCTGGATCAGTGACCTTCAGCTCCAGAGTCACTAGGAACCCAGGTCTGTGGACTGAGACAATCCATCAGAGAGCATTCTGCTCAGTTTAGAGAAGGACGTGTTCACTTGGAGGAGGGCACATTTCCCAAGAAGGGAGAAGCTCATTTGGAGCCAGATCGACAAATTCAGAGTCTAAGACTTCCGGGATAGCCTTGCCTCAACATTCGAGGAAGGTTAGGGACGATCAAAGCTCAGATCTGCTGAGATCCGGTCTGGTACGAGCATCAGAGATCGAGAGGGGAGGGCGCACTTCTGCATGCAGTGGAGGTCGCATTCTTCAGAAGGTTGTCTTCAGAGAGAGCAGATCAGAGCAGTGTGATACAGAGAGGTAGATCAGTCAGAGGCACCTACAGAGATACTCAGATCTAGTTTACCAGTTAAGGCTTACTCTTCCAGTGCATGCATCAGCTGATGCATGCAGATCTAGCCTCTGTTCAGTTCAGGGATTGAGTTACCTTTGAGGTAATCCTATATTGTATATATATGCTCTGGGCTCGAGAGAGAAGATAGCACCACAGATTGTTGGTTTTCCCCGGTTGGGGTTTCCAGGGTATATTTGGTGTTCTTTGTGTGATTGCATGTGTTTCAGTTTGGTAATGAGATCTAGCTGTTGAGTTTGTATGTATACGAGTATGTATTGATATCGAGACTCAAACTGCTTGAGATCTCAGGGTGATTCAGAGGGAGTAGTGATCTCTAAATCAAAGATTTACATGGTATCAAAGCCTCGGTAAGGGTCAGAGAGGGCAGTCACACAGAGATCAGTGACGATAGAGACCAAATCTACCAGATCTGAGCAGCACAGTTCAGATCTGAGGTTGTAGAGATCAGATCTCTCAGATCTGTGGTGTTGGTGACTAGATCTGAGATAGATCTAGTGGATCAGTTCAGATAGAGGTCAGATCTATCAGTTCAGTCGGTTTAGTGGTTAGATCTGTGATCAGGAGAGACTCTTGTTCACTATGGGTTACAGTTTTTCAGTTGAGAGAGTATGGCCACCAGCTTGAGAGTGGAGGACCGGTTGGATGGGGCCTCCAACTATAGTGCATGGAGGGCACGTATTACACTCTTGTTGAAAGAGTGTGAGCTATGGGATGTTGTGAACAGCACAACGACAAATCCAGTTACAGTTCCGTCTGATGCCACTGCCAATGCAGTGTATGATAAAAAGAATGTGAAGGCTCAGAGGATCCTTCTTGATGCGCTCAAGGATCATGTTATCCCACATGTATCTACCAAGGACAATGTGTTTGAGATGTGGGATGCATAGACTAGTCTGTACTAGAGCTCCAATGCAAATAGGAAGATGGTTCTCAGGGAGAAGCTGAGAAGCATCAAGATGGGGAAGGATGAGAGCATGACTTCCTATCTCACCAAGATAACTCAGGTGAGGGATGACTTGGGAGCAGTGGGTGAGAAGGTAGAGGATAGTGAGATGGTTGGACAGGCCTTGAATTGCGTGATTGTGCCATGGGCAGTGTTCGTTCAGTCTATCATAGCTCGAGAGAACCTTCCCAAGTGGGATCGTCTGTGGGATGATTTCACACAGGGGGAGATCAAGAGAGGGTACATACAGGGTTCAACTTCTACTAGTCCATAGGAGGAGGATGTGGCTCTCGCAACAGGTGGGAAACAGAGAGGCAAACAGAAGAAGGATTTGAGCAAGATCAAATGCTTCGCTTGCAACGACTATGGACATTATGTGGGACAATGTCCACATAAGAAGAAAGGGAAGCAGGTGAAGGATGAGCAGGTGGCAACAGCAGAGGAGGTTGATGAGTTTACTTCTCAATTTGAGAAGGAGTTCTCATTAGCCTCAGTTCAATCAGGACATGATAGTAGCCTACCAGAGGCTCAGGTTGATCAGAGTTGGAGGGTTGACTGCATGCTTAGCAGTCACATGACAGGAGTGCGGGATACATTTCTTATCCTAGAGCACACACCCTTACAGTTAGCTCGGGATGTGTAGGGGGTTGACCACTTGGTCACTGGTGTGGGCAAAGTGAGATTTCTGCTTGACCTTGGAGAGCTCCTAGAGGTGTCAGGAGTTCGATTTGTTCCAGGACTGAGAGGGAGTATCCTCTCAGTGGCAGCTTTGGCAACTACTGGCCACTTAGTAGTGTTCCAGCGGGATCAGATCTTCACCTATCCTAGAGGAGTAGACCCAGTCTTGTTGGGTCACAGGATCGACGGTGAATACTTGGTTCAAGGACAGCCTACTACAGGCACATCAGGATGGTTGAGTACATCCTCTTCAGATTCAGAGGGAGATGATGAGCGAGATGCTCATAGCAGAGATGAGGCCAGGAGGAGTGAGCCTAGTTAGCAGATGGGTGGGCGAGATGCTCACCATGATGAGGAGGATCAGCGGAGTGATTATGGAGTTCAAATGGATGAGCGAGATGCTCTTGATAGTGATGAGTCTCGGGAGATTGAGCCTTTAAGCTCATATCAGATAGATGAGCATGTTGCTTATGCAGGCACCGGTCAGAGATTGAGCTGTTATGAGATGGACTTAGCTCAAGAGAGAGCTGAGTCAGCTCAGAGACAGAGGGAGTTGACTTACAAAGCTGAGTCAACTCAGGGACATAGACAGATCACCTATAGAGCAGTGGATCCTCTTGACAACGGTCTTCAGGACTAGTTACAGCAACAAAGATTCAGAGGGAGTCTGAGTCAGATTGCAGTGACAGAGTCAGCAGTGGTTGATCAGGGGGCTTCTTCTAAAGCCACACTTATGGAGATTGATCAGGGTTCTTCAAGACAGAGGGCAGTAGTGACAGGTAGATCAGCTAGATCAATGTCAGCAACAGGGGTCTTGTTGGATCCAGGCATCAGTGGTAGGACTTCCCTCATTAAGAGGGAGTGTTAGATTATGGTAACTTTAGGATGTCCTCCATGATTCAGATGCCTTGCATGGAGGTACATTAGTTGTATAGGCATCGGTATGGAGTGGAGGGTGAGATACACTCTACTCAGTGGCATGAGTCCAGTGATGGCTACATGCGGACCTTCCGGAGTGTTTTGACCTTTGCATGCATGAGTTTTGCATGACCTGTAAGCGATCATTGGATGCCTGCAAAAATGACTTTTGCATGCACCGAGAATTAGGGTTTTGGTAAACCTAATTCATCGGTGAGATTACTTATAGAGGCAGGAGGTCACCGAATGAGGTTGCTCAGTTGTATTGTCAGAGACTGATAGTGCTAGCATGAGGAGGGTGCAGTTGTGCATGCAGGGCGACTTTCTGAGAGAGATGAGCTGCTGCAGGAGCTAGGAAGGTCAGATCTGAGCTGGATCAGTGACCTTCAGCTCTAGAGTCACTAGGCACCCAGGTCTGTGGACTGAGACAGTCCATCAAAGAGCATTCTGCTCAGTTTAGAGAAGGACGTGTTCACTTGGAGGAGGGCGCATTTCCCAAGGAGGGAGAAGCTCATTTGGAGCCAGATCGACCGATTCAGAGTCTGAGACTTCCAAGATAGCCTTGCCTCAGCATTCGAGGAAGGTTAGGGATGATCAAAGCTCAGATCTGTTGAGATCCGGTCCGGTACAAGCATCAAAGATCCAAAGGGGAGGGCGTACTTCTGCATGCACTGGAGGTCACATTCTTCAGAGGACTGTCTTTAGAGAGAGCATATCAGAGCAGTGTGATACAGAGAGGTAAATCAGTCGGAGGCACCAACAGAGATACTCAGATCCAGTTTACCAGTTAGGGCTTACTCTTCCAGTGCATGCATCAACTGATGCATGCAGATCTAGAGTCTGTCCGGTTCAGGGATTGAGTTACCTTTGAGGTAATACTGTATTGTACTTGTCCATTTATATATATGCTCTGGGCTTGAGAGAGAAGATAGCCCCACAGATTGTTGGTTTTCCCTGGATGGGGTTTCCAGGGTATATTTGGTGTTGTTTGTGTGATTGCATGTGTTTCAGTTTGGTAATGAGATCTAGTTGTTGAGTTTATATTTATATGAGTATGTATTGATATCGAGACTCAAACTGCTTGAGATCTCAGGGTGATTCAGAGGGAGTAGTGATCTCTGAATCAAAGATTTACAGAACCAGTCATATTATTGCTATATGTGGATGACTTGTTCCTGACAGGTAATGAGAAGAGAATCTCAGATTGCAAAGAGAAGCTCGTTGCAGAATTCGAGATGAAAGACCTTGG
Organism: Larix kaempferi; assembly: GCA_027924585.1. Taxonomy (NCBI): domain Eukaryota; kingdom Viridiplantae; phylum Streptophyta; class Pinopsida; order Pinales; family Pinaceae; genus Larix; species Larix kaempferi. The sequence goes on from BSBM01000377.1 coordinate 1,757,287, forward strand.
CTTAATGCATTATTTTCTAGGTCTTGAGGTATGACAGAGCCTAGAGGGAATCTTCCTTAACCATGGGAAGTATGTAGTAGAAATCTTGAAAATAGTTGATATGTTGGAGCGTAAAGCCATGGCCACACCCATGGATACCAACTTAAAGTTATTATCTGATACTTCGTTAGAATTAGTGGATGTGACTCTATACAGGCAGATTATTGGATCGTTGATGTATCTGACGAATACGAGGCCAGATATATGCTTTGCTGTGAACACCTTGAGTCAGTATCTGCCATTTGGTTGAGCCCAGACGTGTTCACATTGTAGCTGCAAAGCATGTGATGAGGTATCTAAAAGGTACATTAGATTATGGTCTCAATTATTCTAGAGATCATGAGTTCAGACTATATGGTTATACAGATTCCAATTGTGCAGGAAGTGTCTCAGACAAGAAGAGCACTTCAAGTGGATGTTACAGTCTGGTTTCAACGATGATCTCATGGCTAAGCAAGAAGCAGTCCAATGTGGCTCTCAGCACTGCAGAGGCAAAGCATATTGCAGCTTGTTCTGCGAGTTGTGAAGCTATATGGCTTCAGAAGTTGTTATCAGGTCTGTTTGATCTGGAGTTGGATACCACAATGATTCTATGTGATAACCAGAGTTGTATAAAGATGATAGAGAACCCAGTGCTCCATGATAAGTCAAAACACATAGAAATACAGTATTTCTACATCTGCGATATAGTGCAGAAGGGAGCTATAAAGCTCCAATATGTGAGCACTGATGAGCAGGTTGCAGATGTGTTGACTAAGCCTCTGTCTCAAGTGAAGTTTGAGCACTTCCGTGACAAGCTTGGTGTAGTCCGAAAGGACTTCCCTCGAAAGGGGGAGTAGTGCTGATGATATTGTGATGCAGTGGGATCGATCATCCCTAGACTGAGATAGTCTTAAATGATTGTGTTGGGATCGATCGTCCCTAGACTGAGATAGTCTTAAATGATTGTGTTGGGATCGATCGTCCCTATACTGAGATAGTCTTAAATTATTGTGTTGGGATCAATCGTCCCTAGAAAGAGGTAGTCTTAAGTGATTGTGGTAGGATTGATCATCCCTAGACAGAGATCCCGAGTTCCGAAAGAAAGGATAGTCTTAAATGTTGATCTAGTGTTGGACTTAATCCCTGGTTCTGAAAGGAAGGATTGTCCATGATCCCTGTTCCGAAAGGAAGGATCACTAGAGTTGTTTGGACTGAATCTCGAGTTCCGAAAGGAAGGATTGTCCACAATCCCTACTTCCGAAAGGAAGGATCATGTGTGCTACAGGTGATGCTCCTAATGATGTCCCAGTACTGCAGATGATGATGTTCCAGTGCTGAAGATGAGGATGCTCCAGTGCTGCAGATGATGATGTTCCAGTGCTGAAGATGAGGATGCTCCAGTGCTGGAGATGATGATGTTCCAGTACTGAAGATAAGGATGCTCCATTGTTGCAGATGATGATACTTTAGCTCTCTACTGAAGATGTTGTTGATGATGTTACAACAGTTGTTCCAGTTGCTGATGATGATGTTGAAGAACTTCCAATGATTTATAGATGTATCAAATGATGTTATTGTTGATGCCCTCCTCCCTCTGATGATGTTGTGTAGAGTTACACGTACAGATGTTGTTGACAGTAGAATACCATTCTTATTAAGGGGGAGTGTTAAATTATTGTAACTTCAAAGAATATTCTACTTGTATTTTATTATTGTAACTCCGTTGGGGATGTTTTACCTCCGTCGGGGATGTCATTATTATATTTGGTCATGTAAAGGTCATGAGGTTAAACCTCCATTGTAAGTCGGGTTGTTAGCACCCAAGAGAATATAATATAAATATTATATTGAGTCTTCCTAGACAGGTCGACCTAGTTAGGTTATTGGGGCCGACCTAGTTGGATTAAAAGTTAAGTGAAAGGTAAAGTATAAATAGAGATTGAGTTCCTCTCATTTGTGCCATTCACTCACTTGTGCAATTCGCATTAGAGGAGAGAGAGATATCTACGAAGGAGTGGCTTGAGTCCAGAGTTTGGTCTTTTTGTCTCTCTTATTTGTGAGACATATTTTTGGGGCATTGTACTTGATCATCTATATTGAGGAAGTTCTTGCTAGGTTTTCTTCCCCTTGAGGGTTTCCCAGGGTATATTGTTTTGTGTTTTGTGATTGTGTATCTTTCATAGATCCTTCTTATGCTGCTATTGTGAATAATGTATTGAATGCTAATGAATTTGCAATCTAGTCTATGGTAGCATATAATCTTAACAAAAACTATGAGGAGCAAATATATTAAACTAGAAGTGGGCCTTTCCTCCTCACGTGGGCGGCTTTCCATGCATGAAGTTCGTAAAGGCTAGGGTGAAGGTTCCACTGTGAAGAGGGGCACCCCTCTTGTGAGGTGGCTGCCACCTCATATCACACCAACCCAAACTCTTTTTTCCCTATTTTCGTTTACATAAAGCAAGTCGATTTAAATCTAAAAGTATCATTCTTAGAATTTATTTGCTTTATTACTAGATCTAAAAAGAGCTTAAGGACATGCATAAGTTAGATCTATTTATTACTAAGTACTTGGCAATTTTATCGAATACTTTTTTCAAGTACTAGAGTGTAAATCTTTTGATGTATATACATGTACTAATACATTAACAATTTTTAGTGTTTGTTGGTTTTTCATGTTTATTTTACAGGAAAGTGAGGAAATAAAGCCCTTTTGGAGCATAAACTCATAAAACATCACTTTTCTTCAACCCCTTGCTCTCCCTCCGCCTTCTGGGAAGGCCTAAAGTTTCTTGAATCTTGCAACTTTTGCGGATCAAAAGCACTCTCTATCGGAGAGTTGTTAATTAATTTGTAATAACTATTAATAAAAAGCAAGTGGGATTCAACACCCACACCCATCTTCCCCCATTTGGGGGAAGCCTATATCTGTCCTTTATTTGCTTATCATATTTCATAGATTAGAATGATAGCATGTTAGATTAGTTTCTATTTTGCCAAAGTAGTCAAAAGAATACTGTTATCACACCATAGTAGTTGGGGCTACTATTCTTGCTGAGCAGATATCTGCACATTTCAGAGCTTTGCTTTTACAGAGATCAGCTATGATGAGCTTGTTATTTGTGATCACTCACGGATCAGAGCAGTACATTGTATCGAACTTTTATTAGACCTTGTGCCAAGGCTAAGCCTTGAGAGCTTAGATTTGATGACCGATGTGACCCTTTGTTCCATACAATTTCAGTTCAGTGCCCAGTGATTATATTGCAGCAGTGTTTCAGATGTTTATTGATGATTGTTATGATGTGATGTGACCTATGGACTTTTGATTATTGGCTTTGGACTATTATCTTGTTGTTTTAGTCATCTTCATAGCATTGACTTGGTATATGATTCATGATGTGGCAGTACTATTTAAAATAAAATGAACTATCTTGGATGATGTTATGAATATAAAATGGATGTATTACTCTGCACACTTAGGTTTTCTGACAAAACTCATCGGTATCATTACCCTCCTATGAGCATAGATATGGTCTTTCCTGAATCCTTGTATGCTAGCTTAAGCACCATTTTCACTTGACTCCATCCTTCCATGACCTTCCTTATTTGGATTTCACCCTGGACTTGCCTTCTTGACTTCTTGATATTGAGGACTTCCCCATTTCTGCCTCTGTGTTGGACAGCATCCATGTTTGTTTTGTGTCTTAGTTCTGAGTTGGTGATAGAACTTGCCTTCAGTAAGTTGGATTGTATGCCTAAATCATTCTGGTCGATTGTCCCGATGTTTTGCACTGTGCAGAACTCCCCCTAGTCACTTGAGATGTTGTTGGCTAAAACCGAAAGCCCATGTACTACTTGTATTGGAAATGTATTATGAAAGCCTGTGAACTTAACATTCTAGAATGTGTTTCTTAACACACGTGAATAAAGGCTAAAGCAATGAACTTCTAAAATACCCATCGAAGGGTATAAACAGGTCCAAAAAGCAATGGTTACTCAAAAGTTATATCTATTATTGTTGACCTTGTTGATGTGAATATGCCCCAGATGCAAGCTTCGATTAGTTGTGCTTCTTAGCACATGTGAAATCCCAGACGCGTCATATAGGCCAAAAAGGCCATGGAAATGAAATGAATGATCCTAATGATTCTGGATCAGCTTGATGTAGACAAGATGCCTAGGTTGAATAAGCACTCTCTAAACAACTTATCCATTTGTGAGGCACGGCCCTTCTCTTTGTTATTTTGTCCAGCACAGAGTGTAGCTTCCCCTTTCCTCGTCCAAAGTGTCACTTATTTGAGTTTGGTTAAGTCACCCCCTTTGCCTAGCCTTGTTCTTAGCCTTCATCCTTAGCTAGCAGTTAGGCCATGTCCAATGGGTGAGTCTATCATTAAAGTTGTTGTGCAAGTAAAATATAAATAACATTGAAATATATATATGTATTAACTGCCACGAAATGATGTTTATACTTTAAGTTAAGCTGTGAGTATGATCTAAAGGAACATGTCTTAGTCTATTGTTATAATCTTGTCCAGTGCCTAAACTCACGACTTGGCTGCAAAAATGACGCGTGGAAAAACTCAGTCTAGCCATGGAGATACCGCAAAACTGCTGACTGACAACAAATAGTATTCTGGCGTGGATTTTCTCCCTGTAATCAGCTAGTACTCGACCGATTTGTTAGCATGCGACGGTGGATGAGAACTTCAGTCATCCATAAGTCACGGCCTTCTCTAATAGCAGCTGAAAAAACGATGATAGCGGAAAATCGCGATTTTAGCACAGTTGTCAAAAAACGATTCACCCGGAGTTAACTTCTATGCAGACGATGCTAGCAAAATCACGACTCTGTGCATTGAAAGGCTCCTGGCAGTATTGAGATAGAACACGTTTCTTTTTTAGAAAATTTGGGATTACAGGCGTTCGCTGTCAAACCACCTCCTGTTCCGACTCTGACCTAAAAGGTTGTCGCGGTACAGCCATTTCGACTGAATAAATCTCAACAACCTGGGGGTACACACAGAAATAAGAAAGAGCCAACTGATACACTTGATGATTGATTCTTGATTGATCAATGCCCGATAGTTGCTTCTCTCTAGCATCGATTGTGAAATGCTAGCTGTGACAATCAACTCCCACTTGTAATCGCCTGCCAGGAAAGAGTTTATACGTGGATCAAAAGGAAACAATGAAAGTCGCTCCGAAAATTCCAAGCTACCGTGAAAGCACCACCAGCTACTCGTGAACTGCTTCATAACTCCATGCAACAGGTTGTAATGCCTTGAATGCTCAACAAATTACGTCCAGGAAGAGCCATTAATTGCTAACACGGCTTTAATGAAAGATGTGGAAGATCAAATAAACCAATCGCTTTGGCAAATGGCAAATGGACTCTCGGCGTTCTCAACTTAACTGCTTTTATTTTTATTTTTATTTTTTAGAATCCCTGAAGAATCAGCCGATGATTGCTGAGACGGGATGCTCATATTTTCCTTGTAAATCCCTTTGCGGCGAGCTACTATTTGGGATGACTAGTCAATTTTTATTTCCTGTTCTCCAAAAAGAATTCAATTGCACATGAAATAAAATGGATTTGATAGCTGGCTCATATTGTCTTGCTTTTTCACGCATGTCTACCTCAAGTATCAAATCACCTATTAGCTCTGCCATCTCTGCAGCTTTTTCAAAGTTCCCAATGGCCTCTTCAACCTCCAGAAGTTCTTGAAAGTAATCCCTCCTCAAGAGAAAGGATCGAATTTCAGCCTGTGATGGAAGAGCATTCACAAATTTCATCATAGACTTGGTGTCTTTTTTTCTGATGATAATGTGTAGCACATTTCTTAAGATAGTCAGTTTCAACATTTACCGATTCACATCCATGACATCTTCCACAGTTTGTATTACAGTTGTGTTTCTTCCATACTTCGATAAATCCCAATCCTGTCATAAATGATTTCCCCTTGAAACATGCATCTAAGCATTTGGACACACAGTTAGCTCTGGCATATGCACTAGCAGCGTTATGCCAGCATTTTGCTTCTGTAAAGCAATCTCCGGCAGCTTCAAGCCTTGCTTCACCGCATCTCTCTTCATATATAATGCCTGTTGATTTGTAAAATGTTGTAGTGTTTTCTGCATCCGGACGTGGTCTTTGAAGTTCTGCCTGATTCAAAACATTTTTAAACGTTGAACACTCCTCCAGAAAACTGCTTACCGATCTTTGCTCCCTTGTACAAGAAACTGTTGATATACACAGTCGATCTGAGATGTTTCATATTCAAAATGTGTATATTCTAATATATATTTGTACTTCATACTGCTTTGTTATGTGTTTACTGATCCTTCTTTGAGAATGTTCCACAGCAAACAAAATCCCTTACTAGTAAATCACTCAAAACTGTCACAGGACTGTTGGATTTAAGGTTGAGGTTTTCTTTTGAATGCCTTCATCTCCCCTTTAAATGCACAAATATATGATTTGCTTATAAGGTCTGTGAGCACCCCTGTAAGAGTGGGGAGGTAACATCTGGCTCCAACTCGAGGACATGTGCTCTCCTCGAGAGTGCATGAGAACCTCAGATTCTCTGAGTATTCTCAGACCAACAAAATACACAGTGTGGTGGGGATGGCTCAATTCCCATCCCAAAACCACAGATTTATTACAAAACAAAAAAGCATGCTGGAAAAATATTTAAATGCTCATGCAGGAGCTTTATTCATCCTACCTACCCTAACTTAACATGAGCCTAGAACCTGTTAAGTGTATGCATATAACCAGTGGAACCATTTTAGCATTTCTTGCATGCCAATTTGTTTTTCTGGTGCTTGTTTAGAGAGAACGATAAGGACATATTTACCCTAAAACAACATTGTCCTGCAATATGCTCATGAATAATTTTGAATTGTAACATCAGATTGTCAGAATATAAGAAATCACTGAAGCTTTGGCCAGAAGAATTAGAAAGTGTAGAAGAAGCCTCTATCCACTGGTTGATAGGGCTCACATACAAACCTCCATCATAAGGGTGCTCGAGCTGATCTGCTAAATAGGTATTGTTATCTTCATTAATGGAATGATCTTGAGGCAGATTAGAATCATCATCATAAAACTGTTCGTGAACATAAACTCGAGGCAGCTCCAACTTTTCATCACACGGTTGTTCATAAACTTGGGGCAGCTTCGCATCTTCAATGTTTTCTATTATAGCCCTATCAGGGATCTCTTCAATATTATCTTCGACCAAGGGCCCTTGTGATGCTTCCTCAATCGGATCATCCATGACACTTTCTCTAAGCTGCCCTATTTGATCCTCAACGTGCTCTTCAAGCTGTTGTTGTTTATGTTCAAGGTGGACCCTAGGGATGAGAGCATCGTATTCTTTAGCAAGCTGCTCAATCTCATCAACTGTTCTATCATGCCAGCGAAGGAGAAACCTCTCGAACAACTTTGCCACTGAATCTATGGATTCATACAAAAGGCCATAGAACCAAATTAGTGCATCCCTTTCCAAAGTTATAGCAAAAACGATCATAATATCATCCTCATGATGAACATTAAAATCAGACATCAATCTGCAAAGAGAGGCGATATGATGGGTGCCTGAAACACCATTATTTCCATGGAATTTTGGAAGAATGTCATGCACCTTCCCACGGTTGTAGCATTGATTAGGAAATCCACGGATATTTGAGAAATCAAGCGGGGAGTAAGCTTCGTGCAAAAGATCACGCAGCTTTTCCTTATCATCATCCATAAATGCAATAATGAGGTACTAAATCTGAAATATGTATATAGTCATACCTCATACAAAACTGTGGAGTCACCAAGGTGAGCTTGAAAGCCTTCCAATGAGTGTGCTCACCTCTACACCCAATAGGATCTTCAAATTTGCAAAAGGACAAGGGCTCTGTCCCTTCGTGGAGTTGCCATGTGAGAAGAAGAATCTGCAATATAATCTTTCACAAATGTCAATGAAGCATAGTCTTCAAGAGTTCAGATTTGATAACCGATGTGACCCTTTATTCCATACAGTTTCAGTTTAGTGCCTAGAGATGTTATTGCAGCAGTGTTTCAGATGGTTTATGATGATTATTATTATGATGTGATATGACCTATGGATTTTTTATCATTGACTATGGATTATTATCTTGTTGCTTTAGTCATGTTCACAGCATTAGCTTCGTATATGATTCGTGATGTGGCAAACTTTGTAAAATAAACATGAACTATCTTGATGATGTTATGAATTATAAAATGGACATACTACTTGCACATTTAGGTTCTTTGACAAAATTTACCGGTTTATTACCTTACATAGATATGGTCTTTCTTGACATCATTTGTTTGCTAGCTTAGGCACCATTTTCACTTGACTCCATCCATCCATGACCTTCTTGATTTGGCTTTCACCTTTGCCTTGTCTTTCTTGACTCTTTGATACTGAGGACTTCCCTATTACTACCTCTGTGTTGGATCGCATCCATGTTTGTTTAGTGTCTCGGCTCTGAGTTGGTGACAGAACTTGCCTTTGGTGAGTTGGATTGTAGGCCTAAATCATTCTGGTCGGTTGTCTTGATGTTTGGCATTGACACGAACTCCCCCTAGTCACTTGAGATGTTGTTGGCTAAAACTTAAAGCTCATGTACTACTTATGGAAAATTGTGTAAATTCGCCCATGGAAACTATAAACTCTAGAATGTGTTTCTTAACACACGTGAGTAAAGGGCAAGAGCAATGAAATGCTATAAATACTCCTCGAAGAGTATAAGAAAGGTCCAAAAAGCAATGGTTCTTAAACTCTATATCTAAACGATTGTTGACCTTTTATATATATAAACATGCCCTGGATGCAAGCTGCAATTAGTTGTGCTTCTTAGCGCACCTAAGATCCGAAGGGTTATGTAGGCCAAAAAGGCCATGAAATGAAATTGAATGATCCTAATGAACCTGGATCAACTTGATGTAGACATGATGCCTAAGTTAAATAAGCACTCTCTAAACAACTTACCCATTTGTGTGGCACAGCCCTTCCCCATGTTATTTGTCCAGCACAGAGTGTAGCTTCCCCCTCTCTTCCCCCTCTCCCAGTGCAAAGTGTCTTTTAGTTGAGTTTAGGCAAGTCATCCCTTTGCCCATCCTTGTTCCTAGCCTTCATCCTTAGCTAGCAGTTAGACCATGTCCAATGGGTGAGTCTATCATTTAAGCAATTGTGCAAGTAAATATAAATAACAATGGAATATGCAAACATGATTAATGCCACTGAACGATGTTTATACTTTAAGTTAAGCTGTGAGTATGATTAGAGGAACATGTCTTAGTCTATTGATATGATTTGTCCTTGGTTGTATGTTGACCTAGTCAAACCTAGTTTGACTATGGTCATTCTTGGGATCCATGATGATGTGGGCCATGTATGCTTAGTGATGATGATTGATGGTCCCACATGCTCTTATTGATGATGCCATACGGTGGACATATGATTCAGATGGTGATTGGTGCAGTTCAATAGGTTTTATTATTATTCCAGATCATCAGATTATACACTGTCCATATATGGTGGACCCTACAGTTGGCCCATCAAGGCAACCCATGGTGTATGAGTACACATTCTTAGTAGATTTGGGTCTTCTGGATCCAATGAGACACTTATCATTCAGTTTCGGGCACTTCTGACAGTGATATGCAGTTTTTCACTTGTTGACTAGATTTGGGGTTGTTTTCCCAGCCTGTTCAGCAGGGGCCATGAGAGGCCAGTTCACCTAGGGCGCTATATGAGGAGGGGGTGGTCCAGCCACTTGATATTACCATTTTACCCCCCTTCTGGAGAGCCTGGTGGGCTCAGTTTGACAACGCAGGTGCCCTAGGTGGCAGTTTCAGCAGCTTCACACTTACCGAGGCAGATTAAAAATGGAATAAAAGGGTCACTGAGGAATTCGATTTGGGCAATTGAGGCGAGGTTTTGGCACTTGGTCTTCACAGAGGTCTTCCACGGTGAAACCCCCATCTTCCAGCCAGTTTTCATCAGTTAGTGGGGTCCACAGAGGCCACAGGAGGCCTTTTACTGCATGTCTCTCACAGATTTTGAGGACAGATTTTGATCATTTGTATTATTTGGACATATTATTTTATATTATTGTGCCATGGGGATGAGCTAGCAAGGATTGATGCCTCCTAGCCCCACCATGAGCTTTATGAGTCATGTCCTAGTTATATGAGGTGGGCCCATGTACTTTTGCCCCCTCTAGAGGATGACGTCACCCTCACTTTGTATCTCCTAGCTATGACGTCACCTTAGTATTGAGTGATCCATGTGTTATATTGTTAGGCTCATCTTAGCCATTGATTATGTATTGAGATCTTTTAATCTCAACCACTCATCTTCATGTATTGTAAAGTGGTTTTGAGTTCTAGGGTTTTGGTCTTTATTATCCTATATAAGGAGGAGACCCCCTATTGTATAGCTCACCCTTGGAGCTCTTGAATATTGGAATAGAATACTTCTTTGTGGAGCAAACTTCTCTTGTCTTGTGGATTCTTTTGCACTTTGAATATACAGTATATCTTCTATGTATCATTGTGGATCTTGGGGCTACACGTTGTTTTCTTGCAGGGAGGTCGAATTGGTGGAGAGGAGGACAATTTGAAGAGGGTTATTGTTGGAGGGATCCACATATTCTCTCTTGGGTTGATCTGGGTGACAGGGAGTATCATTATTGTATCTTTGTGACATAGTTGATGCCTTCTATTACATCTTTCCATCATTTTCATAATTTTATTACTTGGCTTGTTTCACTTGATCTTGTCTTATAGGAGGAGGATGATTTGGCTTCACTGGAGGAGGACGCTTCACTGGAGGAGGATGATTTGGCCACAAGCAATTGAGGTAAGTTCTACAAGGTATGTACCTAGATCCATCCATTCTTCTTCATTGGTCATCAAACCCTTAAAATTCAAAACCCTCATTTTTGTTTTTCTTAGATCTACTAAGATCTAGCTTGACTTTGGGTATAATAAAAGGAACCCACCTCTATAGTGTCCATGGCAATTCGGATCTATAGTTTGGTGGCATTTGGACTTCATTTGACCCCTCCCCCAAAGCACTTAGCCTTCCTTGAGTGAGGTCGCCCTCCTTGGGTAGGTGAGTTAAGCTAGTTCCACCATGTGGGTAGGTGAGATCCCACTTGATTTGCATAGATCTACCTTGATAACCTACCCCTAGTGCTTCACCTTGTTGATTTTCACCTTGTGGGCCCCATTCCTCATTTTGAGGGTTATGCCCCACTTGGGTCACTTGGCAATGCATTTTGAATCTCAGATCTACTGAGATCTAGCCATTGGATGCCTTTGATTTTCAAAACCCACCTTGCATTGCACCTTGACTACCCCGATCTACATTTTGGTGGAGATCCGACTCTATTTGGCCCTTGATCTAAGGCACTAGTCTTCCTTGGGGCAATTCACACTCCTTGGGGATTGTGTCTTTTCCTAGATCCCGCACTTGGGTGCTCTCAATTCCTGGTCAATCCATAGATCCATGTCATAGAGCCCCTATAGTACCATCCCCATTAATTTTGACCAAGTGGACCCATCTTTGACCATTTTCCCTATTCTAAGGAAGTGGGTCCCGCTTGTGTATTTCATGGTACTAGATCTATCATTTTATTCCCCCTAGGTGACCCAACTCATACATTGGTTGAAACACTTGTCACTCCTTAAGCCTCTTCAACCAAATACTTAAACCCTTGGCTCCACCTAAGCTTGCATTGGTTTTTGTAACTCAACTTTCACACTTCCCTAGGAACCATTGCTTTGGCTAGTCTTCTGTTGATTAGCTATAGGGTCTCCCCCTTGATCTTATCCTGTCTAGATCTAAAGCGAAAAGTGCCTCGGTTGTCGTGACTCCTAGCTTGCATGGGGAACTGTGGCATCTCTTGGGTCACCTCTTTAGTTGTCCATCTCCTCTACCATCCCGGATGGGATACCATTAGGGACAACTACAAGTTGTGTGATAACAACTCCATTTGGCACTGGTCTAATCTGCAAACAATCAAACATTAAATAAATCAATGTGTTAGATGGATGTATCTTTATTCATGTTGTTGTTGTAATTCATAATTGGATTTCTCTGGTTCAGTATTTATTTTATTTCAAACTCCTAGATTAATTTCATTCTCTAACTTAGCTTAAAGGCCTTAGTTTTTTTCATAGGGACCACTCCCCTTGGCTTCGCTAGGGGTTGGCCTAGATGGAAGAGTTGAGTGTTGAGTGACAGTATCTCAACTCTTTGCTTGCCCCCAAGGACGCACCCAGTGGCTTGAATATTTCTTCCACACTAACAATTAACCCCCTTTTCCCTCGAGGTGCGTATCCGACGGCAACAAGCGCATTTTCCCATGTAGAGGGGGAGGAATCTACAGAGTGAAGTTGCAGACCTTCTTTGACAGAGCAGATCAAGGTTGCGGTAAGTTGAGAGAGGTGGTACTACATCCTGAGATAGGTAAAGACAGACATTCAGAGAGAACCTGATCAGAACAAACAGCAAGGGCGCATTTCCCAAGTGCATGTAGTAGCTACTGCATGCAGATCTAGGGTTTTATACCCGTCGGGTTCGATTGTATCTTCTAAATTTTGGTATGTAGCCATTCTCTCTTTATTTGCACTGGGCTCGAGAAAGAAGAAAGCCCCATGGAGGCTGGTTCTCCCCATTGGGGTTTCTAGGGTAAAACTGTTAGTCTTTTGTGTGATTGCTTATTTTGTCAATATTGGTTAAGAGATCTACAGTGCTTTTAGTTATAAGTCCTTTTTATTTGTGATCTTCTCTGGCATAGAGAAGCTGGGTTGTTTGGCTTATAGAGACTCAAGGCCATTGAGATATCAGGGTTCCCAGATCGAGTAGTGACATCTGGGAGAAATTAACAATGAATATGTATACCCTATTTTTCTACATAAATGACAAAAGACAAGAACAACAACATATCAAAGAAAAATGCTATTAACATAATCATTCAACCACAAACACAAATGACCATCCAAACGCTCCCATAAGGTATCCATTTTTAGAGTAAAGTCCTTAATGTATAGAGGGTATGAAAAATATTTGATAATAGCAAAGGTAAAATAAGAAAACTATTTGATAACTCAAAAAAAATCAACATTAAATTTGTTAATTTAACAACAATTAGATTGAAGTGAAGCTACGATGTGTGTTTGATGTTGGAAATTCTAGGACAATTTTCTCGATTAGAAACATGGTTTCATAAAAGCCATACCAAATCAATATATTTCAAAAGTATTATCATGTTAAATCATTGTTGTAGTACAAAGATATGAAATTGAATGTATAAACAAGAAACTTGAATCACCAAGACTTTCTTTCAAATATTTTGAAAAAAGATTGGTATTTGTAATTCCACCTCTCTTCTTGGGCAATCCAATCCATAAATCGGCCTCCTTAAATGAATTGAATCAGGAGAATTCACCTATATTAACCACTTACTCAAGTTAGTTGTGACAAATGAGATATATCAAAAAAATTGTTTTGATGAATGTAATTGTAATTACATGATCTTCTTAATATAATACAAAGTTTGATTAATAAAACTTCCATTACACAAATGAAAATAAATATAACTATAGGATTCACAAGTGTGTGTGTCTTGTTCAAAAAATTTCAAAGAATCCTAATTATGTATTGTTGAAATCTATGAAGATTACAGAGAATGGTTAGAGTTACCCCTTATAATGTATGGGGTTTTATATTGGGTTGAAGCTAGTACCTTTGGAGCATCTTGATGGACTTGGGGGATCTGCGTCTTCATGAAGCTTCTTCTCTTCTTCCGGATGGGATATTTGATGAAGATCTTTGGTGGAGGATGGTCACTTCTCTTTGGTGGATGGTCAGGTTGATGGTCATCTTATGGTTGGATGTTAACTCCCATGCATTTGCTTCATTCTCTTGACATATAGATGTTTCCTAGTGACTATATGTGACAATGTCCTATTATTAGTGTTACTAGGAAGGGGTGTTCTACATGGCCCCCTTTGGTTGGATGTATGGTTGGGGACATCCTTGACGCTAGATGGAGTTAAACACTTTTCTCATGTCCCCTTTTCCTTTAGTGTTATTGTGTTGTGGCAGTGCACTTTACCTTGGTGGGATTTCCCTAGGTGATATGACTTGATGTTGTAACATTTGCTAGATTACCTACAAGGATGTGTAATGAATGATGTTAGTACCATTGTGATGTCACATTTCCTAAGTTTGAGTTACAGAAGGGAGGTAGTATACATATTCTCAAAACAAGCCTTTTCCTATGATTTCATGTGGTATTTATCATTGTAATAGTACTTTGGTGGTCCGCCCTAGGTTCAAGCTTAGGTAGAGATTCTAATTTGTCATTATGTTACTATCATGGTGGGGTTTTTCTAGGGAGAACAACTTATACACATGGTACAACACTTGATGGTACAACAACAACCAATACAAAATCCTGAATATATATAGTATGTTCTAGCACATGTTAACTAAATATAATGTTGAAGAGAGTTGAAATAATGTTCTAAAAATAAATATGGCAGCCCCTCAACCTACAAAATGTCTTATGTGTGCCTCTCAAAAGGAAGATCTACATGACAAGCATCGTCAACACCCTCCAGCATTGAGGATGTAGGCTGCTCTAATAATAATCTATTTTCTACTAGGCATGATGATGAAGTGTAAGATGAAATTTCAGATCTGGAAATTAGTTTATGCTCACAAATATACAGCTGGAAATGACTCATAAAATTTGAACTATATATTGTATTGTTGAAAAATATGTTGCACTGGCTTTGGGTACGGGGGAACGCCCCCCCGGACGACTAGAGTGCACCCCCAATTTTTCGGGGGACGACAGGTTGGGGACAACAATAATATATATATATATATATCTTTTAAAAGTTAGAATTCAACATAAACATTTGTAGTTGCTTGTAAGCACAATAGATTATACTGTATAGTATTATGCACATCCCTTACACTTGAAAAAACTCAGGCAAATAAGAAAAGGACTGAGTGACCATTATTGGCCCTTGAACGTTGGAAAAATGTAATTTAGCTTTACGAAACTTAGGTTTAACTATTTTCAATATGCATTAAGGTCCATGAAGGGTCTATGAGAAGAATTCTTGTCTCTATAACAACTCTTCTTCCTCAAATTTCTTGTTTATAATGATTGGGTTAAAAAGCACTCCCTTCACAACAACTTCTGCAGATTTTTACAACTGTGTTGAAAACCACTACAAAACACTTTGGGATATACATGCTTGCATTCTGTAAAGAGATTAGATTCATGTTTTAGATTAAGAAGGATATTGAATAGGAATTTATTCAAATGTTTAGTACCCAATCTAAGTCTTTACTATCCAATTGTTTTAGCAGTTCTTGAGGTTGGAATGGGGGAAGAGTTGAGCTTGAATAACTCCTTGACACCTATGTACAATATGTAAAAGCTAAGATGACCTTAAAAATGAGAAGAACAAGAGCAATACCCAAAATGATCAAACCTTTGAGTTGTTACATTTCTTAGTTTGTTGAAATGGAGGATTTGTTGCTTGTAATGATGTTGCTAAAAAGACAAAAGTTAAATCACCAGAAACCCAAATCAAAATCCATCATACACAACCCATATTTTGAGCTGCAACTTGTATAAATTTAGATTTAGATTTAGAATAATACAAAAAATATGGATGGTATAAATGATCATATTGTCCAATCATCAATGTCCATTGTCAAAACTGAAGATACATGACCAAAACATCTCCAAAATCTGCCCGGGACATCTCTGAAATCTACTTGGAATGTCTCCAAAATCTACCTAGAAGTCCCCGAAATCTGTTGGGGACTTTTTAGGTATGACCAACAAGTCCCCAACTCCCTAATGAAGTCCCCAAAATATTGGGGATGTTTCCTAGGAGTCCCCAAGTCCCGAAAATATTAGGGACATTTCCTAGGAGTCCCCAAGTCCCCAAAACGCGGGGACAGCGGGTACAGTCTTTTTTGGGGGGGGATGGGTCCCCGTGCAACATAGTTGAAAAATCACACGCATGCTCACATAAATCTGAAGAAGTAGATGGATGGAAATTTCCATCACTTTCATCATAACTAACATGCTAAAAAATCTGGAAATTCTCTTAATTATTTAAGAAAGAAAGTGGCTATAAATTTTCTGCATTCTTAACATCCACAATAAAAAAACTTCTAAATCATTAAGGTGCAAACATGGCTATAAATTAACATCTAAATTTTTTGAAAATGCACCTTCTACACATGGATGTCCAAAAGCTTCAAAATCAGCATTTTCCTCCAAGAAACCATCTCCACCAGTGTCATAGATGGGATCCCCAAATAATTTACAATAATACCTTCCCAAACTAGGCTCATTAATCTGAAAATTACTGCCCTCATTCTTATCAAATGAAGAATTAAATACATCTAACATTTTATTATCATATAAGGGCTTCTCCTCAAAAAACAAAATCTCCAAATCAACCATTACATCATCAAAATCAGAATTCTAAAAAATACTACAGCTGTCACTACCCTTATCTTCATGAGAGAATGAGATGAACACTTCATTATCAATATCTTCTTCATGTGGGACTTGTTATCACATATATAGTAGCCGGGATACCATATTCTATTTTTCAGATTCCAGTACACTTTTCAGCCAGTTCCCTTACATATGAGATGCTGAGATGAGCATCTATGATGGATCACTATATTGATTATAGACAGCAGTATATTCCCATGCCATGACTGAGTCTCAGGACACTCAGATTTGAGGACTGATGTAGTCATTAAGCCATTTACAGAGCAATCAATATTGCCCAGAGTTGCAGCAGCAGGTTCTCAGTGGACAGATGATGGTTCAGATTGTTGAGCACAGGTATATGACCCAGCAGGTATTATTGTGTGTTTTGGTTATATTGCTTTTATACTCATTCTTGTGACATGTCTTAGCATTTAGTATTATGATCTAGCGATCATATAGATATGTGGACCTGGTTGTATCTTTATATATATATATATATATATATATATATATTGTCCTCACTTAGACTTAGAAGCTCTTGACTCATACTCATTGCTTTTACCCTCCTTAGGGAGAATAGAGGTGATCATTCCCACCATCCTTGGTTTGCTAGTGTTGGTCTCATTATTCATTGTCTCCACCCATCCATTACCTTCCATTTTGTTGATTATCTCGACTTACTACTTGACTAGTGGCATGGAGGACCTTCCCCCGCTATAGCCTCTTTGTTGGATGAGCTTCCCTGTTTATTGTGTCTCGGCTCTGAGTTGCCTAAGTCATGTTGGCTAAACCTGAAACAGATAGCGCTGCCATCAATACAATGTATATGGAAATGAAATGTATATCTTATGAAAGCCCATTCATGTAACAAGTGTTTCTGAACACACGTCAATGCAAGGCAAGCCTAATGAAAATGGCTTTGAAATGAAATATGAAATGTGAAATGTAAACCCTATGTAACAAGTGTTTTTGAACACACGTGGAGCATAAAGCCTTATATAAATGTAAATCTATGCAATGTGTTTCTAAACACACATAGATCAAAGGCTATGGAAACTCAAAGGCCCAAAAAGCAATGGTTCTTAAATGTTATATCTAAAAGATTGTTGGCCTCACTTGTATTTGATATGGATTGTGAGCATTTGTCAAGGTGAATAAGCACTTCTGAAAGTAACTTACCCATTTGTGAGACACTGCCATCCCCTGTGTTATTGCTTGTCCAGCATATGCTAGAGTGTGTATTCCCTTTCCATATCCAAAGTGTCACAATGTCAAGTTAGTAGTCATCCTTTAGCCTAGCCCATTCAATTTCAACCTTCACCCTTCACTAGCAAATTGGTCACTGTTGTCCTCCGAAATGGCATGCGTGTCGTTTGAAAGCCCAAAATGTGCAACGCCAGCTGGATGACAACTCTCTCAGGAGAGAGGCCAATGTCACCACACTTCTCTCCTCTTCGCTTTAGGTTGGCTCTTCTCCAACACTAGGGGGGTATCCCTAAAATAGGATCACTAAGGCAGGTACGGTAACGGGCAAGGTGAAATGGAAGAGGCTGCCTTAGAGAAACGGATGTAACGAAAGATAGTTTTGGATAGGTGATGGAAAGGAAAGGAAGATCAATCCTCAGGGAAAGACCAGTGCCAGTATCAGAGAGGGGCGAATGGAGTCAAAGGAAAAATCTAAAAGGACCTTGCTGCCAGATGAATGTAGTAACCAACTAATAGCTCTTGCACTAGAGCATACCTGAAAACCGCAAAGCTTAAGAGAAAAACATGGGTCAAATAAAGTTGTGCTAGATTGTTAGCCTTCTATTAAGATGATCCCAGCTTAAGAATCGAAAGCAAGGAGCTAAGAGAGGTATTGCCTCATACAAAATGAAAGATGGCATACAAATAAAAATGGCAAACAAAGGACGAAAGAATTTCCCATTTAGCCAAAGAATCCCATCATGATTTTTCTATTAAGTTCACGGGAAAAATCTCCCAAAATTCTCCATCATTACAATAGAGAGAGCTGGTCCCTTTTATAGGCCTAAAAGGCTCTCTTGAAATTAAAAGAGGAATATAAAAATGGTAATAAAAATGACAAAAAGTGGGTAAGATCCTCTTTTCTCTCCTCCATCGAAAATAAAAAAGGTTCTAAAATCCACTAAAAGCTCCTACCAACGTAGAGGACAACTCAGCAAAGGAACTGCTGCATGCTCGAGCAGCCACGTTTACAAATAAAAAACCCCTAAATCACATGAAACTGCATGTCAAAAGAAAAGATTTAAAGCTGAAGTCGGCTGTCCACTAGATATGCGAATGGCTGCTACTGAAAAAAGGTGATGACTCATCCATCGGCTGTCAACAGGTGTCGAGGATGAAACCCGGATGGCTACATATTTTTAAAAACTAAGATCAACCGCGCCCAAATCTGGATTCGAGTATTTCGCAGTGAACTCAGTGATAAGAAAATGACCACCGCTTTAACTTCCACTGTGTTAATAAATTTGCTGAATACCAAGCCTCGAAGATAACTCTGCGTTAAACGATTGATTGATTCCTCAAACCCATAGTCTAAGATATGCGTTTCAAAGGATCGGCGACCAACGAAAGATGGGTAGGTGCTGCTACATGCAGCCAAAGTCGGCGATCTAGCTCAACGGGACTTTAACCCTGTACTCGGCGTGATATGAGGCTATACTCGGCGTTAAAACAGACATTGATTTACCATAAGCTGCACTCTATATCGCTGGCGCTCAATCTCAGGGGCGAGTGACGATCCGCAGAACATAATCTCACAATCGTATTCCTCAACACCGAATCCGAGCGGAATTTCTTCTGTCTTCCATTCTTGCGATGACCTCTGAATTATCATGCTCAGATTGATGGTTCACGCTCTCCTGGGAGACGACTCGGGCTGTTCTCCATCTTAATATTTCTTTATTTTTTGGAATCCCCCGCTGATTTCTGAGATGGGTTTTGCTGTCAAAAAATTTATTGATCTGTGGCTGCTAAAGAGCGCTCAGGCTTCCATCCTCTGGCGTTTATTACAACCTGGAGTCAACCTTAATGAACGCGAGCTATTCTTAGTTTAATTCCTCGAGTTCTGGATTCTTCACACGGTATCCAAATGGCGAAAATCACTAACAGCTTCTGATAGAATGATCCCTTGTGCACTCGACGAAAACCGGCTGATAGGAGAGTGACCACCGGCATTCACTGCAGACACGGTGTAATAACCAGCCGCTGCCATCTTCTAAACTCCGATCTATGAAACCGCGTTCACGGCTAGTTTCTCACTGTGAAAGCAAAGCATATTTTCCATCCTCGTCTTCCACTTGTCAGCGATAGCATAGATGTTTGAAAGCAATATACAACATCCATCACTTTCATGATCCAAGTGAAAAAAGCATTTTGCAATGCGCACTCCTAGTTCTAGGTTGCCATTTGAATGGCACCTTAAGGTGAATGTTGACATTTCCCAGCTCGAGCTGCTACAGGGTCCCTTATAATTTCATTGAGTTTTTGCAGGTAGATGATATAGGTCTAACGCTGTCACCTTGTGAGACTGCACTTAGAGTATTCGTGGTCTTCGTTCTAAATTTTTCACCATTTAAAATCATTATTCTGAGCATGGAGTCCCGACTCCTTGAGTGTCTGCAAGCATTCAAACTCGGTATCTCTTTTTGTAACAAAAATCAGTGCTGCAATTCTGGCTCAGTATCAGCACACAGCAGAAAATAAATGAACAGAATCCTTCAGTATCAACGCTATGCTCCAAATTCCTATGCTCCAAACTCCATAATCTTTAGAGGATCTGCCAATAATGGCCTCCTCATCAGAGCTGAACTCAATGATTGGTCTAAATATCTCGTTTTCATCAATCAACAGGTCATACAGATAGAGATGATCGTCATAAAAACCATCCTCGTGTTGCTTCGTTGAGTAGCTCTCTCGGCCATGATTTCTGCTCCTCTACGCCCTTCAAATCCTTCTTGCTGTGAGTTCTGTGATGTTATATTTATACATGTAATACAGCATAAACAATACAGCAAATCTATGGTAGAAGTCTGTATTGATTGTTCGAAAAAAGTGATCAGATGGGCTTTACATGACAGGACAGGGAAAGCCTGCATTTTTCACATTTTCTCATTTGCTAGCCAGCAGATCCTTTCAAAAAAGACCAAACACTTCCACCAATGTATGAAAGATGAGACAGGGATAATCTCTTCCAGACCTTTATCATCTTTATACAAGGATTTTGAAGAACTGAAACAATTCATTAATACTGACTACATACCACAGTGTGCTACCTTCCTTCATCTGAATCAGATTTTAAACCACTGTAGATGCATTTTGAGAGATAACAGTCACAACAATGAAGTGAGTATGGTCTTGAAAGTCTAGTCTAAGTCATAGTAAATATTGAAAACTCTATATAATTGGTTATTAGATTGCCAGAGAAATGATTACTTCTTGTTATTATTGTTACTTGAATGATTTGTAAAGCATGTTTTAACCTTTTGACACTTGCAGCAGTTTGATGTTAGCCTGGGTCATATTATTGGTCATGTTGACTTAGTCAAACCTAGTTTGACCAAAGTTAGCTACAGGACATGAGGTAGATAGACCTCGGATGATGCAGATAGATGATATGTGGTCTATTACAGGTCACCAGATGGTTCTATGCAGTGCTTACAGGTTTATGATGATGATTTGTGGTTTTCAGCATTATTAGATCATTTACAGATTATTATTATTTATTTGTCTGGACATATTGGATATTTTATATGATCATGCAGAGATCCATAGGGTGTATGAGTACACACCTTAAATGGATTTGGGCTCTCTGAGTCCAATGAGAGTTTGTTTTCAATTTCGGGCAGTTACAGTGATGATTTCCCTCAGTTCACCATTCTGGTGCAGTTTTGCCATGTCAGATGGCCTGTCAGAGCAAAGAGAGGATGTGACTGGTTTGCCTAGGGCGTTGTATGAGGAGGGGGTGGTCCAGCCACTTGATTTTACCATTATACCCCCCTCCCAGAGAGCTTGGCAGGCTTAGTTGGACAGCGCAGGCACTCCAGGTGTCAGTTTGGGCAGGTTCACAGTTACCGAGGCAGATTAAAAATGGGAAAAATGGCTACTAAGGAATTCGATTTGGGCTACTGAGGAAAGGAAATGGCATGGGATGAGTTTTGATGATGAGTGTGATGTCTTCCACCCCTTCTCCAACAGTTTCAGCATTCAGTGGGGCCCACACCTATCTCTCCGGAACATTTGATGATTTTCTGGAGCCTTTGGAGGCTCACAACTTTCCCAGAGGCGCGATTTGGTGCTAGGATTTGTCATTTGATGATATTGTGCCATGGGGACACACTAGGGGTGTTAAACATTTCCCCCTAGAGCCACCATGAGCTTTAGTCATGTTTATTTTATCATGTTGAGTGGGACCCCCTCTCCTAGGGCGATTTTTTCCATTGATGTTGTCCACCGAGATGCACACCAGCATCAGAAATCTTTCGAAAGTTGTTCCCTCACTACAAGTGGGGAAAGTGTGGCCTTGGGGGCAAGCAATGAGCCAGGTACTGTCACCTGAATCACAGCTCCTCTGTTTAGGCTAACTCCTAACGAAGCCAAGGGGGGTAGTCCCGACAAAGAGTTTACTATGGCTCAATGTGTTTTAATGTTTTTAGTGTATGGTCATGCGGATGGGTGTTGTTTAGGAATTTTAAAGATGAAAGATCACAAATTTACTTTAAACGAAACACAAGGTAAAATGCAATCCACGTTGCGAAACAGTATATGAAAGACTTTGCGAAAATACGAAGCATCCACAGATAGATAAGTTCCTGTTATCACACCATAGTAGCAGGGCTACTATTCTTGTACAGCAGATATCTGCACTTTCCAGTGCTTACATTATTCCAGAGCATGGCTATATATTTTGGATCACTCATGATCAGAGCAGTACATTATTCAGATTTATGTATGACCTTGTGTCAAGGCTGAGCCTTGAGAGTTCAGATTTGATGAATGATGTGACTACTTATCCCATTACAGTTTCAGTTCAGTGCCTAGAGATGTATTACAGCAGTGTTTCAGATGATATTGGATGATTATTATTATGATGATGTTGTATGATCTATGGATATGTTCTCACTGACTGTGGATTTATTATCTTGTTGATTTAGTCATGATCATAGCATGAGCTTGGTATATTATTCCTGATGTGGCAAACAATTTAAAATGAATTGTAAATCATAAAATGGACAATTGCTTGCACATTTAGGTCATTTAACAAAACTCACTGGTTTTTCACCTTACATAGATATGGTCTTTTCCCGACACCTGTCGTCTGCTAGTGTAGGCTCCATATTCATTTGTCTCCATCCATACATGACCTTCCTGTTCGACTTTAAACCCTGACTTGTCTCATTTGACTTTCTGATACCAAGGACTTCCTTTTTTTCTACCTCTGTGTTTGGACCGCATCCCTGTTTATTCAGTGTCTCGGCTCTGAGTTGGTGACAAAACTTGCCTTTGGTGAGTTGGATTGTAGGCCTAAATCATTCTGGTCGGTTGTCCCGATGTTTGGCATTGGCTTGAACTCCCCCTAGTCACTTGAGATGTTGTTGGCTAAAACTGAAAGCCCATGTTCTACCTATGGAAACTTTAAAAAATTCGCTCATGGAAATAAAAAGGGCAAGAGCTATGAACAGCTAAAAATACTCCTCGAAGAGTATAAGAAAAGGTCCAAAAAGCAATGGCTCTTAAAAGTTATATCTAAACAATTGCTGACCTTATATATATTTGAAAAAAACATGCCCTGGATGCAAGCTGCAACTAGTTGTGCTTCTCAGCACATCTGAAATCTGAAGGGTTATGTAGGCCAAAAAGGCCATGGAATAAAATGGAATGATCCTAGTGAACCTGGATCAACTTGATGTAGACATGATGCCTAAGTTGAATAAACACTCTCTAAACAACTTATCCATTTGTGAGGCACAGCCATCCCCCGTGTTCCTTTGTCCAGCACAGAGTTTGTAGCTTTCCCCCTTTCTCCCAGTCCAAAGTATTTTTGAGTTAAATTAGACAGGTCAACCCCTTTGCCCAACCTTGTTCCTAGCCTTCATCCTTCACTAGCAGTTTGACCATGTCCAATGGGTGAGTTTGTCATTTGAACTATTGTGCAAGTAATTTTATATAACAACGGAATATGCTAACTTAATTAGTGCCACTGAATGGATGTTATACTTTGAACTTAGCTGTGAGAATGATTAGAGAAGCATTGTCTTAGTCTACTGATGTGATTTATCCTTGGTTGTATATTCTTGGGATCCGTGATGAGGTGGACCATGTATGGATGATTATTGATGATGATTGATGGGCCCACATTTTTGATGATGATATCATATGATGGACATATGATGCAGATGATGTTTGATCCAGTTCAGCAGGTTTATTACTACTTCAGATCAGCAGATTATACATTGTCCATATATGGTGGACCCTACAGCTGGCCCATTAGGGCAACCCATGGTGTATGAGTACACATTTCTAGTGGATTTGGGTCTCCTGGATCCATTGAGACACTTATCTTTCAGTTCCGGGCACTTCTGACAGTGATTGATGCAGTTTTACACTTGTTGACCAGATTTGGGGTTGATTTCCCAACCTGAGCAGCAGGGGCCCCGAGAGGCCAGTTCACCTAGGGCGCTGATGATGGAGGGGGTGGTCCAGCCACTTGTTTTTACCATTTACCCCCCCTTCTGGAGAGCCTGGTGGGCTCAGATGGACAGCGCTAGCACCCTAGGAGGCAGTTTTGGCACTTTCACAGTTCCCGAGGCAGTTAAAAAATGGGATAAAGTGGTCACTGAGGAAATCGATTTGGGCAATTAAGGCAAGGTTTTGGCATTTGGTTTTCACAGAGGTCTTCCAGGGCGGCATCACTATCTTCCAGTCAGTTTTCACCATGTGGGTATGCCCGGATTGATCACAGGAGGACATTTACTGCTTGACTGTCATGGATTCTGAGGACAGTTTTGGTCATTTACATTATATTGGACATATTTTATTATTTTATTGTGCCTTGGGGATGAGCTAGTAAGGATTGATGCCTCCTAGCCCCACCATGAGCTTATATTGTCATGTCCTAGTCACCATGAGGTGGATTTTGGGTACTTGTGTCTCTCTAGTGGATGACGTCACCCACTTATTGTACCATTTAGTGGGGGCGCTATTGTTATATTGAGTGATCCATGTGATATTGTTATGGGTCATCTTAGCCATTGATTGTATGATGAGATCTTTTAATCTCAACCACTCATTTGATGTAGTATTGAGGAGTGGTATAGGGTTTTGGTCTTTATTATCCTATATAAGGAGGAGACCCCCCATTGTAAAGCTCACCTTTGGAGCTCTGGAATATTGGAATAGAAGATTTTTTGTGGAGCACATCTCTCTTGCATTGTGGATTCTCTTGCATATTGAATATACAGTATCTCTTCTATGTATCATTGTGGATTTTGGTGCTTTTGCTAACCTTTTGACAGGAAAGTCGAATTGGAGAGAGGAGGGCGACTTCATGAGGGTTATTGTTGGAGGGATCCACATATTCTCTCTTGGGTTGATCTTGTGACAGGGAGTATCATTATTGTATCTTCGTGACATAGTTGATGCTTTCTATTACATCTTTCTACCATTTTCATAATCATCTTGCTTGACTTGTTTCTTTGATCTTGTCTTGTAGGAGGAGGACGATTTGGCTATCTTGGAGAAGGGCGATTTGGTTGGAGCACTTGGATCTCACTCTTGAATATACACATAGGAGAATGCTATCAACTTGCAAGGTGGCCATAAGCAATTGAGGTAAGATCTACAAGGTATGTGTCTCTTTCATCCATTCTATCTTCATTGGTCATAAAACCCTAATTAAATCAAAACCCCAATTTTGGTATTTCTTAGATCTACTTAGATCTAGCCTTGCAATTGAAAAGATTTTAAAAACCCACCTCTATAGGATCCACCCCTAGTTGGATCTATAGTTTGGTGGTGATTGGATAAAAATTGACACACTTTTCAATGCAAAAAGCCTTCTTGAACCTAAATCGATTTTCCTAAGAGAAGCTTGTTTGGTTAGATCTAGCACATGGGTAGGTGAGATCCCACTTGATTTGAAATCTAGACACTTGATAACCTATACCCATATCTTTACTTTGGTGAAAACTACCTTGTGGACTTCTCTCCATGTTTTAAGGGGTTGAAACCCCCTTTTGACCTTCTTGGCATCTTAAAACTTAGATCTACTAAGATCTAGCCCTTAGATTTACTTGAAACTTTGAACATGCATAGATCGGGGTACTAGCATCCCGGATCTACATTTTGGTGGCCATTGGACTTGATTTGGTCCACCAAAACTCACTTTTGGACCATCTTTGAGCAAATCGCACCCCCTTGATTTTTTGAGTTGGTCCACTTCGAGAAGGTGGGTGCTTGAGATTTTTGTGGATTTGGAATCCCCATGCTTTGAAACCTAGGTCTATACTGTCTTTTTGTCACGATCCGCCTTGGGGGTTGCATTCCTTGTTTCAAGGGATTGTGGTCCACTTAGGGTAATCACTTAAAAACCTAGATCTAGTAAGATCCAACCATTGAATCTCATCCAACCCATTTGACTTGGCTTCTAGGTGTCCCGATCTACACTTTGACATACTTTTTGACTCCATTAGCCCATTCAACAAGGCACTAGTCCTTCTCCAAGCAAGTCGCACTCCTTGGGATTCGTGTTAAACCCTAGATCTAGTACATGGGTACTCCTAGAATCAACTCAAACTCATAGATCTAGCCTATATCTAACCTATAGTACCATCCTCACACCTAACTTCACCTTGTGGGTCCACCTAGAACCATTTCACACTTCCCAAGAAACTAGACCCACTTGTGTAAACACATGGTACTTTACCTAGTTATCATACCCCATCATGTGGCCTAAACCATACATAGGTTGAAACATTAACAATCTCTTACACCTCCCTCAACCATACCTTAACCCTTAGGTCCACTTAGCCTTGCATTGGTTTCCGTAACTCATTACTTACCTACCCTTAGAAACCTTTGTTTGGGTCCAATCAACTGTGATTGGGGTATAGGGTCTCCCCCTTGGTCTAGTTATACCTTGACCTAAAGCGAAGAGTGCCTCGGTTGACGTGACTCCCACCTGCATTGGGAACCGTGGCATCTCTTAGGTCACCTCTTTAGTTGCCTAACTCCTCTACCGTCCCGGATGGGATACCACTAGGGGCAACTACAAGTTGTGTGATAACAGTTCCAAATATAAAATCCAATGGACAAATGGCCCAACTTAATTAAAGCATAAATATAAAATGACCAGTGCCAAAATGGAGTCAAACAAGTGTAGTGCTTGGGGATGCTGAAATGCAAATCTCAATAGTAGCTGTCCGTGAGATCGTTGTGCAAATTATCTTGGTAAATTAAAAGTTTAAATGGTCTTGATTATTAGGCTAAGAACAACAAGGTAAGCAATCGACCGGAAAGGTAGACTTTCAATGGCTTCCCCTCTGATGATAAGTCGGACCGCCCAGATGTCAAGGAGTAGGTGTCTAAAGAATTAACCACTCCGATGTCTAAGACAACGGTAATTTCCGGCCCCACCAGGTTTAGGAACTTTGCCCACTACCTGAGTATGTCTCGAAAAAGCAACGTCGATTCGTTGGTTATGGGGGTGAAAAATTTTATTATGTTTATCGAAAAATTATCAAATCCAACACCTTTCTGAGTACTAGCCCAACCTTTTCAGGTTGGCACAGCATACGGGTATTGGATAGCAACCAAGATAAATTATTAAGGGGATGTGAGTTGGAAGTTTTATTATTATTAGAGCACAATATTCAACTCTCCGATAGAGAGGACTCTTGACTTTGTCTTATGACAAGGTTCAAGAGACTTAGCTATTCTATATGCCTAATGCAGGGAAAATGCAATATTAATATGCTCTCCGACAAAGAGTGCTCTTGACTTGGGTTATTATAAGTTCAAGAGGTTTAGTTCTTTGTTACGATAGAAACAGATTGTACGCAAAGAACAAACGTGATAGCTCAATAAGATTGCAAATAAATAATGATAACTTTAAAAGAAATGATCTACTTGCAAGAAAGAAAGCTAGTGTTCTACCAAAACAGGGACTAGTCCTAAGGTGAAGTCAAAGTCACTTCTGCACACCGCTCATGAAACTTCCAGCTTAGCCAGTCCTACGCAGTACACGGTGGGGAAAGAGAAGCAGCACACAGTGTTAATGTGGCACTTGGGATAAAAATCCCAAGAGGCTTCTCAGGTCAAGACTTGAAATAAAATTAGTCTAAGTACAAAATTTGAAAATAGATCTAGAAATTTGAAACAAAATCTAAGCTAAAGAAACACACCAAAACACTCTTCCCCAAATGGGGAAGGAGAAACCAAAGTGTGGGAGGCCTTATCCCAACTAGCCTTTTTATTAATCGGTTACAAGTTTTTTAGGATTTTCAACCTTTGAAAGAGAAATGAAGATAGTAGAAGCAAAATTTCAAATAGCTCTCAAGAGCTTTTACAAAAAGGAGAGTGTTCAAATCCCAAGTATTTGGGTCTTCCTGGTTTTGTGTTTGGAATTTCCTTTTGGTTTTGCAATGGTTCTTCTCTTCACTTTGATTATTTCCTCCTCTTCTTATTTTTCAAATCTTCTTCTTGAATTTGCTTTTATCACATCTACAAAACAATGTAAATCAAACTACAAGCACCCTTTAGCATTAGTCAAATCAAAAAAAAGAAACTAGATGCACTTAGATCTAAATATTAAAAGAGATGCAACTTTTCAATGAGATCTAGATGCAACTATTCAAAGTAAACTAGATGCAAAGCCTAGAATGAGATCTACACTATATGCAAACTAACAAATTGAAATGCAACTAGAATGTGTTAAATTTCATACATTCATAGCATAAAACATAAATGCATTACCAAGATCACTAGAAGTAAGACAAAGCACAAAACAACAACACAGAGATTTGACCTGGGAAACCCAATAGGGAGAAAACCCAGCAACCTTCGCTGAGAGATGATAATTCTGAGATCAGAGTACAAATGAGAAAATAGAAAGTGTGTAAATGTTTTCCACAAGTAGAAACCCTAGAAATCAGCCTCCTCCTTTAGGTGATGCGAAATTCTCCTCTCCCAAGTGATGCGCCAATCTCAAGTGTGAGAATGAACAAATGAGGAGCACTAACCTCATATTTATACAAGTGCTGAAACCAGAAAATCCCTTATGGGGCCGACTTTTCTTGGGGGCAATAAATATTTTATTTTTAATTGTTTTATTAATTCCTTTTGCACCCCAAGGATTACATTGATTCTTTCATGTGTTTACATAATTGTTTACATAAGGTTCTTCTCCCTTAGGAGGTATAAACAAGTACAATGATGGTACAATAAAATATAATGAATAATATCTTCCGAAGTTGTACAAAATCCAACAGAATCAAGCTAGATGCAAGATCTAAAATGCCTAGTTTACAAATTTAAAAGAAAAATGAACTAACTACTAACCAAACTAACTATTAACTTTAACTTTTTTGCCTTGTTTTTATCTGTTTTAGGGCAGTTTTAAAGGAGGACGAGAGGAGACAAGAAGGAGAAGAAAGAAGACTAAGAGAAAAACTAAAGGGAGAGGTAAGAGAACCAAACGAAAGGAAGAGGATCCCTAAAATGAGATGGATGAGAGGTAGGAAGGCTAACAAGCAAAGAGGAGGGGGAAATGGAGGCTAGAGGAGATGGAGGAGAGGAAGAGAGTGAGGGCAAAGATGAGAGCAAGGAGCTGCAAATATGTGAAGAGAAGCCCCAAAACGAAAGGGAAGTATGGGTTAAGGAGAGGGAGACGAAAGCTAAGGCAAAGAGGGATCTAGGGCAAGAAAACGAGATCTATGAAGGGAAGAGAAGAGAAAGTGGACGAAGCTAATCAAGGGGCAAAAACTTCAAGGAGAAAATGGATGGGCTTGAAGAAGAGAAGCCTTTGGAACCAAGGTAACCAAGTTTTAAATTTAAGATTTAGAGATGGAAAAGATAGCAAGCCTCAAGGCCAATTTGTAACTTTGATTGGATCCTTGGAGAGTTCCTGAAATACAAAAGTTGTCAGAAAAATATTTGATGGAGAGGAGGGAGATGCAACCGAGCTCAAGCTCCACTCAATCCTTGAATCACTGCACAATGCACCACTTACAAGCATAAACTCAGATCAAAAACTTAGTATATTAAACAAAATGAAATGAGAAGTACATAAGTATATCCGACTACAGTTTGTACTCCTAATCACATCAAGCCTAACATCAATGAGTAACTTGGACCATCAAATGCTCATCCTATGCTCTTAAAAAAGAATTCTAAGCTAAGCAAGATTGAATATAGATAATGTAAGTAATTGCAAAAGAAACAATATCACCTCATAGATTATGAATCATTCTCCATAGACAACAATGGCAAACCATAGACCTCCAAAGTCACCTTTTATTTCCAATGGTTGCAAATGCTACAAGCTTTTACAATCTCAGCAGAGTAACTTTACAACCAAAAATCCATGAAGAATGAGGAGAAAAGCCCTCATTATATAACAAAACTAGAGCACCAGTCTACCCTAATTCGAATTGGCATGAATGGAGCCAATAGCACTAAACACCAACTCGAATTGCCATCAAATATCAATCATCATCAAATCAAGCCAAGCCTTGGAGTGCTTAACTCCCTCATAACTCGAATTGTGTTGAGTTAGGGTGGGGAGGTGGCCTCCACCTAGGCAAGACGCCCCCCATCCCATTTCTTGGAAGTATCACCATCTAATAGAGGAATGCCACATGTAAACTCGAGCTCAAGACCTAAAATGACATGAGGGTTGGGGAGAAACACGTGAGCATATCAAGGTGTTGGATGAGTGATTTGTGGGATATGGGTTCGAGTTATCAAAGGAGCCAAGCTTCATGATTGCATGAGTTAAGGAGGGCGCCTACCATAGGCATAGATGCAACCAACCAACCCATTTAACAATTGACACATAACCAATTCGCAGATTTGAGGAAGGTGGGCGAATTCACTTGGAGAGATCCACTTGTGCTGACTAAATGATGACTGAGATGATTGGAATCTTCATTAATGCCCAATGCCATGTCAATTAGCCTTTTATTTTAATCCATTTGGATTATTCTTGAGAGATTTAGATTATCTGCAAATATTCATTTTTTAATATTTTAATTAATAATTTCTCTGTAACTGACTTTTTTGAGAAATTATTAATTATGAGGCTGAATTGACATCCGAAACTTAGGATAAACTGGTTCGGGGATCATGAATGATTTTTTGGCTTAAGGTTGGAGCCTTCAATCACTGAATTCGGATCCCGGATGACTGACATATTACAAATTGAAATTTTTCCATTTAAACTATGGAAAAATTCATTAAAAATAAATAACCCAAAACCGGAGGACCCAGTAAAAAAATTTCGAAATTTTTTCTGAGGGTCCTAGTGACTTAGGACATGACCATAGTCTATTCTAATAGTGTATAGTAGGCTTATATACATCAGCTGGGCTCTAACAACCCCCCATGGCTCAAATTTTCAAAATCGAGGATTCCAGCTCTGGAGGAAGCGGGAGAAAACCTCATCGATTATAACTCGGCTATAGGCAAAGCATAATTGACAAGGGAAAAAACTCCCTGGAATACCTTCGTTGCTTAACCAAGTCGTGGGGGACCGAGCCACTCAAAAATCATACTAGCATACTTTATTACAAACCCCGTGGGGCCATGGTCATTTTGACTGAAAAACAAAACCGGC
The DNA here is from genome assembly GCA_027924585.1 of Larix kaempferi. NCBI lineage: Eukaryota > Viridiplantae > Streptophyta > Pinopsida > Pinales > Pinaceae > Larix > Larix kaempferi. Next base: position 1,788,734 of record BSBM01000377.1, read on the forward strand.
TAGCCAATAATGGCTAATTACTGTTATCTGAAACTCAGATACTCTGGAAGCGAACACTAATGTGTTCCAACATTGGCGGCTCAATAAGGTTTCAACTATTTGTACAAAATAGGTGATAACATCTGGCTCCAACTGCGGGACGGGTGCTCGATCTGGAAATCATGCAAGGAGAGGATACGAGAACACCAGAATCTCTGGTTTATATATATAACTTGTAAAAACATCTCAACTTGACAGAAAACCTTCAGTAGCACGTGTTATGAAAAAACCAAAATGAAATATCAACTATATTTTATTTTTTGAAAATAAATTCTAAGAAATCTAAAACAGAAAGTAAATGCTTGTTTCCTTTGACAAAATTTAATCTTTTCCTATTCTAATATGATACAAAAAAGGAAAATGTTAGGTATAATCAGAAATCCAATGTAACCATTTAAGCATGTAAGCAATGTAAAAACAATTTTTTACCTTGTCTCTGGTTACCAGCCAGAGCAAGGGCATGCTTATCAGAAAGTGCAAACCTGCTTGGATCTTCTGAATGGGAGGACTGGATGGGGTATCATAAGTATGTAATAAATATTTGAAGTGCTTCTGAATATAGTAGGTCCTCCTGCAGGCACCCTCTATCCAGAACAGGAAAGGGTGAAGAAACTCAGAATGACAAGGTAGTTCTGGTACCTCATCATACTGATCTGAAAGGTTCTTCCAAAAATAATTTTCTATGAAAGTGCAAGCCTCGAACTGCTCTAATATACAAGGGATTTCCAATGGCTGATATATATGCTCAACTGACTTTACCAGATCCGGACCTCATCATACTGATCTGAAAGGTTCTTCCGAAAATAATTTTCTATGAAAGTGCAAGCCTCGAACTGCTCTAATATACAAGGGATTTCCAATGGCTGATATATATGCTCAACTGACTTTACCAGATCCGGACCTTCACTGTACTGCTTCTCTAGATCATTTTTGTTGATGCTCATGTGTGGCTCTAACTGCTCATATAAGAAAATCACATGCTCTTCCTCCATGTTCAAATGCTCAAAATTTACACTCTTGTCGTAAGTGGGGGAGTCTTCATGCATTCTGTCATACTCATGGTTATATGTGTCCTTAGGCTCATAAGTAGGATTATAAATAAAATTTCCAAAGGAATTTTGTTCATTATTAACTTCTTCAGATATGGCATTGATAGGGTTCTCTAAAAAGATCCATTCATCATTACCAATGTCTATGTCATCCATGATGGACTCATCATCACCTATGTCATCCTTCAAGCTATGCCTATCCTCCTCAACTTCGTGAAAATCCTTTTCAAACAAATGGCTTTCAAAGACATCACAAGGGATCCATCTTTCTGAATATTCACTGCCATGTGGAGAACAAATAGGAGTGTCATCACACATATTACAAACTTCATGGATTTCTTTATGAGTGTCAATCTTTGTAATGGTTTCTTCTAGAGATGGGTCAGGAGTACATAAATGTTCATCATCACTGAAGTAGTCTTAAAAAACTTCCCACTCATAAATGTCTTTTGTTTCGGTGGCATGAGGAGGGTCTTCAATAAAATTCGGTCTTTGATAAATTTCTTCGATAGGATCATCAGGGATATGATGGGTGTTACCTCCTAGCTTGTAGGGGTAAACATTTTTGATTTCCTATTAAGACACCAGGTCACTGTAGGGTCGTTTATGCTGATGTGAAGATCAAACTGCTGGTTATGTTCCGAAGATTTATTTGCACGGGAGAGTAGGAGCAGTCCTTATGCTTACTGGGATTGCAATATCTTCTGTTGTGAAGAGTATTTTTGATGGATCAGCAGGTGGAACGCATGCTGGATTGGATTGTGGGTTTGAATACTGAAATGAATGAGCTTGTTGAAGGAAGCAATCTGTACAAGCCAAAGGTGTCAATGGAGCAGGTTGTGTTTCCTGATGAACAGTGAAGTTCTGTGATAATGAATTTAATTTAGATCGCCATCAGCGGCAGAAATCACGAATTTTCCATCTCCAGCAGCTGATTCTTTGATAAGGTTACCTTCAATACAGAGCCAGGGTTTTGAATAAGGTCATCCGCACACAGCAGAACCTAAAATCAGAGGTCACGAAGGGGAATTTAGCACGCCTTTTGAAACACTCTCGCACGCCGAACTGTTAAGCAAGGATCACGAGTATTGATGGTCAGATCTCAGATTTTAGGAACTGCAGGTTATAACTACAGATGAGTTCGAGCAGATAGCTACACAACTAACAATACCACCGCAGCAAATAAAAGGGGTCACCACTGCCACTTCACGCGGAAATCATCAATTGCGCCGAATACAGAGTTTCACAGCAATCGATTGCAAAGTCACAATATGAAGCTCGATGTTCAGCGGATTAATCAACAACAGAATTTCAGATTGGATCGGAGGTCACGCCGTTGGCAACTTCCTAACTCACACTCTGTTAAAATCACGATATTTTACAACTGATGTGAAAACCATGACTCACGGTCAACAAAAAAAGAATCGGTTTGCCCGTCACCCAGTCGAGTATCAGCTATTTACAAGAAGACGCCAGTGGTCAGGTTTCAAACAAATGCACAGTGGTTTCGTTTTTTCTTCTCGGCTATCAAAATATACAGCCTGCATTGAACGCCGGAGGTCACGTGAAATTCCCCACCATTGTTACAATTTGCGACTATGAGATAAAAGCTACGTGGATTATCAATTTTGATTGACCACCGATCGAATAAGGCGGTGGGCAAATGGCTAGACGTGGCGTATATTCCATGGATCGACCTCCTGTCAGGTACCGGGGTTTGAGGAGCCGACTAGGGCATTTTCGACTTGGCAGGAAAAAGGGACAGCGTGAAACATTGAAGACGAGACAGATCGGTGGTAATTCTGTTGTTATTAGCAGCGAATTGTTTAGTGTCGGGTTAGATTCATCGAACTCGGTGTTCAGCAGCGCAGTGGATATCGAAATTTTAGTTTAAAGGACAAAATTTTATGGCCGGGCATGAATTCCACGTGCAGTGAGTTCGTTGTTTATTCGCTTGGAGATTGGGGCATTGGGCCTATCCGCCAGCTAGCAGCTTGGGTATCACCGTGGCCAGAATAGCTGTGTATTGATCGAGACACAAGCGCTCGGAGTTTCGTGCCAAAAGGTGAACTTTGGGTAAAAATCAAATTTTGGGGATTTGGTGATAGTCTGAGCTGTTCTATTACATATCATCCAGTTAAAAGTTTGAGTAAGCACATCCACTGGACGTTCAGCTAGTTAAAGCAGCTCTCTCTCGGCATTTGAAATAGATTCAAGCTGTTCTCGTGCATAGCTGGAGATTGCACTTGGCATACTTAACTTTTTTATTTATTTTAGAACTGGCAGACACGAGCCTAAATTCTGGGCGACCTTTTTGGCTGTATACAAGATCTGAAGTTAAACTTTGTGTTTTCCGGAGAAGTGACAGTTCATTTACAACACATACTTCACGTCTCCAGCATCCTGTCAATCCTAAATCAGGGCGGCATGTTGCCTCTCTTGCTCTATTTAAACCAGCAGGGTTTCTTTTGTAAGGATGGAAAAATTTTGGGTTTTTTATCCCTGTCGAGCTTAATGAAAAATCAGTCGGTTTTGTGGACAGATTTGAGTATCCTTCATGTGCTTGTGTGATGTATTTCAAATTGTAGAATGAATCTAGCTTAGGGCTTTATCAAGCACAATAGATTAGCCATTTAGGATTAAGTTGGTTAATTATGCTTGAACAATTATTTTCTCAATGGACATCAGTATTCGGTTGTACAAAATGCCGATTAAGATTTGATTGTTTATGCATTCTAGATTCGTCTCACTTTTTATGAAGCATAAAGCCTCCATGAGCCCTCTTTTGACTCCATTTCCCCTTCTGATACTGGCACTGGTTTTTCCCTGAGGATTGATCTCCCCTTCCTTTTCCATCACCCATTTTGAAAACTATCTTTTGTTACTTCTGTTTCCCTAAGGCAGCCTTTTCCATTCACCTTACCCGTTACTGTACCTGCCTTAGCGATCCTAGTTTAGGGATACCCCCCTAGTGTTGGAGAAGAGCCAACCTGAAGCGAAGAGGAGAGGAGTGTGGTGACATTGGCCTCTCTCCTGAGAGAGTTGTCATTTCGGTTGGCGTGTTGCATTTTGGGCTTTCAAACGACACGCATGCCATTTCGGAGGACAACAATGGGAAAATGTCATATTTTCTGTAATAGGCTGATCCAACTGATTCCAACTTTCTTCAGGAATATCATAAGTATCACCTACATAATTCATGCACTCAGGCTCGGTTGATGAAGACTGATTAACAAACCCTTCAGGAAAACCATACTTTTGAATATAACATGCAAGATGACAAGTGTCTTCTTTATGGAATTCTTGACATGCCCTACAGAATGGTGTGTAAGGTTAAACCCTGGGAATGCCACGGATGTCCCCCACATTATTAATGAATTCAAGCTCGCTTGTTGATGCACTAGGACCACAACCTTCAGGAAAACCATGCTTTTGGATATAGCATGCATAATAGCAACCAAATTCCTCATGGAAGTCTTTGCATGGCCTACAAAATGGCTTGTGACGCTCATCCATGTTAGCAGCCTCTAGCTGATGAGGAGGCTTTTGTTCATGATTAGGAATTTTTCTCTGCCATGTTGGTTTTGCAGCAAAGGTCCTAGGAGCAGGTTGTGTCTGTGTTCTTTCCATAGTTACCACCCCGGTTCTGTATTTCCTTAAGTTGAGCAAGGTGTTTTGCTTCAACTTCTTCCATGTTTCTCTTCATTTCCTTTTTCATTTCATTCCTCATTTCCAACATCTGTTTTTCATGAGTTTCTTTTACAATTGATAAAGGATCTTTATCTTTCGGCTCATTAATCTTTAAAGGTGTTGAAGATCTTGAGTAACCCTGAATGTTGGACTCACCAGAAGACTACATGTTTAAGTCAATTTTGATAGCCATCTCTTGGGCTTGAAGCAAAGTAGTGGGTTCCTTGTCTCTTATCTGATACTGCATCTTGCCACTAAGTGCCTCAATATAGTAAACCAGGATGGAAAGTGCAGGCAGTGCATAGGTGTCAGGAATAACATTTGATAACTCAGTGAACCTAGTGTTAAACTCGTCCATCGTTTCAATGTCCTTCTTCTTGAAGTTTGTCAAAGCAGCGAGTTGATGCCTTGGTTCTTTCTTTTCACCAAACTTGTTGGTGAAGGCAGTCTTGAAGGTAGCCAAAGTGGCAAATGAGTTGTTAGGTAGGTTGCTATACCAATCACCAGCTTTTCCATCCAAGGAAAGAGCAAACAGTTTCATATAGCCGTCGTCATGCTGGCCTGCAAGGTCACTAACATAGGCATTAACACATCTGGAAAAGCTCCTAAGATGAGCAGCGGAAACAATGTCATCAGTGCCAGTGTACATCGGGAATTTCTCTACAGCTTTGTGAGGGAGACGATGGGGTTGACCTGTTATCTGAGAGAAATCTAGCTGAGTAAAATACTCGCCCATGATGTCGAAAATATTAGTATTATTTTCAAAGTTTTCTAGAAATAAAGTATGGATGTCTGAAACAGACTCAGATCCAAGTTCCTCAAGGATCAGATGAGAAGCAAGTCTATTCAATCTCCTCTTGTAAACATTTTCAAGCTCGGGGATAAAATTGAGTAAACCTTCAGAATTTCTTCTAGTTGATTACCTTGAGGTGTTTACTTACAGTGGAGTTGCCAGGTGGATTCAAGTCTAATTTCGGAGAGTGATTGGACTAAAAATCTACCAAAAAAGGGGAAAAAGGTAATGGAGTCACCAGACAGATATCAAATCTATCAAAAAGGTAAAACAAACTAGAAAAAAACTAAGGTCGTCCAGGAACAAAAAGATTTGTCCCCAACAGCGGCGCCAAAGATGTTGTCCGTCGAGATGCACACCAGCAACAGAAATCTTTCGAAAGTTGTATCCTCACTACAAGTGGGAGAAGTGTGGCCTTGGGGGCAAGCAATGAGCTAGGTACTGTCACCTAAATCCCAGCTCCTCCGTTTAGGCTAACTCCTAACGAAGCCAAGGGGGGTTGTCCCTAACAAAGAGTTTCTCTATGGCTCCTATGTTTTAAATGTTTTTTTGGTGTGGTGATGCAAATGAGTGTTGTTTAGGAGTTTTTTAAATGATGAGATCACAATTTATAATGATAAGCTTTAAATAAACAAAGATACATATTGCAAAATAACTTGATGCACAACCACTTGATGAATCTTAAGTAAAAGACATTTACATATGAAAATGCTCCAGATAGATAATGTTGTCCGCCGAGATGCACACCGATAGCAGAAATCTTTCGAAAGCTGTCTCCCTCACTGGAAGTGGGGAGAGGTGTGGCCTTGGGGGCAAGCAATGAGCTAGGTACTGTCACCTAAATCTTAGCTCCTCCGTTAGGGCTAACTCCTAACGAAGCCAAGGGGGGTAGTCCCTAAAAAGAGTTTACTATGGCTCTTATGTTTAAAATGTTTTTTGGTGTTGAGTGTTGCGGATGGGTGTTGTTTAGGAGTTTTTTTAAATGAGAGAGATCACAACTTAAGATAACTTGAGCAACAAAAAGATATACTTGCATGATTTTAAATGAAACGCAACTTAATTGATAAACAAAGCATCCACAGTTTAAATAAAAATAAATGCACTTCAGATAGATAAATTGAAATAATTAAAGGACCAGTGCCTTATCCAATGGGTAAAGGAGTCACAAAAATAAAGTGCTTGGATGCTTGATACAAGAATTCATTGTGTTCGTGAGATTGTTTTGCAAGTGCTCTTTGTAAATTTTAAAAGTTTTAGTGATCTTTGATTATTAAGGCTAAAAATACTTCCAACCGATACGCGAGGTACTGGAAGTCTGTCCGGAAAAGATAGTATCAAGTGCCTCCGTTCAAGGACATGTCAGGCCACCCAGTGCTCTAGCCAGGTCGCGCAATGCTAACCAGCAAACTAGAGGCTGAACATGGAACCCCGATGCCACCAACTAGGAGATTACCCACCGAACTTATCTTATCGATCAACTCCGGATTGGTTGGTTGTGGGGTGAAAATTTTATTATGTTATCAAAAATTAACAAATCCAACACCTTTCTGAGTACTAGCCCAACCTTTTAGGGTTGGCAGAGCATACGGATGTTGGATAGCAACAAAGATAAATTATTAAAGGGGGTGTGAGTTAGATTTTTTTATTATTAAGAGCACACAATTCAACTCTCCGACAGAGAGCGCTCTTGACTTCGTCTTAAGACAAAAGTTCAAGAGACTTAGCTAAACTATATGCTTGATGCAGGTATATGCAGTGGGAATGCTCTCCGATAGAGAGTGCTCTTGACTTGTGTTATTGCAAGTTCAAGAGACTTTCGTTCTTTGTTAAAATAGAAGCAGCTTATAAACAAGAACACACGTGATAGCTCAATAATGATAAAAGAAATGACTAAACTAAATTATTAAAATGAATCTTGATTAAGGGAAAAAAGGGAAACTCTCGATATACCGTAAAGGGACAGAGAGGAATGTTCGAAAATCTAGAATTTGGTGCTTCTGTACAAGGACATGACGGACTGTCAATACCCTGAGCGCGTGTTCAACACTACACCAACAAGGATGTAGTCTAACGGTGCCCTGAGGTCAGAGTACAGCTACCCGGAGCCCCTAGGCAGAACTTCCCCACCAAAAACTAGACTCTAAGTGTCGGATTTTTACTATGTTGTGGGTAGTTAATTTTATTGGGTGACTTGATTAAATTAAATGTGAGAATTGAAAAAGTGCTTTCAGCTGCTTTTGGTATCCCGCAGCTCAGACGTATTGCTGGTGGGTAGAGCATACGCAGTGTAGGCAAATAGTTTATTCCAATTAGAAGCAAGTAACCATCGACCCTCCGACAAAGAACACTCTTGACTTGCTTTTCAGCTAGGTTCGAGAGTCTTATGAAATTGAAATGCAAAACTTGTAAATAAAAAGATATTGATGGCCAATCTTATGCATCACTTTCTGATCAACCTTCACTAATCACCAAAAATGCCTTTGGGTGAAGGTGAGAGCATACTTCGTGGCGACGAAAACGGTTTTATTTCTACTTTACTTTTGCGAAAAGGAAAATGATTTAAATTGCAAAATTAAATGGAAGATACACCCTGCACTTCAAAAGTGGGTGTGTGAATGGGTGGAGTTAGAAAAAATTCAGTCACACGAAAATTGACAAAAAACACAAATCCCCCCAGGGGGGATGGGATGTGGGTGCTGGTTACCCCACTGCTCTCGTTTAAACTTTTTACAATTGGTATGCTGAAAATAAAATGCTTCTTAGTCCATTAAACTTGGATCTAAGAACTTACAATAATGTACAAAAATTTTACAACAAATTGGGTGTCCACCGGTTCGTTTTAAGCCTTCTTTGATGGTCTTGATCACTCCAAAAAGGTCACTTTTATGTGCAGACCTGCTAAAAACTAGCAAGTTAAAAGTGTTGAAATATGATGGGAAAGACAATGAAAAAATTTTAAACTTAGAAAAATTTCGAAAAAAATTTCAAGTATAGAAAATCTCAAATCTAGCCTAGATCTAATGAATGATAAAACTTTTAATTGAAATATCAAATCTAAACTAGTTTGCAATGCTGAAAGAAGAATGGATCTAAAGACTAAGCATGAGAATGGATCCACTTCTTAAGCAAAGCAAGAAAAAGTTGGGAAAAGAGATAGTTTTGTTTTAAAAGAGATGGATGGAACTTGTTTTTTCCAATGCCCTTGTCTCTTGCAAATAGCTTTGAAAGATCTCTGAAATACAAATGTGTTAGAAGAAAGATGGCTGCCCAAGAAAAGGAAGAACAACCGAGTTCTCAATCCCCTTGAGCCTTTGGATCTCCATCTAAAGCAATGCCAAAACTTGCAAAAAACAATGTGAAACTTAGTATGTTAAAATAAAATGAGAACAAATGAATCTAAGTATAACCAAATACAGTCGATTACATTCGAATCTCCTAATATCTAAGCATAAACAAACAAATTACAATCGAAATGTTTGCTTCTATATCCAATAGACTAAATCTACACAATGAAAGCATGAAATAGCATAAAAATAACAACAATATCACCTCATATGTATAACATTCCAACACAAGATGCAGCCGATGGACCTCCAAAGTCTGAAAATATATTCCTCAATAGCACAATCTACAAAACAGCAGAGGTTCTATGCATCCATAGGAAAAATGGAGCAATAGACCTTGCTTAAATAACAACTCCCAAGAGGAAGTCGAATTCATGAGAAGAGGACAGCTAGGGTTTGAGGAGTGACATGTGTTGAATCCAATCCATGAAAAGATGTAGTAGATGATCTCCATCACATGGGATGGCTGCCACATCAAGAGGGCGCCTCCCTTGGGAGCTTTGGAAGCTCCATCATCCATCCACGAAATGCCACCTCCCAAAACGTTTATCTCATGGAGGAATGCGTGAATCCCAAGGAGGGACACCTCACCACTCCCAAATCCTTGATTGGAATGACTTGGAGTTGATAGGAATCTCCAATAATATCAAATGCCAACTCATTAGAGCTCAGTCACCAAACCACCCACCTTTTCTGTAGGAGTTTGGATTTGCTCCAAATCCATTATTTTTTAAATAAAAATTACTTTTTAATATTTTGGAGAAAATTTGACTTAAGTGAATAATATTCACTCAATACTTAGGAAAAGTGGGTTTAGGGGTTTTATGGGTACTCTGGGTTAGAAAACGAGCACCCCCATGTCCAAATTGACCTCCTAACCCATCTTTTGTGACTTTTCTCATTTTTTAATTAAATTATTAAAAAATCTCATAAACTCTGAAAATTTAATTTTCTCAGAATGACTCAAAAAATCTAGGGGACCTAGTGCATGTCCATATGACTCAATACTGATGGCTAGCATGTTACAAAAATACATTCCAGTAGGTTTTAATAACCTCTCAAAATTTGTCATAAGAAAAACACTCCAGCTTTGGAGGTGTGAATGAAAAACTCGGGAATTATACGTCGCTTTTCAGTAACGCATAATCCCTAAGGAAAAAACACTATAGAGTATTTCCCTGATAACAAACGTTGAGAAAGGCCAAACCTTACATAAAAAACTCATGCTAGACCAACTTATTACAAAATCCCTACAGGGTCTGGACATGCAAATTATTACAAAGGGCAAAAATTGCCTGATGAACACTGAACTCTGGCAAGTAAACAAAAAAATTGTTCAAGTCTTATGTGGTTCACAAGTTGTCCACCATGGTGCAACTTCAGTGGATAACAAGAATCATCACACACATCATATAAACCAACCTCATGCCATTTCCTTACCTCAGTAGCTCAAATCGAATTCCTCTGTAGACCATTTTACCATTTTGTATTCCCAGAAAAATCACCTCTGAAAGAATAAATTGCCTATAGCTCATTGCCTGGTCACCCAGGGCCAAAACTGACTACACCAAAATGTCTGGGAGCATGGTAATATGGTAATAACAAGTGGCTAGACCCCATGCTCCCTCTGTAGCGCCCTAGGTGATGCCAAGCCATTTTAAATGGCAAATCTGCAATAAATTGATTATCTGAGCAAAATCTCATCCAGAAGCGCCTGCAACTAAAACCTGAGTATCCCAATGGACTCAGAATGTCCAAACGTACTAGAGATGAGTACCCATACACTCTGTGGCTATCTGTATAATCATCTGTAATCATAACCATGCTCGGACAAATAAAAATAATGGTTTGTAAATAATAATAATAATAACCATCAAAAACATCAAACCATCATCTGAAACATGTGTCTGTTGCATGGAACCATCTAATGGGTGTATAAGGACCATAAATCATCAATATCTAACATCATTGGTCCAACTCAACTCAGATCCTTTGATTGACCTGGTCAAACTAGGTTTGACCAGGTCAAAACTGACCAGAATATGACCCAGGATGAAACCGTCTGCTGCTGCTAGTGCAAATGGTTAAAGCATGCTCATTTTAATCATTCTAGTAGCAAAACTCAAAGTATAAAGTAGCATATCACTGGTGGTTAAGAAATAATAACATCAAATATAAGTTGAAATAGTTAACTACTCAAAATAGAATTTCAAGAATATACTCACATCATGGCCGTGATCATTTTGCTAGGATTGGGTGAGGGTGAAAAAATGCAAGGCTAGGCTAAGGGGGTGACATTACTGAGTCAACACTGTGATATTTCAGATGTAGGAAAGGGGATACAACTTAAGG